>OX453279.1:28360261-28960261 GCA_949710005.1 Ricordea florida
AGAATTCAAAAGAAATGTTGCTTGAGAGTGAGGTTAGTGACTTTAATTAGCATATAAACAAAAGAATACATTTTTGGCCACTATTTATGCATTTGGTCTATGCCCGATGTGCGACTATGCTACAGAATTTCGAAGAGTTGCAGTGTAAATTATGCGAAGTACAAAGTTAAAAATAAAACTCAACATGTAGTCTACTACTGAATTTTCAGTTCTAAAATGGAAATTCCAAGCCATTTTAACAGTGATTTCATGAGCGATCCACATTCACAACATAAAGACGCCATTTTGATTTTGTGATTGCCACGTGACTCTAAAAAAAATCGAGGGCTACTTCATTGTGGGATGGGCCACTAAGAATTCAAGGAAACTGGCCCGACTGGGCACCAAGCACTGGAGTTAATTTTTATCCTTGTTACTTTTCAAATTTAGCTGCATACTATGGAACTTTTAACAACCCTGGTAATACATGTACAGTAATGTGTACAATACAGGTAACAACAGGCACATCGCCAAGGAAGTTAACAAGCTAACAACATCAAAGACAGACCATTTTATTTTGGGCAAAGACTGCATGCAAAACTTTTTTTGTGCTGCAATTTGTTTCTTCTGCATCAGTGGTTTAAACTTTTTACCCAATTTTTCTCAGAATATATCTTGAGGATTTGTTTTTATACTGACCTCCCTCTAAAGATTATAGTGGTTCAAGTGTCAGTGCTTGTTCATACAATAAGGGTATGGTAGCAAGAGGCAGAGCATTGCATAGCGCTTCTTGCTTGAAGAAATTTGCATTACTAAATATTTCAGTCCCTTATCAGGCGAGGATCCAGGATTTTTTAAAGGGGGGGTGGCTAATATCAATCAGTCCACCAAAGGAAATCTTAAGTTTAAATTTTTACAATGGCTCCCCTAAAACGTTGCAATAGTCCTTACGCATGTTTATGTCACTCATACAAATTTCACTACCAAGTCTCGTTTTGAAATTGCAAATTTGCATGGTTTTAAATTGATAGCTTTCCAAGGCGGTAGATTTGAAAAGAATACCCAGGTACAAATGAAATGAATTTAGTTCACTGGACGTATTTCTAGTTTGTATCATTTTTTGATCTTTTTTATTACTACTTCATTGTTTTGTTTTATTTATTTATTTATTTATTTATTTATGTTTATTTTTTGTGTGGGATGTTCTAATGGGGGGTGGCTAGCCACCCAATCCACCCCTGTGGATCTGCTCCTGTTTATGCATTCTTCAATCCTATCCAGTTGAACCTTCTGAATTGTGTAATGCTGTTTCCATTTTCTTCAACAGGAGAATTTAGTAGGCAAATAAATGATTTCAAAATAAAGCTACAAAAAGCTGAGCAAGACAATGCACGGCTAGAAGGACTTGTAAGTAGATTGTGTAGCTGGGGTTAGTTTAAAGGCCAGATGAATTTTCGGTATACCAAGACATTAAAACATACATGAATAATGAGGCATTATAGTTAAAATGTAGCTGGATTTGTAACATGGTCATCCTGAGTTTCATATCTTTGTCCACGCTTTTAGATAGCCAATTTGCCTCCCACCAGTGGAAATTCTTCTTGAAATTTGTTTTATCAGCAATGTTTATTCCTCTACTTATTGTGCCCTCAATTAGCACAGCAGTAATGAATACATCAGCACTTAAACAATGTGATGATTATCATCATCATCATCATCATCATCATCATTATTGTTATTATTATTATTATTATTATTATTGCTATTATTATTGTTATTATTATTATTGCTATTATTATTGTTATTATTATTATTATTGTTGTTGTTGTTCCACATCAAAGGCAAACAGAATAAAGACTTCTCCATGATATTATCTTGGCTAGTATAACAGGCGAGATGCTTTATGGAGTAAAATCATGTAATGTACTTTAATGTTGTTTTGAAATAATGGTTCGCTATCTTTCTGGTGACAATGAATATGGGTACAAACTGTTACAAGTTACTGAATTGTTTGCATTGTACAGAACTCAAAATATGTCAGAACACTTTAAAATTAACCCCCTAAGCCCTAAGGGGTCTTCCTGCGACGAGTAAAATCGTCTGGTCTTAGCCGTAGTAAAAGCTATAAAGTTACTCTTAGGGCTTAAAGGGTTAAGTTTGGATTTGTAGATCTTTACTGCACAGTCTGTGTACAGTAGCACAATGTTGCACTGTCGAACTGCACATCTGTTTGTAACGATGGCAAACCTTCCGTTCAAATTAAGATTCAGTAACCTACTGTGACTGCTCCAGTCTTACTCCGGAGTCGCTTCAATAAAATTTTCACAAGTGTAGCAATTATTTTCAAACTATAAGACAACAGCGACACTTACTCTTGGAAAAGCTTTATTGAATTGAGCCCTGATCTCTCAAAATTGTCATAAGGTCTATGTTATGTATGGCCTGGTAGTGTAACTTTGTTCTCTGCATTTACGTATCTCTGCCTGTATGCCTTGTAGATTGCCACCACGTGGTAGATATTTTTGTCTTAAAAACATCGGGTTACACCATTTGCCACGCAATGCTGGACGCTCTGGTCTCTTTCTTTCTTTGACGCACCCCCCTCCCCTTCCCCAACCTTCTTCCTCTGAAATTGACCCAAGTTTCTTCAAGCTGGCTTGTCACTGCGCACGCTCCTTAGACAAACATTACTTATATGAGATGACTTAATGTGATTGTTGATATAACGCTGTTGCTCTGTTTTGTAGGTTGCGAGACTGGAGAGCCAGGTGAAACGTTACAAGAGCCAGGCGGAAGCGGCGGTAAGAACATCACAAGTCAATACATTGTTTGCAGTTCTCAATTCTCTTGTACTTGTATTCAGCCGCGGAATCCATACAAACATAGTTTTCCTCTCAGCTGTCGTGTGGTTCGTCACGCAACGCTCGTCCCTAGGAGGAAGCGTTCCGTTACGAGCCAGAGAACAGAGGCAAGGAGTGGGGAAGGGGAAACGGGATTTTTTCCACCGACTCCCCACTCTCTTCGCTTTTGTGTTGCGCGTTCGCCTTGCCCTTGAGATATACGGCTCATCTCCGGTGTTATATAATTTATTCACACAACTGACCCAGTTATACAGGGGAGAGGGGCTGTGAACAGTTTACAAGCTCAGAGACGCTTGGTTCTTTTTTCTTATTATTATTTTTTTTTTCAATTTTACAGTGTTCACTAAGATTTGGCAGGATTGGAATTGAAGTTGTTCTATTAACAATCGATGTTCGAACCAACCCCAACAGTTTTTGACGTTTCTAGCTCCAAAATTCGCACTGAAAGTTGTTTCTCTTGTTGCTTTTGTTGGTGTTGGTGTTGGTGTTGTTGTTGTTGTTGTTGTTTCCTCCATTAATTTTGCTGGTTATCTATCAACATAACCATCAATCTGTTATATTAGTGATTTCAAATTTTGCTTGAACTCTCTTTGTTACCATGTTTTCAGCTCTTAAGAAATAGTTTCATTTTTTCGTTTCTTTGTTTGTGTAGGAGGCGACGGAGGACTCTCTGAAGGCTGAGAAACGAAAACTGCAGCGAGAGGTTTGTTTCAAGATATATCTCAGCGTTTGTTTGTATCATGTTTCTAGATACAGTTTCATCTTATAATTCCAAGCATGTATTCCCTGGCACACATTTCTCGAAGTCCCGAGACGGTTCTTGAAGTTTACGGGTGCAACAACTCACACTGAAACAATGTAGAATAACTGCTTCTTATTACACAACTAAGACAGCTCGGAGGGCCAATAAATAAATCAGATTCCAATCAATCCAATCAGATTCCTTGATTTGTGGTTCCGCGGGGGCCAATACTTTACCAGTATCGGACTGTGTAATCTCCCGAAAGATCAAGATCCCGCGTAATTCAAACTCGTGTTTTCCTCTGTAAAATCAAGCTTACGAAACTCTAGCTGAATTATCTTTTTTTGTCAACAGTCAATGCTAAACTTCTTATTGGATAGCTGGAAAGATAAAATCCCCTTCAATGCCCTTTTTCAATCTTAGAATACCAATTTTCGGGCTGAAATTTTTGTCATTACACAAAATCTAATGTCGATTCCAGTCGTGTAATAAGTCTCTTATTAACCAGTCTTGCTCGGGACCGTACTGGGAGAATATCGGCCCTCGCGCTTGGTTAATAAGATATGTATTTTTATTTCAAATCCGAAAAGTTTTCGGGACTTTTAGAAACGCACGCCGAGCCGTACACTCGCTTACTGTTCGTGATGATGCTGTTCTTACTCGCCAATATATCCGCTAAATGAGCTAAACATTTGCCGCCTGAAGTCTTGAATGAGTGCAAAACTGCGCTGAGTTTAAATTGCTTTGGGAACGTAGGTTTTTCCTGCTAACGCAATTTCTTTGCCTTTTAGCTTCGTAAAGCACAAGACGAAGTAGGAGAACTGCAAACGGTAAATAGCCATTTGCAGAAGAGATTTGATAAACTTAAGAGCAAGAGAAAAGATGATACATAGGTGCAAAATAGTCCAGTTCATAGGTCTTCTTTAATTAATGTAACCATTTCAGGCATGGCGGTAGAGAAAGCCTTGGACAGCTGAATAATTTTACAGTGCTTTTAGAAACTAGAAAGATTCTCAGCCGACGGCTTCGAAACCAAAGCCAAAAAGTTGTAGCCAATCACATTTTAGATGCACGTATTCGATGAGCCAATCATAATTTAAATTACTAAGCGCGGGAAAACGCGTGCGAGCTTGTCGCGGTTGGTTTTTCTCTAACTTGTGATTGGTTTAGAAATGGCGGGAGATTCTTGGATAAAAAATAGATTTGTCGTCAGTTGTGTTAACCCACAATAAGCAATAGCAACTCTGAAAGAAAGTCAATAAGCAGTTCTTTTCTTAAGTGGGAGGAAAAAAGCACCACCAGCTTGCAACATTACCACTTTCAAACTGTAAGAGGTTGGCCCAATTTTCTTCTTTTAACCTGCAATTCTTTTCTAGCCTGGTTGACATCCTGGTTATTGAAAGCCAGTTCTTATCGAATTGTGGGTAGGATATTCCAATAAAACCGAAGTGTTATTTAGGGTTCCATCTTAGTTCAATTGTGTGGTTTCAAGCCTTAAAATACATGTACCATCAGCTTCCTATTCAGTCGGACGTACTGGCGCATTACAAAATTCAATGTGATGCGCTTAACAGGTCGGCGGATGCCAGAACCGCTTTAAGACCTAAAATCCTGTAGTTTTCTCTAACTCTTTCACTCCCAAGATCTGAGCAGCAAGTCTTCAACCTTGGCAATATGTTTGGTTGGAGAATTTGTTGGGTTGAATAGTGTTCTCAATTCTCGTCACCTCTTGATTGACAGTGAATGATTATAGGAGAAGTCAAATGTTTGTCACGTCAGGGAGTGAAAAGGTTAGGGTGCTTTTAAGTATAAACGATGAACAAGGCGAAATGGTTCAATTTTTGTCAATTCAAATGGTCAAGTTCCATGGTGCGACAGTTTTTTGGCCGGAAAACTTCCCCTGGCTTCAGAAACCACCGACAGCCTGAAAGAAATGGGTAGTCCCGAATCGGCCAAGCAGGGTTAGTAGATCGTGACCAGTCTACCTCGTGCTGGTTTCCTACGCGGCCGTTGTTTCAGCTTTGTCACGCGTTCCTCCCCACGAGAGGAACGCGTGACCTATCACACAGAGCGTGTGACAAGGAGGCTAACCTGGTCCAGCGGACCAGTGTTATTTGTTAAGGAATTTACGCTTTGTGATAACACACCCGCCCGTTATATTTAACTGTCCTTTTTAGGTTAACATAAAACCGCCATGCCTGCGTGAATAATAAGTGAGAGAAAAAGTCGATTTCATATTTTATTAACCAATGTTCGATTCTACTCTCTATCGCTGAATAGGTTTAGGTACCATATCATTAAGGTAATAAAAGTCGGCCGTGAGGATTTGGCCGTTTTGAATCTATCTATGAGCTTTCGTCGTGCCCTTTGCGTTGCGCACCACCACTACCAGTGACTACAGCGAAGTTCTAATTTTGATACCCGAGGCCCGACCCCCTCTCCAACCGAAAAAGGTTTCTCCTTGCTCCCTCACCCCACCCCAGAACGACGACAGACATAATGCACTCCCAAGGGCCTTACAAACTGGTCAGCTAAAATGTGTTGCGTAACAACGACATAAAGATATACAGGATATCCCGGCACTGGCTAGCCCACGAACGCAGATGTTCTTTCGATACTCGATTCTCTGGAGCGGAAATAATCGAGTACCTGAAGAACATCTGCGTTCTCTGGCCGGGTATTGGCTCGGAGAAAAAAGAATTGGATGCAAACTTTCTCAACGACAACCCCAACCTTTAGCTTATTTTCATGTTACATTGTTCGCCTCTTTAATGTATTTTGCTGATCTAATACGTTTGAGGTGGTTTCTTATAATAATAATAATAATAATAATAATAATAATAATAATAATAATAATAATAATAATAACTTTATTTGAGTGTCAACTGTATCTAACACTGACGTACTAATTGGGGACACTGCAAAGCAAAAATCAAATCAAATCAAATGTTGGTTTTTGTGGAGAGGGGAAAACCGGAATACCCGGAGAAAAACCTCTCAGAACAGAGCAGAGAACCAACAAACTCAGTCCACATATGACGCCGGGGCCGGGAATCGAACCCGGGACACATTGGTGGAAGGCGAGCGCTCTCACCACTGCGCCAACCCTGCTCCCTAATTAATGAAAGAATTAAAGAATTAAAATCGGTTCTTTAATCTATTACATGATTTCCACACCTAGTAGACATCCTAGTTATGTAACGCTTTCGAGTGGTATACTGTGGAATATCCCACGAGTCACTTGTAATAGTATTTCTTGGTATGATGCGAGCAATGTGTCGGAGACTGGGACTGAACAATGTAAGGAATTTTTGATTGACAGTTAAGCACGTGAAATCAATGACGCGTGTCCCTTGTAAAAGACGAATTTCTTGTTCCTGGGAATTCCAATGGGATGGAGAGAGTTAAAATCGGTTGTGTTCTGAACTGCTAACGTATGATTGTGACTTGTTCGGGTAACTTAACTGCTATTGCTTTGGAGGCATTCCCGACACAATGAGCAAAATGTCCCCGTGTATTGTCTCGCAAAACATCGAATAAGAAGCTTATTATTCCACTGAAATTATTTGTCATCAAGCACCTATATTTTTTTTTAGCTTAGCTAGGGTACAGAAAGTGGCAACTTTCTCATTCTTCATACTGTGAGCGTATTTTGTTTCATTTTTCTCTGTATGATTAGTTAGGGAGTCGGCCGCTGCAATAAGTTCGTCGTCCAGAAAGTCAAGCTTGAAAGCTGTAAACGAGTCGAAATTTGTTCGTCCGATTCACCCATTTTTGTTTTTTCGTCTTCCTCTTGAATACTGGTCAAACCTTCACCTTACAATGTAATACCCAAGCATATTTTGCGTGTTATCTCGACCTTATATGGTTAAATGACGTAGTACTAGTGGAATAATAATGACAAATATACAACGGATTTCCTGCATTCTGATTGGCTGTATTTTCAATAGCAGGTTATAACTGTTGGTATCGCATAACTCGTTACATAACTGGGTTGTGCTCAGTGATTTACCTGAGATCGGCCGAGAACGTCGGACGAAGCCTTTAAAAGCTACTTTTGTAGGCCTTAATGGCCCAGACTGGGATATTTCTGTAGAGAAATGCTTATTGTGATAGTTTAAAGGCGATGAGATTTTAAAAAGTACAGGGTTTTGTCTCAGACACTTGTCGCTGAACGTTCGTTGTTGTGATTTGGGGGGGGGGGGGGGTGTTAAAGCTTGAGATTGACCAACGTGGGTGGGCTTGAATGCATTTTTTTCTATCTTTACTCCAGCCAAAACGCAAAGAGTTTAAATATGCTCTATGGAAGTGTTTTTTTTGTTTTCTCGAAGGAAAACTGAAGGTGATATTGCATTTACTTTTCAGCAAGATGTCATTTCAGCTGAGTAGTAAACTGTTTTAGAGGAAACAAAAAATGCCACGTGTTCTCTTCGTGTTTATATGCACCCGCAGTAATATTCCACGCTAGACAGTCGCGGTTACATATGCTAAATGCGATGCTAAAAATACTGAAACAAAATGCATGGTATTTCACCACTATTAAACGGACAGTGTTTGTGTTAAACTGAGAACAGGTCTTTCCATACAAATAAAGTTCCACTTTCATCACTGATTATCGATTCAAGTGATTGCAGGTACATTGGAAAGATGGTCTTGGATAGTTAGCTTTCTTATGTAAGTTCGAAGTTTTTCACTGGTTTCCGCGCGTGAACTCTGCCCTGTGCACGTGAATAACCACGTGGAAGCGCGTGAAAATAAGAGCGACAACCAATCCGAGCTTGAGAATATCCCGCCAAGCGTTGGTTTTCTCGTTGATGGTCTCATTAAAATAGTCTCAACAAACAGTAGTTGCACTCTTAGCGTGGTGTTTTATAAGAATATTGTACATTTTAGTTGAAAAGGACGATTTTTATTGAACCAGCGAAATGTCAGTTGAAGTGGATGTGCTTTCTGAAGGAGAAGATGCTTATGAAACTCCAAGTGATTTCTCAGACTTTCTTGAGTTTGCGAATCGCTTAAACATTCCGCTGAATGAAGAATACTTTAAAGAGTTAAAAGCAAGCCGGCTGGTGAAGAAAACCTCTTTGAGCCAAAGATTGTCTGTTTTTGACCACGGTATCAAGGATGGTAGATTTTTTAGAAGTGGATTCTCGCTGGAAAGACGGTTACAGAACGCGTTATGGAGAGCTTGGTGGCGACAAACGCGCGCTCGTTTCCATGCAACACCCAAAGAAATTCCCAACGGAGAAAATATAGTCGAAGAAGCAATACCTGAATTACGAACCCTTCGTGTCTGCGGAGGAGATATCGGAGACTTTCCCACGGAATACATAGTCCCTGCCTTGAGACCTCATGAGATCCCTGTGGTCGGAACTTATGTGGACACAAGAGTTTTGCCGGGTTTCGTGTACCGTGTCCGCCTCAACGGATCTACCGATTACTTGTTCGCGAGAAAAGCCCTTCTCCTGAAGTGCATTGGCAGAGGTTACGGGAAAAGATTGACCTTCCACTCGGATGATGCTGAAGACAATGACAATTACTTTTGGTCCGATAGCAACGATGACATAGGATATGCGTTTTCTGTTAAAGTGATCTTCGAAAATGATCTTTTCAATGTGCTGGGACCGGAAGGACTTAAACTGGCAGAAGCAAGGCTTGTCTCCGTTGGCGAAGAGCAGGAAATTCAAGAAGTGAAGCTTAGAGAAGGCTTGATCAGTGTGGAGGTTTCCGTGGATATGGAATGTTGCGTGACATTTTCTTCACAAGACCATGTCCCCGAGCATTTTCGTGGGCAGGTAATCGAGTTGTCGGTGTCCGGTTTGACTTTGACGCAGAAAACAGCAAAGCGTGTAAAGGCAGAAACTGTTAAAATTCGAAATGTGCTAATTCCAGATTTAGGTGTTTGTTCGTTTTGTTCCTTGTTTGAATGAATGGCTCAAACCGTTTGTCGTAGAAAGCCGTAGACAGGCGACCTTATGCAAGATTCGAAATTTTAACCGCACCCCCGCTCGCCCACCGTGACCCCTGACAAAAAGGTCAAGATTTGGTTACTACAGCCGGATAGGATTTTCAAAATACTCGGTGTCCGGCAGTCTGATTTTCTTCGCTTTCAGGGTAGATTATGCCAATTTGGTTAAGAATTAGGGCTAGGAGACAAGGAAAATGGATGTTTATATTAGGTATTCACCGATTAAAATCATAACACGAGAAAATTTCGACTGCCGGACACCGAGTATTTCGAAAATTCTGTCCGGCTACCGGACATATAGACACAGCGAACAAATTTTGATACAAATTATCTAATCACGATCGAGTATCTAAACAATAGAGTGTCCACAGATGTATTACATTTCGCTTAAAACGAACATAATTTGCTCTATAACTGCAAGACATATCAAGATTGAAAAGGAAAAATATTACTCAGGAGAAAAGCGCAACAAATCTGTTCTTCAGCGTCAAAAACAGACATTAAACGTTTATATGAAAATGTATGTGGGTGGCCTTGGTTAGAGTATAGTTGCACTGTAAATTCCAGTAATAAATCAGGCGACAGGAGAACTAAATAAGAACATTGCCTAGAAGTTGTCCCTGTCATCAAGTGATTTGTTAGCTGATTGGACTAAAACATAACATCAAAATGTGTATCATAGTTTACAATTGCCATAGAGACCATTCTTGGATTAAGAAGTTTTTCAGAAAGTCAGTAGGCAACACACTGTAGCTGGGATCTCACTTCGTTATTCTATTTTACACAGGAAATGAGCAACATGCAAAGCATGTTATTATTAATTTATAATATTTATTGAAACATGAGTAATCTATATTTAAATATAAAATTAATAATATCACCATGCTGCCTTTAATACAACTTTCAATATGTGTAAAAATTTCATGTTCAGTAATGTTAAATATAATGGATGCAATTATTGTGTTAAGATAGTGAACTTGATTATGTTATTTTTCATAGTGTTACTTAATTTTTCTGATGCAAAACTGCATTTTTGTGTACAGCTCAAACAAAACATTGTGTAGACGATGTTATTGCACATGATATGGCAACACCAATGTTGTTAAATGTTTTAAATCAGATCAGGGTGGCTGGAATGTGAGAGGTGCTAAAGCTTAAGTTTAGAATTTACTTCACATGTTTTAGAAATTATGCAATTATCCAAAAAAAAACCATTCCAAGCATTGCCTAGCAAAGAAACTGTAATGGACTCTAATTTGTAAAATAGGTTGGTTTTGAGATATTTTTAAGCAAGTAAAATAGTTTACATTAAAAGATTCCAAATTGTGACAGTCATACTTCCAAAATTCACATTTAATTCTTGAAAGAATTACTTGTATGGCTTATTAATAGACAATATGTTTGAAAAGTTGCATTGGCACTTAAGATTTGAATTTGGAAAATTGTAAATATTCAATGTCATAATTTTAGTGAATGTTGTATAGTAACTCTGTTTCACTGATAGCTGGATATAGAAAAATTAATATATTTAACAATTATTCACTGAAGTGGAGATGAATAATGGTTGTTATCTACCAAGCTGCAAAGCGGTGAGGTAAATGTCCACCACTTTTATGACACTGAGGTGAATAATTATTTTAGAATATACCACACAGGCTAAATAAGTAGCATTTCTTTAAATAATTTCCTCTTCGGAAACCGAAATGGGAGGCCGCTTTGTTTCTCTTCAACTGCACGGGGGTGACTAGTACTTTGCTAATCACCATGGAGTAAACCAATCAGAACGTGCAAAATACACTTTTCACTTGTGTGGTATATACCAAATTATAGCCTTGTCTTGTTTTCATTTGGTTAGGAAGTTAAATAAATTTTATGCAGTCTACTTTATTCCTGTTATTTGTACTTGTGGCCCAAAAGATATTTTGTAACTAATGAAATGAAAAAGTGCAGTTAAGTTGACAGGAAAAGCAAATCCATCTGGTTTAGCATTGCTCAAATGTGGTCAGACAATCTTGCATTTGGTTCAGTTCAGACAGTATTCTTGCACTTTCTTACATCCAACTCTGCAGAAAGTGGAAGACATGAAGCTTGCATGGTTTTCTGAATAATTGTCAACCTAGTTTGCCAAAATCCATGGTTAAGCATCAAGTGTTCTTTACTGTTAAACATTGACATCAATTCCATAAAATTTTTAAAAGTGTAATTCACGAGGGTAGCTGGTGTTTTAGAGTTTGGAAACAATAGCTGCACTTGTGAAAAGTTTTTAATAAAAATTTTGACCCCTGAATTATTTTTGGCTGGCTTCCAAACAACCCCCTCCTCGGGATGAAGTTATCTATTTTAAACACTGAACAATAAAAATTTGGGATGTTCGCCATTCATGAAAAAATGCACTTGTTTTACCTGCCAGCTTGTTCTAGTTTTTTGTCAGTTTGCAAGAGAATCAAAAGGTTTTGAAAACGTCAAGTTCTAAGTATCACAGAATGTCTGTTGGTAAGCCTTTTGTGATGGTTGTGGCAAGGATGAAATAAACTTTGAATTCTCAAGTCTACGTGTCTTACCAAATTCTACTTTCAATCATGGTTAATTTCTCAGATAAAACATCTCCAAGTCTGGGTCGTTACCCGATGTTAATCCAAGCTTGATTATTTTTAAAATTAAACTATTTTCTTTACTGTCTGGATTTATAATCACAACTTCCATTCTGGATTCCAGACTAATTTTGGATAAGACGAGGTATATAGGACTGAAGGGCGTTTGGACCTGGTTAGCCACATGCCAGTTGGTGTTAGATAGACAGTAAACAACCTCATCATGACGAGCTCCAATCAGAAAGAAGAAAGCGTGGCTGGTGCCTGCGCACTCCTTTCTGTCCGCCTTTAGTCGCTGGATGGTCGTGGCTTTTGTAGCAATCCCACCCAATTGGGTGTGGTCAAAAAACATGCGATATAAGACTTAACTTGACCGCGACAACCAACCAAGTCGTCATATGAACAACTAAGTGCCAGAAAAAAAGTCTTCAGTACTGTAAAATCAAGAAGATGATGATGGTGGTCAAAGCGATCAGTGGCTTATGAGAGATCGTAGAAAGCGCGCCCCCTGTAGCCAGTCATGGGCGGTCTAATCAGCTTTCTACGGGACATTAAGACTGTCTACAAAGATGTCAAGGTAACGTTGAAGCTCACTGCTAGGATTGTGCTTAAAGTACACCGTATTGTTGAGGACGTAGAGCAAACGGTACAGGAGCTCAAAGCGACAGCGAAGGGGCTTTCGGCTAAAGTTTACCCTCGGCACGGAATGGGCGAGGTCGCATTTGACGCACTAGTGGAAAATCTTGAAACGAAAGCTGTATCTCTGAAAACATCCCTCCTGGAAGCAACAAGCAGTGTTTTTAATGACGATCTTCTTAGGAATACACAGGAAAAGTGGGAAAAGGTTATGGAGTATTCAAAACAGAGTACCGAGGCATTGGCAACTGTAGTAGCTAACTCATCCTTCGCGGACAAACGAGGGAACAACCCCAGAATATCAAGTTCACAGGAGAGTATTTTGTTTACTAATATTAAAGATGGAGACATAGTTGAAGAAAATACTCACAATGGTTCTATTGTAACTTTGTCCGACATTAAAAACGCAGATAAACAAAGTGTGGATGAGGACGATACGGATCCGACGTTCGAAATTTTACCCTTGGAGACAATGGACAAGTTTTGGAAATGCGACGTTGGAACTTTTAACATCGATTGTGTCGATATGAAGCAGCTCCAGAAACCAAAGAATGGTGGTAAAAAGAGAAAAAGAAGACGAAAAAAAGCGACGGGTGTTAGCATTGGGCCACCAGAAGGCGACCAGCGTGGAGCCTTGTCAGCACGAAACGCTCACCGCCTCAAGAACAAGCAACCGAGAGAAAACGTCGCGTTAGAAATGATATTCTTGATTGCTGTGTTAATGGAAGGAGTAGCAGCATCTAACAGGGATTTTGGAATGCGCGGAAATATGTGGAATAAGGGCGAATACAGTGGCAATTGTCGAGCTGCCGAGATAATCGAACTTGATGAATAAGTCATTTGCCGGTAGTTTTAACAGGGTACGCGAGTGCCTACAGTTGGAATTCACAGGTGGGAGTAAATAATGACATTTCAAGATGAATGTATGCCTGACTGCGATTATCTGTACTACGGCGCTCCGCTGATCCTCTCTTTCTTTTTTCTTTTCCTTATTTTTTTTTTCCTGTTGTTTTTGTAAGTCTTTTTTCTTCTTTTTTTTTCGTTGTTACTGTTTTTATGAATATCAATCGGATGTGAACTTAATATGGCAACAAAAAGCTTACCAATAACTCGGGGTGTACTGAATGGGATCTTTTTGCACAAGAAAATCAGTAGAGACGAAAAAAGGTACAATTTCACTCGCACAAACAACCTCATCAATTAAACTTGTCCGTTATCAAAAGAATAAAGGTTCAAGAGTTACTACAGTATTTAACAATTTCTTGTGAAGACGGCACATAATTTTAATATCCTGATTTCAATTGGCTAGAATCACTTGATGATGCTCCTTCGCCAATTAATAGAATCGCATGGCACGTGGGATAACTTCCCTACTTCAATTCTTCCACATACTGCATCGTTTCTTACTATATTACGTTTAATACTTTTCTTTCCCAGCCATTTCCTTTTTAATCTTTCATTTCTAACATGCAGCTTTTAGAAAGCAATTGTAGTTAATGGCTTAATGTATACGTTGGCAATGGTTCGTTTCTCTTATAATGAAGTTGATGAAATAAATGAAATAAAAAAATATCCCGGAAACATGTACTCAAACACCTAAAGGGGCAAGTGTGAGAAATATTAACTTATTTAATTAAATAAAATCTTTGTTTCGGTGAAACCAGGAGCCCATTGGTGAAACTGATTTATATTCGATTGTTGAAGTGTTTGATTACTCTCCGTTAGGTTCCGTTCTGTTCAGCCAACATTTAGCCTTCAAGCAGACTCTTCCGTTGAAAATGACATGCGGTCGAAATATAAGGGCTTGGGGACTAGTCAAGAAAGGAAGTCACCAAGCCCTTATATTTCGACCGCGTGCCATTTTCAACAGAAAAGAGGATATTTCGACCGCGCCATTCTCAACGGAAGAGCCTGGTTCGGTTTTGTTTGATTATTGAAATGTTCGCTTATCGAATTTTCGATTGCATTTGATTGGAAAAATTTTTGGGTGGGTTCGATTAAGTTCGATTGCGGAACCCAACCGAACGCAATCGAGTGATTGAGTTCGATTACCGAACGTTCGATTGTCTATATCGGGAGTTTTAAAGATCTCTATGGTCATAGAGCATTAGAAATGCCTGCTACGAAGATCAAGACAGGATAACATCACTAATGCACTTATCAAGTGAAACCCCGACCCCCCTCCCCCTACCTAGCCAAGGTGGGGAATGCAGGGTATTTGAAGGCATAGTTAGCCCGTGGGGGTGGGGGGTTTCCCAGGATTTACTTGGCATTAGCCTACATGTAGCCGCACCCTCACCCTGAAGGCAAAAACGGCAGAGACAACCAAAGAATAACACTCTTCGCAATGGAAGAAAAACAGTGATTTTGGTGTTTCTTTTCTTAAATCAATAACGTTTCTTTCTGCTGACATCCAAGTCAACTATTCAAAGAATAAGTTGACATAATATTAAGCCTTTAAGCCCAAAGAGTGACTTTTTTCTGGCTAACGCCAGACAACTTTACTCTGGTTAACGCCAGACGATTTTACTTTTACTTGTCACAAAGAGACCCCTTTGGGCTTAAAGGGATAAGTGTATACTCATCCCAAAGCATGAGATGGCCCTATAACCAGTTAACATTTACAGGAAGACTACATAGGGCAATTGCTTTTACACAGGGCTCAGCAGTTTGTGTCATTTAAAGGCACAGATCCCCTTGAATCTGAAAGCTGTTTGACACAAAAATTGAAGCTCTTTCCTTTACCACTTTTTCTTCTGCAACTTGAGGGCAGCTGTTCTTATCTCCCCGCTACATACACTGGAAATCTACCAACATCACAGTCAATTTCTTTCAGGTTTCTGAACACTTTCTTTTGGAATCCTATCAAAATAACAACAATGCTTAATCAGTGACTCTCATTGCCAGACTGAGTATGAAAAATGGAAGAAGTATAATCATTATGATAATCAAGAAATCAAAAATTTATGCCAGAGAAATTTATAGAACCCCTCATTATCCTCTGCAGCAAGTGGTTTGAGTGTGGGAGATGAGTTTGTTACTCACCCCTCTTCTGTGTATACAGTGTTCTCACTGAAATTTCCTCGCCCAAACTGGCCGTTTACCCGCACGGCAGATTACCCGCACCGGTCGATTTTTGCCAAAGGGAGAAAAAAGATTCGGTAGATTACCCGCACTGGCAGATAACCCGCACCCAAAAACAAAAGAAAGTCATGCTAAATAGTTCGAGAACTCACAAATTTGAAGTGCTCTAAGCCTTGCATGCTCGTGTTGAAGGCTTTCATCATTGCTCGTGTCCATATGGGGAATGAGCTACTTGGCCGCCAATCCGGCCATTTCCTTCTTAAGTTTGATTTTAGAAGTTTTTAATGCCGAATGTATTGATGTTTAAGACTCAACTGTTAAAATATAAACAGAATGCGAATCGTTCGTTGTTATACCAATCGATCGTTGAGCGCCATTTGTGTTGGGTTGAGAGAAAGCTGGGACGAGAGTCAAACATCCTGATGGTGTAGGGGTGAGGGGCAGCCAAAAAGTACACGCAAAACAACTGCAATTTTGAAATAAACAAGACGATCTAAGATCGTAAGTCGGGCAACAGGTAGACGTGCTGTCATGAGTGTTGACCACTTATGGCGTGGAGTGGTCCAAAAAAGAAATGCTAAGGGTACCAAGGTCCTGGTTTCCAACGTGGCATCTTTGTTGTCGTTTCCTCGAGTTTTTCATCGCGAGGCACCTTGTCTTTATCAGGTCACTCTGTCCACATTTTCTGTTGACTGGTAACTCGTTTGATTTCTGGTTTGATTCTAGTGTTCGCTAAATCATTTGATTCTTTTGCTATTTTCAGTTCGCGGAACGACCCGTTTCGAAATATACGCTCATTACACACGCCATCTTTTAGAGTGGGTCTACCGCGAACGGTTTGTAGGTCTGTATGTTTGTGCGTAGAAAAGATGAAAAATTATCAGATAACCCGCACCATCCTATTGCCCGCAGCAACGGTAGTTTACTGAAAAATTAACGCATTACCCGCGGGTAAACGGCCGGAAATTACGGTACACAGAATATAATCCTTATTCTAAGGCAATTACATGTCACTGATTTTACCTGTAATTTTCCAGTATTTCTGGGGTCAATGGAGCTGTATTATAACCAGTTACTCTATTGAATTCTTTGAGAACCTCCACTTCCCTTTTGCGCATCTAAAAAGAAAATGAATCCAACACCCGCGATTAATAACATGTCAATAATAACAGGTTTTGAGGCAAAATATCATATCATCCTTGTTTGGGAGGCAGGATGGCCGAGTGGTCTAGGGCGCGGTATTTCAATGCGGTGACCCGGGTTCAAATCCCGCTCTGGCCACTACCTGGTGTTGCTCTGGGTAAGTACCTGGTTCAACTCCTCAATCATCCTTGTAAATAGCCAACTGGTCTGCCTCCCACCAGTTGGGATTCTTAACTATGTTGTTTATGTTTGTTTCATTTGGCCCTGAAAAGCCCCTCTAGGGGAGAGGTCAATTAAGTATTTATTTATTATTTATTTATTTATATTTATTATTGGGGCGGCACATCTGTCAAACAATAACGCAGGTGTCCTAAGGTGAGCTCAATGAGAACAGAAATCTCATGTAGAACCATTTATATTAATATCATGTGCAATATCATACAGGAGGAGGATTGGTGCAGTGGTGTGAGAGCTCGCCTTCCGCCAATGTGGCCCAGGTTCGATTTCCGGCTCCAGCATCATGTGTGGGCTGAGTTTGTTGTTTCTCTACTCTCCTCCAAGAGGTTTTTTCTCTGGGTACTCTAATTTCCCCCTTTCACAAAAACCAACATTTGGTTTGATTTGATTTGATTTAATATGATTTGATTTGATTTCATTTGTGCTTTAACAGTGTCCCCAATTAGTATGTTAGTGCTAAATACAGTTGACATTCAAATAAAGTTCCTTATTATCATTATTATCATCATCATCATCATCATCATCATCATCATCATCATCATTATGCATTTTTTTGAAGGCAAAACAATAGATGAGCAATTTAAAAAGACTCATCTTTACTACCCTGCTCCAGGCTCCAAAAATGTGGTGGCAAACAAGTATAACAGGATTAAAGCAGCTTCCCCCTCGTTTATGGACCTTGTTTGTGTGTAACAAGGAAAGGCAAGGAAAGGGGAGCAGGGTTGGCGCAGTGGTGAGAGTGCCCACCTTCCACCAATGAGGCCCGGGTTCAATTCCCGGCTGCGGTGTCATGTGGGCTGAGTTTGTTGGTTCTCTACTCTGCTCTGAGAGGTTTTTCTCTGGGTGCTCCGGTTTTCCCCTCTCCACAAAAACCAACATTTGACTTGATCTGATTGATTTAATTTAATATGGTTTGATTTGATTCAATTTGTGCTTTACAGTGTCCCCAGTTATCATGTCAGTGCTAGATACAGTTAAATAAAGGTCATCATTAAAGGCAAACTGTTATAGCCACAATGGAACCAGAAGACTTAACCCCACCTTGTCAAGATTTTCTTGAGTATCATGTGTATATCCTAACAAATGGCACAGACCATGTGTTAATATGACCTAGAAACACATACCCAAAAAAATTAGTCAGACATCCATTTTAAATAAGTAGTAACATAATAAAACAAATACACATTAGGGATTGCAAATATCAAATAAATCATATACTTGCTCTGGGGTTGAAAACATAGATCCTAGCCTCACAGCGTTAATACAATTTTTAGCTTGTAATTTAGTCCTGAAAAAAGAACAAGCTACCACAGAATTTAAACCCGCTACCTCATGAATATTGACCAGTTTAATACTCTACTAACTGAGATATCCTGCTTGCTAATGATTTCTTTGCATGCAGCACTGTAAATACTTTTTTTGACGAAACTTGTTAAGTCATATCCAGCTCATTTCATAGAAAAGCAAACAAGAGTTAGACCAATATCAAGCCATATTGACTCAATACTTGGTCAATAACTCCTGAGTGTGACCCTCACCGGTAAGTAACACTCTAGTTGTTTTCCGTCAGTTTCACAATCCTGCACAATCCTTGCAGTCCCAAGGACAATATCCCCTAGGGTATGCTCATGAGGCAGAAGCGGTTGCTGGGGCAACACACCTGGAGTTAATTTCTGTCATAGAAACAAATGACATTTATTACACCTTGTAATTAAGGAACACACTTCATCCCGGGTAAAAGGAGCATCACAGCCTTGCCCAAACACCCCTGAAGAAGACACTAAGTTACAATCATTGTTCCAAACCAGCGAAGCATCAAACTGTGTCCGAATATCCATCTGGTTGCAATGTGCACTTTTCCTTTGAACGCAGATCAGTTTGGTACCTTTATTTTCATCCGATAGCAGTGTGAAGCCCTGTGATTCCTATGGCTCTGTCCATAAACTTGCACAAAAAGAATCGTTAAGATTTCCGCACAGATCCCTACTTTATTATGCATGCTGTAGCCATACTGTTTCATTCTGCAACAACAAGAAATATTTACATGTGCATTATCCTAAACAATTCATCTGCTGCATGCATAATGAAGTAGGGAGCTGTGCAGAAACCTTGCCAAAGAATCATTCCAATATTGTTTACTGACCTCAAAGTTCGGGAAAGCAAGTACATCTGTTTCAACATTCCTTCTTCTGTACCTCAGATTCAAACTTTTGATGAAACTTCTCCCAACAAATGCAACGTTAACATCAAAATGACCTATTCTTAAGATATCTACAAGAATATTACAATGTTGTAAGATATTACTAACATTTAGCACGGTACGAGTCTGCAGATTCTTGATTAAAACTACCATTGTATTTGACGATTCATGATTGAATCGATTGAATCGAAATTCGACCTGCAACTAACTGAGACGACGAGACATCTAGTACAGAGGTTTTTATAGCATGTCATGTAATACTGGTTGTAATATCTACAGTTTATTATAACGCAATTTTAACACCGTAAATGTTGTCTTCTATCCTGTAATCCTAAATTTACCTTTTCTTCTGTCGTTCAACTTATAAATGGGGATTTTACGGCTGAATGTGGGAGAGTTCAATCAACAATCAATTGGCCAGGTATAATGATGAGGTATATATGATGGAGCAATTGCGGTCTAGCTGAAACCCGGTTCACGTGTATTAAAGAGGGCTGAGTTTGTTATTTTTGTTGTTAAAACATGGGTAAAGAAAGAAAAAAAAAATCAAAGAAAAAATCGGCAAATACAAGCAAAAAAACAGGTATTCAAGATTTGGTTAAGTATTCAGGGGTTCTTTTCCTTGTGTGCGTTGCACATCGATATTCAAGTATAACTTTATGATGATAATTATTTTATTATTGTTGTGCACAGAACCTTCGTTTGACGGCAGTAACCAGTTTGAAAGTGGTGTCCCACCAGAAAAAGATTGTGAAAATGATTCCACAGAAGAACATAAAAGTAAAGGGAAGAACAACTACAATGTAGTTGATCTGTTAAGAAAGGTTTGTTGGAGTGTTTTTATCTGTTAATGTAATAAAATGTCATTTGTGAATTTTATTTCTGCCCTATGCAGAACGTTAAAAGTTAGTAACTGGATATAATTGGATTTTCAGGTTGAGGATTGTATTGACAGTTTTAACTTTGATCTGGCACTAAAATTTTGTGAAAGAGCACTAGAAATAGAACCCAATAATTTAGAAGTTTTGGAAATGGCAGGAGCAGTATTTATGGAAAATGGAGAGACAGAAAAGGCCAAAACTGTATCCTTTATCATTTACATTCCAGGCTGGCAGTTTAGTTTCAAAGGCAGGTCAGTATTTTCTTAGTATCATTAAGTAAAAGGTATTCTATTCTGATATAATCACTGTGTAGGACATAAAGATTCTTCTAGAAATCTGTGGTGACTGAATTTTTTACATAATATACAGTATTTGCTCATTCCATGCAGTATGACGTGTTCAGTACTTGACAATCACTCAATCATGTAGTGCTTTCAAAGCGCTGTCCAGATTTCTCCAGAAACTGGATATTCAAAATACATGAATCTTGGTCAATTGCTGGAAGGACAAGAAGCAATTGCAGTTTATCAGAAAGGAATTGAGCTCATGGTAGCCAGTAAAGATGAGCTATTGCAGGTAGATATGTTGTGGTTCAATTTTTACCTTGGTTCAAATTTGGTTTTCTTTTGTTTTGGTCATGGTAATTTGATGATAGTGAGTTTGAGGGGTGGCAAAAGTGGTCCTTCAAACACTCTGGGTCTCGCAAAGTCTTAGTCAAATTTCGCAGATCTCACAGTCTCGTTTTTTAGCGGTTATGTGCGTCTCGCATTCTTGATTTTTATATGAAAGCGTCTTGCACTCAAAACACTTTGTAGTCTCAGTCTCCCAATCTTAAAAGTCAAAATTTCTCAGACTTGCAAAGAAAAGCGCTAGTCTCACCATCTCGCAAAGTCTTGCATTTACCATTTGCTGCCCCTAGTTTGAAACAAAGGAAAATAATATTTTAACCAAGGATGAATTGAACCACAACATATACACTTACTGTTACTGTGATTGAACCCTTTTTAACTCGTGGATACGCGAAGCGTATTTGCGAGTTTTTGTGGGGACTCCGATATGCAAATTGTCACTCACTCACTCACTCACTCACTCACTCGCTCGCTCACTCACTCACTCACTCACTCCAGTGTAGACACACTTCGTAATTAGTCGGATAGAACTCGGGGGCACCGATATGAAGACGACAATTGTCGTGACCGAAGTCACGGAAGTCTGTTGATGAAAGTTCACGCTGAAAGTGTATCGTACCGTTGCCAGAGTTTGTAATGATTTTGTAGCTTAAGAGGACGATTAGCGAGGCCCTGTTAGGGGTAAATTTCGACAAGCAACATGGCCTTGAAACGGCGACATAAAGGACCTGAAATGGCGACGAACGACGAGCCGCTCACGGGAAATTACGACAGCGACCTTCGACCTTCCGAAATTGCGACGTGAAAAGGTTTGAAACTCAGACGCGCGACATAAACAACCTCACTAACAGGGCCTCATTAGCGGTCTTACTAAAATCAAAAGGAGTTTAAATGTTTCCAGTTAGGACAATGACCAACTTGGAGACTGAATTTCATGAGCCTTTTACTCGGCCAGGCGCTAAACGTGAACAGATGATAACTATTCGCTTTTCCGACATCGACCGCCATCGACCGCCCCCAAGATTACAAGCAGTATATGAATTTCAGTTGGCTCGAAAGTGATCTGAAGATGAGAAAATCTCTTGCTAATGTAGTAAGCTTTGGTGACAACTCATAGAGCGAAATTAGCACTTGAATGAGAACTTATATGAGCGAAATGAGTACTCGTTATTGAACGAAACTACTACTGAAAACAGAATAAATTGACGAATCCATGATGTGAAACCGAAGACCTTCTGTGGCCAACCTGGATAAGAAACATCGCATGTAGGACTTTTCTACTGATTTAAGTGTTAGTACTAACAGGAATGGAGTTGTAGAAGTATTGGGACGGCCAAGAAGTATGTCAACATTTACTTGTAAATATGGAGGCGGCTGCCGTGACGGAGAACCACGAAGGTTACAATGTAAGAAAGTCATTGAAGGGTTCGAAAACAGTAAGTCATGTAGAAAATGTATTAAGTGTTATATTATATACAATACACCACAAGCCGTTACAATGAAAAGTTTTCTGTGTATTGATTTCCGAATTTACCTTGAAGTGAACTAGATTGTGTTGAAGTAGACATGTTGGAAAAATAGGCTTACCTGTTTTGCTTACTGTTGTGTGACTCATATTTACATTGTAAAAACAAGAAGTTATAAGGATAAAAACAAATATGTATGGCTGTATTAATGATGGCAAGTGTGATTTTTTTTAAGTGCAACGCTGAATATATATACCACTGATAACCTAAAATGAGATGGTAATGTAAATAAACTAATTCAGCTTGATAAAGGATTGAGAGTCTTAAGGATTTTAAGATCATCACTAACATACTTTGCAAAAATGCAAGAAAGACTTGTTTGGTATGATTCGTCAGCTGGGCTATCCTACATGGTTTTGTTGATTATCAGCTGCAGAATCAAGGTGGATATTTCTGTTGAATACATTGAATAGACTTGTAGACAACAAAAACTATAATGATGATAAAATTGACAATGTCATGGCAACAAAATTCAGACCTTATTCAGAAGGACCCTGTTACATGTGTTAGAAACTTTGAACTCACAGACAGTGAGCAGCAGGATACCAGAACTACATTTGGTTTCGGTGCCATTTAATCCTGTACCCTTATGTTAAGTTATCAAATTTTTTAACAACTGTATGCTTGCCACCTGCCTTATAACTGATGCCTAGTGTAGTCAAATGATTGGCGTCATGTACTCACTGTATGTTTATTTCAAAAAGCTACTCAGCTCCCTGGTCACTTTTATGTTGTGATTATAGATTATTAAAATTATCTTCAAGTTCATTCAATCACAACTCTGAAAAAACACCTCGGTAATTTTTAAATTATTTCTTTTTTTCTCTGTTTTGTAAACATATCCACGAGTTCACCATAGTCCTACTTTGATTAACATTATATGTGATGACAAACGTGATTGCATGAGGTCAAGATAGCTGCATATTGGCCAAGTTCTTTTGTGCGTACGTCTTGGTCAATAAAATGGCGAAAAAGAATGAGGCCAATATCCAGCCATCTTGACCAAACAAGCTTAGTCAATAAAGGATGGCCATTTTGCTTTGCTGGTTTAGCGGAACAATGCTGGCTCAGAAATCCTGGGCAAGCCAGATAGACCCATCTTGCTCACTCGGGTAGCCAATCAGAACACAGGATTCACTTCATCTACCTGTGCAGAACCAGCCATACAATAAATATATATTTTGACTTTTTGCATTTCATTTTTAAGAAATGAGGCACTGGCATGCGAAAAGACTGAGATTTTGCCTTGGGCATTATTAATCTAATTAACAAACAGCTAGCTGGCGCTGGGAAAAAAGCCTTTGTATTTTCCTTTTTTTAATGCATAACCTATCTCTCCTAAGTGAAATTTTGAGACTCAGCTGGGCCTCTCCTCAAAATGAAAGAAGTTTAATGCACAGTCTTGTGTTTTCTGTGTCTTCAGTGCCTTTGTATGTCATTAAATCCTGTGACATGGCTGTTTACTTTCATTGGAAGGCAGGTGCCAGCAACAGTATGACAGCATCAAACACAGATATCTCCATGGCATACTGCTCTTTGGCAGAAATTTATCTTACTGATGAATGGTGAGATTTTTTTAATGCTTGTAAGTTTATGATAATGATAATGATAGAAATAATGATAATGATAAAAATGATGATGGTGATAGCAATATGACAGCAAACTGCAATTAATCAAGTTACTTCAAAGCAAGGCATTCCTGATGTATAAGAAATTGGTGGTGATTTTTGGGGGCCATACTTGATGTTGCCAAGCTGCAATGTTTCAGATTGCTTACCACCTTTTATCAATGACTGCTATCAGTACAATTTTTTTTTTTGAAAGAAAAAACTTGCAGACTTTAACCCTCAATCCAAGGCACAGAATTTATGAGATTGTAGGAACAGAGTGAGTAGACAGATATGTCCCATTTTTTTGTAAATACAAGATATTAATTTCTCGCAAGCCAAATCAAAGTGAAAGGTGGATAGAAAGTTTATTTAAATCATCATCTGACAGTACTCAATCTTGGTTTACTTTGATTGACTTAGTTTTGGCAGCAATGCAGAAAGCAAATGCCATGAGTGCTGCCAGAAAGCAATAGAATATGACCAAACCAACCCAGAAGCATTCCAGCTGATGGCAAGCTGTTTGCTGAGCCAGCAAAACATGGATGATGCACAGAACATGCTAGAGAAAAGCTTAAAGCTATGGCAAGGGAAAGATGATAACCTACCTCAGGTAAGGACCAAAATATTTGTTTCTCTGAGAACTTATGTATTGGATTGTTGTACTCTGACTCAGTAACGTTCAAAGACGAACAAGAAAGAAAAACAGCAATACTAGTACTATTGGAGACATTTTAGGTAATGTTTTTAAATGGATGTCTTGCACTTCCAGTAGTATGAAATAGACAGTATTTAGCGACTGTGCTGTTAAACTTCCACAATGCTTGTAACTCAGAATTATATTTTTTTTTGGCCCTTTCAGGCTCCTGTGCCTTCTTACGAGTCCAGAATAAATATGTCAAAATTACTCATCGAAGTGAAGAATTTTGAGGTATGATAATATATCCTTACATGCATCCTTTATTTAAACAAGATAAAATTTTCGTGGCAAGTCAATAGGTAAAGATGCATTCAAGCAAGAAGCCCCACATGGTCATACAGGGTGGCTCATGCCAGTCCTTTTAACATACTGTGCCTAGGGGTGTTGTTATGTCACCACCCCCTGCCCACCTCTTTCTGGGTTGGACACTGCTGAACATCTGAATTGAGTTAGACACTGTGAATAAAATTTTTCATTAAGATATAACACAGTGTCATCAATAGGATTTAAGCCATGGACCTTTTGATGGGAAGCCAACATGCAAACTACTAAAATCCCTCCTCAGGCGTAACTGCAGAATATTCTGCCACTTATTTGCATCTCATGGCATCTCATAAACAAAGATGCATATTATGGTATGCCTTATTCAACAAAGCATTTCAATGAATCAGTCACAAGTGGCTGGGTACTCCACAGTTACTCCCCTCTATGCCCAGTGGGGAACTGTCATATATGGACTATATAGGGATGTGCTGCTGTGAAGGGTATGGTTTTCAAGTAGTATAGTGTGGATTAGGATATCGAGATCAGAGAGTTTGGGTCTAGAATAGGGTATTGTTTTTTTCAGGAAACTTATCTTTTGGTTGAAGATTTTGACCTTGACTGGGGAATCCAGGAATTGCCACTCAAAAAAATAAAATGGCAAATTGAAATCTTACTCACAACTCAGCTTAATGGCAAAGAAAGCATTGGTGAATCACTAAAAAATGCCACTCTAGGGTAGGGAGCGATTTTTGAATAGGGAAGGCAAGCAAAATTCCGTTGAACTAGGCTAAGGGTTGCAGAGCCCCAGCAGCACATCCCCAGCCAATAATTCCTAAAGTACCCCTTCCCTCCTTGTTACAACCCCTGACTACATGTTGGCTAAAATATTCTCTATTTGATTTCATGGCTTAACAGTTGGCAAGTGAAATTTTAGAGGATCTTATTGAGGAAAGTGATGAAGTTCCTCAGGTCAGTAAACACAATATTGCAATATTATTGAAGGGCTGCATGGGTACATAACTGGCCCAAATGACTGTCATGGTTCTGTTATTTAGTTTATTATTATTATTATTATTATTATTATTATTATTATTTTGTTTTTATTATTTTTTTTGTTTGTTTTGCTCCCAATCAGCTGAAATTTTGCAAGTGCAATTTGATTTAATAGGAAAAAGTATCGTTCTGCATTTTTTTTTCACGATTCTCCCTTTATTTTTTGAGAAATAACGTAGGCAAAAAACGTGTCGGCATTCTTTGCATTATTTTGTTGAAAGCAGAAACAAAAGAAACCCATCAAGTTCTTTGTTTCGTAAAAATCAACGAAGCGAGACAGTAAAGTATGATTATTGTCAATCAATTGGTTTTCACTTCAGTGTCAAAAATAGTTCATTCTGCTGTTGCATTGCCTTTGTTTTACGTTGCTTTGTTGAGTGAGTGGTTTTAAAATGTCGCGCTACTTACCTCGAAATTTACCTCTCTATACTTGCAAGTTAAATGTTCAGTATTTACAAAATGGCTTGTTCCGCGAGCGGGCAAGATGAAGCGAATCGTGAGTTCTGATTGGCTGCCCGATCTTGCCCGCTCGGGATATCCCGCTTTGTCCTGCGAAACTATTTCAAACAAAATGGTCTTATATTAAAAAACTTCATTGACCATCGAGAAATCGGCATTATGCTTCAACAATACATATGTATTCTAGTTGAATTTTACGCAGTGATGTACACAAACCTCCCGACCAAAAAATTTGGACTGATATCAAGAGACTTTATACTATGGTATGGGTACATGACAACACCGCACATTTTTTGCAGGTTTGGTATCTTCTTGGATGGATAAAGCACATGACAAACCAGGGGAGCTCGTGTGTTGGAACATATCTGGAGAAAGCCCAAACGGTAAGAGAGATACGCATATCTCGTAACATATTCTATGGCTGTTTTCAAATTAACACCAAACTCAAGGTTATCGGGACAAGGCTTGGCTCTTGGAGATCTGATTACAGGTAATCCAGGATTAAACAGTATTGAGGTCCTATTATATGGCTGGCTCCGCGAGAGGGCCAAGATGAGGCGAATCCCGGGTTCTGATTGGCTACCCGAGAGGGCAAGAGGGGCCTATCTTGCCCGGTCGGGACTTCCCGCGTTTTCCTCGCGAAACAAAACAAAGCAAAATGGCCATGTAATAAATCCTTTATTGACCAAGCTTGTTCATGTAATAAATCCTTTATTGACCAAGCTTGTTCCTGTAATAAATCCTTTATTGACCAAGCTTGTTCGGTCAAAATGCTGGATATTGGACTCGTTCTTTTTTGCATGAAATAAAAACGCAAAAAAGAACTCGACTAATGTGAAGATATCTTGACCTCACGATTGGTCAATAACGCATATCAGGAGCCATTACCTCCTGCGCATATTTATTATATCTCTCAGTTAGTACGCGCGCTGTGATTGGTCAATTTAGCGGGCCGTACTTCACTGTACGGCCCTCTAAATTCAAAAATTTGTTATTGGTCGCCAAAATGTCTCCAGAGATATAATAAATATCTTACAAACTTCGTTTTCTCGGTCCATACTGTAAGTTGCGGATCCTCTTTTTTACCTCTCGAATTTATGGCCCGCGCGCTTCGCGCTTTGGCCATAAATCCGAGCGGAAAAAACTCAGTCTCGGTTTAAGTTTTAATTACAGCGACACCATGTTGTGGAACTCCCGACCCGAAGAGAATTAAATCAATCAGAAAATTGAAAGAGCAAATCAAACGTCTATTTGTGTCATCAGATCCCCACTCGGCAGTCTTGTAAAACAGTATGACAATAGTTTTTAGTTTAAATTATAGTTGGATTTTATTCTATTATTACTGGTCTCTACTAGCTATGGTATGGTATGGTCTGGTCCGTAACTTAAAGTACGGACCTCGAAGTCGTTTAGAAAGAGGTATTTATAATGACTGACCCAGAATTTGAGCTACATACAGTATAGCGTCTATTTTATTCATGAAATATCCATAGCTTTTCACGACCTTTGGCTGTGAAGATCAACCAATGATGGATCACATCAAAGAAATACTGAACAGTTTACCGGAAGATACAGAAGAAACCCTGGATGAGGAAAATGGCGACGCAAACGACACCGGTTCTTCATCCGGTGAAGAGGAAGACATGGACACGCAATAGCGACATCACTATAAATATATTTCATGAACACATTGAAAAATGAAATTTACGACTGATGTTGTGACCATCGTTTTTCTGAGTTTCGATAAGATTTTCTTTAATTTTTTTCTAGTAAAAGGTCTTCAAAAGAACACACAGCAGTCCCGTAATGAAATCAATTCGCAGTTCAGTAGCAGAGCATCCGAATGAGTGATCGGTTGGGGTTCGACCCCACCCCTACTGATAGAAATCGGATTTGCTTTTTCCGAGTTTGCCGTTGACATTCTGAAAAATACACGTTTTAGACTCGTAATCCAGACCGTTATATTTCTGGATGTCCGCTGTTGTTTGAATAGGAAACGGAAAACTGATTTTATCCTGCGAACGTCCAAGTCCCAGCAAGAGACGAGAAAATCCAGCTTTAGCTTAAAGCTGTAAAATTTTCATTCTGAATAAATATGCTGTTATGGTGCAATGCACGAGTGAACTCACGGCGAGCATAAATTTAGACGCCACAGCAACACGAAGATTAGAGTTCAGAAGGGACTTGCAATCCGTCAACTACGTTTGTAAAAAGCCAATTCTTAAACTTGTTAAGTTCCATTTGAAGTACAGTCGAATCTCTCGAACAATTAAGGGGAACGAAAATAGTTCGAGATAACTGATAGTAAATGATTGGAAAAAAAATCCAAGGGGAAAGAGTTTGAGTTCAAGATAACGGGGAATTCGAGATAGCCGAGTTTGAGATAGCGACGTTCGACTGTATTTGTTCGATTCAATGCTTCTCCCCTCTAGCTTTAGTGTTTTGTCTACTGCCGTTGTTTAATTGGAGATTATTTTAGCTGCGGAAAGTAAGAGATACTGACTCACAATGGCTTCAAATAAATTTTTATTCCCCAAAGAGGTGCTGAGGATTGAGAGAATTATTATTATTCTAATTTGGTCTAACAGCGTATTCTCCCAACTAATGCATAAGAAAGTGTATGGCACTCACTAAGGAGAATTGATAATTACATCTTGGGAGTGAAAGGGTTAAAGCAATATTTAGTTTGTTAATGGTTCGTGATATTCCTCTTTGTGTTTATTCTGCTTCAACCTCTTCCTCGTCATCAAACTCCACGTCCTCCTCGACCGTGGCGTCCTGGTACTGTTGGTATTCAGACACCAGGTCGTTCATATTGGACTCGGCCTGTTGGGATGAGAGTAATATGGAACGAGTGCGTTATACGTCTCCATTTCCCCCTCTGCCGAGCAATATTCGTTAGCAGTTACATGTTATCTAAAATTTAAATCTATAGTGTGTTTGAATCCTAAGAATTTTAGAAGTATCAATAGGTATGAATAAACAAAATAGTAATCATCATCACATCATCTTTTAATCATTTTTCCTGCGCAATGTTTCCCTTGTAAGGGAGCGCCTATGATGTTCAAAAAAGTAGTTGCCAAGTGCCAGTCACGAGATATTTTCTTTAACCATAAAGCAAGCACCGAAAAATGGACTCTACTCTTCAACGGTAGAAAATACGTTGTGTTGAAAACAAGTTTTATCACATTGTGGTCACGACTTAACAAGGATTGAATGTTCCTGTATACATTTTCCAGTACGTGATCGTACCTTGAGCTACTGTCTCTGGTTTTCATCAACAAAATGCGAGTTCCAGCAGGAAAAGTGGATGGGATCATAATTGTCAGTGGGGTCCGGGGGTACCCCCTTGTGGGATATTTCTTTCATAAGTCCATTTTTAGCAAAACACACCGTGAATGTCAACATGACAATTTGATAAGTACCATGGGTGTGGCACGGTGTGACACTCCCCCCCGTATAAACTCAATGCCCTTCCCTTTCTGCACGACCACGGTTTAATTCTCACCTCAGTGAATTCCATCTCATCCATACCCTCGCCAGTGTACCAGTGAAGGAAAGCTTTTCTCTTAAACATAGCGGTGAACTGTTCGCTGATTCGCTTGAACAGTTCCTGAATACTCGTACTGTTTCCAATGAAAGTCCCTGACATCTTGAGTCCGCGAGGAGGAATGTCGCAAGCAGCAGTCTTCACATTATTAGGAATCCATTCCACAAAGTACGAACTGTAGAACATAACAGGTTACAATGTATGTAAAATGGCGGGGATGTCGCTGTTCTCTGATAAGATCAGCAGACAATTTTTTTAATGAGAATTTTAGGAAAATGCAATTTGCTCCTCGGTCGAAGACTGCCATCAGGTCTTACAAACACGCGAGAGAAAACTTAAAACACAAAGAAGGTTTTATTTCAAGAGTTTAAAGAATTGTTCCCCTTGCAACTCTTTGAAAAGTCAGCATTAAACTGTTTCAATGTACTTTTATCGTGTATTAACTTTTCCTTTTGTTTCCATTCGTCTCAATGAAATTCGTTGGCGTACCAACAACGTGTTCATAGCGATGGCTGTGCAGTGGGGGGGGGGGGGGGGGATACTCCCATAAAAAATGGCGGTGGTGCTCGACGGATATTTTCATAAAAAAACCCCAAAAGGTCCCAAAATTTTTTACCCCCAGGGTAATGGATAGTGGCACTTTGTCCATTTTTGATAATGGTAGTGATCTGCCAAATACCTTTTACTCAAAAGCTTTTGACTGACAAATGGCTGCTATCATACTTTTTACCCCAAAAGGTACCGCGATAATTCCACCAGTTGCCTAAGAAGTACCTAGCTACAAATTTTGATCCCTAAAAGATACAACTAGCACCCTCTCCATTTTTTTTATGGAAACGTCCCCACTCCCAATGTGCGTGAAAGAGATTTGGTGTGGACTTCAAACCTGAAAGTAAAAGGAAATACCTGTTTTTGTTTTGCACATTCATCATTTGTTCGTCAACTTCTTTCATGGACATTTTACCACGGAACATTGCAGCCACTGTCAAATATCGCCCATGACGTGGATCACAAGCAGCCATCATGTTCTTGTTATCAAACATCTGTTGAGTGAGCTCTGACACTGTCATTGCGCGGTACTGCTGACAATCACGACTGGTCAGCGGCGCGAACCCGGGAATGAAGAAATGAAGGCGAGGAAATGGCACCATGTTAACAGCCAGCTTTCTGAGGTCCGCATTTAGCTGTAAGTTGTTATAAGAATCGCATTATACTCACTAGACACTCTATATGTTATGCTAATTAAGATGCGGGTGTGGGGGTATGGAATGTCTGGAAGAATGGCTGAAGTCGCCGACGGGGAGGAGAGTGGGGCCAAACCACCTCCGATGTTACACCGCGCAAGTGTAACGTGAAAGAGGAAGAAAACACCGCACTCGGGCGTTTCAAAAGAATGGAAACCCCTCCAAGGAATAAAGTAGAAGAACGTGCCACACAATGCTTGAAACTATCTGTGACTTCGCGTGTACCAAAGCTGTAATCACACCTTTTGAGAGGATAAGAATAGTAACATTTTTTTTCTTCCTGATAAGCAGCACATAATGTCAAGTGACTTCTACAAATCTGGTTGTGATAAAACATGTATTAATTAACATTGGACTCTCACAATTTAAGGCCGGAACCAGGTTCGGACTCACGACCTTGTGAATACCAGTACGATGTAAACTAAGGGGGTGTTTACATGACACCGGGGCGACTTTCGCGCCGGGGCGAGTTCACTCCGGTTCTCTCTCATGGCTCTACATTTGTTTACATGATACCACAACAAAATGTCATGCCGGCGCGAGTCGCCCCGGCGCGAGTTCACCCCGGTTGTCGCACCGGGGCGAGAATTTCACTCCGGTACTAGATTTCGCAACGGTATCATGTAAACGTGAAACGACCACTCGTTTCGGTGTGAAGTCGATTGACAGGTAGACTGGAACGGGTAGCGCATGCGTAATTTTTGTCAATCCAATGTTTGCGATTTTGATTCAGTTTTAATGTAAACATGGTATGAAATGACCCTGTCATCATGTAAACGCGATACGAAATCACGAAGTCATCGCGGTGTGAAACTCGCGCCGGTGCGAGTTTTCACATGTAAACACCCCCTAAACCAGGTCTCTCCAATACGTTGGTGGTATTTCAGTCACATGAAACTGATACAAGTGAAGCTTTTTCTTAACAATTTGAAAGCAATGGCTACAATCTAAATGTTTATGTATTGTTCCCAGATCTAGAGGTCAAAGTGGGTTCGAATATGACCATATTGTTGTCGAGATCAAACGTATATGCCTTAAAATCATCCTCCTCGGTTCTTTCGCTATCTTCCTACGTTATGCACCTATCAATGTTAAGCCGGCGGGGGGGGAAGTAAGGGCATGGGGTGGGGATTTGATTGTCTTTGTTGGCCCTGGGGTAGGGCATTTGACTGACCTTGTTCTCCCGGAGGAGGGAATATTTGAATCTTTCTTTGCTAGCCTTGGGATATTTGACAGCGATGTGCAGCCCGGGGTGGGGAAATTTGGTTGCATTTGACTGGAATGATTTGCCCGTGGGCAGGGAATTTGACGACAAATTTTCAAAAATGTCAAATCCCCACCCCATGCCCTGACACCCTCCCCCCCCCCCCGCCGGCTTAACATTGATAGGTGCATTATTTCTGTACCTGTCCTGGGTAGCGTAGACACGTGGTCACCCCACTCATGGTCGCTGACACTAAGTGATTCAAATCCCCGTATGTGGGCGTTGTCAGCTTGAGTGTGCGGAAGCAGATGTCGTACAAAGCTTCGTTATCGATGCAAAACGTTTCATCTGTGTTTTCCACCAGCTGGTGAACTGACAGTGTGGCGTTATACGGCTCAACAACTGTATCCGATACCTGTAGAGTGGGAGCCATGTTAAAAACTTCATGATTGGTTGGTATAGATTGCCACGTACGATAGTTGATTGGCCAGGAGGCCATGGACTCCTGTGATTGGCTGAAGAATCTCTAGCAACTAATTTTCAACCAATCGTGACAAGCTCGGACGCGTTTTCCCGCGCTTTTTACTGTTCACAAGCATTCCTTTTCATGAATACGTGCTGATGTATTTGTCTTGAGCTCTGATTGATTCATTGCGCCTTGCTTATGATTGGACAGGAGCGTAGCTACCTATACGCACGGTACGCACGTGCGTACCTGAAAGAGTGGTGGTGCTGCAGTCAATGAAAAACGCGAAAAAAAAATTTACTAGGTTTTTGTCATTTTATAGACAGTGACAACGCTAGGCTTTCAAGGTAACCTCGCCTTTAATCAAGTCACCTGAAAAAGATTTGGGACTTAATGTTAGGGAGCGAGGGGGATTTGGAAAAATTGTTTGTTCGTCTGGAAAAATCTTGGCTGCGCCCCTGTTGGCCATATTAGTTAGTTTGGTTTTCATTTCACAGTAGTCAGTTCAATAACGCTTTAACTGGCACTAATAATGGTACTTATTTTTTTCTGAAGCATCTCAGCGGGCCGGATTCTCAAATCCTCGAATCTGATTGGCTAATCGCGCGCTCGTAACCGGTCCAGCTTTTTACGATACGGACCACGGTCCGGATTTTTATCCGCGCTATTCGCGGCAAATTGAAAAAAAGCAAACAAACAGAAAAAAATAAATAAGTTATTTACCGGTCTAGGTCGGTCCGTATGGGAAAAAACTGTGCCCTTGGTCTTGAGTGCTCAAGACCTCGGGCACAGTTTTTTCCCATACGGACCTCCCGCCCGGTAAATAACATATATATACTGCTTGTATGTGGTATGAAAATACTCATCATCAGCTGAGCCTGTGTGACCGTGTCTAGAGCACCTAACCTGTAAATTATCTCCAGAAGATCTTTCTCATCTTGAAACGACAGTCCCTGCTATTTACCAGAACAAGCTAACAGTAACTACAAACGCTGAGAATTTATCCCTGAAGAAAGGAAATACGAGGTTTGGCTGCTGAAGGCAAAGTTCAAGAATTGCCGATCAATGATATTTTATATCATCTTTTTGGCGCTTCGTACATTGTAGAATTCCGGGAACAAAAGAATGAACCCAAAAATAGTTAGAAAGCTCATTCCTCACCTTCGGAGAGGGAACTACGCTGAATGACGTCATAATTCTGTCAGGATATTCTTCCCGGATTTTAGAGATGAGCAAAGTACCCATACCGGCCCCTGTACCACCTCCTAGGGAATGCGTCAGCTGAAAGCCTTGCACGCAGTCGCAGCCTTCGGCTTCTTTGCGCACCACGTCTAGTACCGAGTCCACCAGTTCAGCTCCTTCAGTGTAATGACCCTTGGCCCAGTTATTGCCGGCACCGCTGTGACCTGCGATGCACGAAAGAAGCTTGATATACAGTGATTCGAATAGGTCATATACATACATTTTGTTTAGATTTGTAATTATAACGTGGATTTTCACAACAAAACTAAGCTGAATTCTAGTTTGCGGTTCGGATTATTATTAAAAAAATTCGAGTTGTTTGGTTTCAAAATTGCGAATTGAATCTCTACCGCGCAATCTGAGTTTGAGTATCGTGGATTTCCACAGCAAACTAGTTCTCCACATTTCAAAATGTGCAACTCAGATTTTCATTGCAATGATAAATGTTATTTGCTTTCAAATAACTAAGACTCGAGTTGCGTACTTTTAAATTCATGTTTCCATGACATTAAAACGAAGTAGGAAAAAAAAACGAGGAATGGAGAAGAGACTGGGGTTATGAGGTGGCTTCCAGATTCTTAACCATTGCAGTCTAGCGTCGATCGATCAATGGACACCGGATCAAACGGGAAATGTAAAGAAAAAAAACAATGAAGTAAAGCGTTAAAGGAAAAGTGCACATTGCAACCAGGTGGACAATCAGACATAGTTTGATGTTACGCTGGTTTCAAATAATTAATGTAACTTAAAAGTTACAAGTCACCGACCCGTCGTTTCGACACTCCTGTCTAGTGTCTTCTTCAGGGGTGATTGATTGGGCAAGGCTGTGAAGCTTTTTTAGTAAAGCGATTTTTTACAGACACAGCTGTTACTGCCCTGGAATGTGTGCTGCAGAAAATAGAGTTCACAGGGTTGTCAGTAGGTTTCTGAGAAGCAGTCTCTGTCTATAAAGTAGGCGGCTGCCGTAATTCATGCGCATCGTTCAGGGTGGGTATGATTTTCCCCAATACCATTCCCAGAACAAACCAACAGTCGGAGTAACCGGCGCAGTATTAGGAATAGCCGGTGAAATGCGCCGGTTACCGGCTGATTTTGACAACCCTGAGCTCACATGTCGTTTTTGTCTCAAGAGCCCCCAAAGTAAATTTGTTATTCTTTCTTTTCCTTTTCTTAAAGGAAGTTGAACTCGCAGAAAAAAAGAAAATAGTCAATAGACTGTTTATCCTCAAACCAACTCAATCTGTTCTACTGTATGACGCAACAAGTTTATGTTTGCTCTATTGATCAACTTTTACAGGGTCTCCAATTGGTTTGGCGGGATGCGGGTCAGGCTTTTTTCGTGGTGATATATTCGGGATTTGAGCTCAAAACAGCCGAGGGTGTCGGGAATTTTAGTTGCGAGTGGGAGCACGAGTTCGTGTTTATAAAGGGTAGGGATGCGAGATTGACAAGGGAAACAGAGCAGTGTACGGGATTTCAATTCCAATGTGACTTCACCCTAAGCTGATCAGCACAAAAACCTCAAGCTGGCGGAAATGAACCTTTTGTGCGTATAGCTGTGTCAGGTTCCAAGTAATGAATAGCAACGGCTCTGTACCCTGTCAGGACTTGTCAGATGTTTCCATTATCTCTTACCCCATCAGACACTATGAGGTCTGTGAGTCCTATTGCGTTAATTATTATTTAACAAATTACTAATTTAACCCAAAAACGTGTTTGAATGATACGGTGGGATTGGGATTCCCAAGTAGAAAAGTGAGGGGTGGCAGGATTAACAGGAAAAAATGGGCGGGAAAACGGGATCTGAGAACACTATTATGGATCCTCTTTTTAGGTTTAGTTTCGATTTCATAACTTTGCGATTCAGTTTTTTTTTCTTTTACATCTATCTAGATTTGTCATTTCCAGTATTTGAGATACCCCCGACACATAACTGGAATAATATGATTACTAGATTATCTGTTTGTTGAGGAATTAACTTGTGGAGTTTTTCCGCGTTGATAGAAAGATGGAAAACACCTGCTGTGAAAGGAAAACCACACAATTCATGATTATGCAAATAATAAACAATTGATTGTCAAATACCTACCGAAAACAAAATTATCCGGTCTAAAAAGTTGTCCAAACGAACCAGCGCGAACCGAGTCCATTGTTCCTGGCTCCAAATCAACCAAGACAGCTCGAGGAACGTACTTGCCTCCTAAAAAGAGCACTCAGTTTGATTCAAGAGAGATTCATCATCCATAGATAAAGGAGCGAAAGTCAATTTTCTATTTTCCGTATTACATGTTTTGCATGTCTCATGCGTGGGCATTGATAGAAAAATTGTAATAGAAAAATTGATTTCTTACTAACTAAAAGTTAATATTATCATGTGAATATTGTTTTTAGAGTGTTTTGGATCGTCTCACCAGTGCCTTCGTTGTAAAATTAAGGACAAAAAAAGTGATTTATTACTGACGAAAAGTAAATGTTGTGGTTTCATTATTTGCAATGTTCTCTGCGTGTGTTCGATGTCTTACCCGTGGCTTCGTTGTAGTAAACATTGATTCTCTCAAGTTGTAGGTCCGAGTCTCCAATGTACGAGCCTTGCGGGTCGATACCATGTTCATCCGAGATCACCTCCCAGAACTGGAAAGATATGTTATTTATTAAGCTATTTTATCTAAATGAAAGCTTCAGGACTTTATAACACCATGGAATTCAGACTTCTTGGGAGGTTTACGTACGTGGTCGATCGAATTGCACCACTCACAAAGAATTCAGCGAAGAATACACTTCATAGCGGGTAACGTTTTTGGCCAGATAAACTGAGACTTCATGATTCAATTCGATTCCTACGTACGTACATTCAAAGAAAAAATTGTTATTTATACTTCGAATTAAATTGAACATGGTAACTCTACTTGAAGGTGTTAGAGAATTGTACTTTGAATTTACTCCTTTCATCTGGTCGTTTGATTGAAACAAAATTTAATTTTACAAACATTTAAAAGGACAAAGAAAATAATCACGATATACCATTCATGCTGAAAACGAAGGGCTTTCTTCAGTAACCATTGATTTATCATAGAAGCTAATTTTTAATGGTGCTTTTGCCCAATACAGGGCTTCACTTCAGTGTTAGTTGATCAGGCAAAGAAGCTAAAATTAAAACAATAGTCCAGTGTTAGCCGCAAGAAGATCATTCGAAATCGTAAGAAAAGATTTTATAGGCACAACATTTACCATACAACTACCGGCTTACATAAGAATATATTTACAAAATCATGTAGTGTGACCATTTTCCGCAGAGGCCGCCGGAGACAAAATCCCTCATGACTGATCTGAGATTTATTAAACATTGCTTTTCATATAGCAGTGTTTGATATTCAATGCAGCTGTGGAATGAAATTTAATACAGTACGTCTTTTTGAACAGTTACCTTTGCTCCGATCTGATTGCCACATTGGCCGGCCTGCAGGTGCACAATTTCTCTCATAGTGAACTGACTCGGCACTTCTTGCGAACTATCCAAAGTGCTTCTAGTTCGTGATGTTTTTTCAGGCGAGGCAGCATCAATTTTTGATCGCGTTAAACCGCTTCTTGTGTTTAATTTACGTAAAATTCATTTCCCAATAAGGAAAGTACAAAATAAAATGAGCCATATTGATACCACAGTAGTTACCACAAAACAGCTGTGCTCAATCAACGAATTCTATATTTTTTTGTACTAAATCTCCTCCTATTGTGAGCGACTGCTTGCGGCATTCAAGCCTAATGGAAGCTGCCTGAGTTTCCACACAATTGACTTATTCACGTTTTTGAGATTGAAATCAATTATCGGCTGAGGGGAAAACATTTGAAACGAGGAAACTTCAAATGGAATGGAACAATCAATAACCAACTCTTCTATTCAAATCAGCAATGAAAAAGTGGAATTAAATTTAAAAAATTGAAATGAATTAAAAGTGTTGGTGGCTATCAATCTGATAAAGAATACTGAATAAATTAAACGCAAAATTCAAAACGGACTAGATTCATTTCTGGAAAAGAAAAACACCATATGGATAAGACTCCTTTTGTTAAAAAAGTAAAAAAAAAAACATAACTCCGGTTCAACCGGACAAACGTTTTGAATTATACCCATCTTGCAACTTTACTAACTCAAGCCTCTCTCATGCAAACAACGAGTCATCATTTAGAAGCCCATGTTAAAGTTGATTTCTCGGGCTGGAAAAGGCACGCAGGCTTTTCAATTTTTTTGTTGTTGTTGTTCTCTTGCAAACCCAATTGTCCATTTTTATACTTGGCTTTTGTTCGTTAGCTTCTGGTGCGTTCAGTTGACTTTTCATAAATTTGCGTCTTAATTACTCTGGGAACCATATTGTGATTTTGACAACATATTGAATTGAAACAACCATAACATTTATCAAAGGATGATACTAAACGCAACAAGATCATTAAGCGTCTTAATTGGAACAACTCTGCTTGGCTCGTCCATTTCTGACCAACATCAGTTGTTTATATCTGAAGTTGATGTTTTGTGAAATCACAGGTACTTAAAATTTACACAGAAACATCGTAAATTTCAGTTGAGAAAGACGAAATGTTTCGTACGATGGCGGACGTTTTTAAATTGAAGTTAGTTACGCTGTGTCGAATATGGGTCAACCTTTCCTACCTCTGAAAGTCAGACTAAATGGTGAACTGTTTACAAAGGAATATACAATTTCATTCAACCAGATATTCCGTAGAAATGCCAATTCCCAACACGTACATAAATTATTATCTATTCTCCTTGCAACACGAGTTATTGTTATTCAGTTTTTAATAATCAGCTGACGCCCTGTTTCTAGTTTTTGTTTAAATTTTGGTTAGAGTTTTCGTTTCTGCAAAAAATGTGTCTAGCTTACCTGACGCTACTGAACTGTACTGGTTGATATAACGAATTAAAAAAAAGAGAGTCGGTCATCAGTCGAATAAGATTCACTCTTGACAGAAGAATAGGGTAAACTGACGGTGAAAATGTGAGTGAAATGTTACGAGGAGATCCTATCTTATAAGAAAAAGAGAAATTAAACATTGAGCAAAGGCTACCCACTTTAAGCTCTTGTTACTTTCAAACGTTCTGCTACAACAAACTATGAAATTGTTCCCATTTTTTCGACAAGGAGAATGGACGCTGTACTTGTGCAAACCGACTCGATTTTTTCCACACTTTCTCGCGAGAAAAATCAACAGGCTTGCATTTGAACTCAGTCTCTCGCGTTCTATGGCAGCGCGCAGTCCAGTGTTTCTCTCTCAGTTCTATTATTTTCCATTAAATCCTGACCTCCTAACTGTCTTAAGCTGGGCAGTAAAACCAGAGGCCAAGGCGTGGGAATATACTATCTGCTTTCTTGAACGTCCACATATTTTCTCTCTCGTTCTGTTTGCATCAGTGTGTTGACAGTTTCTGTGCAAACCTATTCTTTGAAGCCAGTCGCACAGATTTTCGTGTTAATTCATCGCTGTGCTGACTCTATTCTTTTCCTGTTGATATCGGGAAAAGCGCCATTTCTGCGTCTTTTTTCTCTTGTTACATGGGTTGACGACTAGGAACTCTTTGCTCTTTGAGATGTCCAAACAGTTTTCAGTCCATACATGGACGATTGTGCCCTTCATAAAATAAAATGAAGAAACAAAAACAAAACGTTTTATTTCCTTTTGAAAACGAGAAAAGAACAAAACATTGTATTCGCAAAAAGCAGATATCACTTATAAACTTCACCTTTCTCTTGTCATGTTTCCATTCCTGATTTCCTCTGAGCCCATGACACGTGATCATCTCAACGTAACTTCCCGGCTCACCCCGCGGCGCGTCCAGACATTTATCGTCATTAAATACAATTTCGTTGCTCTTTGTTAGTGTAAAAAACTGAAGAAATAAAAAAGGTATCACTTATGCATTAGTTAAAACATACACACGCACGTAGAAAGAGAAAACATCCAATTATTTGCAATTACATATTATACATAGAGGCAAGGAAAAGGAGACTTTGCGAATGCCTGACCGTACATTTTGTAGGTTGTGTCACCGTATGAAGAATTAATGCTCGAAACCTCAAATTCCTTATTAACTTGAGGTGATACAGTAACATCAATTTGTGTGATAAGCCATTTTCGCGTTTCAACTTCCCACAGACACAGCACTTAGAACTGAATTAACCTCTTTATACCAATATTTTGTCACTACACTACAGAAGCCCTGCGCGCGCTGCACTCCTGGTTAAAGTAAGTGTATTATAGCAGATTTCGACGCGCAATAAAATTGTCTCAAAAAATTTTATGTCACGAGATTTCAGGACTTGGAGCATAGCGCAACAGAGCAAATGTGAACGCTGTTACCCAAGTTGCTGTATAAGTCTTAGACAGCCAACTTATTTTTATTACATGGAGTATACACTGACCTGGTTCCCGCCCATGCCGTGACACGTGTACAGCCCCACTCGGTCAACTCTGGCGCCTTTTTCTCCCAGCGTGTCTACACAAAGAGAAGTGTCTGGATTTCGAATCTGAAAAGAGTTAGCGGAATTAATGCAGCGACTAGTTGAGGCACCGTATTCTTGTGGTTGACATTTTGAGCTAAAGCAAGTCCGGGATTTTGACACAGGTAGGGCTTGTCCTTCTATGGAAAAACATTATGAAAAAATCCCCGTATGAGGGTGTACGTCATGGTGCTAGCAGCGACGTAAAAAGTCGCACAGCTCTGCGTATGGAACGACGAGATGCATCCGCTGCAAATTGTGAAAAATACAAGAATGACGGTCATATGATAACATGCTTATTGACTGAACTAGGTCGGGTGGGACGTGCGCTACGTCCCCATGTCATGACCTCGAGCTAAATATTCTCCCGTCCCACCCTCCCCAGTAAGTACACATTCATTGCGAGCATGCGTTATCACTGTACCTCTCCCTGTCCTGGGGGATTGGGATCCACTGATGCTAGATCCGGGAAGATGTTTTCTAAGTACCACTTAAAACTTTTACAGCCCAGTCTCTTTCTGAGCGCAACTCTCTTGCTGATATCACCAATGTCGATATTTCTCTCTTCGTCAGTTTTTCTCCTATAAGACGGGCATAACAGGTATCATGAGCACAGTGGTGTAATAGCGCTATTTGTACAAATATGTGCTATAAATATTGATCACAAATGATATTTCACACAGCCTAGCCACCTAATGACATGCGTGTTGGCCTCAGCATTGATTACTTTATAATTTGATATAATAATTCAATAATAATATTTTAATATTTAATGATGTACTATTTCAATAACTACTAAATTAGGTTGATACTGAATCAATCTTGGACGTGTGCCAGCAAAACTTTGGGGCTTGTGACGGAAAAGTCTCGGGTATAATAATATGTTTTCTAACCCGAATTTTTTATTCGCAATTTTCAACCTAAACGCTCGAAACGTCAGCACCTCCCTTTTACCTTACGGTGGTATAACTTACTTTATCAACTCGTTTGATTTACCCAATTTCTTGTGTTTCAATTTCCCACCGACGCAGCCCCAGTTTCTTTAGAAACTATCCCCACAATACATGTTTTAAAGGTCACTGACAATCTCCAGTTCCTCACGAGCAGGTAATTGGCTCCTGTCACGAGTATATACTCCTGGAATGAACACTGATTGCTTGATAAGCTCCTGATCATACATGCCTTATTCCAAAATGGCCTCCTATTATATATTCTTTTAGACCTTGATGCCTCGTTCAAGGTAAAGTATTGTTTTGAATTTTAGCTTAAGAACGAGGCATCAAGGGATAATTTGAATAAAAACAAAAGAATATTTAAATGGCGGCCATTTTAGAATAAGGTGTATCAGGAACCCATCAACAGTAGCCTCCATCTCCCATACTCCGCCTTGGAATCAACCCTTTCCCGAGTGGATTTATTTTTAGAACGGCTCTCAGGGGAAAAGACCCAATCAAAAGTGAGCTTTGACAGACGTAACAATCACTTAACACTAGCTAACCAGATTGCAAAATACAGAAATGGCGGTTAGCGAGTAACGTTTAGACGATATATCCGACGAAAGTTCTGATATGGTCAATGTCTCATCGGGCGATTTCGTGGGGAAAATGCGTTTTAAAAATAAATCCACTCAGGAAAGGGTTGACTCAAGGAATTAGTATAGATAGAGGCTCCTGTTCATGGGCTCCTGGGTGTATTCATTGTTCATAATTCTACTGTGGCTTTCAAACGTCTTACCTGTAGTAGATTTCTTTGTACTCGTCAAGCCACACTTCCGCAAGACGGTTGAAATTTTTGGCGAGCGTTGCACTTGTCCCCTTAGGAAACTTATATGGAGATGTGTACTTCCGGAACACGTGTCCAACACGTGAACAAGGAACGATTTCCAACTGACCACCGCACATCCAAATCTGTGAAAACGGAAATCGACAGTATTTTGTACGGAGGGTTTTTGTGTGGCTAACATGACGTTCTCGCTGTATGTTGTACCTACCCTGAATGATAGTTCCAGGTTCTCTCCGCCCCAGATATCCATTTGCTCGTCGTAGGATCCCAGGTCGTAGAAATATTGTTTATGCATTGCGAACAATCCCCCTGCCATGGTCGGACTCCTACAACATATGGCCAATCAACTGGGAGATTTCACCCACAAGTAACAATAAATAACTGTACGACTGTGTATTACTCTTTCTCAAAGCGTTGGTAACTTTAAAAGAAGGTCTCAATGGGGTGATGACTTTTACGGCTAACGGTTTAATATTTTTTACTGTTTTACGGCTAACGGTTAATATTTTTTACGGCTAACGGCTAAAACTTTTCAATATTTACGCCTAATTAAAGGCTAATTCTTTTGCCCGTTTTACTGCTAACGGTTAACCCCATTGAGACCCTCTTAGAAAGATATAAGATAAAAGAGGATTGTTGCCCCAAACAAATAATGAACTGTCGGCTAGATATAATGATGACTCTAAATTAATAATAATACTAATACTAATAATATTAATAATAATAGTAATAACAATAATGATGATAATAATAACGATTACGAAAACGGTAACGATAACGATAATGATAATGAAAATGTAAATGGCAATGATAATGATACTAAAAATAATATCTATGTGAATAATAGTAATACATTAGGCGCGTAAGTCTTAAGAATGTGATTACCATAGTTAGAATCAGTAATTCATCTTGTATTTTTATTTCTCTTTATCATATAACTCTGAAAAATTCAAACCAGATGCTATCAGAGAGCAACCTCGTTCCCAGGGCTTTTCCCTAGAAAGAAAAATGGCGGACGGGAAAAGCCCTGGGAACGAGGTTGATCAGAGAGTATTCGTTCTGAACATACGTCTATGCGTTATTGGCGGGTAGAAACTGTTGCTTACCTTATGAAGTCGGTCTCATCTTTCCTTCGTTTCTTCTCAGCCTCGGGGATCGCCTTCCATGTAAAAAATAGATCCCAAGAAAAACCGCCTCGTTCGTAAATCACATCCGAAGCCTGGTAACTAAAGTCATCTGCGTTTATAACCTCTATAACCGGGCAAACGACGTTGGATCGATTTGCCGCGATTCGCGCCAAAAGTGGCTCTAGCCATCCTATAGTAACTTCACAGTGAGAATCCAGAAATGTCAACACGTCGCCTCGGGACACCTCGGCCCCGCGTAGCCGCGCCCGTACCAAGCCTTCCCTCTTAGACATACGAACAATCTTCACTTTTTCCAAATGCTGTACTTGGCTCTCCAGGGGCCCTTTCAAATTCTCTGAAAAATGCAGTTTAATAATTGTAGGGTTTAATAATGGTAGAGGACAGGAAAGCATTCATTTCTCCAACACGCCTAATTTTAAAGAATTTATAGACAACGAATAAAAACGAAAGCTTTGCAGAAGTGAAAAAAAAAACTTACCAGGTCCGGGAAGCTATTTTGTGATAAAATTTAAAACGGAAATGACAATTTTGATGCTTTCAAGGTTAAGCAAAATAATTCTAAGTCAACTTGCACGTTGGACTGGTTTGTAAGTCAAGTGCTGCACAAACATTTGTAGACATCGACTTAAATTAATAAAAATCTAACAGTATACTAATGCAAATGTAGCGATCTGATTGGCTGAGCACAGCAGACTTGCAGTGCAACAATTGGTTCAAGATCGTTTTCAAAATGGCTACGGTCTTCGCGCTTTGGCTTAGTTTCTCAGGAAGATTTAGTATTTAAGTATTTTTTTCACCGACGCATACGAACATACGATTCGGCCTCCGGATTTATCAACTATCACCCCATAGGAATCTCGAGCTCATAATCTAACTAGTATGCTAATGAAAAATAAAGAAAAATAGAGCTCCGAACCCTTTTAAAGTTATCGGGACTTTCGAGAAAAGGGCCACTTGTCACAGCGTTTCTACATTTTCACTTACCATATTCACTATAGTCGTCAACAACTATAACATCGGCGAGCAGATGTGACGGAGTGCGATCAATCACACTATGTACTGTCCTCAATAGGACAGACAAAGCTTCATTGTGGAAGCAGATAATCACACTTGCGGTGGGAAGTTTAACTGGATATTTTCTGTGTTTTTCACGGCACCTGGGCAGACACAGAATTATTTATATCATTAAAATTATTTTCTTCCGTTTCTATCACTTGATCTGCAAATTCATAAGTTAATGAGGTGTATAATTCATGGTAGCACACATGGAATATCTTTTGGAGTCATTGCTGATGTACCTCTAGTACTTCCTTATATGGCAGTACACCACGGAATGAGTAAAAGATAACATAGTGTTATAGTGACCATGAAATACCTTTACGCTAAACTGGCTACCTAGAATGAGCAAGTTTGGTGTGGAGCACTAGAAGCGCGGACTTTGAGAGGGGAATTTCAGCTGGTGTTGGTTCCAGTGATAAGATAATTGTCAGTAAAACATGAACTTGGTTCTGTCCTCGTATACCGGTACAGAGGGGGGCGTAAGGGGGATCCGACAACCGCAAAACCGCACAGAAATACGCCAAAAAAACCGCAAACCGCATCGGATTTTTTTCCCGAATACCGAAACCGCACGTCCATGGAGGCCACCGGTGGTATCTAGATTGCATTACAGACTTAATACAAGGGAATACAACTAAACCATGACCGCTGATTAATAATTAAAGGATTTCACTAGTTGAGAACAGAGTCAGCACATGGTGACTTGACTCTTCACCAAACTGTCTCTGTCAATTCAATGACGCGCTTCTCATTTTTGTTTACCTTACAACGAAACTTGTTCTTTTTTCTGAAATTCTCCCCTTCCTTTCCATCTCGCTTTCTGTTGCGACCTCGACGACCTCAGTTGCCATCGTCGCGCATTGAATAATCAAAGCAACGAGAACAAGAGGCTGTACGGCTGTACGAGCTAACATCCGGCATGGAATCTTACGAAGTTGAAGCATCATTGGCCAAAACGACCAAAACGGTTAATCACATTAAGTATTAACTGGAAAAGGCTGTGATTGCAAACCACAGAGTTAAACTGTAAGCTGATATAATGAACCCTGATGCGGTGTAAAACAAAACACTTGGCTCACGCTTGCAAAACAACCGGATCCCGACCGCCTGTAGCCTCCCACGCAAACGTTCTTAAGTTAGGAACGCGTGACGAACCCCTAAGAACGTTTGCGTGGGAGGTTAGACCGCCTGCCGACCGTTCTAGAGTGTTAGCACCGCAGACAATTTTTTTTTCACCGAAAACCACGACTTCCACCCCCCTCGGTACACGAGGACATAACGGTTGTATTTATCTTTGTTTAGGAGTTATTGGTTAGCTCTAATGTATTGTTTGGTCTTTTGTAACGGCCTTTGTGTGCCGGCACACGAGGACAAAACCCATTGAACTTAAATCGCAGAAATGGGACACGCGTTACGAAAGCGCTCCTTCTTTTTAACTCAGTTTCGTCTTAAACTGCGGCAGTTTTAGAGACATACTTTAAATGAGGTTTGTCTACATACAGTTTTTTAGTTATCTCCTCGAATGGCTGTGTTATTCCTTTGATAAATTTGGATCGTAAGAAGTGAGGAAAGCGGGCAGTTTACTGTTTAACCCATTATGCCCCAACAAAAATCAGCATCAATTTTCTCATTGTAATTACACATACTAATAATATACATGCAAAAATTTCAGCATGCTCATTGGCTGAGAGCACGTCAATTAATCCCAAACAGTGCAGAAAATTGAAATTGAGTGCAAAAAGTTGAAATTGAGTGCAGAAAGTTGAAATTAAATTTTTGCATGTATATTATTAACAAGTAATCACATGATTTCTCGTTCAATTTGGGATAAACCAGCACTCGTAAATTTTTCAAAGACTACAAATTGCACTCGCCCTACGGGCTCGTGCAATTTGGTTAGCCTTTGAAAAATTTACTTGTGCTGATTTATCCCAAATTGCACTCGAAATCATGTGATTACCTATACATAGTATTATAAATACAGGTGATGAGAATGTAAGATATTATCTCCAATTATGAACTGGTACTGAAATTCTGACCCATTCTCCTGACTTTCTCTGTTTTAAATATATACACAAAATATACCACAAAGGAGAATGTCGATCTTGATATTGGGGCTTAAAGTGTTAACATCATGGCTTACTTGGGACCCCGAACATCTCTTAGCTTTCGATGAAGCGACATATGATCGCTGAGTATAACGTTGAATGAGTGATTGTCAAACACTCTCTCTGATTCGGCTTTGAATCGTGACGGGAGAGTCGCGGGTTCGCCATTTTCTCCAAGTCCAGGGATAACTTCCGCAAAATACGGCTGTGCAAGGTGCAGGCTGTTTCTCTGCTTCGCCGGTCCACTGGAGCGAAAATCATGAAGATGCTGACTACTATGAGACGGAATCAGAGACTCTGTATCAAAAAAGTTTAACTGTATGTTCATGGCGGTTAAAACATAAAGGAAATCCACGGCCAACCAGAACAGAGAGGTAAGAATGAACACTTTAAAGAGAAGCCTCCGATTTCTCATCGTATTCGAAGTTGAAGTGTACGTAAGCGCGTCGACGGTTTGAAGTACGCTTCAATCAAAATGGGCGTGAACTTGTCGCCAGCAACACCAACAGGAGACTGCTAAGAATCCGTGAAAAAATATGCCTTCCACAGCCAAGTTGTGGATAAAGCCAGCCTAAAGATCTCACTTGAAAGTTGGTTTCTTTAAGTCATAGCGGCTTTCAAAAGATGTTATGGGAGCAAGAGATCCTGTTTAATAAAATATTAATTGCAGGTTTACTGTTCTCCTGTGTTTAACAAAAAGCCGGTACCCGCACATTACCAGAGGACCTAACAGTGGCATTTTCCAGGTTTTTATCCCAACATTTTTGTTGTATCTACGGACTTTCTGTGGAACTCAGTAATACTATATATGTGTGCCGTCCGCAAGTAACGATAGAACCTTTCGAATGCGCCTCGTTTTCTCCGATTCAATTCGCCGGGCTCCAATTTCGTTCAATTTCTTTGCCTATCCCGTGGCCAATAGAGCAGGAATTCCAATCTCTTTTCGTCTTTCCTTTTTTCTCATCTCCTCTTTTCTGCACAGCACAGTTTAAAATGTCTTCACTGCTAGATGGGCCATCCTAGACTGCCTACTTTTAGTTTAGATTTGTTTAACCTATTTCTATAGTGCAAATGAATATATGAAAGACCACATACTTGAACTGCGGATTAATTACGGGTTAGAGACTGAAATGAGTGGTTTGTTTACAAATACACGCACGCGCTGGCTGTAAAATGAACGAGAAATTGTCAATACTGCACGAAGCGAAGCTGCGTGCAGTATTGACAATTTTGTAAACAAACCACGAATTTCAAGTCTCTAACCTTTTAATATTCAATCTGAGTTCAATGAAATACAAAACGGCCATTTTGATGCCAACCGTTGTGTGATGGCATGATGTATTCTCATATGTGCACGGTTAATAGGTGATGACGTGACGTATCACAAAATCAAGTGATTGAGTTTAGCCAATCACGCGCATGGATTTAGTACATTGAATGAAGATTAAATATTAATACGTAATAACATTAATTGATCATCGCAGTTATGTACACAACTTAAGCAGCTGTGAATTTGAAGCCTGAGTTATTTTTCAGGCTTCAAATTCACAGCTGCTTAAGTTGTGTATACATAACTGCAATGATCAATTAATGTTATTACCTATTTCAATAGGCTAATCAAATTCTTTTGAGTACAGTTTAGAATAAGTGAGCACAAGTCAATTATTTCTACAAAATTGCACTCAAAATTATGTGATTACTTGTTAATAATACACATGAAAAAAAGTACTCGATTCTGATTGGCTGAGAGCAGTGCAGTTCAAGTGTAACACCAGTGCAAAAAGTGCAACATCAGTGCAAATTACACATCGAAATTCTGGATTATGATTGGCTGAAAGGCAATGGAAGATTTCTAAGGCAATGACAGCACGTAAAATGAGGACGAACTCACCCGTGCAAATTAATTCCAAATTGAATTTTAAACCGTATGATTACCATATTACTATATATGCGAAAATTCAATTTCAAATTTCTGCACTCAATTTCAACTTTCTGCTCTGATTAGGATTGATTGACGTGCTCTTAGCGAATAAGCGCATTTTTGCATGTCACGGCAGTTTACTGAAGCAAAACCAAGTGCCCGAGACACCATTCACCCGATACAGTTGCAGCTAAGTTAAAACATGCTCGATAGGAAATAGAGAACTAGGGGGATTGGAATACACTGAGCGCAAAAACAAAATAAAAAATTTAGTACATCTTTTAAGTCCTTCTTTGCCCATGGTGAGTTTCAGTTTCTTTGTATGTTGAATGTTCTCCTTTTGTCTGAATCTCGAGACCTTTGCTTGTGGTGTCGGCATGTCCCACCACGTGTATCTTCCGTAGTGTGATACGACGCTCTTTCTTCTGTATGTCTGTCAGTTTTCGAATCTTTGGAGTATCCATGTGTCTCTCTGTCATTTACATCTGCCTTGGAATCCTTGGGGTGTCTATGTGTCCTACAACTTCTCTCATCATTTCTGTGATATGATGTTACTTCTTCTGTACGCCTGTCTAGTCTTGAATCTTTATAGTGTCCGTGTGTCTCTACGTGGTCTGTGTCTGTCCTGGAATCACTAAAGTTTCTGTGTGTCTCGCGCTGATGTCTGTCAGTTTCGTGACCAGCAGAATGCCTAGATTTCGCGTGAGTTTCCTTCTCAACCGATTCTCTCGACTTTCTAATTTTCTTTTTCTTGGATTTCTTTTTTCTTTTCTCGTCTGAATCTGACTCATCACTGTCTCTCTGAAACTGTTTCTTAGCTCTTCTCTCGGAGTCATCATTGCTGTCTGATAGATAACTTTTTTTCCTTTTCTTTTTCCTGTGTTTCGTACGGCTATCTTCCACTTCCTCTTGCTCAAGCCGGTCCAGTTTTCTACAAAAGGAAGAACCCAGTATACAAGAGTAAGGGAGGGAAAATAGAGTCGTTGGATGAGTACTGTACTACGGTAATGGTTGTTTTATTATGTATTGTGGAGGTAGTTTCTAAAGAAACTGATGCTGCGTCGGTGGGGAATTGAAACACAAGAAATTGGGATAATCAAACGAGTTGATGGAGTAATTTGTACCATCGTAAGGTAAAGGAAGGGGATGCTGACGTTTCGAGCGTTAGCCCTTCGTCAAAGCGAAGCCCCGAAGGGCTAACGCTCGAAACGTCAGCACCCAATTTCTTTAACTTATGGTGATACAAATTACTTTATCAACTTGTTTGATTATCCCAATTTCTTGGGTTTTATTATATAGTTCGGTTCTACTTCTTTCCCCTGCAGACAAAATCATGCATTGTAACCATTCTTTGGAAACCTACTGAACAGTACTGTACTGCAGTACTGCTTGTTTTAGTGCACAGTACGGTTCTAACTTTTTCATCTCTGGATCATAACATGCCGAGTGACCATTCTCTGGAAAGCTACTGAACAGTACTATACTGTGGTACTGTTTGTATTACTATACAGTGTGGTTCTATCTTTTTCATCTGTGTATCAAACCATGCAGTGTGACCCTTCTTTGTAAAGCTACTGAACAGTACTGTACTGTGGTACTGTCTGTTTTACTATACAGTGTCGTTCTATCTTTTTCATCTGTGTATCAAACCATGCAGTGTGACCATTCTTTGGAAAGCTACTTAACAGTTCTGTACTGTGGTACTGTTTGTTTCACTACGCAGTGTGGTTTTTACTTTTTAATCCGCAATTTACCTCAGCAATTTCTTCTTTTGTTTATCACTTAGTGAAGCCAAGAAAGCAGCTTCAATATCTTCTTCCTCTTCACCATCCGATGCTACGATTTGCTGTTCAACAAAAAGAAAGAACAACAATGACAAACGTCTTCCAAAAAAACCAACAGGAATTAGAGGTAAAAATATTATAAAGTTGTTGTTATTATTGTATTATTATTATTATTATTATTATTATTATTATTATTATTATCATTATTATTATTGGTCCTTTAACCACCTGGACTTGAAAGGAAAAATCCCTGGCTACATTCTGCTACACTGTGGTTTACATAACAAATGCAAGTTTTCACATGCCTACCTGATTGGGGTCATTAGGATCAAACACTCGCCCTAATGCATTCTGTTTCAACGTAAGCCCCTCAGTACGCATGTCTTTGAGAAGTTTCATGGGGTCTGCAATATCTGGGAACACAGAAAAACAACAATAAAAGAACTGAGAAGATCCACAGTATAACAAAAGCCACTTGTACTGTAACTTGCGTAGGGCATTACCGGGATGGCCATTTTTGGATGGCACAATACTTAAAGGTATTTTGTCCAAAAGGAATGGAAAAAATATTGGCACATATATATTTCAGCATATCACAGTCAGTCTCCTTGAACTGAAAGGTGAGTTTTCCCATTTGAAGTCAAACCTTCAATCAATTATCAACAGTGTGGGCCCTCTACCAATGAGCTGCAGGAGATTATCATCATCATTATCATCATCATTTTTGTTATTATCACATAGCTCTTTATAAATTACTACTAACTACTACTAACTACTACTTACTACTACTAACTACTACTAACTACTACTAACTACTACTAACTACTAACTACTACTACTACTAACTACTACTAACTACTACTAACTACTACTAACTACTACTAACTACTACTAACTACTACTAACTACTAGTAACTACTACTAACTACTACTAACTACTACTAACTACTACTAACTACTACTAACTACTACTAACTACTACTAACTACTACTACTACTACTACTACTACTACTACTACTACTACTACTAATAATAATAATAATAATAATAATAGTATGGTATAGAAACCTGTTATGAGGCTTGGGTCCACATCAGCATTTCTGCTCTTGTTAAACAGTGGACACTACAAAAAAGGACAACATACACTACATGTGTACTTGATCTTGTCCACCAGCATCATCTCTACATAGTACTACATGCACCACCAAAAACAACAGCAACAAGTTAATATCAATAATCATAATCATAATTACTATAGCGGAGCTCCCCTGCTGGACACCGCAGTTATAGAAAACAGTAATACAATAAAGTCAAATTTTTATGGTCTGTAGCTTCCACGTGCCGTTTCATGATGTCACCCAATTTCATCATTGTTTTATATACCACTGATTTAGGGAACACTTGTCAACATTCCAGTGTCAGACAGCGTTCCTTTCTTGAGATATTATTTTTCTGTTTTCATGACTGTAGCATACTCTATGTACATCTGTCCGTGTACCACTGGGAACACCCTGGTCAACTTTTTGGCTGCAACTGCACATCTGGGTGTAAAATTTAAAATTTTTCCCTGCTGCATTGCCAGAATAAGAAGAGTATAAAATAAAATGCAGGAGCTCTGCTTTTAGGCAGTGCCTTCATCTACATTATCTCCCTTTTGCACGTCCTGTCTTCAATGGCCGGTGACCTTTCTTTATGTGCTCCCCAACAAGTCAAAGACCTCAGACAGAGAGAATTTTTTGTGGAATACCACCAGTTCGTCGTGGAGACACAGTAGTGTAGTGGTTAGCGTGTCGGACTTCCGAGCAGGAGGTTTGGAGTTTGAGCCCTAGTGCTGGCACTGTGTTGTTTCCTTCGACAAGAAACTTTACTCCACACTGTCTCTCTTCACCCAGGTGTATAAGTGGGTACCAGCGATATAATGCTGGGGGTAACCGTGCGATGGACTAGCATCCCATCCAGGGGGGATTAATAATACTCCCAGGTGCTTCATGCTATCGAAACCTGAATAAGCTCAGGCAGCAAGGGCCTTTAATAAGGCATGTGTGCGCCTTTTACCACCAGTTCATAGCAGTGTAGACTTTGAAAGGTAGTGATATTGGTTTCATTTTCATTATCACTATATCAAAGGAGGGTTACTATAAAAAAGACGTTATAATAACCATACACTCCAAAAGAGAGAAAATTCTAAGAGTGGCAGTCTCTTATGATACTTACATGTACACAATCAGAACTAAACGAGTTTAACTCATACACAGTTTTAGTATATATACTCAGGTGATTATAAAAAATCGTGCGCTGTGATTGGTTCGCTATCTTGGATTATCAGCCGATAATCATGTCGCCGAACAAAATGACTGCCGGTCATTCGCGCATTTTTGATTAGGTAAATAGAATTTTTTTGTCTTGTACAATGCTTTTTCTTTTCTTTTTTTTTGAAATAATCACCTTTGTATTTATACTAAAACAATTATTCACCTCAGGCTTTGCCTTTGGTGAATAATTGTTAAATAATAGATAAGGACAATAAACCATAGGTCCCATCTCACAACCCTTGTTCATGATAACTTAGTGGGACATTTCATGAACCCACACACTGATTGTAAAGAATAGGCAATGTAGTTCCCAGTGCTGTGGTCTGGCCTTTGGGTTGGCACTTCACACTGGGATAACCTCATTGCACTTTTCCCCCTTGAGCAGAACTGTCCAAAAAACTAAGTATGTTCTATGTTCTGCCTGAGTTACTAAATAAGGCAAACCATAATTTGATAATTAAAACTAATAAAATAATAAAAACACACTTCTCTGTCGGTGTTGATATGACCCCACTTTCCACATCGGATACATTTCACATTGCGAACCTGTTAAGCAGAAAACACCAGAAGAAATACTGCATGTCTAAAGTGGTATGTTAAATAATCTCTGTACTAAATGTTCTAATAAATAGCAAATTCTTAGTTAGTGCCAAATTTTGTCAAATTCTCAAATAGTGTAAGCGTGTTGCAAGTTTTAAATACACCAACAAGAACCTTTTCTATGATTATTGTTATTATTAGAATTGGGTTACTAAATGAAAACACACATGATTCCCTGCAACTCTGAGTTTCGTGCTTACGCACTCATCAGGCAGATTTAATTAAATCTGCCTGATGAGTGCGTAAGCACGAAACTCAGAGTTGCAGGGAATCATGTGTGTTTTCATTTAGTAACCCAATTCTATATACCGCTCTACACGAATGTGTATTGAGCACTATTCAGCAGTGTTTTCTACAACTTCTCACGATTATTGTTATTATTATTATTTTTCTTTCCTTCTTATTTTTTCTTATTTTTTTTGGTAGACTTCCATATTTGAAGTCAATATGAAAGGTTTTTTTTTCTTTATTAAAATGATTGAAATTTTTATCGCTTGTATAATAGGAGCAACCAATATAAGTTATTTTAATTTTGCGTCTCGTTTTTTAATCAATTGAATTTTTCTGACCGACACCAAGTCCTTTTCTTTTTAATCAAAATAATTTTTAAATGGTGTTTTGACTGAATAGTCTTTTACAAATTGTATATAGGATTTTAATGTTAGTGTTTCTTATTAATAAAGATTACTGTTATTATATTATTATTATTATTATTATTATTATTATTACTAAAGAATTATCTGTGCTCAAATTAAAAGTATAGCAATAAAATGATCTACTAAAGAGCTGGATCTTTCAACCCTCATGTTGGTTCAGGAAATCTGTTGCACTTGAAGGAAGAAATCCCATTATAAGAAAACTATCGCAAAAAGACTGAAAAGTGTTTACTCACAGGGATTCCAAAGGGTTGGTCTCTTGCTTCAATGCCTAAACTTTTGGCATACCTAAACATAGAGAAGCACCAGAATTATGTTGGAATTACATTATAATATAAAAGTCCAGATTATGATCATAATTCAGCTTCTTGTCATGAGTACAAAGTAATTGAGACAGGTAATGAGAATATGAGAGAATGATGAGTACACTCTGTTGATATTTTTACACATTCTCCCAACTGTTAGTTTATGAAATGTCCATGGACCACAAATTAGAATTATTTGCATCTCCAAATTTGAGCCTAAACATTTCACGAAAAAATCACTGAAATTGTTCAATACTTACGCCTCTCTTGGTGCCCCTCTTTGCCACTCAAACTTCACTTCACCTTCCTCTTCAGCAGGTTTCTGTGATCACAGGATATTAATTAATTAACACTAATAGATTATGGCAATTAGATTTACTACGTGTACTACATAAACTAGGGAGAGACAAAAAATGTCAGACATTGATCACATGTACTTTTCAGATCTTGTTTATCTTATATCATAGTTTCTCATGGTTTTATTTTCAGTTGGAGTAATCAAAAGTAATCAACACGCTCAAATCCATTTGACTGCCTATATATACAAACTGGCATAGCCCAACCAAGGGAGAGTATGTGGACTGTATGATAATAAATAATATCAAAAGCAATAAATAATACATAATTTATTATACTTGTGGCTGCTTTGTGCTTTAGAAGCCAACTAAAAACATTGGTGATCACAGCATCTTCAGTGTGGTATGAGCGTGTGAAAAGACAAACATGAAGTTAAAACTACTGTACAAAATGTAAGAGAAGCTTCTCTCCTTCATTCTCACCATAAATTTAATGTGACCCAAAAACAAAAATATCCCTTACCTTTGAGTCTATCATCCATTGCACAAGATAATCACACAGAGGTAGGAAAAGACAACAAAAGCACATATTAAACACTGAACTTCAAACAGTTTCCATGCAAATTTCTTAGTTACTATTATTACATGACGAAGGCCAATTATGCAACAAGGCCCACTATTATTTTGATTAGTGTTGTCTCACTATTAGGTTATTTTACTCCCATCAACTAAAGTTGTTCTTGTTATTATTACAGCTATAGCAATAACTTTTTACCTTTGTTAAAGCCAGGTGGAGCATCATAAAGGAAATCCAATCCAGATTGGATTCTTTCATCTTTGCTAATTGCTTGTCTGTGGAAGGGAAAATAGAAAGTAAGAAATGAAGAAACACAATTGATTTTGGGTATGGTGATGTATGATAATGAGTTTAAAACAAAGAAATGTATCATTTAAACCAAGGCTGAAATTGAACTGCAACATATTCAAAATCAGTCGGTATATAACACAAGTACAATTATATATGTACCTGTTTTTAAATCTTTCTTGCTCCTTGTTGTACTGAAGTTCAAGTTCTTTTTCCTTTTGTTGTGCTGCAAGAATCTTTTGTTCAGCCATCCAGACCTTCAAGACAGAATGAATAACAACAACAATAATAAATTGTAAAAACGAAAGTGCATATTGCAACCAGGCAGATGATCAGACATAGTTTTACTACTTAACAATTAGATAATGAGCTCAATATTTCTATTTACTATCCAGAAAAGACAAAGTTTTGAACGACTAATAGATTTATACTAAAACAATTAGATTATTCGCCCGCAATGTAAATGTGAAAAAAATATATGGTATAACTGTCCAAAAAATAACATTTTTATGGATGAGTACTATCCATCCAGGAATTTTCCTCAGAAGGACATTATGGGCTGATAGTGTTATTCCGCGGACAAACACTATCGTATCACTGGATCGATTTTAAACCACTACGAATCAGAGAAAATTTAGTGGTGAACTATAATGGCTGATAGTCTACAGTAGCTCAGCCAATCAGATTGTAGCATTTGCATTAGTCTACTGGTAGATTCTTACTACTTACTGATATACAGTAATGAAATGAAATTAGTCATCTCTCTTATGGGTAAGATTTCCGCACAGGTCCCTACTTCATTATGCATGCTGAAGTTGAATTGTCTTGGGAAGTGCGTGTGCAAACATTTCTGAGAACGAAACCGTACGGCTACAGCATGCGTAATGAAGTAGGGACCTGTGAGGAAATCTTACCACATGTTCTTGTTTTCGAGGAATGAAACAGCTCGGCTACAGCATACATAATCAAGTATGTGGTGATATGAAAATCTAGTCGCACTTTTGCCATGCCAACGTTTCTGGAGTTATCATGAACAGTGTAAGACTTCTGTTGGCAAGATCAGTTTGTTGAAACTCCGAGTCCAGTTACATTGTGTGCACTTTAGGCGAGAAAGATGAGTTCTATCCTCGTGTACCGGTACACAAAAGCCGATACAAAAGACCAAACAATAATTTTGAGCTAAAAAAATGACTCCTAAACAAATAAAATACAATGGTTATTCCTTCGTGTACCGATATACGAGGGCAGAACAAAGATGAGAGTTATACATGAGTACGTTTTCTTATAGTTCCAGGTACGTACCCTTTTTATGTTGGCTTTAGAGCCTGGATGGAAATCCTTCTTGTTCATAAATTTGGCAAACATCTTTATGTTTTGTCTTATTGGAAAACAACTTTATAAAAGGAAAAACACAATGCAAATACACTTCTATCTCCAATGTTCCGCCATCTTTGTCTGTGCGCTTGCAGGGAAAGATGGGAAGGTGTATTTACGATGCCCAGGTTTCTTCTAACTGAGACGATAATATTATGGAAAACAAAACATGTCTGCATTCTGCGAGAAAGTGTTGGATAAAAAGAGATTTGAATGCGATCCGCTAGCTGACGATGCTGTATTAGCCGTAGTAAACGCTCGTGGAGAAAGTGTCTTAAAAAGTCATGAACTTTACACCACGGTTAAAGAACTGGCCTGCCTCGGTGGAGATGAAAGTTGTGCCCAGTTCATGGAATTCTATGAACGGGATCCTCCATGGCAAATTGACTGGGAATTTTGTGAACTGGGCAGACGATTTTTCGTTCGAAATGCCCCTTTTGCTGGGCTTGTTCTTATGTATGGCAGTTTAGTTGCATCATTTACCGCTTCCTTAGGAAACAAGGTAATAACTTTTACGCGCTCTTTCTTTATTCGCTACAAACAACATAAATAGATTTCGCTTTCTCTCAATCGCGCACTCCGCTATATTTTTTCCGCATTCCAGTTTCCTGTCTGTGACGTTATACAGTATCCTGAAAACAAAAGCGTAGAAAGATTCCTAGATAATTACGACGAATTCACTTTTTTAGCGATATAAATTTATTATTTAGAAACATAAAGGGTCATAACATTGTCCATCGCCACCCCTGCCCCTTCCCCACTCCCACCCCCACAAAAAAGAGATTAAAAAAGACAGGAATCCATACCCGTGAAGAAGTCTATTGCAAGCGGCTTTTGTACCCATTTCTGAAAAGCAGCTTTGAAAGCAATCTAATCGTGCAAAATGTTGTCTTTTACCCAACATCTTTTACTATCGTAATATAACCCGGGGGGTAGTCCCTTACATGGGTTATATAGGTATGTGCGGCCCCAAAGGGTATGGTTTTTCAGCCGTTTTGATCATAAATAGGGTATCAAATTTAGCCATTTTGCCCCCATTTTGGTAATAAATTAGGTATCGATTTTTGAATTCTCATTTAAGTGTGGAAATCTGAGCTTGAAACTTTGCACAAGCAGTCTTGTAACCTACCTAATAAAAGCAGGTAAACATTGACTTTAACATTGGTCTGAACTAGGGAAATAATTTTAAGGCAGTGTCAGGTCATAAATAGGGTATTAAATTTTTGGTCAGGTCATAAATACCCCTACTCAATTTTTCTGGGACTACCCCTTTTCCCCCCGGATAATATAATAATCCTTGGTGGAATTAAGCCGTTCTTATGAAGTCATAGTGCTGTATGAGTGACCATGCATGCTAATCTTGATCAGGCTTCCTGTGCTATGGTTCTAATGTCAATAATTTGCTTTATCAAACCTACACATTTAATTCAACAGGTATTGTTAGCTACAGGTCGCTTATCACACCCTGTAGATGTACGCCGGAGGCTGTTTGAAACCCTTTCCTTTGTGCGTGATGTTGTTGTTGGGTCAGCCAATGATATCAAAGAAGGCTGTTTGAGAGTAAGACTGCTTCATGCAGCTATACGTTACCACCTCCATCATTGTGATATTGTCTGGAAACCAGAGATGGTAGGATTTCAAACTACAGTGTACAAAAGTTATTTTTTGTTTTCAAGGGTGCATTCAACTGGGAAATCCAGATTTAGACTTTCTAAATCCAAATTGATTGAATCAATATATAGTATATTATATGCATTTATATCATGTAGTCTGTTGAGGAGCAAGGTTGGCGCAGTGGCACCTGGCTGTCCCATCTCTGTAACCGAACTTTGGTTCACGTCACCTCACCCATCTTCTTTCTGCCATGTGGCACATAAGGCCTCACAACAAGCCTGCCAACCAGCTCTATAAGCTGCTACAATTTTTACCTTACTCCAGTTCTTCCATCCAGCTTTTTCCCTTTCCTCTCTCTCTGCGGTCCTCCTCCATGTTGTCCTTGGTCTGCCATGTTTTAATCGGCCTTCTCAGGGGTCCAGGTTAATGCAGTCCTGCAGTCATTGTTTGGTTCTTTCCTCATGATGTGGCCAGTGAATTTTCATTTTCTTCTTCACATGTCCTTGCTGACATTTTCCATCTCAGCCATTTTCACCGTTTCATGTGGGTCAAGTTTGTTCTTCACCCTTGCTCCTCACTTTCCAATTTCTTCTGTTTTCCTTGCTCCACAAAACCAATACGTTTTGAATCCCAATGTGGTCAGGAACCAGTGGACCAATAATCATCTAGTTAAGTGGATGTGCCACTGCAAAAACTTATTTATTTATTTATTTGCTTGTTGGTTTGTTTGTTTGTTTATTCATTTATAAAGTGGTCCTTCAGTGAATTCCACAATGACTGAAGTCTCCAAAGGTAAATTGTTTATGTGGCCATTTGGTCATAAAAGTTAAAAATGGTGATTGTGAGCTTCAGTAACATTTTGTTTGGACTGTTTGTTATTTTACAAAATATATAGCCTGTTTGTTTGTGGAAACAATGATTTTCTTGGTGCAGGCTGCCCATTTGTTTATTAGAATAGCCTGTCAGGAAGGGCAAGCTATGGTCATTTTGCTACCAAGTCACATGGTTTGGTGGCATGATGACTCAGCCTGGTTGTGAGATGGTTGGTGGCAAGATGACCTGTTGGTGGTAAGATGGTTGGTGGCGAAATAACTTGATAGTGAAATGACCAGATACCGGAAGGGCAGGGCAAAATTGTAGGCTTTTTGCTTTTGTAATTTCTCAGAAATACTGATTGGAAACATACCGGTACGGTAAATGCAAGGCACTGCTTTACTATGAAAGTAGGATCTTCATGAGAAAATGTTGCTGATTCTGATCATTTTAATTTTTTTAGTCCAAATTGTCACAAATGACAGTTTTGCTTTGGAGTCTTTATTTTCCATTCTTCAACCTTTATTTAAAAATCTATAGTCCTGCAAGGGTTGACCATAACACAAGACATAATTAGTTGAATCAATCAATAATAATTTTAATTATAATTTATTAATCATAAAATGATTGTCTTCGAGGAAAGACTGCAACCAGATATCAACTATAACAGAGCTTGCATTAGTATTTGAAGTTGTTCAATAGTCCTACTGGCTTTTTAACATTCAAAAATGTATTTCTAGTATGGTTTTCCCATCAACCAAGAGGATCTTGCAGGAACACTTTCGACGTTTTCCTCACTTGTTATCAATGGTATGGAAAATTTAGGGTTGTTAGCCACTGAAAAAGAGAAGAATGCTTACCAGGAACTGTGGAAGTATGTTGGTTATTATCAAGGTAAGCTAATTAATGAATTCAATGATAACTGTATGTAATAAATCAAACACAAGATGCAGTACTATTACACTATTCTAAGTTGAAAAAGGAAAGGTACCCAAATGCCATACAGGCCAATTGCCAACCAGTTTGTTTTTCCCTTTTCCATAGGGTGTACCATCTAGAAAATATTTTTACACCCTCTGTATGATTGCTAATCCAACACAGGGCTACCCCCACTATTACCAGTGTGTCACTGATATCTAATTATACACTGTCATAGTAGTAAAGAGAGAGGGTGTGAAGTCCAGTTTCTTCTGAAGCACTTCTTGCAGCATTCTTTATTATTGGTCAACAAGAAAATAGAACTCACCCAGAAAAGTATGTAGGATATTATATTGCCAATCAAAGATACAAAATTTCTCTTCCAGTGTTGAAAAATATTTCACAAGTGAGCACAGTGGATGAGTGAAATAATCTTCAAAACAAGAAGAATAAATAATCTCCAAGCAACAAAATAATTTTCTTTTTACAATATAGAATTGAGTGTTATATAGACAGAGTACAGAGTGGTAGTGAATTGCTATATAGAAATGCTACCCTGCCAGTAATACCCCACATGTCTGGATGTCATTTTATTTCATCCACAAGTGTGATATCATTTCTATACAGCAAAATACAAATAATGCTACTAGATTTGAACACCAAATAGCTTTACTGTTTACACAGCTGTATAGCTTTTTGGTATCCTCTTTAATAATGTGGTGTTGTTGGGTGGAATTTTAATTCCAACAGTCAAACCGGAACAACCCTGCTACCATTGTCTTCTTTGTCTCATTTAACTTGTGGTCCCTAGTTTGACTAATTTATTGATGACGTCAAAATGTAATAAGGGTAAGTTGAAGCCACACATATGCTCACTGAGGCGACAGTAATTATGCAGTGGTAGAAGGGATAAAACCCTGTTGATGTCCCCTTGATGTCTTTGGCAACAGCTTCACAACCAATAACCAATCTTTTCTAATTACAGGAATTGCTCATGATTTGTTGTGCAGCAGTTACAATGAAGAATGGACCCTATGCACATTAATAAGAAGACGGCAGTGCAAACCGGACAATGATTCAATAATTCTAACAGAAACTTTACTGAAGGCTTTTTCCAGAAAACCTCCATTTCACCTGAGCTATTCTGTGTGCTGCAGTATCTCACGAAAAATTATTGGCCATGAACTTGGAGATCAGCTAAAATTGACAAAATCCAGCAAGTCCATGGAGATTTTAATTGGAGTAATTTACTGGTCACTAAGACTTTCGACACTATTGCAAAGGTTTATCCCTTCTTTAGAGAAACTCATGTATGCTTTTGGTAAGTTTTCTCTGAACATTATTGTGGAACAATCTTTGAATGGGCGAAAGCCTTCCTATATTATGAAAATGCACAGGTAGAGGCTGTGAAGTGCTGGAGGAATATTTTGCATTAAGACAAGACAAGACAAGACATTTATTATCATAATATTGCCTATACAATTTCTTGGCATGCAGTTAGCCAAAAAAACGCTAGTCATGGCGCGCCAAATTAATACTATTACATTGTACATTGTGGCATGCATACACTTGCCATTGCTAAATAGTATGCAAAGTTCTCTCTCACGCAACAGTTTTCCTTCTAAGTCTTTCTAGGTTGCTGCACTCCACCAGTATAGATGCGCAAACCAAGTTTCTCTGAAGTTCACCATTGCTGTATATGCATGTACAGGATTTGAAAGTTCAGTCAAATAGTAAATAATAAATAAATGAATACACCGCTAGGGAGAAGTGGGAGCTTGTCTCTTTTTCTTTGCATGTTGTGTCCAGGAGTCGAAGATGCTCACGGTCGAAACCACGGTGTGGCTGGCCTCCCGTGCATCACTCGACTACTCACGGGAAGAGTTGCGGTAACCTAAACGTTGTCATTCACAAGAATAACTGCTGGACGACTTGTCTTTACACTTTCTTTAATGATCTTGAGATAACAATCTGTAGGGTGCGTACACAAAATATGATCACGAGTAAAATAGACCAGAAATAACGAAGAAAATGGCACCTTCGGGTTTCACTGAAAAGTTCTTACCGTTTAGGCCTTAAAACATAGGTCCTGAAGATCCGATGGGCATTGATTACATGGATACAAACTCAAAAAACTACTTGACATAAAACGAACTGTAAAAAAAGGCAAACAACATGGCCGCATGCAAATCTGGCGTGGCTGCTTATGCGGTATCCACCGCTGACCAACTTTTCTGCATAAAGCTGCAGTAACATGGCTCCTCTAATTGTTTACTAACAATTACCAACTTAGAAAATTTCAAACCAAAAAGCGAACAAAATGGGTTAACAAGGTTCAGAGTTTGCAACAAAGTTCCTTGCATCAACTGGATGGTGCTTCACTGAGACATTGGCTCCTCGTTGGGGAACTCCTCGGTCTTTCTGTTGTTTTCAACAGTAACATCAGACTCTTCACAGGGTAATAACAGGACCAGTTTGTGGATGGGTCTGTTCAGGAACGTAGGAGGTTTTTGACGTTTCCCATTCTTGTCAAGCTCCCCATTCGCCATCATAATCTTGACTTTCCTGACGCATCCATCCGCACTAGGGTAAACTTCAACAACTCGGGCAAGTGGCCACTGATTACGTGCGCTGTCATCCTCCTTGGATATCACTATATCTCCAACAGACAGGTTACGCCTTGAATGGTTCCACTTATCACGGGTCTGTAAACTCTGGAGAAACTCTCGACGCCATCTGAGCCAGAATTCGTTGGCGAGATACTGCACTCTTCTCCACCACATTCGTGAGTATAGATCTGCTCTCTGGAACTTTCCAGGGGGTGGAATCACAACCTTTGGTTTCAGAGTGAGCAAATGACTCGGCGTAAGTGGCTCTGGTGCATCTGGATCATTCAGGTAGTTGGTAGTTAGGGGTCTAGAGTTCACAATGCATTCTGCTTCCGTCAAGAACGTTCTGAAGGCTTCGTCGTTTAACTGGGTACCAGCGTTGAGAAGCAGTGTCTCCAATGCGCTACGAATGGTCCGGATTAAACGCTCCCAGGCGCCACCCATGTGACTTGAATGGGGTGTGTTCGTCTCGAATGGTATCCAGTCAGAGCCATTCTCCACTAAGTACTCACGCAGACGCTCTTGATCCAGTTCTTTCAAGGCTGCCTTCAATTCATTTCTCGCTCCCATAAAGTTGGTGCCTTGATCGCAGCGAAGCTGTCGTATTGGACCACGCCTATTGAGGAAACGACACAATGCGTTGATAAAGGATGAGGTGTTCAATGAGTTAGCCATCTCCAGATGCACACTTCTGCTGGCCATACAGGTGAATATGACTCCATAACGTTTCACTTCACTTCTCTTCTCCTTGATCAGAAATGGACCAAAGAAGTCAACAGCACAGTAAGAGAAAGGAGGCGAGGGCTCCACTCGATCTGCAGGTAAGTCCGCCATCTTCTGAAATTGCAGGCATCCACGGAGTTTCCTACAGGTTACACACCGAGATATGCAGTTTGATACAGCTGATGAGCCTCCAACTACCCAATAACCTCTTTGGCGTAGCTCATTGTGTGTGATTCCTCTTCCCATGTGGTTTACTTTAGCATGACAAAATCGGATCAGCAGAGCCGTGATATGGCTTTTTCTTGGAAGAACTACAGGATGCTTAGTTCCAAACGGAAGGTTGGCTCGTTTGATGCGACCACCGACACGGATAAGGTCATCCTCATCAAGAAATGGATCCAAGCGATACAAACAACTGCTTCTCCTGATAGCTATATTTCTTTGTCTTGCTGTATTTCTGTCTGTTGCTTCTCCTACCAGCTTAAGTCTCTTAAGAACTTGAATCTCTTCATGAAACTGCTCACGTTGAACAATCTTCAAAACTTCCTTCTCAGCTGCCTGGAGCTCTGCTACCGTGACTGCTACCTTCAGGACTGTCTTATCGTTTGTTGCACTTGTCTGTCTGTGACTACTTGACTTTAATTCTCTACTCACTAGCTTGGTCTTAAGTCGAAGGCAAATGGCTACAACCTTTAACACACGCTGCCAGCTTGAAATATGGTGTAAACGGTCTGACCTGAACGGGCGAAGAGCCTGAGTAATTGAACCTTCTGCGTGGGTGTTAAAAACATGCGCCTTCTTCAGTTCTGGGTCATTCTCATCAACTGGGTGTCCTCTGGTTTTCTTGGGCTGGAAAGGCCCACTTTCCCAAAGAAACTCTGGACCGGTCAGCCAACTTGACCCTTGTAGCAACTGTGAGGCGGTGAGACCACGAGATGCATGATCTGCAGGATTGACTTCAGTGTCGACGTGTAGCCAGGAACTTGGCTCTGTAAGGTCACGGATTTGCTGTACTCTATTAGCCACAAATACGTGAAACCGTTTCGCGTCATTGTTGATATATCCAAGCACAACGTCGCTATCCGTCCAGAAGTACTCCTTGACATCCGTGTAAGACAATTCTTGACGCAAGAATTCACTCACTCTGGCTGAGATAGTGGCTGCGAAAAGATGGACCTTCATCCTGTACTCAACAACGTTCTTCGTTGGATCCCCATCTTCCCACCATAGGAAGCGTAACAGGTCCCGATGGTCTTCCGTCACCATGAATTGATGAAACATGCTCTTGATGTCGGTCATGAATGCCACGCTTTCCCGTCGGAATCTACACAGAATCCCCAATAAAGTGTTCATTTGATCTGGGCCCTGCAGCAAGTAGTTGTTGAGGGACACACCTTCAAACTGTGCAGAACAATCAAAGACCACTCGGATCTGTTGCGGCTTTTTCGGGTGGTATACTCCTGTATGGGGGACATAGTTGACTCTTCCATCCCGTACCTTCAAGCGGTCTGCTGGTACTCTCTCTGCACACAAGGAAATCACATCTTTCATGAAGGCTCGATAATCTTCGAGGTACTTTGGGTTTCTCTTGAATCTTGCTAGTAACTGATGCCATCTCTTGAAAGCTAGCTGACGATTGAAAGGAAGAGAGATCTGATCCGACTTCAAAGGGAGTGGCATCTCGTAGTGGCCGTCTGCTCTCTTGAAGATACCGTTCTCCAGGATAGTGAGAAATCTATGATCTTCTACTGAGTAAGGCTTCTTACTTGCAGAACTTTCTATAAAGTCTGACTCAAGAACTCTTAGAATCTTCTCTGGGTTGATGATTTCCTTTGCCTTTGTTGAGAGCGCAAAGTGTTCATAGGTTTCACTAACCACTACCTTGTTGCACACTCCTTCGTTCTTGGCACTATCAGATGTAGACTTGCAAACCTTGCCGATTATACCCCATCCCAGTAGGGATCTCTGACCATACGGGTCATCTTCACCTCCCACGAGAACTTCTCTGGGCCTGACAACACTAGGGCAATCATTTCCAATAAGCAAGGAGACCTCCACATTGGGGTCATACGGCATGAGTTTGTTAGCAATAGGGCGTAGATGTTCCCACTGTTGGGCAACTCTGGCCTTGGGAATCTGTGACTGGCTGGATGGAATGGCACTTCGTTTGAACAACATTGGCAACTTCACCACATGTTCCCTTTGATAATCCAACAATTCAACTCCATAAATACGGTTGCTTGAAATATGTACATTTCTCTCTTGTACTGTGGTCAGCAGTAGATCAGTTGGTGGGCCTTGCAAGTCCAGTTGATCACAAAGACCTTGTGACACAAAACTCACGTTAGACTGGTCATCCAATACTGCATACTGTAAGACTTCTTTACAGGGTTCACTTGCACGTCTGACCCACACTGGTACAATCATGGCATGGTCCAAACCACCCTCCTGTTCTGGGATTGTACAAACATTTGTACAGCTCGAAATGCTCTCACCAGAGGCTTTCTGCTGATGGAGGCAGGTTGGATGAATTCCAGAACAAATGTGGCATACAAGTTTGTTCTTACAGGAGGCTACTTGATGTTGGCTGTTAGAGGCACATCCAAAGCACAGAAATTTCTTGAAGAAAAAGTCTTTCTTTGCCTTGAAAGGCATGACTGCGAACGTCTTACACTTGTCAAGGTGATGACTCTCCTTGCAAAACTGACAGGTATGAGAGCCTTCCTTTTTACCATGTTCCTGATTCCTCGAATTCTTCATTGGTTCTGATGCTTGAGTTGCAAATGAATTGCCATCTGTTCTCTTGAAAGGCCTTCGCATAGGAGTACCAGTGTTGGCATTTTCCTTGGTCTTTGGTAGCTCTTCCAGCTCGGGGATGTTTGCCCTCTCAGCACATTCCCTCACAAATGCAGCAAATTGTAGAAAAGGGGGATAGGAACCATCTCCTTTTGAAACTCTGTATTTCTGTACTATTCCTCTCCACTTACTCTGGATATGAGGGGGTAACTTGGCCAGAATCCTAACATTTTCTTTGGCAAAGTCTAACACTGCTAAGCTGGGGGTAGTTTCCCTGGCAACACTGATCTTTTGGAGAAAGTCAGATAGATCTCTTAGAGCTTCTGCATCGCGTGTATTAATCTTTGGCCAATTGTCTAGTTTGTTTATGAATGCTGACCCCACCACATTGCAGTTGCCATACCTTTCTTGCAGCAAAGTTCTAGCAGACTGATAGGCATCTTCAGTACCAATCAAAATGTACTGTTCAACAATTTGTTTTGGCTTTCCAGATACATACTGATTCAAGAAGTTCAATTTCGTTTGTGCATCCATGAACTTGGAATCGATCAAGGCGCAAAAGGAACTGTTCCATGAAGGATACTGTAAGGGATCTCCATGGAAAACTGGGATTGATATTCTTGGTAGCTGTCCTGAAATAGCTAATTGCCTGTTAACTAGGTTTTGCTCCATTGTAGCAGCCACCAGCCTGTTACTTGTTTCTACTAGCTTATCCATGCATTTCTCTAGGATGCCAGACTGTGGTATGAAGGGTGTTACATGAGGGCTAAGTGTACTATGTGTGGCATGGTCTACACCAGGGGAACTAACTGCTGGTTGAACGTTGTCTACTTGAGGAGAAGAATGGATTGGATACTGGCGAGAAGGAGTTTGACCAATGTTACTTCTGTTTGGTAGGGATCTAAAGAATTTGTCCATGTCCTTTTCTTTGTCAATGGGAGGAACAGAGCCCAGGTCCTGCTCAGATTCAATCGCTTCTTCTCTCTCTGCTAACTTACACATATTAAGTCTAGCTTGATTCTGAGCGAGTTCGCTCTTAATGCCTAGTTCTTCCAACGTTTCTTGTTGTTCTAACTTCATCAACTCTACTCTTTTGTTTTCTATTTTCAACCTTTTTTCCTCCTCTACAAAGGCCAGCTTAACCTTCAAGGCAGCTTCTTCCTTTTGCAACTGAAGTCTTTCTCCCTTAACACTGCTAATAGGACCGAGTTTTGATGTAACACTTCTAACTCTACCCTTTTCGGACCCATTACTTGACCTCATTGAGATAGCAGAACCGGTTTCAATTTTCTGTTGTTCAATGAATTCCAGATGTTTAATTTCTGCTCTAATATCAGACTCAAAATTCAACCATTCTCGGTCAGTTCGTTCGACTACTCTTCCAATCTCTTCGAAGTTTTCATTAGGGCTTTCAAACAGCTTAGCTTCATCGACAATATCTTGAAATTCTGCATAGAGAACTTGAGCCTCACTTAGCTGGTGTTTAAATACATTAACATCAACTGACTGACCTCTCTGCAGTAGAGTACCTCTAATCACCTTGACCAGATCAGATCTTTTGGACTTAAGATTACTCGTCTTCAAGTCCAGCTGATATCTGTATCCTTTCTCTGTCAAAGTTCGTTTCCTTTTTTCTTCGATGTCTACAGTCTCAAGAACATTCTCTTGAACACTTCCACGTGCAACTTGCACTTCCCCATCGGAATTCGCATCCTCGCGGTCGGACATTGCGACTGTACTTTCAGTGTAGTTAAACGATTGTTATTGTGGCTGGCCTCCCGTGCATCACTCGACTACTCACGGGAAGAGTTGCGGTAACCTAAACGTTGTCATTCACAAGAATAACTGCTGGACGACTTGTCTTTACACTTTCTTTAATGATCTTGAGATAACAATCTGTAGGGTGCGTACACAAAATATGATCACGAGTAAAATAGACCAGAAATAACGAAGAAAATGGCACCTTCGGGTTTCACTGAAAAGTTCTTACCGTTTAGGCCTTAAAACGTAGGTCCTGAAGATCCGATGGGCATTGATTACATGGATACAAACTCAAAAAACTACTTGACATAAAACGAACTGTAAAAAAAGGCAAACAACATGGCCGCATGCAAATCTGGCGTGGCTGCTTATGCGGTATCCACCGCTGACCAACTTTTCTGCATAAAGCTGCAGTAACACACGGAGAAGAGAACTTGGGGATATAGCATATAGTAATCGTCATATTCTTGGTTTCACATTGGACACTCACTCCATTAGCTGAAACAAGAATAAATAAACAAGTCTGTAATTTATGCTTGTGGAAACTACTTTCAAAGCGAGAAAAAAATTGAAATAAATTTGTAATATTCTTAATGCAACAGCCGGAGCCAATCACTAGTGATGGGCTCCTGGTAACAGCTATTGAGATATGAACTTAAAGGGGCAATTTAAGAAATAGAAAACACGTTCTTCGTGTTTCTATCGAGTTATAGGCTCATACATATTACGAAGATGATACGCAATAATAAGACATATATAAATGAGTGCAAACTTTGTGAAGTACGAACCCACTGTTGATACGTATTGCATTATAATGTAAACTAATCAGAAAACAAGGTCGAAAAGTATAAGGGGTCATCTCCGCCAATATCCTGTTTCAAATTCTGTTATAAAGAACATGTATGCTATTACTTTTTATCAAATTCCTTGCTAATAAAAATACAACCGAAATTAAACAAACAGAATAGAATTTAGGAAGTCAGAACAGAAATTGAGCGAACAGAACGGAATTCAGAGCATCCCAACAAAATGAAGGAGAAATCGGCGAAACAGAACAAAAATTTACGATGTTTCAATTTCCATTCTGTTTTTTGGACAAACGGAATAGAATTTAGGAAATCAGAACAGAAATTGAGTGAACAAAACGGAATTTAGAGGATCCCAACAAAATTCGTGTTCTGTTTCTCCAATTTCTGTTTTGTTTTGTTAGGTTGCTCTAAATTCCGTTTTGTTCACTCAATTTCTGTTCTTCCTTCCTAAATTTTATTCTGTTTGTTCAATTTCGGTTGTATTTTTACTAGCAAATGTGCGATTATCGGAGGCGAAACGAAGAGTGGAGGCCAAGTATATATTCAAGGATACACAATTTGATGATTAGATGAGATTACATGAGCAAGGCCTAAGGTCAACTGAACTCTTGTACAATCACATCAGGATATGTAGGTCGAGCGCGGTTGCTAAGTAAGAGGATTAAGGGCTAACTCACAGCAAAGAACTTGATAAAAAGTAATACACGTAGTATACAGGGCCTTTTCTCGTGCGCCATTTTTCTTTCTAGGGAAAAGCCCTGGGAATGAGGTTGCCTTTTAAGCTGAGTCCAGTGTACTTTGTAAAGCCTAAAATAGTCGACCGTGGTAAACCTTCTTCCGTAGCAAGAAAGCGCGAAAAATCGTACAGCAACATGGGCATAGGGAGCGCATGCGCAGATTCAAATCAAACTTAGAAATATAGACTACCCTAATTTTACCATATGATATCAAGTGCAGCCGGCGTGGTCCAGTGGATAGAGCAGTCGACTGGAATACGATAGGTACCGGGTTCAAAGCGCGGGATGGCTGAAAAGGTGTCTAGGAATTATTCTCCATTGGGGCTGGGGGCTTGGGGCTTGGGGCAAGTTATTTTATAAAAAGCCGCACTAAACCGACACGGGATGTTGAGAGAACACTCGAAGGGCTTGTAAATCACTCGCCTGCGGCTCGTCATTTATAAGCTCTTCCCGTCTTCTCCCAACATCCCGCGCGGTTTATTACACAGGTAAACCCAACATGAAAAACTGCGGTTTATTGCTTAAATCAAACAACAGAAGCGCACACTAGATGCATTGTATAGTGGCTATTCACTCACGTGGTCAGCGGCCATGTTTTTAACGGAAAACAAAAGATATTTGCACAAGAATATAATTTGAATCCTGGGGGATCAGTTTGGGACACCAGCATGGGCGCTTTTTCTTTGTTTGGGGACACCAACATGGCTGCCGTGACGTCATGTGCATACGCTCCATAGAGTTACACGGAAATCTTACCCGAATCTCAATCTAATTATTTTGATACAACTTCCCTAACGCTCGAAACGTTAGCATTCCCTCTCTTTTACCTTGCGGTGGTACAAATTACTTTATTAACTTATTTGATTATCCCAATTTCTTGTTAAGCATCACTCAGTCCAGGCGACAAAATGGTACGAACGCAAGTTTGCTAGGTTTTTCTTTTCGCAAATGAAATACACTGCTACTAATGGCTAATTTTCTCAGTTGAATAGATTTTCAATAATAAATTTCTTTCGTCTTAAAAAAAAAATCAATTATCACAGAGAGCAATACCCGGCCAAACACCTTTAATAAATCACAAAGAATTAGTAACGCTAAGGATAAATCACGTTATATTAGCTAAATCTATTTCAGCCCAGTTCATTAAAATTAAGCCCAATTTTTACATGTTTTCAATATCTGACGCCAAGTGCACATAGTTTAGTGGCTCTCTTCATGGTGTTCACTGATGAGCCGTTTATACGATCCTGGTCTGTCAGGTGACATCTTGATGGCCATCATAACCATGGCAACCAAACTTGCGATGCAAATTACAGACAAAGCGAACAGTCTGGCAGGGCTAGAGCCTGGGGATAACGACAAAAAACTTTGCTGTTTACAACTTGATACAACAAGCATAATTATTATTGCAATGGTTGAGGTTGTGTTTTTTGTGTTTTAGGATCCAGTTCAACAAAGTATGGTTTTACCGGTGAACACTATTACAACCAAAGTACGGCGAATATCAAACTTGAATCAGATTGATGACTGCATAACTGCAAATATAATTTACATTCATTGCTATATCTAACGGCCCAGTTGAATATTAAGCCAAAAAAGAAATCTCCACTTCTATTTTGTTTGAAGATTGGTAATAAAGGGGCAATGTTGTTACCAGAAAACACAAAGTTTCTGCACTGACCGCTTGCGTTGGACATGGCTTCGTCTTCAACTTCTCTTTTCTCGCGAACGAGATGGATTGGACCCTGCACCAACTCGTGCATGCTGTTCATGTGGTCCATCACGTCACGTCTTCCTCTACTATTGGCTGGACACTTCTTTGCGCAGTTTGCCGCGTTACAGACTGTCACGTGACAGTACACAAAGACCAACGGGTGATCAGCAAGGAATTTGAAGGCTTCTAGGCTAAATCGCTGGGCACTGGATTCAGGAACTGAATGGAGGCGGACAGACTTGTCGTTTGGGCAACTAAGAAAAAAAGTCAAAACAGAGATAGAATAAGAGTCATAAACCAGATAATGAATTCAGCGCGTTAGGCTCCTGGCCTAATTCAATACCGGGACCCAGACTCGTTCCCAGTCGCTCCTGAGGCGGTTTTGACTAAAACGCATTGCATCAAGGGAAGGCCGCACGAAAATCGGGAAGCTACTTACTTTTATTTAGCCCTTCCCAGCCTGCCCCGCGACCTTGACATCATTTCTCCCCAGTCTTTCATCGCCTTTAAAGAACAAATAAGTAGGGACTGGGAACGAGTCTGACCGGGACCTGAAATGAATATTTTATGTCGAAAAGGAATATTACGGCACGTGAAGTGTCACGTTGTGTGACTGTTATGTAACCGCTCGTTATGTTAGTAATACGAGTATCGTGGAATTTAATCTTGTCAGTTAAGTTGATTGACAGTGTTAGCACATGTTGAATCTCACTATTGGAATCTAGGAGTCTTTTCTTCATCGCAAATCGCTCTTACGATATTCGTTCAGTCTAGGATTTATCTGCACCAGGGAAGTTCGTCACGATTAAGTGAGTTGAACCTCTGAGGATTTGTGTCTTGGTTTTAGTCCGGAAATAATAGGATTTTATTCCCTCCAACATTTCAGGAATATTTAGGTCAGTCCAAACTTACCCATTTTTTATAAACTCGTACTTCAAACTGTTGTTAACCTTTCGTGTGGGTGTGGCATAACAATAATCTGCTGCGACTGACAGCTGCTTATCACCCGATGCCACTGACACTTCAAAGAACAGACGCTGACGCAGTAAAACAGCAACAGGAAAATCATCATTGGTATATGGACTCACGAATCTGTTATCAGGGAACATGTTCAGACTCAGTGTAAAGTTTCCTCGGCCTTCATCGCTAAAAACCAACTTTCTGATACTTGGTTTCCAACTAACTGACGACACAACACCGTATTTGGAGTAGAAACAGCTGAATGAAATCTCTATCTCATGCACACGTGTCACGACATCTTCTCCTGTCACAGGGATCTCCAAAACTTTGTTGCTATAAACAATGACATTTGAGGTGTGTCTGCTTGTTGTGTTACAACCATTAAGCGGTGCTACAAGGGAGAAGTGGGAGCTTGTCTCCTTTGCTTTGCATGTTGTGTCCAGGAGTCGAAGATGCTCACGGTCGAGACCACGGAGAAGAGACTTGGGGATAGTAATCGTCATATTCTTGGTTTCACATTGGACACTCACTCCATCAGCTGAAACAAGAATAAATAAACAAGTCTATAATTAATGCTTGTGGAAACTATTTTCAAAGCGAGAAAGAAATTGAAATAAATTTGTAATATTTTAAAGGAAACAGCCGGAGCCAATCACTAGTGATGGGCTTCTGGTAACAGCTATTGGTCCTATTGAGATACGAACTAAGGGACAGTACAGTAATTATCAGGATGGGGGCATCATCATAATCATTATTATATAATTATAAAAATAATGCCAAGATCAGGGGGCTCTCAAATTAAAATTACTCTTATTACAGGGGGCCCTAACTTTCATAATTTTATGTCATATGCTTTGTAAAAACAATTCCACATGTATTGTAAAACAAGAAATGCACTCTCAACACTCAATACTTTTAGAAAATGTGAAGTTTGTCTCAGATGCAGAAGTCGTGTTGATTACAGTATCTGACAAGAAGAAAATTCAGGTATTTGTAACGTTGCACAATTTTGCATGCTCATCTATTTAGGGAATACAGTATTTTTCTTATAATATATGGTGGACACACCAATGGTATAGGGGGTCTGTTGTAGTGGTTGTGGTGGTATGTGGGGGGTAGTAAAAATTATCAAGAGATCAACAGGGGGGGGCGGGGGTGGGCTGAAATAATTCTGCTTTTGCGAACGGGGAGGCACAATAATAATAATTTCCCCTTTGCAGCTCATTTTTCAGCCCTCCTCCTAATAATTATAGAGGTGCCTCCTGTAATAATGGAGGTGGCCGTTGAGTGAATAGAGGTATGGAATACAGCATTTTAGTGAAAAATAATTCGGGACTTTAGAAAGTGGCGCCGTTAATTGGAGGGTGGCCGCTGAACAGAGATCGCGCAGTACTTCGTTCAACCTCGCTCCCAGGGTCTTTTCCCGCCCCACCCCCAAGCCAGGGAAAAGACCCTGGGAACGAGGTTGTACTTCGTTCGTTTTTTGACATTCCAATTTTGGATCAAACATGCTTTACCGATAACTTTTTACGTAATAATCTAACACGTCGCAAACCATTTAGATACACAAACAACAACAACAACAACAACAACAACAAATCAGGAACAGACGAAGTTTACAACCGTGACAAGTCTTGTTATCAGCTGCCAAATTTAGTTCAGGGTCAGGACATTCACATCTGTAGCTTCCTGGCAAATTGACACATTTATGACTGCAACCTCCATTCTTCATCGAACATTCATTGACATCTGAAAAAAGGTAAGTTATATGTCTCAAAATGTACCAACGCTAGAAATCGGGGACATTTGAGCCTGCGTTAAGGTATGCGGATTTTATCCTAAGATCTACCACATCCGCTCACAAACTTAAATAATTTTTTTGCTCTGACTTGGTAAGGTTTTCAGACATCGTAGGGCGTGCTTTCAGTTTAATGAGACACTTTTTTCGCACGAAATCTTGAAACTCCCGTGATAAAATGGTACCAACCGCTGCTCAGAAAGCCTGACCTTGGGCTCATACATATTATGAAGATGATACGCAATAATAAGACATAAATAAATGAGTGCAAACTTTGTGAAGTACGAACCCGGTGTTGATACGTATTGTATGATAATGCAAACTAATCAGAAAAAAAGGTCGAAAAGTATAAGGGGTGATCTCCGCCAATATCCATTTTGTTCACTCAATTTCTATTCTGATTGCCAAAATTTTATTCTGTTTGTTCAATTTCGGTTGTATTTTTAATAGCAAAGAATTTGATAAAAATTAATGGCATACATGTTCTTCATAACAGAATTTGAAACAGGATATTGGCGCAGATGACCCCTCATAGAAAACAAGCAAACAACAATTTTGTCCGCCATTTTGGTTTGGTTCCAGTCTCTTCGTGACAGTTTTAGACTCAAGAGCCCCATCATCCAGCAGAAAAATGCCCCGCTTTCGGTACCGAAGAAGAAAATCTCGTCCAAGACCCCGGGTACCGAGACAGTTTGAAATGTCACACGTTGGATTTTGTCCCGCTAATGTTCCCGCTATTCCCGGGTTGTCGGGGGGAGGGGGAGCATGCGGGTATTTACATTGACTGGTGCATAAATCGATCAGCACTAACCGTAAACTTGGGCTACCTGTGGTTTCTTACCATTACAACGAACATTGTTAACTTGTGAGCTCCAGGTCCCAGCTCTTCCACACTGTGTTGAATTATGACCGCTGAGACGGTAACCTTGGGCGCAAGAAAAGACACACTTTGATCCTTGATCCTGATTGGTTGAGACACAGTGAGATGGTGACACTCGTACACCACTCCCCAAGGAAAGCTTTGGACACATGGCTGAAAAAAAATCAAACTGAACCTATCAACGAATGACAATTATCAGAAGAAGGCCTATAAATACGATTCTTTTTACGACAGCTATTGCTAATGATACGTATGTCTCTTTTATTGGCAACTGACTTTGTTAGTTTTTTTTTGGTTCGAGGCCCTAGCGCCTAAAGACTATGCAGGGGAAGGGCCGCTGAGTTGGTGATTATTTCTGTGGGAACATGAAATGAAGCCGCTGGTTTTTGACCATGATAGGACCACACACGGGACTGAGGGTGACAAACTCACACCACTCCTCAAGAATTGTTTTGAGCACTCTAACATTAAATTAAATACTGAATGAAAAGCTAACCAGAGAAGAATGACGTTTGCTTTCTTGATTGGCAAAGAGAAATTCTTACTGCTCTCTTACCATTGCGATTGACATTGTTAACTTGTTGACGATGTTTCAATTTCTATTCTGTTTTTTGGACAAACGAAATAGAATTTATGAAATCAGAACAAAATTGAGTGAACAAAACGGAATTTATAGCATCCCAACAAAGTTTGTGTTCTGTCTCGCCGATTTCTGTTTCGGTTTGTTGGGTTGCTCTAAATTCCGTTTTGTTCAATCAATTTCTGTTCTCACTTTCTTAATTTTATTCTGCTTGTTCAATTTCGGTTGTATTTTTACTAGCAAAGAATTTGATAAAAAGTAATATCATGCATGTTCTTCATAACAGAATTTGAATCAGGATATTGACGGAGATGACCCCTCATAGAAAACAAGCTTTCAAACGAGCCATCGACTGGTGCATTACTGTATGGAGATTACAGGGTGATTTTGGAACATTCCAAATTTAGTCTCAAAGTTAAATAACACTCAACATAATACTCACAGTGTCTTCTCGTTGATCTAAATTTTATCCTGAATGATTTTTAGACGATTTCGATAGGATCAAGGTTCTTCCTTCCCAGTTATGTTTTTATAATCCCCCCATAATCTCCAGTAAATCAACAAGTAAATCAAACAGTAAGCTTGGGCTACCTTTTAATAAAATTTAGAAAGCGAATTGTTTCAGATTTTTTTTGCCTATGTCAACATAGTTCTTTATATCTTAAAGACAGGATAATTGAAATAGATGTCAGAAGTATTTTGCTTTCCGACTTCGTTCGGAGCATCATTTATATAGTGTAACGAAAGTAAACGTCTACGTTCCGCTACAGCATTTCCCTTACACTGGACTTCACCTTTTTTTTTATAACACTGTCAAGCGATTTTTAATATTAAAGTTTAAACGTTTGCCTATCGTGGGTTTGTCTTAGTCATCACTAGAAATGGGACATTTGAGCCTGCTATAAGTAAATACTGCGGTACATTTACCGTGGAAGCGAACGCGTCAACAACAAAGAAATGTATGGAGATTGAAAAATTTCGAGAAATATCTCCTGAGCCTTTTCTTGAAGTAAGAATGTGTAATCGGTTCATGTTAGACTGATGTATCAAGAACAAGAAAGATAATGTACAAACATTAGAGTGGATTTCATGCGTAATTTTTACGGTTCTCTGTGAGCACTTAAACGTCCCAGAAATGTAGGGCGTAGACGGAGAGAGATATCGAAAAACCGAAAACGCATGGTTTATAAACAGCGATTGCGGGTATGCTTAATGGTATCAAAAAATTATGCACGTGGTTTCACTAATGGAACTACACATAGAGCAAACTAACTTCTCAATTTTCCGCTTCATCCAGTTGATTTTGATGAGCACTTTTTGAATTTGAATTTGACGAGAAAAAGGCATAGATGAAATCACATGCAGCAATCCACGCTAAAATCACAAAATCTACTGTCTTTAAACGGCGATACTTCGGTCTTCCTTGGCTCACAAGAAATTGGGTAAATCAAACGAATTGATTAAGTAAGTTATACCACCATAAGGTAAAAGGGAGGTGCTGACGTTTCGAGCGCTAGCCCTTCGTCAGCACCTCCCTTTTACCTTATGGTGGTATAACTTACTTAATCAATTCGTTTGATTTACCCAATTTCTTGTGTTTCAATTCCCCACCGACGTAAATCTCGTACAAGACCCCGGGTACCGAGACAGTTTGAAATGTCACACGTTGGATTTTGTCCCGCTAATGTTCCCGCTATTCCCGGGTTGTCGGTGGGGGGGGGGGGGGGGGGGGCATGCAGGTATTTACATTGACTGGTGCATAAATCAGCACTAACAGTAAACTTGGGCTACCTGTGGTTTCTTACCATTACAACGAACATTGTTAACTTGTGAGCTCCAGGTCCCAGCTCTTCCACACTGTGTTGAATTATGACCGCTGAGACGGTAACCTTGGGCGCAAGAAAAGACACACTTTGATCCTTGATCCTGATTGGTTGAGACACAGTGAGATGGTGACACTCGTACACCACTCCCCAAGGAAAGCTTTGGACACATGGCTGAAAAAAATCAAACTGAACCTATCAACGAATGACAATTACCAGAGGAAGGCCTACAAATACGATTCTTTTTACGACAGCTATTGCTAATGATACGTATGTCTCTTTTATTGGCAACTGACTTTGTTAGTTTTTTTTTTTGGTTCGAGGCCCTAGCGCCTAAAGACTATGCAGGGGAAGGGCCGCTGAAGCGATTAGTTCTGTGGGTACATGAAATGAAGGCACTGGTTATTGATCCTGATTGGAGGGTCTGAATGGTGGTACTTCGATAACACTAAACACTTATTTTTTTGGCTACATAACATTAAACAGTTAAATTTTAGCCATTTTAACATTAACATTATAAAATTCACTGTAACATTTTTTTTTGCCCATAAACAAACCACGCCCTAAAAGGGGAAAGATCTATGTTGGGCCTATGTTTATTGTATCAAAAAGGTTTTTTGGCCAATTTACAACAATTCGGGATTATTTCAAGAGTTCCGAAGAGTGAGGAAGATATCCGAAAGCTGCCGAAGATGTCCGAAGGCTGCCAAAGATGTCCGAACACTGCCGAAGATGCCCAAAGACCGTCGAGGGTTTCCACTGAGACTTTCAAAGATGTCGACAGACTTATGACCGACGATATTTGAAGACTATCGGGGATTTGGCTTGTATAACCCATAACAGTTCTATTCTTATAGCGCTTTTACAGCGAGGATAGACTAACCGTGACCACTTAGATAGAATATATCAGTAACAAGTCAGATTACGATATTCAAATCAAACAGCCAATGGGATAGAACATCGAAATAAGCAGTAAACATCGCGCCTGATACTACTTTCCAGAAGGAAATCAAAGAGATTAAGCAAACTGCCGAACAGGCACTTGTTAACGCCCTCACGCGCTTCCACAAACGAAGGCTTGAAAGCCTTAGAAACAAATTTAAGACTAAGCCTACACCTTTGTCTAGAAGACGTATTGATGTAAATAGGCAGAGTCGTTTTGAGTCGCAATCGGCGTCAAACATTGTAAACAACGACAATGTAAACTGACTAGCCGAATTGGAGAAAAGGCTCCTGGAACACACGAATATTGTGTCAACACATGTAAGCAACACAAATAAACGTGTTGAAAGTTACAACGTTGTGTTCTCTGAACCATCAGCAACCAGCACAAACAATTTTAAGAGCAGTTGTCTATCCAAAAACCAAAGGCGTAGAATACACCAAAAAATGCGCCACATACAGACGTTCAACCACTGAAAGGGAGACTAACTACCTGACAACCAATTGTCAGCGTGATATCAAAGGGTCTCAAATTTATCCCAACACCCGTGACACATGAAACGAAAATCAGGCAGCAACGCTTGCAAGATTTTGAACAATTTGGAAGACGAATGCGCCTTCAATACGTTTTTCACGGTCAAACCAAAGAACCGCATCCGTTCAATGTTAAATCAGTCAAACTGGATGCCACAGGTTCAACCATCCGTTTCCCTTGAAAGCTACTTGGAAAATGTCAAAGTACAACGAGCCGAAATTAAAACAAGGAAGCCAGAGAACAATCTATCACGAAATGAATTTATAACTATTGCAGAACTGAAACAAAACTCAGCATTGAACCTAAAAAAGGCAGATAAAGGTACAACAACAGTCATCACGAATAAAAGAGACAAAATAAAGGAGGCCCAAGTGCTACTCGACAACAGAGAGCACTATAAGCCTTTAAGACAACCTTTGGTGAAAGACACGCAAATCACATAGATGACATGATGGCTAGATGGCTTTCACATACTCCCAGTCCGCCTAGAATACCTATCTTCTATACCCTAACAAAAATCCATAAGCCTAACCCGGTCGGGAGACCGATCATTTCCGGGAGAGAATATCATCATTTGTGGATGATGATAAGGCTGCTCCAGCCAATTGCTCACTGAAGGCAAAAATCCTACATTAAGAATACTACAGACTTTATCAACTTTGTGGAAAGAAATGATATTTCCCCGGAGGGTCAGTACTTACCTGACGGGGAGATGTGGTTCTCCGAACCCCTCGTAGACTGATATGAGCAATACTGATGCATATGTCGCGCGGCCGCGGCCTGGGTACCACAATATAAAGAAATCGAAGCGCATGTGCTCTTCCTCACAGTAGTGGCGAGTGAGGCCGCACCGATTGGCAGTACCAGGGTGGGGAAGGAAGATAGCTGCAATGGCTTGGGGACCAGTATTGCTCATATCAGTCTACGAGGGGTTCGGAGAACCACATCTCCCCGTCAGGTAAGTACTGACCCCCCGGGGAAATATCATTTCTCCTTCACCCCTCTCCGACTGATAGTCGCAATACTGATGCAGAATTCCCAAAGCAATACTGCCAAGCGAAGCAACAACATAAGATAGCATAACCAAACCTTTAATAAAGTTCTAAGAGGCATGCTGGACAATAATTGAAGCCCAAACAACAGTAACAACAAAGAAGTTCTGAAATACAAACAAAATCAGAAATCAGTTCAGCTGTTCAACACTGCCCTGGAAAAGGAACCACTAGAGTGTTCCCTGTGATAAAAGCGTTCGAAGGTCTGTGCGGAAGCCCAATCTGCTGCTTCCAGGATGAGCTCAACAGACAGTCCTGCTGCAGCGGCGGCAGAGGTAGATGCTCCTCTAGTTGAGTGACCGGTATATCCTAATTCAATCCCAGCCAACCGTAAGGCCTTTGATAACCATCGAGAAACAGACTGGCTTGAAATAGCTTTATAAGGGGAAATATAAGACACGAATAGCTTTGAGGAGGTACGCAACTTCTTCGTCTTCTCCACGTAGGCTGTAAGGCTGCGCACAACACAAATCTTGAGATTCCCTGGAAGGATGGAAGGAAAATCTTGTGGGCTGGGTGACCAGGCCTGGAGGTCTTAGTGTGTGTGGGGAGAGTAAATTCCCATGAACCTTCCTTTTTAAGGGAGTAGGTCAAGTCCAATGAAGATAGTTCATGAGCTCGTGCTGCTGATGTGAGTGCCAACAATAGAACTGTCTTGTAAGAAAGCTGCTTCAATGTCAGATCCCCCAAGGGCTCAAGGGACTCTAAGAATGATAAGGCCATTTGGACATTCCATGTACCAGCATATTTTGGCTTGGGAGGTTTACTCTTAAACACACCTTCCATAAATCGCGAAACAATAGGCAGGCGTCCTAACTCTGTAGAGCCAACTGGGTCATGAGTCTGAGAAATAGCCGACTTATAGAGGGCTACTGTCCTGTACGCCAAATTCCCCTGTGTAAGTAGAGATGCCAGAAAAGCAAGGACTTCTGCTACAGGAGCTGAAATGGGACAGATACTCCGTTGAGAACACCAGCGAACCCATGCCTTCTACGGGCCTGCATACCGCTTCTGGGTGGCTGCTCCTCTTGATGCCAGCAGGATGTCAACAACTTCCTTTGAAAGGCCTGTTGTTTCGTAATGATTCCTGATAAGGGCCAAACTGCTAGATGCAGTGACTGCCACAGAGGGTGGTGCACGGTGGGCTGAAATGGAAGGAACAGCAGAGATGGAGACTGGGGTAGGAGTGGAGGTTGATCCACCAGCATTTGAAGCAGTTCTGGGAACCATGGTTGCCCAGACCAGTTGGGTGCAATCAGGAGAGCTGTTGCCTGATCTTCTCTTATCTTCCTGAGGATTCGAGGGAGAAGGACCACTGAAGGGTGGATTAGACAGGTCCATTTGCTCCAGTCCTGGAGAAATGCGTCCACGGCTACAGCTCCTGGATCCGGGTACCTCGAGACATACTTTGGCACTTGATGAGTTAGGCGAGATGCAAAGAGGTCCACGTCCGGTGTGTAGAACCTCTGACAAACTGATTGGAAGATCTCTTTGTCCAGAGTCCACTCTGTTCTGCTTTTGATCTGTCTGGAGGCAGTGTCTGCTACTCCATTCTGAATCCCTGGAATATGCTGAGCTGTCAGGGACACTCCTGCTTCCAGGGCCACTGCCCAAAGTTGCAGTGCCTGAGTGGTCAGGGCAGGGGAGCGTGGGCCCCCCCGCTTGTTGATGTACGCCACCGCTGTCGTGTTGTCTAACCGCAAGTGGGGAGAGGCTGGGCAGAGGCTGTTGAACCCACAACAGGGCTTTTAAGGCTAAGGTTGCTGCTCGTAATTCCAGGACATTGATGTGTGCTGTTGCCTCCTCCACGCACCAGTGACCGCCAGTAGATCTCCCCTGGTATGCTGCACCCCAACCCTTCTTGGACGCATCGGTCCAGATGGTAGCATCTATAGGGGGCAGCTGAATTGGACAGCCATTCAGGCGTTGGCTCTCCTTGTGTGGTCAAGCGGATTGACACTCTGCTCCCATGGCCATACTGAGTCACAGTTTGTAAGTGCAAGCGCTGGAGAGCTCTGTAGTGAAGAGGGGCAAGCATGATCCCGGTTTGAGAGGCATGGCTCAAACGGCCAATCAGTGTGGCCAGAGTCCTTACCGGGACACAACTCTGTTCTAGGAGGAGTCGACAATCCCCCAAAATACTATTTAGCTTTAGCTGAGGGAGAGAAAGTGTCATTGTTGTCGAGTCCAACTGGGCCCCTAGAAAGACAAGACACTGGGATGGAGCAAGTGAGCATTTCTCCACCTTGACCAGGAAGCCCAGATTTTCCAGTAAGGCTACCAGCTGCGCAAACAGGCTCTGCAACACCTGGCTCCTTTGATGAAGAAGTAGCATGTCGTCGATGTAAATTACAATCCGAATTCCTAGTGAACGGAGCACTGCTAACAATGGTTTCAGAGTTTTTGTGAAGGCTCGGGGAGCAGAGGAGAGGCCAAATGGGAGGCACTGAAACTCGTAGACTCTGTCCTGATACACAAACCGCAGATACTTCCTGTGAGATGAGTGAATGGGGATTGCATAATATGCATCCTTCAGGTCCAGTTTCATCATAAAGTCTCCTTTCTGTAGTAGGGACCTCACAACCTGTAGTCCTTCCATTTTGAAGGACTCCTTTCCTAGGAATTGATTTAGCGCCCGAAGATTGATAACTGGGCGAGCCTCGCCATTTTCTTTTTGTACCAGAAACAGGGTTGAAGTGAACTGGTCGTCCTGTGATTGCACTTCCCGCACTGCTCCTTTTGCTAACAGATTTGCAATTGCCAAGTCCATTTGTTGGGCCTCTGCATGGCTTTTGGTACGGGTGACCCTCGTACGCCACTGCCTGGGGCGACTGAAGAAGGGGATCTTGTATCCCTGAATTGTCTGTAATGTCCATGAGTCCTGGGTTATTTTCCTCCAATTTGGAACAAAAAACTTAAAACGACCGGCTGATTTGTGATTGGGTGGGCTGAGTGTGTCTAGAACTGGCAGTTGATAGTCATCTGTTACCGGCTTTGATACCAGGGGGGTGGGAGGAGATGTCTGTTTTAGCACGCTTGGAGGATTGGTGGTTAGAATTGGAGCCAAATCCCCATTTCCGTTTCCCGCCAAATCTGTTGTTGTCACTGGAGCGCTGATCTGCACGAAAGGCCTGATCCCTTCTGTAGGGCAGTTTGAACTGGCGCTTTGCTGGTGGCGCACTGATGAGTTTGCTGTTGGTTGAGCTGTGGTCATGCTCGCTCCTTATCTTGGCATGAAATTTATCCGGAAAGAGGTGCTTATCGGCAGGGATACTTTCTTTCAGGGTACGCTTGCCAACTTCCGTAAGAAACTCGGAAAACCGTTTTTGCCTCCATGCATTTAACCTGAAATTAGCGTTGCCAAGTAGGACCAGAGCATCCTCCAGAAAATCCTTTATGGAATCGGGGTCCACATCCTCAGCCTCCTCCTCCCCACCTACAGCGTCCAGGGCTGACAAGGCTGCTAGAATGGGTCTTGCTACTACTATAAATGCATTCTGGCGTTCAGCAAGCCCATCATCAAAGGCAAAGAGCTCCTTAGTTTTCGTGTATCCGTGTCGTTTCTTAATATCATCTTTCATTCCAGCCTCCATAGTGGGAGAAACAAGCAGAGCCACCGTATCCTTAATTGGAGGGTATGTAGAAGTCAGCTCTTTCCATTTTTCTTTGGTCAAGGGCCGGGAGAACGCTTTCGTGGTGAAATCCAGCAGGTCTTGAGACAGTTTGGTCTCCTGTTCGCTGCTGTAAAAGCGATCGCTTCGAGAACTCGACGGAAGCGGTTCGGCGGTTTTATCCACCGAATCCATAGGGCTTGACTGACCCGGCAAGTTTGGCGAAGTGAAGAGGCTTTTTAGGACAGCTGGCATAGACTTTGCTACGGCCTCGGCAACCATCTTCTCAAGATTTGGAAGATCTGGTGTTGCACTCCCGCTTCCCGCCAAATGGATCGGGACAGACGGTGTGTTGTCGGTCTAAGGACAACAGAAGGCGGTCAATGACTCGTACCTTCAATCGTGAACATAACCTGCAATAATGTCCTAAGACTCGAATAAACTCACAAAGGCAAACATACTTACATTATCTGAGAGTTGTTCAGTCATTTCCAACAGGTAAGCTGCACGAAGGCAGAGAAATAACGCTAAATGAGCGGAGAAAAGCAAAACGTGGTCGGCCGAAACGAGCCACAAAACGAAGAGAAAGAGCACATGCGCTTCGATTTCTTTATATTGTGGTACCCAGGCCGCGGCCGCGCGACATATGCATCAGTATTGCGACTATCAGTCGGAGAGGGGTGAAGGAGAACTAAAATACATCAAGACACTATCCTAGTGTCTACGGATGTCACAAACTTGTATACAAAGATACCACAGGATGAGGGAATAAGAACAGTATGCCGGGCATACGACATATTTCACAATAACAACCCTCCAATACCGACCAACTATCTTAGGGAAATGCTTGTTTTAATATTAAAAAATAACTCATTCCAATTCAATGGCGAAAACTCTCTGCAAACCCATGGTACTGCCATGCGTACTAAGATGGCAGTTGCATTTGCAAACATTTTCATGGCAGAAATTAAAACAGAACTCATTCGCCAGAGCAAAATCAAGCCAATTGAATGGAAACGTTACATCGATGACGTTTTCTCCCTGTGCAACCAAAACAAGCAAGACATTAATTTATTCATTGAACAAGCTAACCAGTTCCACCCTTCGATCAAATAGTAGTATGTAAAGTGGGGACCCCAGCACAAAATATGAAAATAAAAAATGTAAAAAATTCAAAAATTTTATCAGAGATTTATCAGAGATTTAAACAAGGATTTTATTCCTTTAAAGTATTACAAAATAAAAAATTGAAAATTTTATCAAGGATTTATCAGAAATTTTATCAATGAAATTTATAGGTTAATAAATCGATACGGAAATTTTATCAAGGATTTATCAGAAATTTTATCAATGAAATTTATAGGGAAAATAAAAAAAAAATTAAAAATGTATTTTAAAATGTAATTTAAAGACAAAACAAAGTATTATTAAAAAAGTAGATGGAAGAGTTACAAAAGAAAAAAGTTGAGGAATTAATTGATGCGTCAATATTTGAAATTGATGATCAAAAGGAGATTGATGAGTTAAAAAAGAAAAAAGTTGTAGAATTAAAACAAATTGCTAAAGACTACGGTATTAAAAAAATTTCTGGGGTGTGTAAAGCTAGATTAATTGTAGTGTTGAGTAATGTTCCAGAAGTTATGGAAGAGATGAGAAATCTTCAAAGACAAAGAATCATTCTTGATAAAACTATAAAACAACTCAATACTGAACCTGCTACTAATCTTACTCAATCTACAACCAGAAAAAATATTACAAAATCACAACCCACACCCGCTACTGAACCTGAAACTATTAAATATTATTATTACTGTATTCATAAAAGACAGAAATCAAGATGTAAAGAGTGTGGTGGTGCACAAATATGTGAACATAAAAGAAATAAAGCTTACTGTAAAGAGTGCGGCGGATCTCAAATATGTGAACATAAAAAACAGAGGGCATATTGTAAAGAGTGTGGAGGACGACAAATATGTGAACATAAAAAACAAAAATCATATTGTAAAGAGTGTAAAGGATCTCAAATATGTGAACATAATAGATTTAAGAAACATTGTAAAGAATGTAATAAAAAAAATTAATTAAAAAATGTATTTTAAAATAAAATAAAATAAAAGATGAATATAAAATTATTAACTATTAAATATGATAATAAAGAAAAAAAATGTTCAAAAGATTTCTTTAATGAAGTAAATAAAGATTTTTCAATTTGTGTTTCAGAGAATGATAATTTAAATATTGTTGCATCAAATGATAATTTAGCATTTTTTGGTTTTAAAATTTCTTACCTATTAGGAGATATTAGTACGGCAGTAATGAGGGAAGGGGCGTTATATGCTAGAAATTTTATTACAAAAGGAGTAAAACCTCATAAAATTGAAGAAGATATTAAATTAGATAAAGATTATTTTGAAAATGCAATTAAGTTTAGTAATGAAAAAGAAATTAATAGTAATTTAGAAATATTTATTATTTCATTTGAGATTAGTTTAAATATAGTAATTATAGATAAAAATAATTTTTACAAAAAAATAAAAAAACATGTGAAGGATGGAATATCTTCATACTTTTCAATCTCACCACAAGTTAAAAATATGTTTGAAGAGATGGAAATACTAGTTTTTAAAAAATAATCTTATATAATTATGTTATATAACCTAAATAATGGTTACATAACAAAATTTACCTAAATCTTAAACTAAAAGTTATAGGAGAACCCTTGAGATCAAGTTTTTTCCATTCATTGTCTAAAATGTTTAAATCAAAGTGGTTTATAACGCTATCATATTTTCGAACCGGAATTGTTGGATAATCCTTTGAGGGTATGTTTGCAAGTAGGGTTGATGGTGAGAGTTTCACAAGTTCTCCATATTTGGTTTTATTCATATATGAAGACTTATTATCAACTATACTACACATAAGTCTCACCGGTTCCTTAATCTGTATATTTATAGGGTATAATTTACCAGGATTTATGATTTCAGACACCCCCAAACCAATCGACAACGCTCTAGTAAGTTTAATGTTGAAGTTCTTATTTGAATATAGATAGTCAATAGTATCAGTCTCAATTATTGTTATCTTTTCCCTATCAGTATCTTTTAGAAAGATCGATTGAATATCACGCAACGAATATGTACCGGGTTGTATTATTATGACGGCTTGATTTTTTTCATTGTATAATATCTGTTGATCCTTGAAATTAATCAATCTTTTGGTTTTTATATTACAATCCAGGAGTTGTATCTCTCGAAGATTTTTAAGTGGAGGATCTAAATATATCCTAGTTTCAGAATCATACATGGTAATGCTCAACATTTTTTTGTTTGGTTACTTCATATTCATCTTTAAATTTGCATTGACGTAATTACATTCCTGAGCGACGTTAGAAACCGACCTTTTAAAAGTAAACATAAAATCTACTTTCAAACTTTAAAACCACTTTACATTTTTCTTGTTGCTATGTCGTAAAAGTATGCAATCTATTGTTCTACACGTGAACACTAATTTACAAACAATGATAATCACGTGAAATACTCATGAACTACCGAAATAGATACCACGCTAAACCACCAGCGACAATTATAAATGCTAATATATTCTTTTCATGTTGTGTTGTTTCAATATCGGCTGATCTATTTTCCTGTTTCATCGAGTCTGTTTTCGTTGAGGATTTTGGTTCCTGCTGGTTTTTTTTCGTTTCAGTTTTTCCTCCAAGGAGAATATGAGGTAACTTTAACTTTGAAGATCCTAAGTTATGATTTATTCCAACCTGTTTTGTTTCAGTGTTTAGGGAATTATTCACACCAAAATTCATATCATTACTCGCTTTCATAAGTTTGTTGTTAAAACCTGTCACGCTTTCAGTATTGATTATCATATTACTCGGCATCAACCACACACCAGGAGCAACAGCTAAATCAAGCCGTAATTTCGCTTCTTGTACAGCTAATTGATACCTTTGGATAGAACTAGAAATGTCATTCTCGATCACACTACTTTCAAATAAAGCCAAGAATTCTTGTTGTGTCTCAATCGCACCACCACCATTACCATAAATCGAGTTTCTAGTGTTAACTTGTGCTCCCAATATACAATAGACAAAAGCTTCAGCAGATCTATTCAATCTACCAAGCCCAGCTTTAGTGAGCCCATGTCCGCTTGTTGGGATAAACCAAGCATATTTGAAATCGGCAAAGTCATCATTACGTATAAATGAAATGAGATTACCCTTTTCTTTCTTACCCCCTTCATCAGCGAATTTACCACCCCCACCCGGCCATTGATCTGCTTCAACATCATAATTCCTTACAATATGTACATTTTGATATCCACCACCTTTTCCATGATATCCTGCACCATAATCAAGGAATATATCACCCAATCCCCCATTTCTTCCTCCTTTCCATCTAAAATCGGAATTATTGGCAATTCCAAATTCAGCGCACAATCGTTGATATGCAACTTTACTATATGGATTATTATTTATCACAAAAGGTTGCTCATCAGGTAAAGGAAGGCTTAATTCATACAGTATTCGCCTTATTGTGAAATACACATGAAACTTGATAAAGCTACTCACTACTTTGGGATAATTTAAACTTTCAAAGGGGCTTATACCACAACCAGATGTTGCACACCAAACTGCAAAGTTAAGTTGTTGCGGCCAATAATTCATATCAGGAGCGTTCAACCATTTTCTACTCTTCTTTCCAAATTTGAAAGTTACAACTTGTGATGTAAATATGTTTCTCATCTTTGCTGTAAATTTCTTCGTATTTGACACATATATATCCAGATAGGTTAGCATTTTTGTTATATCAGTTGAAAAGTCATCAAAATTAACAGCTGGTATTGGATAAGTTCGATTAGTCAATGTTAAACTTTCAGGAAATGAACTAAATTCTTCGTCATTCAAACCCAAATCTTTCCATAAAAGCCTTTTAATATTAGGTGATATGTCATCAGTCCATGTTTTTCCAGTAGGATCATCATTTGTCATTATTGTTGTTCCATCAACTTTCCATTTAATATAACCACCATACGAATCATTAACAAATGTAAATTTATCAAGGTTAGACTTTGGATATCTATTTCTAAAATCATTGAGTAACATTTTATTCTTTATGTTTAGAATAAGATGTAAAGTCTTTAAAACAGTTCTTTTCTAACACCTGCAAAACAATTAAATCCCACATCTGTTCTCTCATATGAAATTTTCAACGTGTGGGATCGGGCGGACCGGTTAGTTCTTTTAATATTTCCGCCCGAACCTCTGTCCTTATCTGATTCATATTTAAGTTTTTTTCTGTATCTTTCCGGGTTTTTTGCCGGATTTCGAGTTTTAGTTTTTCAAACTTATCCGCCTCTGATAAAATTAGAGAAAATTCTTGGTCTGATATAGCGTTATCTTTCAGTGCCTTTGAAACCAAGTCGTGAATGGTATTTACTTTTGCTTTTGCTAGAGAAACTGTCTGTTCATGTTTACTAACTTTATGGTAAAGCCGTTTAGAAGCCGCGCCAAATCCAACAGATACCCCACCACAAATTCCACCGACAACACCCAACGGAACGCCAATAATAGCACCAAAACCGGTAAGAGAAGTTCCAAGTCCGCTTGCAGATAGAATAACAGAAAGCATTCCACTACAAACACTGATTTTTGTAAATATACCTCTTGCTCTATTGTATTTTTTCCTAACATCCTCGTAATGTTTAATTTCCTTTTGAAGATTATTTAATACTTCGCATGACTTTTGTAGTCTGAAATTATTAGGATCGCCATTTGTTGGTAATCGTGGATAAATCGAGCTTCCGCTTTGCGGGGCGGGGCCGGCTTGACCGTAAATTCTATTGTACTCATCCATATTGTATTTTACTGATCAACATGATATCTTTAGACCCTTTTAGGGCCGCGAAGCAAATTTGTTACTTTCTCTTTTTTATACTTGTTCCTCCTTTTAGTCGGTCCACAAAATATATAACCACAGCCATTATCAACAACCAAGCGTTCTTACCTAAAAACCCAATAACCTCGCCCGCCGTTTTGAAAAGAAAGCTTACAATCGCTCCAACCATTCCAGGTAATATTTCACCGAGTTTCTTACCAATAGCTTTCAACCCATTACCAACACCTTTTCCTAATGTTGATAGCCCTTTAGAAAGATTAGAAACTATAACACCAATAACCACACCTACAGCACTTACAACCGCGAATACTGTAAAACCATACTTTTTGAAGATGTGCTTCACACGCTCTCGTAATGGTAGATTTTTAAGTATTTCTTCATTTTTACTCTCAATATCAGCTATTTGTTCTTGGTTGTAAATAATACTCTTTCTTGTTAGTTCTCTAAATTTATCAACTTCAGCTTGTAATCTTTCATTACCTCTTTCTAACATTGTTAAATTTGACTTTCCCTTCTTATACTTATCTATTTCATTTTTTGTTTTATTTAACTCAAATTTAAGTTCCCCAACCTCAGTTTTGGATACTATCTTCTCTTCTACAGCAGCAGCTAAATAGCTTTCAAGATCTTTGATTGCGGATTCTTTTTGCTCTATGATTCTTCGCTTCTCTTTATCATTAATAATATGTCTTTGTATCTCCCCTTCATTTGTTTCATTTGTTGCACTCAAACCAGCTAGTGCATTTTTTAAATCTATAATTTCTTCATTTTTTTCATTCAATATTGATGTTAATTTCCGCTTTTTTTCATTATCTTCCTCCTTTTGTAATAAAAGATTATTATTTTTTTCAAGAATGCTTTCATAATCAGCACCTAGAGCTTTTATGATTGTATCATTAAGTTCATTATTCAATTTACCTCCTTTTAATAATGAGTAAGTTTTTGCTCCTTTCCTTTTCAATTTTAATTTTAAATCTCCATATTCATCAAACCAATGAAAAAACTGTGATGTGTCTGCATAAGGAAATAATGATTTAATCTCATCTCCAGATTCATCTTTATTTTTTAAACGTTCACTAACAATAGTTTTTTGTGATTTAGGTCTTGCCCCCTCACTATCATAATCTCTACCACCAAACGATGTTTCTTCTATACGGGTTCTGGGTGCTGGGATGGGTCTTTCACTTTCATCATCAGGGTTAATTACCCTAGTTGTTGATGATATTGGACTCATTTCAACCTCTTCTACATCATCCTCATCATCATCATTATTATCTTGACTCAATAGTGGAGTTTTTTCTGATTCTGCCATGATTTTTTCTCATCAGTAATAAATCTTTAGACCTAAAAGTTATGTTTGTAAATGATTTAAATAAAAAATAAAATATAAAAAATGGAAATAAAAGATATTACTGAACATATTAGTTTTAATAACATAAGAAAAATGTTTAATGAAGAAAAAATTACAGAAAATAACCTTGTTTTTTTAAAAAATCTAACTTATAATTTAAAAGATAAAGATCAAAAAGAATTACTTAAATTAATTATAAATGATGATAAAAAAAGAAAATTAATAAAAATTATTTTAGATAGTATTTAAATTTTTAAATAACAATTTAATTATAAAACAATTAATGTTTTTATAATTTAAAAGAATTTACTAGCTGCATACCCCAACGCCAACATTCCCCCACCAACATATAACATTTCACCCATCTTTTGATTGTTACTTGGTCTATAATAATCGGAAAATTTTGGTTCATGCATTTGAGAATAAAATTCTAAAGCTTCATCCGTTTTTGAAAGATTTTTTGAGGCTTGATATTTTTCATCTTTTTTCTTCATTTCCCAATCAATTAGTTTCTGTCTTTTTTCCTGATATTCTACATAATCTTTTTGATATTTTTCTAATGCTTTATCGTGTCTTATTCTTTCTGTATCTGTTTTATCACCTGAGAGATATTTTGCAAGATATGATCCACCAACAAAGGCGGTTGCATTTAATACAGCTCCACCTAACATCATTGCTATTGTTGCCATAATTATTTTGGTAAAATATTTTGATCCTCTAAATATGTTTTTAGATACATACTACCAGACAATACAACCACCCATTTTGCATAATTTGTAATACTTGAGGATGGGTCATTCATAAATGATTCTCTCATTGCTTTTTTAGCTACATATCCAACTCCAGCTGCTAACCCAATAAGTACTGCAGAATCAGTAACAGTTTTCACAAGTTTGTTTTCAGTTGACATAATTTTTACTGTATCAGTAAGAAACCTTTAAATCGGCTTTGCCGGCCATCGACCCTACGGGCCTCCCCGCGAAGCGGAGCTACGCTGAAATCACATCATATCATTCCAATTTTTGGTGATTGTTGGTTAGTAATATTTGATTGTGGAACTTTAGTAGGAACTTGGGATAAATCAGGTATTCTATTTTTGTAATATCTCATAAACATGTCAAATGCTGTAAACCCTATTCCTACAATAGATAAAACGGTCGTAAAAGATAGTTCTGGAAGCCATGCTTTCCCATTTTCTTCTTTTTCTTCACTCTCTTCATTTTTTATCTCCGCCTGTTCTTTTTCACGTTTCATTTCCCTGGCTAAAGCTTCTTTTGCTTTTTTATTATATTCAGCTAATTTCTTACCCGCTGCAACTTTTTTAGGATCTTTCACCCTCTTTTTAGGTTCTTTATCTTTAACAACCGGATCCGATGTAATTTGTTCCGCATAGCGGGGAGGGGCTTCGCCCCCTGTTCTTTCTTCTACTTCTTCAGACATTATTATTTTATTTCACAAAGTAAAGAATCTTTAAATCAGTTGTGATCGTTTACATGCTCAATTGTGTTAGAATCATCTATATTTTTACTTGTAACTTGTTGTATTTTATATATTTTAACATGTTTAGCAACCTGGAATAACCCACTAGCAAGTGCTGTCAATCTTCCTGCTTTCAATGCTAAGAGACCTACAATGTTTGTTAGTTCACGATTAACCAAATCATCATTCTTCAAATCCACACAAAGAGCTTCTATATCATCCACAGGAACAATGTAAGAAATAACTTTAGAAATTAATTGAAGAGATGAATCTACCAACCCACCATTAATTTTCTTACCCAATACTGCTTGGTATCGATTATAATATTTATCAACATCTTTCACTGATAATTTTTTTATATCGCCTAAACTCATATCAACACCTAAATATTCTTTTGTGGTTCCAAGAGCTGCTAGAATAGCTAGTGATTCTTGTTTGATTTCAAGTTCATGTTCCTCTCTTCGTTCGGTATCATCATTATCTTTTACCCCAGTCTTCCCTACAGTCTTTTCTTCCTCTATATCCTTCAGATCAGCAGAGCCGATATAATCTTCTACACCTGTCATCTTATAATTTTCTAATAATACAAAGATTCTTTTAGACCTCTTAAGGCCGCGCTACGCGCAAATCGGCTACGCTCCGTTTGGAACTTCCAAATAACAATTAAATGGGTGACGTAAAGATAAGCAAAGTCTAGAGTATTTTTCAGTTTTCAGGAGTTGTACAAACTTTTTACTAGTTTCAGGGTCTAAATCGCCCCCATAATCTTCAAAAAACATCTTCATACCTTTCTGCGAGGGATTATGAAATGAAACAACGCAAGCTACATTTTCACGGAATGGTTTTGCTATCGATGTTAATTGCTGAGTGAGAACCCAAACTGATAATCCATGATGCCTTCCGGAGAAAGCTAAATCAATAAACTTGTTCGATCGTTTTTTCAGATCATTTGAAACAGCGCAATCGTCTAAAATTATTAGTGTATTTGTACCAGAGAACAAAGTTTGACAATCATTTAACAATTCATTAATCTCATCAATATTACTAGCATCTGGTGATAATACATAGAAACGTTTATCTCCTCTAGCAAAATTATGATATGTTTTATTTTTAGAATAAGTTGGACATATTAAAACAATGAATTCAAACAATTTTCGAAATGGACCCCGTAGTTGATCTATAATGTACTTTGTCTTTCCACAATTTGTTGGACCTGTTATAATACAGTGAAAAGGAATTTTATCTCGTAATTCTTCCATGATTTTTTGTATCATAACATAAGGTTTTAAGTCGCTTCGCGGGTCCAGAGGGTTTTAATACATGATTGATCTTAAGTTTCCTCACTTCGTTCGAGGCGCGCTCTTCACTTAAGTTCTTCCCTTCGGTCAGTACATAATGGAGCGCAAACCTGAATTCATAACCTCCATTAATGCATCAGCTACAACAAACATATAACAAGTAATAACACCAGACCCGCCAACTTTTCTTTTCATTTCTATTTTTATACCATCTTGCGCGTTGTTTAAGGCTAGACCATTCCCATGAATACCATTATCTGGATGAGTTCTCAAATCTATCCACATGGCAAACTTATTATTATAAAAATCCTTTTCTTTTACCGACTGACGTCTGTAACTAGAGGGGAGAATGAAGCGTTTCTTTATTGACTCCCAGAAGTCTGAAGGCGCCATACCCTTAGAGTAAAAACGGTTTGGAACGCCATTAACATCAATATTAATTGAGGTGAAACCTGGATTTAAAAACCTCTCAGAATTTTTTTCCCCTCCCGCGTATGGTAATATAAACAAACATAATATCCCTGTAATTGACCTTCTGGGGAGATTAATATGTTGATTTATAACACTGTCATTAGGTCTGGATATGGTGAAAGTTTTGTGTAGAGTGACATTCTCATAATAGAATCCTTTACCAACCTTATAAGCTGCCTGCGCCTCTCGGGCTAAGTATTCGCTTGATATACAAGAATATTCCAATTCAAGGTTTGTGATTTTGTAATTTGGAGGCTTGGTATCGTCAGAATAAACAACAATATCGTTAACTGGAGCTAGTGTAATCTCAAAGATTAGTTGATGATCTAATGCCTTTGGATAGAAAACCCCATGATCTTTGAGTATAGGATGATTTAGCGGGATATGGTACTTGGTGTTATGTACTGCTGCAAGAGCCACTTCATTTGCATCTGTGTCTACTTTATCACCCGCATTTGTCCGGAGCTTCCTCATGTTTCTAGAAGAAATACCTTGTTTTAATCTATCCTCACGTTCTTCATCTGTTAAGAATAAGTCATGGTATGTTTGAAAAAGATCGTATCTTTGAGTATCCTGTAGTGTTTCACCGCCAAAAAGAACCCTGAGTCTGGTTACAAGATTACTACTTACATTATTCACAAGGGTGTTATCTTCATGACCATCAACATCTAAGTTAAATACTAGATATACACTTCCAGGTACAATAACTAAATTTTCAGAAAGTTTAGGAATATTTATATACAATGTTTCTTCTGGATTAGCTGATGAAGGATTTAGTGTAATTCTGTTCAATATTGATTCCGCTTTCAAACCTAGTGGATATCTTGGGACCCTGTTTGGGTTAATTTTTTCAGATACGTTTGTCATATTTTATTTTAAGGAAGGGTGGAGTAATCTTTAAATGAGTAACGAAACCATATCCAAAAGGTTATCAAAAATATATTATTCAACTGAAGGATATTGGAAAGGATATTCTGCAATTCCTAAATTAGCTGAAAAGGCAAATCGGGCAAAGCCCTCCCACGAACGGTCCGTAGGGCCTCCCCGCTCCGCGGAAGTGAAAGTAAGTGAAGATGTGTCTAAACAATGGTTAGAGAAACAAGCAATATGGCAAATATATCTACCAGCTCCAAAATATATTCCTAGACCGCACTGGACTGTGGATAAAACTAATCAGATTCACCAAGCGGATTTATTATTTTTGCCATATGATAGAGCTGGAAGAAAAACATATAAATATGCATTAGTTGTGGTTGATGTAGCCTCAAGATATAAAGATGCTGAACCATTAACCTCAAAAGAAAGTCATGAGATATCTAAAGCTTTTGAAAAAATATATTCTAGAAAAATGAAATATCCTAAAACAATAATTGTTGATCCAGGAAGAGAATTTATGGGTGAGGTTACAAAACTTATGAATTACCATAATGTAAAAATCCAGAGAAGTGAAGCTGGAAACCATAGAGCCCAAGCCTTTGTAGAAAGAGCAAATAGAACATTAAGCGAACGATTATTCAGTCATCAATATGCACAAGAAATGCTTAGTGATGATCGATCTAGAGTATGGGTGAAACGATTACCAGCTATTTTGAAAACTTTGAATAATACGCCAACTAGAATAACTGGTAAAGAGCCTGATAAAGCTATAAAACTCAAAGAAGTTAATATTGAACCAAAAAATTATAATCGGGTTGTAGGCCTTGATGAGGTTAGATTGCCGTCTTATGTTAAAGTTAGATATTTATTATCTCCTGGAGAACTTGAAGGTGGTGAAAAAAGACGAGCTACAGATCCAATTTGGAGTATAAAAGTTTATGATATTACACGTAGCGTCGTTTCACCTAATCAACCTGTTTTATATTATTTGTTGGATGGGCCAAGACGTGGGTTTGTAAGGGAAGAATTACAGGTTATACCTTATGATACTGAACTTCCTCCTGATTCTGTTTTAGTGTGATAATGGCCAATAGCTAAAGTATTTATTCCATCTTCACAAATTATTCTCTTATCATCATCAGCAGATAATGCAATTTTATTAACAGTTTCAGAATAAACATCGTGTAAGCGACTTCTAATTATATTCATCTCTCTCATTTGTGGTTTTCTTGTAAATAGACAATCCTTATAATCATTATTAGTTATTGTATTTTTTACAACTGATTTCTTAATTCCTTTATCCTTATTTATTTCTTCATTTTTATCTGTTAATATAGAGTATAACTTAGACCTTAGACCATGAAATTCTTTTATCGGAATTCCGCCCATTTCATCTTTAAACATTCCTATTACTTTTTTGTTTACACCTGCCTCAATTCCAGAAGGATGATCTTTAGGATAATTGCTAGTGTCAAACTTTTCTCTAACATCTGGGCTTATATCTTTGTAGAAATCTGGAGTTTCTATTTCATATACAAGCGAATCTGTATCAGTCATAAGTAATTTAGCCTTATCTCCATATTTATCTTTAATATAATTATAATGAAAATTATACATTATTTTTTTACTTAAATCTAGAACACACATTCCTAAGTAAACAGGCTTATTAAATTTTATTTTTTTTCTTTTCATATGAATAGCTGCTAGATTTTTAGAAAATATAGTACGATGTTGATAATTAGGTTGTTTTATTAGTTTTCTAGCTTCTTTTTTATTTGTAACTAAATGAATGTCTACCCTATTTCTAATATTTTCCATTGTTTTACCAAATACTGCATTATTCATTAACTTGAAAAAGTCTTTTTCAAAGTCATTGGCTGCTTTAGCTCTAAGGTTTGTATTCAAATCAATGTAAGGTTTTAACCATTCAGACTCTTCGAATTTAATTCCTCTATGAATCTTTGTTATTTTTAATCCTAAACTTTCATATTCTTTCAAAGTTTCGCGATGAACAACATACTTTTCCTTATTGTTTAAGTTTGGGATTAATTTATCAACTCTATTAACATTAATTCTCTCAGGAGCTATCGGATAATCATTATGTAAATCATGAAGATTTTCTGGATATTCTAGATCAACCTCAACTACGCATGGGATATCTCTCCAGTTTTCATATTCTTCCTCAAGCATCCATTCAAAACCGTGAGTGGGTAGTGGTTCACTCATTCCTCCACCATATAAGTTGTTTGCATCTTGATATGTGATATATATTGTTGGTAGATTTGGATCATATTCTTTCATATATGGATTATTAGCTTTAGCATATCTTTTTGATATTTGTGATACACCCCCTCTAATACCCTTCTCAAACATAAGTAACATATTATTATCTTTTAGTAACTCCAATTTCACTTTAGTAAACTTTAACATTGCATCCCAAGATAATCCGGGCGATGTATAATAGTGAGCAGGATCTAAACCATAATTCTTCATACAAGCATCCCTAAAATTCTCGAATACGTCCATTAAAAGTAATGTGTCTGACAAAAGATATATATCGTGGTATTCCCTCATTGTTTTCATATTAAAATTTTTCCATACCTTTTTAGCATGTTCATAATCTTCTTCTGATATATGTTCATTATTTAGTTTTGAGTAAAATGCTTCTATTGGTGGAAGTTGGGTTTCGTTTAATTTATCAAGGTTGTCAAAATAGTCATATGGAAATACTCCTTTCCTCAACATTAAATATGTCTTATCTCCAAATTTTTTTTTCGTTTCTTTTAATTTATCATCTATTGGAGAAAGACACCTACTTTTTGCTAATAAACAATTATTACATTTTTCACAACTACCAATACCTTTATACTGAATGATTTTCCCATCTTTTATATATCTCTTGATACAATTTCCTGGTTTGCATGCTATACATTTTCCACATTTTGTAAGATTAGCAACTAATTTGTCAAGACTTGTTGGCATAAATTTAAATGAATCAATAAATCTAATATCCAACTTATCTTCTTTTTCCACACCTTTTTTATTAATATATTTGTTAAGTACAATTTGTTTTGTAAAAGAAATATATTTTTCCTCATTATTAGGTATGCAGTCTACTTTACTTTTTGTTATACCAATATTCTTAATAAAAAGATGGGAGTCATATCCTGATAGGTTGTGAAAAATGATTGGTATGAATTTTTTATTCTTGTAATTTAAATTACAATTACTATGGGCCGCTCCTCTATACTTTCCTGTATAATGGCAGTGATCTTTTACCTTGTCTTTTTCTAATAATTCTTCTTCACATATATGACAGTGAGTGGCTTTATTATAGTTGAATTTTTCCATTTGTGTCATCCATTTCAATTTCTTGTTAGGCTTAATTTTTTCACAAATTTCTCTAATATCCTTTTCTAATTCAATCATAAATATTTTTCCTACATCTTCGCTTGGTGATTTAGCAGTATATCGTCTAATAGCAGACTCATAATTTTCATCGAAAAACTTTATTATATAAGAGAAACCAGTAGGTTTATGCTTTGCATATTTATTTGTAAAACTTTTACTTTTGTCTGGTGAACAAGTATCTATTGATTCTCCACAACACTCAAAGTCGCCATATACAACAAATGGTACTTTAATTTTTTTGTAAAAATTAATAAATTTAAGATATATAGCTTTTCCATTTTTATCCATTGGCATTTCACTCCTAACAGCTTCATATTCTTTACAATATTCTAGATGTTTTTGTAATGTTTCCTCTTTATGTGTGTGATAAAGACATCTATGACATAGGTAAATCCTTTCTTTATGTTTAGTAACTTGTGAAACCACCAACTTGCAAAGATTCTTTATCCAACAATAGTGATCTGTTTCATCGTTTGATATTAGAAGTAAGTTTATTAAAAGACCTATTTCTTTATCGCTTATTCTTAGAGGATATACTTCCTCATTATCATTATCATAACCATAAACATTAATCCTGTAGTATGGGTTTTGTTTCTCAAACTTATAAATATCTACCCATCTAGCAGGAAATTCTATTCCTTTCCAGTTAAAAATTTTAGAGTTTTCTATCAATTCTCTATTTACTCTTTGTGGATTTTTCTCTCTTTGATGTACTGCTTCAGTTACTGACCACTTAAAACATTCATTATCATTCTCATTCCTGGGATTTATAATCGCTCCTTTGTTTGCTAATTTTTCTGGTAGTGGGATATAACTGCTTCCTGAAATTGGTTCAAATGGATTAATTTTTATATCAAAATGATTCACACCATTAAACACCCAACCGCTGCCGCCATTTATAAAATTTGAAAAAAGTTCAAGTAAATATTTAGTCATCGTGTCAAATAAGCTGGATAAATCTGTTGATGCTGTTATAACCTCTGGTTTTTTACTATGAAAAAATGGTTCTGCATAAGTATCTATTTTACTAAATATGTTGCCATTATTATTATCAAACTTTACAAATTTACAGACAAAAGTAAATTTAAGCTTTAGAGGCTTCTTTTGCTTATTAATTAAGTCAATAACTTTCTGTTTTATTTCTCTAATAAATGTTAATTCATCTAATCCTAATTCTATGATATGTTTCGGTTTTAAATATGCAAGTTCTTTAAAAAATAATCTATCAGTTTTATATGGCTTTCCATTTATTCTATATGTTTTCAGATATCTATCAAGCCCTGTTTCTTGTTCTATTGGTGTAAAATCTTCATCATGTTCTTCATATTTAGTGGTAGGTTTTTTAAACATTCGGTTAAATCTTTCCTTCAGACTTTCTTTTGGAGTAAAACGTTTTCTTATTTGAGAAGCTTTTTCATTAGAATTTTCTTTTTGATTTAAACGTTTAAATATTTTGTTAAACTTTTCCTTCATACTTTCTATTCTTTTGTCCGCAATATTTTTTGAAGGTTCTGGTATATAAGATAGTATCCAATCTGCAAACTCGTTAATATCTTTCATTAATGGTTTAGCAACTTTACTTTTCAAATTTTTAATTGGTATGGTTGTGGGGTTTGATTTTTTAGGTTTCAGAATTGGTGTATTAATCCTGGGTATTGGTTTATCAAGAATGGGTCTTTGTCTTTGAATATTTTGCATCTCTTCCCTAACTTCTGGAATATTCCACAACGCTTCAACTAGTTCATGTTTGCGCCTCAAATTAGAAAATCCTCTACCAATATGTGTACGTGCAAGTTCTTTTAATTCCTCAACTTTTTTCTTTTGTAACTCTTCCATCTACTTTTTTAATAATACTTTGTTTTGTCTTTAAATTACATTTTAAAATACATTTTTAATTTTTTTTTTATTTTCCCTATAAATTTCATTGATAAAATTTCTGATAAATCCTTGATAAAATTTCCGTATCGATTTATTAACCTATAAATTTCATTGATAAAATTTCTGATAAATCCTTGATAAAATTTTCAATTTTTTATTTTGTAATACTTTAAAGGAATAAAATCCTTGTTTAAATCTCTGATAAATCTCTGATAAAATTTTTGAATTTTTTACATTTTTTATTTTCATATTTTGTGCTGGGGTCCCCACTTTACATACTACTCAAATTCACAACTGAGATTTCAAAGAGGGAAATAACTTTCCTCGACACAATAGTATACAAAGGGGATATATTTCAAACTGACTCTATCCTGGACATCAGGACCCACTACAAGCCGACAGAAACCTTCCAATACACGCATTTTACCTCATGATAAAACGAGGTTTTATCAAAGGCGAAGCAACAAGACTCCTTAGAACAAACTCATCACAGACTTCATTTGAAGAGTGCCTCTCAAACTTCAAAATACGCCTCAAAACGCGAGGATACCCTAATAACTTCATTGAGAGGTCCCTAACAGGAGTCTGCTTTGAAGACAGAAGGTTGGCTCTCCAACAAAGAAAAAAGACTCAAACGAGAGTTCTGCCATTTGTCACGACATGTCACCCAGCAGTGCGTGGCCTAAAGAAAATTTTAATGGAAAACTGGGTTGTAATACAAAACCAGCCGTTGCTGGAAAGCATCTATACAAAGCCTCCGATTATATCATGCAAGAGAGGAAAATCTCTTAAAGATACGTTCGTTAGAGCGAAGATTTGACTGAAGGCTAAAATGCATCGCTACCACAACTCACGACTAAGGGGAGTCTGTGTAGGCCGGTCATTAGCTTTTGTTTTCAGCAAAAGTAACCCTGCTTCGATGTCTTTCAAAGGCAGAATCTTCTCCGGTTCTGTAAAAGTTGACGAAAGCTTTGACAACACTGGAGGACGGCGCCGCCATTCGCCGCCATGATGCTTCCCACCTTTCGCCCTTAACAATGACCAATTGGATCGCGGGCACTTGCTTGTTGATTCGTCCCAGTACTCCCCAGAATGAAGACAAGAGCATTTCAGCTTTGGCTCACTGTTCCCGAGTGATTATCTTAATTTTCTTGCAGGATTCAAAAGAGCAGATAAAATTTGAAAAATGCTAAAAGAACTTTGGGATCTCCTTTCAAGTATTTTTTCAAGTTTTTTTTTCAAGTATTAACAGTAAACATTAAAAAAATGGCTAATTTAACAGTAAACACTAAAAAATATGGGCAAATAACACTAAACACTAAACCCCATTCAGACCCTCTGATAGGACCAGACACGGGACTGAGGGTGACAAACTCACACCACTCCTCAAGAAATGTTTTGAGCACTTTAACATTAAATTAAATACTGAATGAAAAGCTAACCAGAGAAGAATGACGTTTGCTTTCTTGATTGGCAAAGAGAAATTCTTACTGGTCTCTTACCTTTGCAACTGACATTGTTAACTTGTTGGCTCCAGGCCCCACCTCTTCCACACTGTGTTGAATTATGACCGCTGAGACGGTAACCTTGGACGCAAGAGAAGACACACTTTGATCCTCGATCCTGATTGGTTGAGACACAGTTAGATGGTGACACTCGTACACCACTCCCCAGGGAAAGCCTTGGACACATGGCTAAAAGAAATCAAACTGAACCTATCAACGACTGACATTTACGTATTAAGAAACGATAACACTCGTAGCCCTACCTCCCTTTTCACAGACAAAGTAAGCTGAACGGTCGCATGGCAAATCGTTCCACTTCCATTGTAAATAAGTCGACAAGTGGGCACATCCCTCATTTCCTCTAAGATCGTTTGGTTCTCCGTTCCCCCAGCAGGTGTAAGAAACGGTTGATCCGTCAATCCACAGCCACTTTGACCTATCTCTGGGATTCCTGTACAGACCAATCCACGTTTCACCCGGCATTTTTGCAGCGAGAAAACTCTGCTTAGCAGATGACGTCACAACCGCTAGATGAGATCGCAGCCTCTCACAAGCCTTTTTGGCTGAGTTCCAGTCCGCTTTACTGGAAGAAATTCTGTAGCACGACTGCTGAAAGAGAACCCAGTTGCTCGGACATACAGCTGGAAAAAATGTTTTCACAAGAACTGTTTAATTACCATTGATAATGAGTGGTATCATATATAAGTACTACGCTTTCTGTCTGCGCCATTATTTTGAATATTTAAACCTTGCACCGCCTTATCTTGAGTCACAATGGGTAGTTTTGATTAGCGCTTTGGATATCAGAAAGTGTACTTTTGGGGAACTGCTGGAGTGAACTATTTGTTGTTTGTCCCAATAATCTCCTTCAAAGCCCTTGTCTGGCTCGTCACGCTCAACGTTGCGTGACGAGCCAGATTTTCTCTCCGGCATAAAAACCGGGTCTTTTATGTGGAATTAAAGAAAGAACCAGATTGAACCCTCGCCGGCCGGGGTGAAATTTTAGTCTTGATCCGACTTTTAATCATTTATCAACGGAACTCGAGTAAAGGCTTCCTGAATCGTCGACGTCTAGTTTAGGGTTCGCAAAAATAAGAAAATAAAAAAGAGAAAAAATGAGCTGTTGTGCTATGTCGGTTTTCTAGTATTCTAGGGACAGGGGACTGTTAATTCATGATTTGCAGCGATTTATAACTTCAAGATAATGCAACTGACAAAAATGCATAATTCATGTGGTTGAGCTTCAAATGTTCTTGATATAAGCTTATGTTTGACGAAATATTTAGTAGAATTGAACAGTACACAAGTTTTATGGAATGGCAAGTATTGTGGGGATAGTTTCTAAAGAAACTGGTGCTGCGTCGGTGGGAAGTTGCAACACAAGAAAATGGGTAAATCAAACGAGTTGATTAAGTAAGTTATACCACCGTAAGGTAAAAAGGAGCTGCTGACGTTTCGAGCGTTAGCCCTTCGTCGGAGCGAATGGGTTCTATAGTCATCAGCTATTTTTTACAAGGATCAAACAAGGAGCAGTCAACAATTTTGACTTAGAAAGCTTTCATTGAAATACAAAACCTTCAGAAATTCTCCCAACTTCTACTGAACGCCGTTGCACCCTGTGAACGGTTCCCACAGTGATTTTGATTGAAGTTTTTCAATTCCAAGGAGTTTTGTTTCCTTTCGATTTAGACAGCGCAAACGTTTTAAGCAAATTTCTTTATAACAAGACGCTTTGAATGCTTCTTGTACAGACAATGGAGAATTTTTCCAAAAGAGGCAATGAGACAACAGATGTTAATTCCAAAAAAAAAAAGATAAATAAATAAATAACTTTCTCTTGACTTTGGTTTAGTGTGTTTCAGTTTTACTGGCACTACTGAGGCAATTATCACATTCAGTGATTCCCGTTTAGTTAGTTCGACCGCCGAAAAATGGGCTGGAAAGACTTAACAACAATGTTCAACACTTTATTAAAACAAGCGGTTACAGTCTGAATTATACCTACCCACAAATAGTTAAAAAAGCTAGTCGAGGCGGGTAGGAATGACTAAGTTAGGCGGTGTCAGGAGACTGAAATAAAGCAATGATGACACTGGACCATTACTTAACCGTGCAATGTGTTCCATGCGAATTCCCAAAACTAAAGATAAAAAGTGCAGGACTTTATTCCCTAATCTGAATCTTACCTTGAGAATTTGTTCTTGAAACTGAAACGAATGCTATTAGCCCCAACAAGAAAAAGGTTGTAAGCCGACCTGCCAGACAGAGAGCCATAAATGTTTGCTGAAAAATGAAGCGAAACGAAACCTGACGGAAAAGCTCCTCTATCAATGACCGTAACGAGTTAACAGCACTCTGTCCCTGCCTCAGTGACGACTGAAAAGTTTGCAACAAATTTTTGCCCTTATCACCAAATACATTCGTATGCGCAAAACGAAACTGGTTTTTTCTCGTCAACGTTATTTTCAAATATTTGATTTACTTCGCAATGAAAGATTTGTTTTTCTTTTATTTATCACACCTACGAATATCATTTTTGAAGGGTTGACACGTTTGTGCAAAATATTTGTTTATTATACAGTTTTAAGTTACACAAGGGAAGTAAACAAGCCTGGCTGGAAATCACAAGCCACGTTTTTATGCCAGACAGTGTCTACGTAAACCCCACGTAAACCACCGCCAAATGTGTTTTCGAAATGGTTTTGTTTTTTTTTTTAGAGTTTTTAGGGGTCATTTGAAATTAATAGTATTCAGTCTTCTTCGAGCAGATCTCGAGCTGTGTGCGCCTTTTTACGGAGAGAAATAAATAGATTTTGAAATTTTGTTATGAAACAATGCCTCTGAGTCAGAGGCTCACTTCGAGTTGAGGAAAATGAAACTGGTAAATAACATCTACCGCTTGGAATGAATTCATAAGCGCAGAAAGTAGCCCTTCTATATTTTAGTAACCATTTCTCAAAGATCCTCGAGCGATCACATTCTGTAATATGGATGCATGTTGATTTAACTGGGCTGTCTGAGATGTATGATAATTGAGACCAATTAAACCATGACAGTATTTTACACGTCACCGGGCTGTGCTCAAAAGGACTTTTCTATTCTAAAACATCGGTCAATAAAACTAACAAATATAGTCGTGCCACAGGTGGCCCAATGTCTGGATAAAAAAAGTTCTGCTATGAGCCGAAATAGCATTAACTCGCCAAAAATGCTTTCGGATGCCGTGAAAATAAGGCAAACAACAAAAACTACCACACAAGAACTAAGTAAGTCAATTTTATTGAAAAAAGATGTAATTTGCTCCGACTTAAACACAAAACAGTTAGACTTGCATTCAAACCCTTTCAAATGGAGTGCTTGCCCCGCCAGTGGTCATGCCAGCTTTTTGATGGGTGAGTGACAAGCTAGGGAAGCATTCAGTGAATTTTCCGCAATGTGTATACCAACATTAAAGAAACTAGATATAACAATATTAAGGAAAAAAGAAGAAAAAACACCTTAACATTTACATTGCAGTATAAATAAACTCGTGAGTAATGGGCGGAGGTTTGCGTACAATGGAATCGAAAGGCACAGTAAATACCGCACTACGCACCCTTCACATCTAACAACTGCCTTTCCCTTAAAAGCTCTGGTAAAAAACCGAAAAGGCTTTTTCCAAAATCTCGAGAACTTTGGATAAGGTGTAAAATGCGTTAGAATTCTAGATAAAATTTGGCTTCCACGATCAGTAGCCCCGGGAAAGAGTGTATTTTGTGTTACCGTTGGTGGAGGTAGATAAACTGACACGTCACGGACTGTATTATCGTACATTTCTTTACTCTATTTATTAGTATCTTTATTCATTAGCGTCTCGGAAGCTTTGGTACTACAATGTATTTTTAGTTGCTTTTATGGTTATCAGTCATTCTTTACTGCTATATGTTCATCATGCTTTTGCTTCACAATTAATTTTTTCGATAATTTTAGAGCTTTCTTTCCGAAGAATTTTCGCCTATTTTTTTCTAGAATTTTGTCTCTAAGCCTGTCTTCTCTTCTCTTGTCATTCATTGCTCAAACCAACAAATTTGACCGCCATAGTAGTTGGCTGCTTCCCCTCGCCTCCTCCACCCTCAGAAGAGATTTTAGTCCATTTAGTCCAACTCAGTATCAGATTACCGGAATCAAAAACACCATCGCAGGGCTAACATACGATTTAATATTTCCTCTTTTGGCAATGCACTACTTATACTGATTACAGACAGTCTCTAAAGCAGCTTGATTTACGTTTTTTTTTATCTTACACAATTATATGTCCTTGTCACTTTATTTGTAGGTCAAAACGTTAGTTTGTCGGGGGCTGGCGCCGCACTGTATACTAAAATACACAAAACCACATCAAGGTACCGTTAAATATCTTTCCAGAGAATAATTAAGAAATAGAAAACATGTACCGTGTTTCTATCGAGTTATAGAAACACGAGTGGAAGATTGGGAGAACGAGAAATGCTGTGGGAACACGAGCCGCAGGCGAGTGTTTCCACAGCTTTTTCGAGTTCTCCCAAACTTTCACGAGTGTTTCTATAACTCGATAGAAACACGAAGAACATGTTTTCTATTTCTTTTAGAAAACACCGCGACGAAAAAAAGAAAAGCAACTTGTTAACTCTGAATATCAAAATGTAAATTCTCTTTGCTCGCGTCATCATTACGTCAACAGCTCGTGCTAGTTCTGTGTTTCTATCGAGTTATAGAAACACGATTTCTAACCAATCAGCGCGCGTACTTTCTTGGGACTGTTTTCTAAATATCTTTCCAGAGAATAATTATTCACAATGTACGGTTTCATCCAAACATAAGATGCGAAGAAACACACTGAGGGGTAAACCAACTATCACCATAGTGCAGTACTGTTCAGACGCTCCACTAGGAATGGTCGCACTACATCGTTTGACTCACAGATGAAAGAGTCAGAACCACACTGTATAGCACAACAAACAGTACCACAGCACAGTACTGTTTATTAGATTTACAAAGAATGGTCACACTGCACGGTTTGATCCACGGATGAAAAAGTTACAACCACACTATATAGTAAAACAAACAGTACAATAGTACAATACTGTTCATAGCTTTCCAAAGAATAGTCATACTGCACGGTTTGATCCACGGGTGAAAATGTTACTACCTCCAAAATCATCTTCAGTGCATACAAAGCCTTACAAACACTGTGTACTGCAACATTTTTAGCAGGGAAATTTAAGGCTTTTATGCAAATTACCAAAGTTAAGGCCGCTATATTATTTTTACCTCCTAATCCGCATGTAATCGCGCACTGTTTTAATCCATGGAACTTAAACATGGGGTACGTGTCAGTGCTCGACCTTAACTTTTTAAATCGCTGGTCCTTGGACTAGTTGAACTGAAAATTTACTAGTCCTGAGTAAATCGGTGGTAGTCCTGTGGTAGTCGGAACATGAGGAACGCATCGAAACAGCGTTTACAAGACGTATATTCTGTTTTCACCTTGTGTTATTTTTTAAACATTACAAACTACAAAGTAGTTACTGGTCCTGTGACTAGTGGTTCTAAGTTACTACTAGTCCAAAAGCATTTTGCACTAGTCCAGGACTAGTGGACTACCGCTAAGGTCGAGCACTGGGTGTACAGTAATCTGACGTTGTTATGTTTACTGCAGGGTTTACTGCTTACACGTGTTTTACTGTGCTCGTTAACATTATGATGAGTTTTCAAATGACTGTCGTAAAGCCAAACCGAGAGTAAAAACTCTGGCCAATCACAACAGACACGCTAACTCCAAGGAACCAATCAGAACACAAAGCCAATTCGCGCCCCGCAAAACAAGGGCGGGAAAACGAGAGCAGACTGAACACATCTGATTTTAGTTTTACATCTGACTGGTAGACAGAGAAATTCTAAAGTATCGTAGTGATGCAAAAACAAAAAGAAGGATTGAGATTTGCTTACGACAGTGAAACAACCACTACTCTATCCGATTATCGCGATTGTTTCCCTTTCTGTTCAGTTGCTTCGACCGCCGAACAGAAGTAGCAGCAGGAGAAAGATGCGAATGATATCCATGTACAGGGCTAAGGAAGCAAAAATGTGCTCCTCTGGGCTCAACTCGTACTTCCTTCCACCCATAATGAGCTGAACATCGTATGCAAGGAACTAAACAAGGTCAGAGAAAAAGTGCAAAAATTAAAAAAAAAAGGGACCATATACGCAGGACAGTCGAGGATTGCACATAACACACATCCTCTAGAAAGACCCCCCTCAAATAAGACGTTCCCTCTAATAGCCACCCCTCCCTAGAAGAAGAAATTTATTAAGCCACACCCCTCCCGTGAAGACAAAAATATAATGCACAATTTCTCGGTGAAATTTAAAAAACAAGTGCTACATTCTATTCAAATCTACATGCAGTTCAGTTTGTAATAGTAATCATACGGTTTTTCTCGTTCAATTTGAAATTAATTTGCACAAGTGCAAATTAATTCCTAATTGAACATAAAAAACCGTATTATTATTTATTAATAATATAAATATGAAAAAAAGTACTGACCATTGTAAACCTTTCTTGATTTATGTATGCATTTATTCTCCCTCGATAAAGCTTGTTTGAAAGTTCCGCATAAAATTTTCGTCATCATTTTTACGTGATATCATTGGCTTAGATAATTTCCTATTTTATTATTTTCTCAAGCATCTGAGCGGGTCGGAATCCTAAATCCTTGAATTTGATTGGCTCGTCACGCGTGCGTGACCGGTCCAGCTTTTTACGATACGGCCCACGGGCGGGTTTTTTCCCCGCTGTAGCAATTTCCTATCTCTTTTCTTACTTTAAAAAGACGACATGAAAAAAAAAAAATAAAAATAAAATAATAAGTTATTTACCAGGCTAGGTCGGTCCGTATAGCAAAAAACTGTGCCCTTGGTCTTGACTACCGACTCTTACGTACTTAACACCTCGGGCACAGTTTTTTCCCATACGGACATTCCTACCGGTAAATAACAAATATATCTTTTAGCATATCATACCCCAAAGTTCGATGTGTAATTTGCACTGATGTTACACTTTTTGCACTGATGTAAAACTTTTTGCACTGGTGTTACACTTGAAGTGCACTGCTCTCAGCCAATCAGAATCGAAACACTTTTTCATGTATTTTATTAGCGACGCTATCGCATCCTTGATTCCGAGGATGACAAACATAAAATCAAGCATTATAAGACTGTGCAAGCCTGTCAGCCACCTTTCTTGTGGCTATATTTGGTAATTTGTATCTTCGGAGTTTCGGGATTCTTGTATCACAAACGAGTGTAAGAAAACTTCGAATCTACCTAAGAGTCTTTAAATGCGGTAAACCTCCCATGCTGATAACGGTTTACAGTTAATACGGAACATGAATCTCTTAACAGACTAAAACTCTTAAATAAAACAAACTGGATGAATACTCAAAGCAAAATAAAGGTACCATACAATTATTTGTACATGAACCTTCTGTCGAAAAGAAAAAGTAAAAACAATACAACGACATCAACAAGAAAGACATAAGCTAAAGATTTGACTTGAGTTGACTCTGAAGATAACGTTCGCTCAGTTTGTCGAAACGCCATCAGCAGTTCCTCTCAGAACTATCTGGACGAGCGAACTCGACAAAGAACTACTAAGACCCCTGGGTTCAAACCATTGGATCAATGCCAGTCAGTATCTGGGCAATTGTGCACCTACTCCTCCACTAACCCAAAACGACATAATAAGTTGAAAAGTTTATGTTAATGTCGGGTTAGGGGAGGGGTAGGTGTAAAGTGGCCAAATGCTGACATTGATCCGAACCATTTGCTGTTTTACAAGACTGAGTTAAACTTACTGCGACAAAAACCAGAGCCAACGCTCCACCCAGAACAATTTTTCCAGCCTGAAAAACAACAGTACAGCGTCCAGTGCAAGTTTCAAGTGTAAGTGTTAAGGAAAGCAAGATCCAGTAGTAAGACCAAAAACAGACAGGCTTAAGCTGTTTCTTTGAACTGATAAAAAATGATTGAAGCTAACTACACTCAACATACTCCAAAAAACTAATGATAATAATTGTTGCGATTTCAAAGTAGAAAACTTACCGTGTTTTTTGGTTTTGTTTGCTTTTTTTTTTTTATCTAGTCTTGTGCCCTAAATCTTTTAACCTTTTGCAAACTGTTGCATCAAAAAAATATTTCTACTCTCGAATAGTGGAAACTAACTCGCAAACTATCATGAACCCTGGAATCTGATGGGCCGATGAAAACACTATCATAGAACGCAAGTGGTGAAAACAGCCGCACTTCGAAGTAAACAATACAATATATACAGGGCTCGACGTTGCGACCTGTGGGGTCGCCAATGCGACTAGATTTTATTCACTGGCGACTAAGTTTTCACGCCTGGTCGCCAGGCTTGCCCCAAGATTTTTTGATTTAGTTTTAAAATTTCTTATTGAGTTCAATACTCTGATACTTTCATGTTCGCGTATGAAGCCGATGAAATCGTTTGTTGAGGTTTATTAAAAGACCTTTAGTGTATTATATTCTATTTTTTCTTGAAGATAATTTTGGCGACTAGAATACTTGTCCTGGCAACCAAAAATGGTGGCCCCAAGATTTTTTTTCTGAAAGTCGAGCCCTGATATAAGTTGAAAATAAGTTGAAAATTAATGGCATCATTAAGTTCGTTTCTACTATTCATCCTTGTTTTCTACGAGTTAAATTGTTAATTTTCTGCTTTGTGCCTCATTGTCTATTGACTCACAATAAACTCAAATTCACAGTCTAAATCTTAAGGGGAACTAAATTTGAAGTCTTTGCTGAGGGCTTGCTTACCGTGGTCTGCAAAGCCAACCAAAGTGGGGTAAAAATGCTCAGGAAAAAGATAGCCAGAGCAGCACAGAACAGAACACCACCACATGTTGTGAAATCATACTGTCAAAAAAAAAAACAAGAACACATCGAACTTAACAAGTGTACATACAGCATAATTTTCAATGTAATTCTTGACAGACTCTGAGCTATATCTGGAGTGGGGTGGGGTCTACTGTCATATACGAAAAATATAGGTGTGTGCTTCTGTGAAGGGTCTGGTTTATCAAGCAGTTATTCTAAGATTGTCCGGGGTCTATCTGCGGTATTTGAGGGGAAGAACCTTCCCCGAAAAAATATTATCATTACAGTACTATATCGCAAAAGCCATCCAGATGTGACCAGGTCAGTGCATGTGAAGTAACATTGTCAGAACGTGATCACGACTAAACAATCAAATAGAATACCTCTAACGTTTCTCAAAATTGTGTCTCAAAAGGCCACATCTCATCACACATTCATTTCAAAAAAATTCCAGGCAGGGGAGCAAAACAACAAAAATTCAACCCAACGGCTACGCTAGTGGCCTCAGTAGTTTGACAACTTTAGGTTTGTGTCAGGCTAACCTGACACCACCCTTTCTCCCAGATGTAAACCTATCACAACCGTCCAAAAAGAAAGCCTAAATACACGCTGGTAGCAGACTTTCTAATTTGGGAGAAATCCTAAACTAACAATGGGACACAAATACAAATAAAGACCTTTCACTCCAAAAGGAAAAAGATGATGAGAAAATGAATGTAAATACATGACAATTTCACATATGTGCATTACAATAGAAAGATGTTTAATAAATGAAAGGTCCTGGCACAGATATGAACAACTTAACCAGTTGCAAAGATAAGACCTTCAGGGATTCAAACCCATGGCCTTGCAATACCGGTGCAATGCTCTGACCAACTTAGCTATTTGTTATTGTGGGGAAGGAATGGATCTTACCTTGGTCTGACAAGCAAATATCATCACTGAAGCACACACCAACTACAAAATTCAATGGAAAAAATGGAGATAATTATCATGATCATTATCATCATTATTAGTATTTCCTCATTTGGACAGAATCTCTTGTTATGTGCAAAGACCTTAGATAGAGAGAAATGTTCACAGAAAACAAGCAGCTTCTAGTAACTCAGATGTTTGAAGGGTATAGTGGCACTGGGTGATATTCCAAGTTGTAGGTAGCTATTGTTCAAGCTTCTTTGAGATAAAACCAAGGACTCCAATCACTACTGGGAATCACATAACTTTTGCTTTCTTGTTTCATAATCAAGTATTATTATCATTATAATTATTATTACTACCTATTATTATCATTACCATTATTATTATTATTACTTTTGCCAACAGAGTAGGATGGAGATTATGTTTTCACCGGCGTTTGTTTGTTTGTATGTTAGCAGCCTAGCGTCCACATCGCTTAACAAATCATCACCAAACTTGGTCAACACATTGGCTATGGTCTAACTTAGAACTGATTTAATTTTGGGGTATCTAGGTCAATGGTCAAGGTCAAGGAAAAATGAAAAAAATAATTATTTTGCAAAAAATTACACTAGAATCATCATATCAACTTTAAACCAAAACTAAAATGTGCATCTTTCAATTCTGCATCCGCCCATATGTCACATGATGCAGTCACATCAGTACCCTTTCTAGTAGTAGGGGGCCGAATGCACTGGCGGAGGTCTGCGCTCTTGGAGTCCTCTTGTTATTATTATTATTATTATCTCATGACACTTATGCTCTGGTAAGTATCGTATGGTCGTAGTGTTAGTATGCAAAAATTTTCTCGATTTGACGAAAATAGGCGCGCACGGTGGTCCCGGTTAATTTTCAGCATGTGCGCCTGGCTCAGCAACCACGCAAACTGGGTTTGGCAAGTTTGGCAACGAGTCGTCACGATTTCATTCCAAGCTTTCTTATTTCATTCCAAGCTATAATGTAAACCCATCCTAAACATGATATGTATGAGGATTTCCATTAACACAAGAAATTGATAATTGACAAGTGATAATTGACAAAACACAAACACAACAAGGAATTTGCACTCGCAAACTCTCACACGAAAACTACATTTCAAAGGTTCATAACAAATACATGGACAACCACATGCAGTCTTCATTCAGTTTTTACAAAGTCGGGGGCAGATTTAGTGACAACTATGACTAGTGATTATTATTATCTCATGACGCTTATGCTCTGGTAGATGTTACGCTGCGTTTAAACCAATGGCCAAAGGTCTTTTGGATCATTCCTCCTTGTTTTCTTTTCTAAAACTAAACAAGGAGGACTTACTATTCTTACCATTATCATCATCATCATCATCATCATCATTATCATCATCATCATCATTATCATCATCATCATCATTATCATTATTATTATTAGGGGACAGACATAATAAACTTGGAGGGAGAGTAAATGCAATGGACTTAAGAACCTCACAGAAAACATTCCAATAAAAAATTTTGATAAACCACTTCAAAAAAATGTAAAAATGAATAGCATGCTGCTTATTAATGAACTGCATGAACAGAAACAAACATGCTAACAATATTCTCTGTACTGACAGTAATGTGATATCCACCTCATCTTCTAACTCCCTGAGCAGGAAAAAAATAAGTTTAAAAATACCTCTAATTACCATAAATGCAAGAAGAAACTGTAAATTATGATAAAAAAATAATGAAATAATGACTGCTTTCAGCAACAAAATTAATCATGCATTATCACAGAGGCTTTCACAAAATCATTCAATCCATTTATACTGGAGACAAATTATCCGTCTTCAGTATAAATGGAAGGTGAATTTTGATGAATAACCGACGCCATCTTGAAATAGGCATTCCAGGAAGGCTTGCAAAAATATAGAAACCAGTCTCTCTCATGTGGAAACGTTGTCAAAAAGCCTTCTACGTTTTCATCTAGATATAAATTAAGAGACTGATCATCCATCTAAGACGAATTATCTGTCTATTAGCACGTCCTGAAGATGCACTAACAGATGAATCAGCCTCAGACTAATTTTGATCCATAATTCGTCCTAGAAGCGAATTTATATTAATTTATATCCTAGACGGATAATTTGTCTCTAGTATAAATTCAGCCATTAGAAGGTTGCCAATATAGAACAACTTACAGTGGTAACACCCATCATGATCAGGACAATATTGGTGTCATGGAAGCTGTAAATAAATATGAAATTGCAAATAAATTTTATGCACAATCTACCATTCCAAATTTTAATAGGGATAAGTTAATAGTCTACAATACAGACAAGAGTTGGAAATTGTATAACATTCCCTAGTTGAATTTTGCTATTTCACAACACCAAATTTGAAAGTAGTCCACAATCTTCAAAAGGAGAAAAAAAATTCTAATAGTATGTCTCAACTATACATCCCTTAACTGGAAAATAATGATTACTGGCTAAGGAAACACATTTTAATACTTTGTTCTGAATTTTTTCTTACCTGGAAATCACTCCGACAAGGTACGACAGTGACAAAGTCTGCAAAAAAAAAACAAACAAACAAACAAACAAAAAGAAGAACAATCAGATATTACTTGGTTGTCTGGACATTTTTCTACTTTAAAATTCAAAAAGGAAAAATACAAAAAATAAAAATAATTGCCATTAACTGAGAAGGATTTAGGTTTTACTTACAAATATAATGAGCAGGATAAGATTGCTTGGATAGCTTCTCCTGCAAGAAAGAGTAATCGCAGAATTAATGACAATAATTTAGCTTTTGTTATTAGTAGTAAGGTAAGTTATCAGCAGGTGATTCCAGAGAACATATCCATACCTATATAGCATGGATGACGTTTTGGAAATCTGAGAATAAGTTTGGGTTGGGGAGAGAGAGAGAGGGGTCATTTGAACTGGAATTCAGAAGGCATGGAGGGGGGTACTTACAATAATGATTGGAATTCCAAATGTATGGAAGTTTACAGACAAACAATGTAGGACTACCAGAGAATTCAGAAAAGGGTGTGTTGCCTGAAACTGCTAATTTTGTCAACTTTTATAGTTGGTGAATAAAGCACAAACTGATGACACTACCAGTGACCAAAGAGGCAGGATACAAGGCAATACAAATTGCAAATAGGAGGAAGGTTAATGATCACGGAATTCCAGGGGCATGAGAGAAGGGCAATGCATTTGAAATTTCCAAAGGCAAAGGGGGGTAACAATACGGAAGCCATATGAGATAATTTCTAGGATTGCTCAATGCATTTAAACATTTTAGGGCATCTTTAAACGACTGTAATTAAACCAAAAGCAATCACTTCGACCAATTACAAAAGGTGCAACAAGGTTAATTTTTAGTCCAGGAAATTTAATAATCGATCTATCACCTGCATTTATTAATAACTATTAATATAATAATTAACACATATTTTTTGCTGTGTGAATGATTACATCTCAGGCAACACACTTTCCTACAGGAAACTGACTAGGGAGACTAAAGCTTATGCATTTGAAAATGAAACAAAGTCAGAAAAAAAATTGCAAAAAAAATTGCTTATCACATCTACAGTCTACATATGATAAACTTGGTCAATGTAGTGAAAAACAACAATCCACTTTAAAAAAATCCAATTACGCCCCTTTCCTTTAGTAGTTTATAATAAAAAGCAGTTGTCACCTGACTCCATCACAGCAAACCAAGACAAAGTACAGCACAAGGAACACAATGCTAAGAAAAAATTCACAACGGGCTTGTCAAAGAAACATATTACCTATAAAAATCTATGAATAGCAACAACACTTTCTAAATATATAATGTTGTGGTTCAATTTTATCTTTGGTTCATATTTTGTTTTCCTTTGTTTCAAACTCGTTGCTCTCGATTACCACAACCAAAACAAACAAAAACCAACTTTGAACCAAGGATAAACTGAACCACAACATATGCAAGTAAGCTGACTTGATTACTACTGTCTAAGGGTGCATTCCATTGGTAGGATCTGGGTCTGGATTTGTGATCCATGATCACATGAATCACTGCACATCATAGCAACCAGTGATTTATCCACTCTGGACAGGGATTCATCGGTTCCTTTGATGGGTATTGATCTGAGTGATCTCAGCTCACAAATCCAGATCTGGATCACACCAAAAGAATGACTGTATCAGTGCTCGACCTTAACCTTTTAAATCGCTGGTCCTTGGACTAGTTGAACTGAAAATTTACTAGCCCTGAGTAAATCTGTGGTAGTCCTGTGGTAGTCGGAACATTGCGAGGAACGCATCGAAACAGCGTTTACAAGGTGTATATTTTGTTTTCACCTTGTATTATTTTTTAAACATTACAAACTACAAAGTAGTTACTGGTCCTGTGACTAGTGGTTCTAAGTTTCTACTAGTCCAGAAGCATTTTGCACTAGTCCAGGACTAGTGGGCTACCACTAAGGTCGAGCACTGCTGTATGCCAAGCCCCACACAATATAATTTCCTGTCTTTCTGTGTAACCATCTTCTTTATTACTGCAGATTATTTAAACCTTATCAAATCATTCATGATTATCATAATAATAATATTTCTAATAATATTATCTATATGTTATTTATCATCATAATTATTGTTATATAATAACAATTAGTACTGCTATCTAGTATAGTAACTACAGAGCTAATCTTGAATAATTTGATGAGCTCTTAATGTCAATATTGTTTAGTAATAATTAACATAGTTACACAATTATTATGAAAAGGCTTTCAAGAGTATCGGTATTATACTCCAAAAGATATTAATACATAGCTTGCCATTTACAAAACCTGAAACATTCAGGGATAAATGGATACAACGGAGAATAATCTACAGTGTGATGTTTGTCACTTACTATGCTGAAATGTAAACACCCCAATTACCCTGCACAAAGTTTCTCACTGGCTCACTGCAAAACAATGAAAATAACTGATCAATTTTTTTACTAACAATTATCGTAAGTGTGATTCTGTGGGCTGGCAAGATGAGGCTCTATCCTGAGTTCTACAGTATTTGACCACCCTAGCAGGCTGTCATGGCCATAGAGATTTGACCAAATTACGAAAAACACTCAAGCACAGATATGTCTCGCATTCTTAAAAATGTCTTGCCCCAAAGGAAGAACATCCAAGGGGGGTCCTTTTATTTCTTATTTTGATTAATTGGCTCCAGTAAATAATTCATGTATGGGATCATATTTGCTATATCATTCAACACAGGCAAGATAGGTCTACACTTGTCTCTCATGTTGGTCATAAAGTTATTTGGACTGGGATCACCCATAGTTAGCCATCCAGTGCTTACCTGAAAATGAACAGGCAAATAGTTCCAACTGTGGTTAAGAGTTGAAGCATTAGGATGCCAAACACCTAATGAGAATTTAAACAATCCTGAATCTGTCATGCTGCAATTACACAGCACCAAATTGTACTTTTATATTATCCTCTGAGGTCTCTTCGCCACTAACTTAGGTGTATTAAAAGTAAATAACGTGAGAATGGAAATAAATAACATAATTAAGGCTATTTGATTTGTGCTGCAGACATGGTTATTTTGAAACAAGAAGGGAGTAGCTATGAATGTGAATATGTTGTGGTTCAATCTTATCCTTGGTTTAAATTTTATTTTCTTTTAAACTTGTTGTCATAAATTACCATATCAAAAAACAAAGGAAAATAAAATTTAAAACAAGGCAAAAATTGAATTGCAACAAATATATATCATGAAAATTTCATATAATATGTTAACTGTTGGGAGAATTTTTAAAAGCTGGTTAGTTCAGATCCTCCTTGTTTTGGAAACACACAGAACAGGTTGGAAAACAGGAGGAGCTCCCATTAGTGAGCTAACTGACTGACTAACTAAGTCCCGGTCCACACATATCCAGATACATTTGAATCTACAAACTTTTATTTGCGGATGCACCTTTTGTCCACGTGTATCCGGTGAATCTGGCAACCAAACCCACAAAGATTTGAACCTGCTATCCAGAGTGGAAACTTTTGAATACAATATGAATCTGACATCGTGCAGATACTGAATCTGGTCGAACCTGTAAACTTTTGAATCTGATGATGTAACCAAAGCGGTTCCAGTATTAACCGCGCGAACATACAACACGGATGCCAAAACAAATGCCATCGCTTCTCCTCTTGCTGGACTCAGGGGTTTCAATAGAAGCCGGCAACCGGCGAATTTCGCCACCTACTTCCCAAATCGTCGCCGCCTACTTTCTAACATTAAATTTCTTTTTGGTCCCTTGAGTTTCTTGAGTCACAGAATTTCTCACCTGTTACAGCCGCCTACTTAAATATGGTCAGCCGCCTACTTCAGAACTTATTGAAACCCCTGTGGACTTATTTCAAGTCTGATAGCAAGTTTTCAGTTCAACTTGTCTCTGAAAAGACAACTCCACATTCTGAAGCTCCTTTCGATGTCTGTCAGTCGAACTTCACACCACAAACAACTGAAACAAGCTGGCTGCGTCCTTTACAATTCTGGGTTCGGCCAGGTGGAAAAATGGAGAAAGAATTTAACACTGGCTGACCAACTCAGGCTGTACATCGAAGGCAAAACAACAATTATGCGAGAGCCATTAGAGCAAATCTGGATTCGTACAGATATGTTTGGACGGACATATTCAATTTGAAAACACTAGGAGTGGACGTGGATACTTTTGAATCCGCAAAGAAAAGTTTGCAGATTCAAATATATCCGGATACGCGGGGACAGGGCCTGACTAATGGTAACAATTAAGAACAAGCTTCATCAAGACTATCAACTGACTTACCCGTCTTATAAATCCTGCCAAACAACCAGGGAAACAAAGATAATGTGGTTTCAAAAAGAGGAAAATATACAACTGTTAGCAAATTAGCCACAATGACAGATACAAAAGTCAACAGCATTAAGCCAAAATTTCAGACACTCTTTATTACCCTAATGTGTATGTAAATATTTTTATTTAATGTAGCTCTGTTTAATCACACCAAAGTGACTATCTAATTTCTATTTTTTCACCTGAAAGGTACAAGTGTCAAAAAGTAAAAACCTGAAAAGGAAAGTGTATGCTATTGAAAGCAGCACATGCTAGATCATAAACTTATCATAAGCTTTTGCAAAAAGAGCACCCTTTACTCTAATATGCAAAGAAAAATGTCCCTGAAACTCTCTGTAGCAATTAATCTTCATTCGTAAATTACAAATGCACAATCAAGTACCAAATAAAACAACAAATTTTGTGGGAATTATCATTACTGTAAAAAAAAAATACAAAATAAGTTTCTCAACCAATCATGGATTCGCTGTTGTCATGTTTTCGCTCTTCCTGTATGGAGAAAAAACTCAAAACCCCCAGGGGGGGGTACTCCCTTACAGGAGCCTAATGGGGATGTGCCACTGGATGGGGTCGCATTTTCACAACTGCAGTGACTATAATGGGGTCGCATTTTCAATAGAGTTACTAGAATGGGGCCGCAAATTTTCAAATTTTGGGGGTAAATAGGGAATCAAAATGGGAAGATTCTCGGTTAAAAAGATCAGAAAGTTGTTTATTAAATTTAACAATAACCTTGCATTGACCGCATTACATTCCGTTCTTGAAACCACAACTTAAATATTAACCAGCTACTCAATAGCACAAAACCACGTGTCCATTTTCCAAAAAGTGACTAAGATGGGGTCTATAATTGGCCAAAAAATAGACTAAAATGGGGTGAGGGCTCTGAGAGGCCAGCGGCACATACCCAGCAAACATTAACCCAAGTACCCCCCCCCCCCCGGGGCTGAAAACACATGCAAATAGCAAGGCAGGATTTAGCTAGATTTTCGTACAAACCCATACTTTGTTATCAATGCAGCCTTTTGTATATAGAAAGCGATACAGAGGATAATAGAATGCCTCAGCACAAGGAAACACTTGGTGATTCGTATTCAACCTTACCGCATACGTATAACACATTCGTCACAAAATGTGTTACCTGCGGTTCAAACTTTTGCGATCATAGACAGTTTTTGTTGTAGCGATGATCATTCTTGAGCAGGGAAACTACAGAACCTTTGCTTCAACATTTGTTCTATTCTTTTCAAATGTTTTCCAAAAGCTAATATTCGGTCATGCAAGTTGGTCCGTTTCGATTCTCTTTGTAGTGATAGGTTATAGAATGTAATAATCACGCAGTTGTATTTTCCTGTTTCGTACTTCAATTCAATAGTTGATATTGAAAAAAGAAAATTCAAAATACGAGATCACCACAATTTCAAAGTAGTGCAAAGCGTTAAGAAATGAACTGAAATTAATGAAATATATAAGCGTATTACATATACAGTACTGTACTTACAGTACATTTAACAAATTGACGTCCGTTTTTTATGCGTCTGTCCTCTTATTGATGATAAATTGCGTCATAACATTGTCAAAGTGTTGTAGATCCACGAGCCGATAGGCGAGTGGATCTACAACAAACTTTGACAATGTTATGACGCAATTTATCTTCAATAAGATGACAGACGCATAAAAAACGGACGTCAATTTGATTTTTACAATAACAAAACGCGAAAAAGGTCAAATGAAGACTTAAATGAAAAGAAAACGCAAGTAAACAGCAAGTAAACTCGAATAATGCAGAATTTTATTTAAATTGACGCAATCAGGGCGCAACTATTCTCAATAACTTTTCTCGCCTTCTCATTGGCTTGTGACAACACGTAATACAATTTGATTGGGTAAAAATCTGACTGTTTGACAGCTCACCTATCACGCGAAAAAACCTTGCATAAATTAAAATTTTATGTGTCTGTACTCTTATTGATGATAAAAATTAGCCAATCAGCGCGCGAGAATTCGCTCAGTTATTGTAAAAATGCATATTGCGATCATCGTATTAGTTGAAGCTCAGTATTTGTCAATGTCAGAAGCGATCCGCCTACACTGTATACTATTTTACTGTATACTATATTAATATGTACTTAAAATATAACAGTAGGAGCAAGCAAATACCTATACGAAAAACGAATCACAGAGAGAATATTTTGATTTCGAGAACTTACCGAGTCTAATGGACTTGTCGCTAAAGCTAATGATTGGAGCAGTGTCGGAGTAATACCCTTCCACATCCCTGCTGACTGTGTTGGTGTAAGGTATGGTAGTGACTGGAATAACAACTGGTTGGGTTTGGTAGACGTAGTTGGAAGGCGGTGGTTGGGCAGGCTTGGCACCGCTCACAGCGGTATCGTAAGATGGCGGAGGTGGAAAAGCAGGAGCGAAGACGGTTTCAACTGGAGGAGGATACGCTCCATTTGTCTGTGTTGGAGGTGGGTACGGATTTAGAGGTTGTTGAGTGGGATACGGTGGCTGATTCTCCGGAGGATATGCTGGATTTGTAGTCATCCTTGAATCTTGGACAAGGCAGCAAGAAAAAACGTTCACTAAAGACGAACTAGTCTCTTCCGCGAAAGCGAAAGCCACAGATGTCGTTTTCGTGATGTTCGTCACGTGACAGTCGTAATGACGTCAAGTGAGAGATTTATAACAGTGCGTTTCACAACAACCTCGTTCCCAGGGTCCTCTCCTTCCCGTCATCTGGAGCGAGAGAGAGAGAAAACTGATGGAAGTTGAAGTGAGGCCCCATTAGGCGGGGGGTCTGAATATCCCGTACCATTAATTCCTGTAGTTTGAATCCGTATAATTCAAGTTAATACTGATGACGTAACTGCATGTGATAAGTCCGAAAAAGAAATACATGTCGGTGGGGGTGGGGGGTGGGGGGTGGGGGGTTGTTGGGAGTGGTAACATTGTCAGTATTTCATGGAGAAATACATTAGTTCGCATTTTTCAAGTACTTTTTTTATTTTTCGCGTCTTTCATATTGATCAATTAACCTGTTTTATTCTGTCAAAAAAGAAAACTTTGATGTTCGATATCCCACTATTCGCAAATATCCCGTATCCCTAAAACCGCCTCTGAAGTTGCAAAAATGGAAGTTGAAGTTGTGAAAATGGAAGTTGAAGTTGTGAAAATGGGAGTTTGGTTTTGCAATTTCGCCCCAACTTCCATTTTCACAACTTCAACTTCCATTTTCACGACTTCAACTTCCATTTTTACAACTTCAACGTCAATTAAAAAAAAAAAAAAACTTCCAATTAGGACCTACCGATCGCCACTGAGCTATAGGAGACACATGGGAGCAACGCCATTAAACTAGGTTCATGAATCATCGTGCAAAAAAGTGAGCCACTCCAAGGAAGGTATACATGTTTTCATGATTTTTGTTCCCTTGTTCCCAGCAATTTAATCAGAGGCTCACATAAAAAATGCTTCTGTTCCCTTGTTTCCTAAAACTCTTTATTGTGTTTCTGCTAAGTCAACTAACCGAGGCCAGAATGGGAGAGGGGTTTATGTTAGATGGAAAACGGTGTTACGACTTTCGTTTTTGTTTTGGGCCATTATTGTCGTTATCAGTATTGTTTGAATTTTTGCTGTAGTCTTTTGTTAAGTCACTGGTGTGTTTAACACCGTACGTCCAGTGTGTCTGCCGGAGAGAGGCCATACATTAGAATTATCGTAACATATTCAGTGCTACCCCCACAAAGGGATCGAGTTTATTTTATCACTGTCAATCTAGTATTTATGATAAATACAAATGACACAATTTTTTCAATTAGCAGGTCAATGGGAAATATTGCGATTATAAGAGATACTTAAGAATCCTTTAGAACATAATAACTACTATTAGTATAAATCTACTAGCGTTCTATCACAAATGCCGCGCTCTGATTGGCTACGCTACTCACTATCTATTTAAACAATAGAGTGTTTCTGTCGAGGAACTATCGGATCGATAGTTCCGAGACATAAACACTCTATTGTCTTTATTGTTCACCACTAAATTTTCTTCCGCGCGCCAGTTGAAAAACAGTCAAAACCCACTAAATGCAGATCATTCAAATATTTATCCATACGTACAGCCTGAAATTTCAATAATTCGCAACGTACATTGCGTAAAAAATACGGTATAACTGTCAGAAAATTCACATTTTCACGGAAGGGCACTATCCATCCGGGTATTTTCCTCGGAAGGGCACTATGCGCTTATAGTGTGTCTCCGCGGGCGAACACTATCGCGTCACGTGATCAGTTTAAACCAATAAGAATCGGAGAAAATTTAGTGGTGAACTATAATTAAACAATAGAGTGTTTCTGTCGAGGAACTATTGGCTGATAGTTGCCCCGCGGAAATTTTATGTTCTTAAAACAAATATTTGCCCGAGAATTTGCTTCGAGGGCAAATATGCTAGTTTTAAGAACATCAAATTTCCAAGGGGCAACTATCGGACCGATAGTTCCGAGACATAAACACTCTATTGTCTTTATTGTTCACCACTAAATTTTCTTCCGCGCGCCAGTTGAAAAACAGTCAAAACCCACTAAATGCAGATGAATCAAATATTTATCCGTACGCACAGCCTGAAATTTCAATCATTCGTAACGTGCATTGCCTAAAAAATACGGTACAACTGTCAGAAAATTCACATTTTCACGGACGGGCACTATCCATCCGGGTATTTTCCTCGGAAGGGCACTATGCGCTGATAGTGTATCTCCGCGGACGAACACTATCGCGTCACGTGATCAATTTAAACCAATAAGAATCTGAGAAAATTTAGTGGTGAACTATAAGCGCTGATAGTGTGTCTCCGCGGACGAACACTATCGTGTCACGTGATCAATTTAAACCAATACGAATCGGAGAAAATTTAGTGGTGAACTATAAGCGCTGATAGTGTGTCTCCGCGGACGAACACTATCGCGTCACGTGATCAATTTAAACCAATAAGAATCTGAGAAAATTTAGTGGTGAACTATAATCTGTGATAGATAGTGAGTAGCGTAATGGCGGCCGCTTCTTCACGTTTTCGAAGTGCCCGTGAAGAAGATTTAGACAGTTTACTGGTCGAGGCTGTTCCAGAAAAGACAAAGTTTTGAACGACTAGTAGATTTATACTACAACAATTAGATTATTCGCTTTCGATTTCTATGCGTGATAGAAATCTCGAGCTCATAATCTAATTGTTTACTAACCATAGTTTAGAAGTAAGGAAATAATTATTTAACTGAAATTTTCACGAAGTAACAACGGAAAACTGTTCCCAGTTTCGAATTTTATGGTACTTACAGAAATTTTCACCAACAAACACACTTTTAATACACTGTTTGAAAAGTTTATTTGTTCCCAGACACTGTGTCATCCCTGATGTGATGTCGTGGAACTGATGTACCTTGCAACACTTGCTTCCATCTAGCACTTTCGACTTACATTTCTTGTTATAACGATTCATAGCTTCACATCTTTGATTCTTGTCAATGTCGACCATGTTTTTCAATCTCCTTTCCTCCTTTCGCTCTTGCTTTCTCCTCTTTCTCCTCTCTGCTCTATGCCGCAGTTTTTCTTGAAGGCAATTTGGATTACGTTTTGCATATGGTTTTGCTGACTTTACATCTTTTTTGCCAATAACATTTTCCTTGCGTGTTAACCCAAGTCCGCGTTGATTTTTCCTTCCTCTTCCTTTAAACAGATTAACGTCGCTGTCACCCATCTTACCCCAGACAGGGCGAAAACTCAAAACATATCAGCTTCCTTTTACTATTCCTTTGACAAAACGTTGATTTTGTTTACGAGAATAACTAGGCGTCTTAGAGAACAGCGCGCCAACTGGATCGACTGCAAGATTGACCCAGGACCCCTTCAGCCGTGTCAGGATAAATCATGGCGGGACGAGGAAAGAAAGTTTTCTGCGAGGTGTGTGCAGTAACACTGCCTTCAGGTATATGTAACACGTGTGTATTGACAAAACACCATCAATATGTCCCCTTCTACGAGCAGGTACAGAATACCCTGCTACTTCTGACAGCGAGCCATGAATCGACAAGGGCAATTGCCCTGGGATATCATTTATCAGCATTTAATACTAGCGTTTTTCGCAAACGTGCTGCGGGCTTCGTTCCTCAAAACGCGACACGAAGAGCAAAGAACGTGTGCGTAGGAGGCTAGATTTATACTTACAAGCTTCGAGACAAAGTAACAATGTTAACGTATTGGTACAAACCTAAGTAATTGTCAGTAATGTTAAGTGACAGGGGATTCTGTACTAAAGCTCGAAGTAGCTGCAGGCTTTACCACCCCTTCTGAGGTCAAATTTACACCTATACACGTATCGTAATGGCAAATCTTTTTTCACAAAAGTTCCCAAACACCAATGCCTCTGCACACTGTTCTGTGTTGTGGACTTTATAGCTTGAGGGGGGGGGGGGGGGGGGAGGGTGGGGGCGTACTTGACCCATTTTTGGGTATAGAGATGCGGTTGAGGGTTTGAAATTGTATATCCTGTTCAGGACAGCGAAGCCAAAAAAACCGTACCCTGTCCAGTGGCTCGTCCCTGTATAGCCCAAATGAGGGAGTACCCCCTTCCCCTGGGGCTGTATAGTCGGTCTGATTTCTAAAGGAACATTTTTGTTGGTTGGATGAGCAGTCTGTATTTTTTAAAATGAGGAACTGCTCAGTCTAACTGATTTTGCCAGGTAAGTCTCACTCTACATCAGTGCTGAAAATGGAATTTCTGACGTATGAGAGATGATACAGGTTAAATTTATTGTCTGGTCAAAATGATTTACCCTTGGTTGGTTTGTAATTTTCTTGTGTTTGGTATTCAAAATTATCATAAATACACACAAACAAATTACAAACCAAAATTTAACCTGTAACAGAGACGAAGGAATGAACTAGTCAGACATTGCTATTCTGACGGCACAATGTAGAGGCTGGGGTATTGTCAAGGGACTCTACAGGGCTATTTAAGAGTTTATTGGTAAATAATAATGATTCTATGTCAGCCAGTCGATGATTCAACTTCATTATTTTCTTAATATGTAATATAATCTGTCTACCTCTTCCCTGAGGTCTGGTGCCACAGCATTAGGTAGGGAATACATTTCCACCGATTTTTTTGCCACAATCAATTTTAAATGGTTTTTTTTTATCTAGCATGGGACATCAACCAGCTTTTCATGCTTATAACATCTTAGATTTAGGTCACCTTATAAATTCACTCACAGTATTATATGCTCCAGATGACTTACTGGCACAACCTAGATAGTTGTAGCTGGCACAACCTAGGTAGTTTAGGCAGAATACATAATTTGACTCAATTTTTGCCACTCTCTTAAGATTGGAATTTACAGATTGAATGTCATTTTTGGGATTCCATTTGGAAAAATTTTCAAAAGTAAAGAAAAGACCCTGTTTCTATTAGATGTTCTCTTCCATCCACTTAGCAATTCAGTTAGTTTTCAAAGAATACAGTTTTTAACCAGCTTGCTTAGTCCATACATGGAACAATGTTGATCACTGTGTGTTTATTGGGATTTCCTGTTTGACCTATCAGCTTGCTAAAAGTGGCTCTTGAGCGATATATTTTCAAGTAGGGACATTGCACCAGCTCTTGTCTATGATCAATAATTAATTTATCTATGTGCAAATCTAAGTTTGGTTTAAACTGAAACCAGTACCTTGTATGTGATCCATATCCATGTATTTAACCTGACAGCCTCTTTATTGCCAACTCACAACAAGGGGAAAAAACATCAGAGACTTCTTTACCTAAAAGAGGAAAGAGAGGACTCTGGCAAAAGAAGCATCTATGTTCGTGGATTTGTAAAGTCAGGATGCATTGAAGAGGATTTAACAAGTTATTTCAGTAATTATGGGAAGGTTTCAAATATTTTCCTTGATAAAGAAAAGGTATTAATATCATTTAGGTGTTAAAATATTTAAGCAATAAACCACAGTTTCTATGGGTTTACTGGCGTAATAAACCACTTGTGATGTTTAGAGAACACCTGAAGAGCTTGTAAATCTTGAGCTGCCAGAAAGTGATCTACAGGCCCTTCTAGTGTTAGTAGAACAGTAGTGCCAAATAAGTCAGCACTTATTGTAGATAAAGCAATTATTATAATCTTTTTTATCATCATCATCATCATCATCATCATCATCATTATTATTAGTTATTTAACCCTTTAAGCCCCGATCGTGTCTCGACAGATTTTACTCTGGCTAACGCCAGACGATTTTACTCATCACAGGGAGACCTCTCGGGGCTTAGAGGGTTAAAAACTATCTCCTTAAGCAATAAACCGCAGTTTCTATGGGTTTACCAGCATAATAAACCATGTAGGATGTTGAAAGAACACGAGAAGAGCTTGTACGCAGTTCATGATTTACAAGCCCTTCGAGTGTTCTCCCAACATCCCAAGTGGTTTATTAGGCCAGTAAACCCACAGAAACTGCAGTTTATTGCTTTTGTAAACTAACTTTCTTAAAGTTACTCTTTGCTATGGGTTTACCGGTACAATAGACCAAATGTGTAAATGGTGGCCAAAAATGTATTCTTTTGTTTATATGCTAATTAAAGTCACTAGCCTCGCTCTCAAGCAACATTTCTTTTGAATTTTGGCCGTGCAAACGATGCTAGTGAGTCTAATTAGCACATAAACAAAAGAATATTTTTTTGGCCGCCATTTATGCATTCGGTCTATAACCCATAGGTTTTCCACCAATCAGTGCCTGCATAGTATCTGAGTAATTGATAATATTATATAATTATTTAAGAAATAGAAAACATGTACCGTGTTTCTATCAAGTTATAGAAACACGAGTGAAAGTTTGGGAGAACGAGAAATGCTGTGGGAACACGAGCCGCAGGCGAGTGTTTCCACAGCTTTTTCGAGTTCTCCCAAACTTTCACGAGTGTTTCTATAACTCAATAGAAACACGAAGAACATGTTTTCTATTTCTTTTAGAAAACATCGCGACGAAAAAAAGAAAAGCAACTTGTAAGCTTTGATTATCAAAATGTAAATTCTCTTTGCTCGTGTCATCATTACGTCAACAGCTCGTGCTAGTTCTGTGTTTCTATCGAGTTATAGAAACACGATTTCTAACCAATCAGCGCACGTACTTTCTTAGGACTGTTTTCTAAATGGTATTACCATTAATTTTGACATGACTTTTGTTTGCTCATCATTTCATCCAAAGGGTGTTTACGCAATAGTGGAATTTGCCACTGCAGAAGATGCTGCATTAGTATTGAAGACAGAAATGTTACCACTTTTAAATGGTAAAAAATTGATAGTTAAGGCAAGAAACCTGCCTAAAGAAAGTGCTGTGCATCAGGAACACATCAGACAGAACCAGAAAACAGCACAGAGACTTAATCAGCAAATGGCTCCATTTTTGTCGGACGAACTGATCAACAAACTGAAATCATCTTTAACAGTATGTAAAATTTATAGATACCGGTATAGAATTGGGTTACTAAATGAAAACACACATGATTCACTGCAACTCTGAGTTTCGTGCTTACGCACTCATCAGGCAGATTTAATCTGTTTGCTCATCATTTCATCCAAAGGGTGTTTATATATCGCTCTACACAAATGTGTATTGAGCACTATTTAGCAGTGTTTTCTACAACTTCTCACGATTAGATACCGGTATATGTATCAAATAATTGAATCTGGCATTACTTGCAAGCACACTCTGAAAAGCTACTCATCAATGAATTTTTTTTTACCTTTTTCAAGTTAACTATTGATTGCAGGGGTCTCCAGAAGAAAATGTCTTTCAAACCAATTGATAATGTAAGTTCAGGGCTGTCAAAAAGGGCCCATGGCTGGTAGTATCATTGGCTATTTTTATGTTTGTGTTGGCTGCATTTCTCAGGGCTTTGTGCTTTTCCCTTTCCAAAAAATAAACACGAAGAAACAAACCCCTTATGCTGTTTATTCTCTTACAATATCCTGCTATGGAACATCTTTTTGACAGCCCTGTAAGTTTTAGAACCCATAGGGTTAAAAGGGAAGCATAAGGCTTTGGTTAGAGTGATTCCTTGTGGCTTTATTGTAGTAGTTGAATTGCATTAATGTCATTGCAAATCATTATAGTTCCAACTAAGATTACGATTGGTAACATTATGGCCAAACAGACTGACTTTTTTATTGTTTGTCAATTGCCAGTTTGTGGAACAAGTGCAGCTGCTAATGCAGAATTTGTGCCTTTCTGATGAGGAGCTCAAACTCAGACAGCTAGTTTGCCAGCTGTTACAAGAGGTATTCCAGGAAGTTTATCCACAGGCTTCTGTGGTGCCATTTGGATCAACAGTCAGTGGAGCAGGCTGGAAAGGAAGTGATCTGGATGTGTGCTTGCTGACGAGTGACACGCAAGCATCTTTAAATGTACATTATTCACTAATTACTGACGTACTACGCAGTTTGGCTCCAGGATGTGTTCATGTGATACCAGTTCTGACAGCAAAATGCCCACTTATCAAGTTCACACATCAGCCATCCAAACTGTCGTGTGACCTGTCAGTTAATAACAGGTATTAAATAGATTTAGGCAAGCCTAAAAGCGGAGCTCCTCACACAGACCCTCACACATTGAAAATGTTGTCACTAAAGTTATTAAATACGCCTGGTGTACGCAGCTACTTAAAGAAGATTCGATAGCTCAAATAAATCGTCAAAAAAAAAAAACATCTAGCTCGCGACTCAACGGAAGAACCATTACCTGGTCAGCAAAATTATAATAGTTTTAAAGCAACACCAAAAGCAGCTAGGCAGCTCTTTAACAAAGGAAAAATAGACACTCAGCTTAATTTATGCTTATGTCCCTCCAAAAACGCTTGAAAACTTGTAGGAAGAAAATGTTTCCTCCAAAACCGCTATGAATATAGAGATTACTTCATGGTTAGTAAGGGCGGACGATTTTTCTTGAAAGAATTTCAAGAAAAATCGTCTCGTTTTCTATTCTTCACGATTTTTCGTGAAGAATAGAAAACGAACGAGTGAGCGCAGCGAACGAGTGAGTTTACTTTTCTTCACAACGAGTGAAGAAAAATGGTACGGGCGAACTAACCATGAAGTAATTTGTTTATTTCTTAGGTACTGAGATTTACTCCTTACAAAATACTACTAACTGATCATGAATCACGCTGGGCTAGAAAAATCAAGATACCACAACAAGGTGCAAAACGCACTTAGCAGGCTTTATTTTGGAGCATACCGAATAAACATGACAGTCAAGTTAAAAATGCGTTCAAAATTTACTTCTCTAAAATGATACAAACATTGCACGAACTGGAAAATTCTACTTTAAATACTGTTGGAAATGTCGCTAGAAGTATAAGAACCAAAGACAGTTAAAAACGTTTTAAAACGACTCGTGAATGACTCGGGAATGTCTTGTGTACGGGAAATACAATGTAAAATTACCTTTTTGTTTTGATCAGTTTAATGCGGCTCTTGCTTTTTCAAACACCACTTCTTTTGAGATGCTGAATCCGTAGCTTTTTTATTCAAATAACCGTTGCGAAAGAGAGAACGGAGCGAACTTGGCTCATAATCTTTGTTTTCCTTCCTTCCCACTGCTACCGGACAAATTCACTCATGAACTGAATTGAGCTCGTTTGAAGGAATTTCTTCTACGGACCTTGATTCGCCTTTCAACGTCAAGAATTCTTTCAGTGAAGCGACGGGCTGTTCGGATTTGTTATTCGTATTTTTATTTTTTTGATCTTGTATGAAGTCCTCGCATGAAGCTGTATCTGCAAACCTAGAATTTCTCAAAGAAGAAGCTGAGGAAGAAGCCGTTATTGCTCACTTTTTGCCGAGTTGATGGCGCCAAAACTGATCCCACCTCTATGAACAGTGAATTGGTCGGACCACTTTTTTTCACTAGTGAAGAAAATGGTCGACCCAATCAAATTGCTTCTAGTTTTTTTACAGACTATTTTTCTCACACAGATTTATAAGGAGTAAATCTCAGTACCTATGGAATAAAATCCGTTTCTTCAGCAAAACATTGTAGACTGCTGTAGACTGCTGGCTGTAGGTTGTGTAGCCGCGGCAAGCCGCGAAAAGCGCGCGAAAAACAAAGCCTCCTTTCCGTTTAAGACCTAAATATCCCAGATGACTATGGCCGCCATGTTGGGGCAACATCGTCGTCGTCGTGTCGTTGTCGTCGTCGTCGTCGTCGCTAGGCGCACGCTCCCGCGAGCCATGCCGCTAGTCACGATGACCATGAAAACTCAAACGCATGGTTTTCTCAATTTCTATCCTCGCACGGTAGTTATGGGGCTCCGCTCTGCGGCTCTTCGAGCCGCTGTGGAGCTCCGCTATTATTATATGGCTGTGTCTCAGAAGAAAATGGGTAAATCAAACGAGTTGATTAAGTAAGTTATACCACCGTAAGGTAAAAAGGAGGTGCTGAAGTTTCGAGCGTTAGCCCTTCGTCGGAGCGAATGACGAAGGGCTAACGCTCGAAACGTCAGCACCTCCTTTTTACCTTACGGTGGTATAACTTACTTAATCAACTCGTTTGATTTACCCATTTTCTTGTGTTTCAACTTCCCACCGACGCAGCACCAGTTTCTTTAGAAACTATCCCCACAATACTTGTGTCTCAGAAGGACTGGGAACTACCCGAATTCACAAATTTTATTGGGTGAAATCGATATTGACCGCGGTCTAGATTTTCCCATCTAGACCGGCATCTGTAGACCGGTTTTATTTTGCGTTGAAAAAGTAGCAAACTAAAATGCAAAAATGTTCACCATTTTCTTTTATTTTCGTCTCAATCATTTATGGAAGTGCCAAAAAGCCTGATGACAAAAAAAGTAAAGAAGACAAGCAGATTTCAGCAGGTTTAAGTTAAGCTCAACGCAGTTCGCAAGCAAAATGTCAGCAACCCAGTTACATTAAACGAATTAAAGTTTCCTTCTTTGCCATATAATAAACATCATATTAATCGAGCTAAGTCGGTCTGTATGGGGGAATCTTGACCTCAGTATGTACAGATCTCACTGCGTTCGGTCTGTACTCACAACCTCGGTCAAGATTCTCCCATATAGACCTCCAGCTTGGTTAATTTGTATTTTATGCATCATAATTAAGATAACATATTAGAAGCCTCCAAAGCAAAACTATTGTATTTGATGATTTTGTGATAAAAATGTTTGTATATTAGCTAAAATTTTGCTTGGGCTATGCCAGTTGATAGTAAAGCTGCACATGCCCTGTGTTTATTTTGCATGAAAAAACAATGATTGTACTGGTGTCAGCTGTTTGTTTATTTGATGAGCTTGTTGGGCTGGCCAGGGCAAGATCTTAGGAGTTTTGCATGCCTGATTTCTCAGAAAAGAAATGCTAAATATTAGACCTTGTTCTCCTATGAAAGGTTTATTTAGGAACTTGCCACAAAATTTAGCTCATTCCAATCATTTTCTAGTTCCAGTCTGAAATTGGCACATGTGAGTGTAGTTTTACTTTGGAGTCTTCAATTTATCAATGACTTTTAATAGACTCGAGTGTTCAAGAATTGAAAGAATTGAAAGGTGAAATGCAAGCCAGTGTCATTCTTCCCTTGTAACAGTATTAGTGAACTTTGGTCCACTTGTTTGACACATGCCTAAAATCAAATAGTCGTCAATAAACCACTTACTCTAGTAATTAAATGTACTATTCTTTTTGTAAAAAACTTTTACTCAAACAGTGTATTTATGGTCAGTTCACATATCCAGGTCCACATAGGCTTGTGACCAAGCTCTTAACCCTTTCACTCCCAAGGGTTCTCCATTTGACGAGTAAAATTGTCTGGCGTTAAACAGAGTAAAATCTGTAAAGTCACTCTTGGGAGTGAAAAGGTTAACTACTCACTCAATCATTGTTCTGTTGCAGGCTGGGAATTGCGAACTCTGATCTCCTTCAGTGCTATCTGTCTCTTGACCCAAGAGTTCCTCAACTTGTGTTTATGGTCAGAGCCTGGGCCAAGGCTAAAAATATAACAGCTGGAAAGCAGCTGTCAAACTATGCAGTAACCTTGATGGTACTGCACTTCTTACAGACTAGGATTCCACCAGTAATTCCTTCATTACAACAGAACATGGACAGTTGGATTGATGGTGATAACAAGGGTCATGCAGCTGGTTATGAATCAAAGACAATTAACAACTGGAACTGTTCATTCTTTGCCGATGTCAGAAGACTTTCTCCGTCAAAAAACACAAGGAGTCTTAGTAAGTTTTGTTTTAATTAAATGAATAAAATACATGAAAATATTACTTGACTGTGACCGGCTTAGAGCAGTGCAGTTTAAATATAACACCAGTGCAAAAAGCAAAAAATGTAACACCTGGGCAAATTGCAAATCCCAACTTTTTAATGACGAAATCATTCAGTTTTCTCTTACAATTTGTGATTTATTTAGTTGCACTTGTCAAAGCAGCTCATGTAGTTTGAGCTTTTTGAAAACTCACTTGGGTAAATAAAATGCAAATTGAACTAGAAACCGTATCATTATATTACTAATTAGAATTTGAGGCTTAAATCCTGCCGATACATGAATTGAATGATGCAAGCTGACAGTATAGGTATGATTCTTTCACAAGGGAAAGGGAAAAAAATGAAAGTAAGAGGAAAACCATTTGATTCTGTGATAGTGAAAAGTCCATTGTACTGACCCCTTATATAGAGTATTGTAAGGTTGGATGTAGGAACCAAGAAAGTTTTCTCCAGAAGATCTGGCAACCAGCGAAAACCACTGGCTAGTTGTCACGAACGGGCCAGCTACTAATATAAAAATATGAAATAAAAGAAAGTAAAAGTTGACTAAATAAAGTTACCACGCTTATGGCTAAAATTCCCTCCCTGGACTCCAAGATACAGTAGAGTGCACTTCTCAGCGCTGCCCCAAATTAAAATTTCCCCAGGGGAGCTCCCTCAGTCCTCCCCCAATGGGAGGGGAGCAAGGCCTCTGCCATAACTGCACCAACGTGTGGCTGCAGTGCACTTTTAAAATAAACCCACCGCCACCTACTTTCAGTCCCTCTCCTACTTAAAATATTCTGGAGAACACTGCAAAATGAATCACATTGAAATCATTTCTTCACAAACACAACAGAACTTTACTAATTTAACTTAGTGATTACATTTGTCAAATGCATAAAATGCAAGTAATAAGTAAGCAAAATTTTTTAACATTTTTTCTGTAGATGTGACTTGTTAAAGGTTTGCTAAAAAAGTGATGCTCAAGCTTATTAACAAGTGTGGTGCACAGTTAACTGACAAGAATGATATTTGTAAGCAAGCTAACATGACCCTGCATTCACCATTGTTTTTCCACTTTTGGCTTGTGTTTTATTTGTTATTCTTGATTTTTAAAATTCCTTTGAAATTAAACAAAAATATTTTTGTCACTTTCTTTGAACATGAAAACTTTGTGAAATATTTGTGTGGCAGATGAACTGAACTCAATAGCTGGTACTTTTGAATGTTTACTGTAAAATTACTGATGGTCTTTTTCCTTGTTCAGGTGAACTGTTGGAGGAGTTCTTTTCTTTCTATGGAAACGAGTTTGACTTTTGCAGTTTTGTTGTCAGTGTCAGAGCTGGCTGTCTCACCCGTATAACCTCCATTTTGGAAGAACTGACAAAACATTTTGGTTGTGTGACACCAGTGAGCAGAGATTTGCCAGCTGAAGATGAAATGCAAGCAGATGTCAAGGAAAGTGACTCTTTGATGGCTCAAAATAACACGCAGCTCTCTAATGAAAGGACAGAATATAAGCCGTGGTCATCAGAGGCAAGTGAACAAGACAAGCCCTGCAGCAAGAGTGCTGAGTTTAAAGTATCAGCAATGTGTGTACAGGATCCCTTTGAACTTTCACATAACTTAACACAGAATGTTCCTTGCCAGCTGTTAAAGTGCATTCTTGGATTAATGAACGATGCTGAAAACATCTGTAAGAACTTAAATGTTGGTGCCTGTGGTGATATTTCAAATGAAAATTCTACACTTCTTGAGCTTTTAACAGTTCCTAAGGTTTCTAAGAAACGAAAAGCTGTCAACTCCTACACATTTTTTGTCAAGTATCAAAATGCAAAAGTTGAAACATCTTGCGATATTGACCTGAACAGTTCAAGAGGTATCTTTCAGTTCATTGTAGAAAGTTTTCAGAGAGAGTTTGGAATGACATGTGAATTAAAATGTGCAAGAAAAAAGAAGCATACTGAGGAAAATGATTCACCATCAGTGGATGCATTATCAGCAGTTTGCAATACCTCATCAGGTGATGTGGCCAGCACAAGCTGTCATTCTGGAGACCTGAGAGGAGCTGAAATTTTAGAAATTCCTGAAGACAACTTAATAGCACTTTGCACAGCCTTTGAGAATACATGGACTCACTGCAGACAGGAACGTCGGAAATCTCTCCAGAAGCGTGAAAGGGAAAATATCTTAGGCAAACTTCCAATGGTGTTTGATTTGAATCAGAAACAGGAAACAATTGCTACAGCAGAGGTAGATATGGAAATTAATAGAAATCCTTCCCCAGAACACTTTAAAACAGACGAGAAGGTCATTGCAAACAGTTCTGCACCAGTTCTCATATTTGAACTGAAAGTTAACAGTTCTTCTCAACTTGACAAGACAGTGGAAGGTTGCAATGTTTCTATGGAGCTCATTGATAGTAATGAAAGTGAACTCTTTGGAAACTTCTTCTCGGCATACAAGAAATTTTTCATGGGTCATCTTTTGAAAGAAAGTGGCTAAATTTGTTACAAGAGTTAAACACATTGAATCTGTGGAAAATATATTGTGAAATGCCTACAAAGCAGTTTTTAAAGTTATTTTCGAAATAAATTATGTTAAAACTTATACCAAAAAGAGGTGCATGTATATGGTATGTGTAGGGGCCCATTAAGCCTGGGTGTCACTACGCCGCAGGCATAAGTAATAACAAAGAAAAAATGTGTCCTGTTGGGCTTTAGAAGACAAAAGGACGGTGTTTTTCTTGGTTTGTTCTTTGTCTTTACTTTGCTTGTGCTATGTTGCTGTCTTGTCATATGCTTTGTGGTCTCCTTTGTTCTCTGCTAGTCGTAATGAAAACCAGGCTTAAGGGTTTACAATGGCTCCTAGTATGGCCCAAACTGCATGACAATCTGCATGTTCATGAACCTTCTTTCCAAAAATCTAGATAGTAATAAGGAAGGTACTGTGCTCAGAGTTTGAAACATATCTCCTGTACCATTGCTCTTTCACTTCCTTGTAATTCTTATCAAGTTATCAGAGCTTTATTTGAATTCATGCAAATGAAAAATAATATCCATATTCTATAGAATGTGCTATTCACTATAAATATGGCTACAATACATCAGTATTACGGTAGTCTATTAAAATCTAACTTGATCTGATAGATACCGGTACTCTGTTAAATCCTTTTACCGTAACTTACAAAAGTGGTCTATTTAATTAGTTATGGTAAGTAATTGTTCAATTTGTGATTTATTTGCACAAGTGAGCTTTGTGGAAAAATAAGTGTAAATAAATTACAAATTGAACAAGAAAGTTTGAGTTCTTGTTAATAATTATATATAACAAAATCTTTGACTTTAATTTGTTGTGGTGTTTGACTTTTTGCCGTGGTGTTACACTTGAACTGCACTGCTCTTTAAAATAGCCATTCACAATCACAAGATTGTTATATGTATAATTAGTAACTATACAATGATTTGTTTCTCCTTACATGACCAATACACTGCAGAGTTAGCAGATAATGAGAATAATAATGGAGGTGATCTACTGAATAACGAATCAACCAAACTTAACACCAAATTCTGTTGGCTATTGTATATAGAAATAAATGGCACTTACTAAGGAGAATTTCTACTCATATCTTATGAGTAAAAGGGATAAACAGCAGTGGCTGGTTGTCTGTAATACAAGCTAGTATAGCCAGATGAGTTCTCTTAGAAAACTCACTGTATATCGATCGTAAAGTTAAGGTGGCACCGTTGTGCAGTGGCTAGTCTGTTGAAATTTAGATTAGGATTCAAATCCTAGGTTGCACATCATGAAATCAAAGTGTTACATGCAAGTGCTCTCGTGACAATCAATCTTCCACCCCAAGTCCAAATCCTTCTGCTGCAGATGACACAGGGCTCAAATTTAAGAAAATCTCAGCATTTTTGCAACTGGTTGCAAAATGAAAAGTTAGTTGCAAAACTTTCATTAACACTGAAGAGAAATTGAAGTTTCTGGTTTTTCAGTGGCATATTGATCTACAATCTGTAGTTATTTTTTTGGGACTAACGTGATTTTTTTTTAGTCAGAAACCAGAAAAATCTTGTCCATTTTGCGACCATTCAGTCCCAATTCCAAGCCCTGTGACAGGTGACAGCCTTCAGTCACAAGAACTCCCACAAAGTGGTCTATAGAATGAGTTGGTGATATGTAAGTTGTACCACAACAGACTAAAAGGGCACTGGTGTTGCAAGAATAAGCACTTCATCACAGAAGTTAGCATTCACAAGCAAGAGAATAACTGGTATTGTAGTTTGAACTATTTACAACTGTTTTTGTTGTGAAAGGAGTATTGACTACTAATTTAGCAACAAATTTTGTGAATGCCAAAATCATCTAAGGGAGCTGATGGCACTAAGGCTATAAATTACCAAATGAAAGCTTACCTCAGATGCAATTATCGGTATTTTTCAAACTTATAATAGTTATTGCTAAATAACTAAAAAGAGAAAACTTATGACTCATACTCTACTTTCATACCATACTGTACATGGAAATGGACCCAGCCTTATCCTTCTACATCCACTGTTGGACTTTTTTCTCAATTTCTTTCAAAGAAAATTGAAATTATTGGCAAAATGCCGCTCTGAACTATTGCACAATTTGCAGACGTTCTATAAATATTTTACCTACAGCAAATATTTATAATTGAGATCCCCATCCCACTAACAATACCTATGACTTATTGTAACTGTATTTCTTGCTAAAATTTGCACTACTGTAGGTAATTATTTCTTTGAATAAACATAATTAAGGTGGAAAAACTCTTAAAAACTATGCAAGTTAACATGAAAACACAATTTGTGTTCTATTTTCTTTCATCATACCAAATGAGTGATTTCAACTATAAATTATGTGCACTTAGAAACATTGGCAACATGACAAGCAAATGACTACCTAATATCAAAGATGGATTAAACCATTCAGCTTGTAATGCTTCAAGACTACTTTGCATCTTAACCAAACAAAAACATCATTGCTATCAACCTGTTAAGATTTGAAGTTACTTTTCTGTAAGAACCAATTTTGCTAATAGCTTAAAACTATACTTCAGACTCAACACTGGAACTACAAAAAGCAGTTGTCTTTGTCTAACCACATTATTTTTCCAAATATACTTCCTATGAAATCTCTATGCACAAGATGGTTGTGCAGAAACTGTTTCAAACTATTACGTAGATGCAAACCATACACTTATGGAAAAGTATTTATTGGACTGTGCAATGTTTCAGAGTGAATTACTGTGAAGATTGTTATTTTTTTGGCCTACTCTTGCTCATTAATAACATGTTCTTGTGTATAACACAAGCACTTTAATAATACTGGCAGAAATCCATAACCAGTTGCTGCATATTGACACTCTTATCCTAACTTTAACAGGCATACTGTAACAATCAAACTTATAATATCAAGAAAAACAATTTTTCACTGTCATTCTGTTATCCTTAGGCTCATGCAGTTGCAAAGACACAATATACTGTGTACATTACATTATTTAATCATGAATTTGGTTTGATCACAGTGAAGCTGACAAACAAAATTTTTGTACTTGATTCTCTTTAACTTGATGCTGCAATGCAACAACTTCCTCTAGAAATAAAGCCATAGATTTTTGTCTACTTTTGCCAGTACTATACATGTTATGTACCTGTGCTTCTGAAGGGAAGTGGGTTACAAAACCTAAGTTAGGTAAATGGGACTCTTGGTAACACTGCAACTCCAACACCACCCTGATGCATGCACATAGAAGCAACCAGAGTCCATCTGTTTGTCAGCACATCAAAACATTCTACTGTATTAAGGTTTGTCAAGCCATCATACCCCCCAACAGCATACAATCTTCCTCCAAGGGTAACCACAGCAACCCGACTGCGCCGTGTATTCATGGGGGCTGTGAATGACCACTGTCTAGTTTCAGGATCAAAGCATTCTACAGTGTTTAGGAAGGCACTCCCATCATAACCACCACAGACATATAAACGGCCATTTAAGGTGGCAACCCCCACTCTGCACCTGCGGACGCCCATTGGAGGGCCTGCCACCCAGGTATCTGTTTGAGGGTCATACACTTCAACTGTATTGAAGATGGACAAGCCATTATGGCCACCAATTGCATAAATCCTTCCGTTGAGCTCTGTAACACCTGCTGCACTCCGTAGCGTCCCCATGGGAGCGACGAAAGCCCAACTGTTGCTTGCAGGCGAAAAGCACTCGACAGTATTGAGCGAAATGTGCCCGTCGTAGCCACCAACAACATAAACCCTGCCGTTCACAGCAACTGCCCCGAGCGCGCTTCGACGAGTATTCATCGGGGAAACGGCTTTCCACGTCTCGAAGCTGGGATCGAAGCATTCTACAGTGCTGAGCCTCTTGTGCCCATCAAAACCCCCGAGAGCGTACAGTTTGTTGCCCAATACCGCTACACCAACACGGGTTCGTAACGTACTCATTGCCACTCCGGGCATCCACATACCCGTCAAGGTATCGTACGTTTCCACTGTGCTAAGAGCTTCTCCTGATGAAGTCAAACCCCCAATCGCATAGATCAGGCCGGCAGCTTCACTGCACCTTCTTGGCCTTGTACGAGTAGACTGTAGTTTGTTTCTTCGTTCTGGCATGAGAAGGTAGTCCTTTGCTTCATCAACCAAATCACGGCACGACAGATTGCTTTTTATCAGTTCGTCACTTGAGACTTTATCGCACAAATATTGCGGGCAAATTAAAGGTAACCTAACGTTCTTAAGTAATTCTGGTAGGAAATCTTTTCGCTCATCTATTTCTCTTCGGACCCAAGCAGCAACAGCCTCGAAGACTTCTTCCTCTGTTCGGACGTTTAGTTCTTCCCTCGAAATCATTTCAACGACCTCCTCAGGTGAGAGACTCAAAAACTCTTCACTTCTGGCGACCTCTGAGAAATTCTTAACAGCGAAAACATCTGCCGCCTCAACGAGATCTACACAAGAATATGTATCGGCAAAAGAACGAATACCTAAGCAGTTACTTGGATGCAAAACTCGATGAAGAAACTCCACACAAGCTTGTTTCACACTCGCTAACTGAAGCAAACTGGACGTGCACAAAAGATTTTGTACATTGTCTACATTAATTTCAATCCTTCCTGTGTAACAGAAATTTACCAGATCTTCTAAAGCTGAAAATTCCACGCCATAAAGCGCTACTTCATCCTGGCGACTTTCTATCATATCTCCTGTAAACATTGCATTAAAGTAGCTACTGGCGGCCGCAAGAACAACCCTGTGAGAGTTCAGACTTGAACCGCCGACAGTCAGCCTTACATCGCATAGCTTTTCTTCTTTTCGTAGAGAATGGAGTCCCGAAAACACTTGAGAAGAAAATTCGGGGACACAGAAAAGCAAGCTTTCTTCTGACGCCATGTCTCCGTTGCATCAGACCATCAAGACATCTGATCACGTGAATATACCGCAGGTGTGCCACTTGAAGTGAACAATATGACCACCCAGTGTCACGCAACATCACTGTACACACACCAGCTCAGAATCACATTAAATCCTATAGAATATTTAATTTAAAGCTATCGATTCCTTTTAAAAGTTATAAGCATGTGAAATCTATGCATATCTCAAGAAACTCCACAAAGTGCTCTAAGAATTTAAAAATCACCATAAATAATCTTAAAAATTGTGGCCTTGAGAACATTTCATGAATTGATTTTATTATTTATAGTTATAACATAGTTATTAGCATACTGATTGATTTTTTATCATTCTCACAATCATCTTTTTATTTTTTAATTTTTTTACTTTCTTTAAGACCTGGCATTGGTACAAGCAAAGGACTTAAATTATATTATCTTTTTCATGTTTCTTTAGTGCAGGTATTTTCAAAGTAACATCTCTTTGAATTATCCCTTGGTACTGCCAAATAATAGTATAAAATTCTAAAGCCATTCTTGGCAGTGGTTTTACTTTCTATTTATTTATAAAGCAATGGCTGGCAGCATGTAAATTAACCCTTTCACTCCCAAGGGGTCTCCATTTGACGAGTAAAATCGTCTGGCGTTAGACAGAGTAAAATCTATAAAGTCACTCTTGGGAGTGAAAGGGTTAAGGGAGATAGTTTTTAACCCTTTCACTCCCAAGGGGTCTCCATTTGACGAGTAAAATCGTCTGGCGTTAGACAGAGTAAAATCTATAAAGTCACTCTTGGGAGTGAAAGGGTTAAGCCATGCCAACTATAAAAAGTTGATTTCCCCTGATTTGAAAAATGGAATCTGCCACCTTTCTAGATTCAACCTTTTCTAAAAACCAGTATAACAGTCAAATCACATTCCAATAATTATTACTGGTTCCTTATTGAGGGTCGTGAAGGGAGGGGGATATCAATCCCATCTCCTGACCCACTCTTGTTTTCAAAATCCCACTTGCTCAAATCCCATTCCCAGTGACCAAATCCCAGTCCTAGTGGCTTAAATCACATTTCCCTGGGCAAAACACTGCCAATCCCAATTCCCATTTTACCCTTTCAGGACCCTCATTACAACATGAGAACAATCAAGAGACTGCTTGAGATTTTTATTTTTCAATTTCAATTAAAATTATGTAATTATTATTTAGGATATAAACAAAATGAGCGGTTTTGAAAAACACGTGTCTTTAGTCTCTATGAACAGTCATTAACAATTTTTTTTTTGGTCTTGCTCTTATCGTGTTCAATATTTTCCTTTGTTTTAGACTTTCTTTTCCTTTTTCTACGAAACTTTTTCTGTTTTTCTCTCAGTTTCTTCTCTCTTTCTGTTCCTTTGCCTCCCCCTCCACAAGTCATTTCCACGTTGATCTTCCTTCCAGCCACATCACTGTGGTGCAGGTTTAATGCTTTCTGTGAAGTACACAACACTATTTGCTCAATATACATACACAAGAAAAATTTGCATGCATTCTCTTGTGTACAGTGCATGATGGAACAAGTTCCAATGGCACTATTTTCCAAATATCAAGCCCCTGAGGAAACATCAAGAAACGACATGAAACCCATTTGAAAAGTGGCACTTGTGAAACACTTGCCATGACTCCAAATCATTTTACCCGTTTAACCCAATGACCAGCAGCATAAAGTGAAGTTAATTACAGTAATCCTAATGAAGTTTATCCCTTAAAATAACAATTTTAGTGAAGCACAAGGGAGAGAACCATGCTTTATAAAGTAAATACTGAGTATATGTATTTAATTGGTGCATTTTCAATAAAGAACAACTGCTGGATCAAACATAGTTTACAGTGGCTTTACAGTGCTACTACTCCAACTAAGGCCACCCAAACTAATTTTCACACAAATTATCCAATCACGATCAAGTATCTAAACAACAAATGCAAATGCAAATAATTTGCTCTATAACTGTAAAAAACATATCAAGATTGAAAAAGAATCATCTAAGTCGGTAGAAACTCACCATAAATCTGTTCTTCAGTGTCAAAAATAGACATTAAAAATTTGTATGAAAATTAAGTTGGGTGCCCTTGGTTTGAGTAGCTGCACTATAAAATAAGAGAACTGTTTTTCACAAAAATGCACAAAATCAATGATGTAATGTAAGTTGAAGTCTTTTATGTCTGACTAAAGCAGAATTAATTTTTGAAAAAAAAAATAATATTACAATATTTATTAATATTAACTGTTTCACATGCCTACCAAGTAACCTTCTTTGTTGTTGAACTCAAGGAATCCACAACCTTTTGATTCTCCTGTTTTCTTGGTCATAAGGCGAAACTCTTTTACATCCCCTGCATGTATTTATAAATAGGTAAAGCTCATGATAAATGTTTAAAATTTACAGCACTTGATAAGGCTGAAAAAGCAGCCAGTTTATACAAATACACTTTTATTAGGTGGTCATCTACTGGTAATAATTCTTTATGTACAGTATAGACTGAAGAACCATAACGCATACTTCCACACAAATGGACCATATAATTACCATATAATTTTCCCAGAAGTGCAATACTTGCCAGAGCATGTACACCACAAGATGGCACTTGACAAAATTTTGTTGAATGATTTACTTATCTCAAAGCTTTTTTTTCATTTTCATTGTTTAAATGGTAACATTTATAGGATCAAGAAAATAATTATGTTAGGATTTTTTATTACAGATTAGTAAAAGTTTACCTGTACATTTAAAGTGCCTTTTCACATCTTCTACTTTAACATCAAAAGGCAGATTTCCTAGCCAAATTGGGAAAGGAAAACAACATGAAGATGTTTAGTATCCTTTAGTAATAAAGGATATCCTTTAGTAATAAACTTCAAACTTGAATAATTTTCCTTGCAAAAACACACTACGGTAGGGATCCTTCCTGTTTAGAACTTGTAACAAGTATTGTTCACTATTTACATTAGATTTTACAGTAATATATACCTGAAGTACACTGTATAAAATATGCAGTAAATATGATAAATATGAAACAGTTACACCATAAAAACTCACCCACAAACAATATGTATCTCTTTTTGTTCTCTACTTCCTCATCTACTTTGACCTTTTCCTGTTCTTTTTGATTGTTTGCAGGTTTCTTCAAAGGCTTTCCTTTAAGTGACCTTTCTGGTATCAAATTTTTAAACTAATGTTAATAAAACCATGATACTTTTGTTTGACAGAATGTATTATTTTTATATTGTTATTGTCATTATAAATAATAATAAAAATAATGACTAATCTATTCCATACTAAGATACCTATTAAAGTCTGAGTATGTTCTTACCCCTGCCAACAGAGTTGGACAGGTTATGTTTTTACCGGCGTTTGTTTGTTTGTATGTTAGCAGCCTAGCGCCCACTTGGTCAACACATTGGCTATGGTCTAACTTAGAACTGATTTAATTTTGGGGTATCTAGCTCAAAGGTCAAGGTCAAGGTCACAGAAAAACGAAAAAATCATTATTTCACAATAAATCACACTAGAATCATCATATCAACTTCAAACCAAAACTAAAATGTGCATCTTTCAATTCTGCATCTGCCCATAAAATTATGATGCAGTAACATCAGTAACCTTGCTAGCGGTAGGGGGTTGAATGCAGTGGCGGAGGTCTGTGCTCTCAGCGTGTCTTTGTTCAAGAATTTTAGTTGTTTTAAATTACAGTTAGGTGTCTTTTATGGCATGTAAGATTACCTAGAGGGCTGTGCATGATTTTGCTTGACACCTGTACTGAAGAATGTGGCTCCAACAGAGTGTATGGAATGTACATGTATTATATGTAGTCTGTGGTGTAATGTAGCACAAACTAGGCTTCACTGGTAGTAAATACCTGAAGTCCTAGACACTTTGGGCTTCTTTGATGAATGTTTCTTCCACCAACTAAGTATAAAACATATAATGTAGGAAAAAAAACTCACTTAACATACTTTATAAAGTAGACTAAATGAATCAGCCATAATTTCTTTTCACGATCTGGGCCCATAAGCTGTTAATTACTGCAATTTAACTATATCACCCCATACTTCTTTATGCATGCTGTAACTGAACTGTTTCGTTCTTCAAAAAAAAAGAAATTTCACATGCATTGTCCTGAACAATGAGATACAGCTACAGTATGTATAATGGAGTGTGCATGTAACAAGGTAATCTAGCCCTGATTACTAGCTCAGAGCAAGGTACGTAAACTTTGAATATTCGGTTTATGGTCATTTCGCACCACGGTCATTTCGCTCCCAGTCACTTTCAACCAAACCCAAGTCAGATCGTTCCACGTAATGGTCACTTCGCTCCACGGAATGGTCACTTCGCTCCATATTGTAGTCACTTTGTTCAACATCATAATCAGATCGCTCCATGTTTTGCTACATTTTAAATCACGAGTATATGTAGGAAGGCTGAAAAGAAAGACATCCACTATCACCTCAGACTGAGCGGTTCGAGGAAAATGTGAATGAAAGAAGATCTAGTTCAATCTTGTCAGTGTCATGATAATCGTTTTAATCCTTGTTTACCAGCGGGGACTTCATTTCGCTTGTTCCAACACTCAATTACATGTAAACATCAAGTAACTCGTTCCATAGTGATACATACATGTTCTATGACCAGTATGCAACAGTAAATTGACAGCATGTAAATGGAGCCATTGAACGCTGCTGATCTGTAATTCATTTTCTGGCGAATGTTCCCTACTCAACAAGACGTAAACATCGATTTTAACATGGAGCGAAGTGACCATTGCGTGGAACGATCTGACTCTGGTTTGGTGCGAAATGACTGGGAGCGAAATGACCGTGGTACGAAATGACCGGATACCGAGTATTGCACAGGAATAAGGGCGAATTTTCGTCTCATTGTGCCTGGTCAAACTGAGTAACGTTTCAAAGCTCTCTGCTGGCCTTGCCTGCTACGTAACTCAAACCAAATAGGCCGAAAATAATCATAACTGCTAAGATTTCCTCACAGATCCCTACTTCATTATGCATGCTGTAGCCGTACGGTTTCGTTCTCAGAAATGCTTGCACGCGCACTTCCCAAGACAATTCAACTAAAGCATGTATAATGAAGTAGGGACCTGTGCGGAAATCTTACCCACTTATGGAAACTTACTCATATCTCTTTCTTTTCCTTGAAGTTTGAGTTTGATTGTCTTCCATCTGTAGAATTAAAGAAAGGAATCTAACTACAGCGAGTGTAAGTCGGCCATGTTGGAAGGGGGAATCTGGTACTTAAAGTCCAATGGTCCTTGCGCGGACCCTTGCGCGCGTGAACGGATTACTTAGAAATGGAAATGCTGGATGAATGACCATGGACCGAGATTTTGATGTCCTGGGACAGTATCGTGCTATTTCAGCCAAGTTAAAGAGGCGCTTTCTTAAGAAGCCCAATGTTTCAGAAGCAAGTGGTCAGTTTGGTTCGCTAGCTAAAGAACTGAAGCGGCAAGATTGTCCTCAATATGCAGGCTTCTGCAGTTTGGCGAAAGCGAGATGCGAAAACACGCTGTCCAATTCCACGGGTGAAGTGGAGGCGCTGACTGAAGCAGCACGATTGTTTCTAGTAGCGGAGAAGAACTCACTGGAGCTAAGATGTCCAGCGTTCGAAGAACATTTAACTGAAGCAATTCATTTGTATAATCAGGCCATCAAGATTCACTGCGCTCAAGGGAACTCGGCCCTGGGGGCTTGCCTGTGTTTAGAAATAGGGGACGCATTGCGGAGCTTGAGCAGGCCCCACGAGGCAATGGTCCATTACCAACATGCAGCCGAGCTCCAGCATCAGAACCCTATTGATGCGTTACGATCTATGACCCTAGTAGCAACTTGCAAAATAGACACAGGTTTGCAAACATTTCTTGTTTCCTAGGAAAGAAACAGTATGGCTACAACATGCATAATGAAGTATAGAGGGTCTCCCAGGGGTTTTGGGGAACAAGGGAATGAAGGTAAAATATCCACAGGAACACACACTGGTCAAATCTCTTTAAAAGGGGGTGGGGAAATTGAGGGTAGGGGATACGTGGTAAGCAGATATGTTATGGGGAACAAATAAAGAAAAACTGCGGGGACATGGGAACATAGGGCAATTTTGGATGGGCACAAGGACCCCCCAAGGAGAACCTGAGTATGACATAATATTGAAGTCTTGCCATTGAAATCTGTTACTGTGAGTAGGGGTATTGTAAGAATCAGAGTGTACTGATACAGACTATTATTATATGGCTGGTTTCATGAGTGGGCAAGGTGATGCAATTCCCGAGTTCTGATTTGCTACCCGAGTGGGCAAGATGAACCTTTCTTGACCACTTTGTCCTGAACAACAAATCTAGAAAAAACACCACAAAATTGGGGGTAAAATAAATAATAAATCCTTACTAGACAAAGTCAAGATAGCTGGATATCGGTATTGGCCTCATTCGTTTCAACATTTTATTCACCTCAAGATCATCTTGGTCAATGAAAAAGGCAAAAATCAATTAAGCGGAAATCAGTTGTATACCTTGTGCTTGGTTAATAAAACATATGTATTGGAGATTTAAGGTGCATTTCCCTTGTATAGTTCAAAGTATCAGATGGGCATATTATGTACACGTACTTTAACCCTTTAAGCCCCGAGGGGTCTCCCGGTGACGAGTAAAATCATCTGGTGTTAGCCAGAGTAAAATCTGAAAAGACACTATTGGGGCTTAAAGGGTTAAGTGCTGATGCAAATGAATATATGAAAGACCATATATGTGAACTGCAGAGTAACATGTAATGACATTGATTGATCATCACAGTTATGTGCACAACTTAACTGTATTCCAGCTAAAGAAAAACTGAACATTATCTTTACTTACTGTAAAATTCCGAAAATAAGCCGTGAGGCTTATATTTTTCAAAGGCCCTTTTTAGGGGCTTATATTTGGACTGGCTTATTTTCGGAATTTTAGGGTAGCTTGACTGTTTCGCTTTGAGGTTAAAGATTTTTATTTTTTTCTCAAGCATCTGAGTGGGCCAGAATCCTAAATCCTTGAATTCGATTGGCTAATCATGCACACGTTGGGTACGATACGGCCCATAGGGAGGATTTTTTCACCACTGTAGCAATTTCCTGTCTCTTTTCTTACTTTAAAATGAAGTTGTCCAAAAAAATAAATGTTATTTACCAAGCAAGTTTGGTTCATATAGGAAAAAATTGTGCCCTTGGTCTAGAGTGTGACCCTTGGCCTCGGGCCATACTCGAGACCTTGGGCACAGTTTTTTCACATACGGACCTCCCACCCGGTAAATAATATATATTTATTATATGGCAAAGCCAGTCTTAGGCAAATCCCTGTGCTCTGATTGGCTCTTTCTCAGTCAGGATTTTGCAGTACAGACCATTTCCATGGAAACAGTCCAACCCGTGTATTTTTGTTTTGGAGCGAAGCCGGGAAATTCAAAATTTGCAACAAAACAGCAAAAAAAAACTGTGAATATTGTCATTCTTCACAGTGAAACTACCAGAAGAAGCTAAAAAGATTGAAATTTTTCCGAAATTTCAAATGTGGATGAAGAAGACAAACATTCTCCAAGCGAGTTTTATTATCATAGTGTCAAACAACTTTCTAACCGAGCTTGCTCGGGCCGTACTGGGGAATATTGGCCCTCGGTCGTGGCAGTACGGACCTCACTTCACTCTGTCCATACTGCCACGACCTTGGGCCAATATTCCCCAGTACGGCCCGAGCAAGCTTGGTTAGTAAGCAGTTAATATATTTCACTGCAAATTGTATGACATTTGAGGACAATAATCATTAAGTAGTACAGCAGCAGAGCATTGGGTAACATAATGAAGGTGGATGCTAGTTCACTCATGAAAAGGTTTCTGTCATTTTATTTTACAGGTGACTTTGATGGTGCACTGTCTGTGCTTACTGAAATGGCTTATTATGCTGAAGAACGAGGTTCCATCATTGCACAGCAAGGGAAATTGTTAGGGCCATATCAAGAAGTATTGGCCCACTGCGAAGTTGGACGAGTCCTTTTGTTGATGCTGCTACAGCCCACTCCACAGCGTATTCGTCCTGAGCATGCACAGATACTGGAAAAATATTCTGGAGATGAGAGTTGTCAGAATTCTCCCACTGATTACCTGAGCGAAGATCTTTTTCTTCTTCTTCAGTCAGTTGTGATGGTCTGCCAGTCACATGATGTGGAAGCTCTGGAGGAGCTTCAGAAAGAACTATGGATTCACCTTTCAGCCGAACAACAGCATCTATTACATATTGTCATAACAAAGATGCTGAATAAAGGACAGTGAGAAATTACAATGTCTGGATATACTGTAAATTGTACAGTATTATTGTATGTGGAAAGGGATTTTGGGTGCAAAGAGATTCCTTTGCCCTTGTGTCTCTTGCTTCAGCTCTTGAATTCCTAGTACCCAAATTCCCATTCTCCCCCCTTCAAATGCAAGAAAATTGCCAATGATTAGGATATTATCAAGCTTGATAAAATGAATTCTAATTTACAGTTTCTAATGGAAGGATTTTGAATTACAGTGCAGTCAGGGTTGTCAAAACGTTTTTAAGTAGCCGGCTAACTTTGTAAGTAACTGTCTGGACAATCGAGTGCCAAAGGGGGGTCTGGGGGCATGCAAAGCAGAGTAACTGGCCAGGATGACAAAGTAGGTGGTGATTTTACCTGCAGCTGGCAACTTTTGTCAACCCTGACAGAGTGGGGGAACTCTATTTTTCACCTATTTGACCTACAAGTTTTACACAGCAATGTAGCAACTTTTTTCATGCAAAATAACATGTAGTCAGGCAGTTTATTTGTGAAACTGTTGTGATCTGTCTGCCTTGTAATGTCCTAACAAAGACAGAGAAGCCACTCTGTTACAGCTTAACATGAAGTAGACACGCATTTCCGTAATGTGACCTTCAACTTCCTCACAGAACAATACAACCAAACTATGACAAATCACAGCTGACAGAATATCATTAGTATCACAGGTTCTAAACAAGTGTAAGTTACAACCTGAGTATTTTACTTTGAAAAAGGCCACTTGAGCAATTTTATTGGTAGAAGACCAACAAATATATAAACACCTGATAGAACTATCTGCATGTAGACAAAGACTGTAGAAATGCTTCAGACTAAAGACCACTTAAACAAACAGAAATATCACACATTTAGCCTTGTAATGCTAGACTTGAGATTCAGTAAAAAGAAAGGAATTTTATAAACTGCAAGGGTGGCCCTAAGTTGTGATCCTAACAACTGAATATATTCATTTTTATCCTTCCAAGTCTGGTAACTCTGTAGAGGAAGACAAAAAAGCCAATTAGTTCAACACTCTCTGACAGCTTTGACTGGTTCCAAATAGATACATGTACTTGCATCTGATTCAATTACCTTCATCATCACTATCGCCATCATCCGGTTCATCACCTGGATCAAATCCCTGAAATAAATTTACGAACAGTAGTAATTTGGCACTTACTGTATCATACATTATGAAAAAACAAATTGATATTATAACTTGTGTCATTACAGGCCTCTAACTGTTTTTGCTCTAGACTGATTGTAAAAACAAACCCAACTTTTTGATGTGACTTTATAAAGGAAGTAAAAATGGCTTGTTTGTGTACATATCAGCTACCAAGTCAAACAGGATTCCACATTTCCGGTTTAAATATCATATTTTGAAATCCTCTTAAACTCTCTTGTGTTTGCATTATTAGCCTATAACTGTAAATATATGTAAGAGCAAAGAGACAGAAAGTTATCAAAAGATCAAAAATCAATGATGATTGCTTAAAATCTTTTACTGTACCTGTCCACCTGCTGCACCCATCTGATTCATCATCTAGAGGTGGAAACAACAACTTGCATTACTGACAGAAAATTAAACTACATCACTGACAGTACAACATGGTCAGTACTGTACCTAGTCTGGTCTTCCTGGGTTGACAGTGAAGTACAAAGCTACAGTTTGAGCAGTGGGCATTTAAGCTACACTGTACAAACCACATAAAATAGGGATACCAAAGAAGAGGAGACAAGCCTTTTTCTCCCTCTCCCCATGCCTGTCTTGATTTTACGATGCACTTACAACAACGAGGACTGAAAGCAAGGTGACATACCAATTGCAGTCCAAGAGCACAAAAGAATGTCCTTAATTTGCATGTTTGAGCAGGGTTCAAAATTACGGCCAATGTGACTTAAGTTTTTTCTTGGCAACTAAAAATCCGGTTTAGTTGCCACTTTGATGACTATTTCTGTGCAATAAATATAAGACTAAAAGTGAAAAACAATTTCCTTAGTATCATTTTTGCTTTGCTACAAAATGAATTGATCAAAATCATGCAAATTAAGTCTATTTACCTTGAAATGTTTAACTTTAAATTGCCCTCAAATTACTACCGTGTGAAGAGTTTCAAAAGCTTTTAAAATAAATGAGGTTCTTATCTCATTTTTTGTTATTGCACTTTCTGAAAACTACACTTTTGAACTTGGCAACCACTTTTTCTTAGAAAGTCGCAAAATGGCAACTTGGAATTTTTTCAATTTCGAGCCCTGCTGAGTACTTATTCAAAAAAAGTAGCACAGATTAAAAAAAGTAACTCACATCCTCAAAGTTATCGTCTATTCCTAAATCTTCTTCCTCTGAGTCATCTTCATCTCTCCACTTATTAAAATCTGTTTTGAGGTAGCTAGGCTGTTAGAAAAAATTCACAAGGAACCTCAGTGGAGAGAAAGAAGTGTAGTGGGGAAAATGGATTGGCTACGCCCAGATTACACTTACTTTGCATTACATTATTCCAGCCAGGTTGAATGAGAACCACCACCCAGATGAGAGATGGTGACATTACATACTGAAAGAATCACAGGGGACCTAAGCCCCTGATTTGAAAGGGTTTGTTAGGAAGTCTAATGATTTTGTTTTTTAGTCAAAGGAAGTCATGCTAAAGAAAACAACTAATGGTTTAACGATTTTGACTTCACAGAGAATTTTTGTGTTTTGTTTCTGTTTGTTTTGTTCCGCGTTGTAATCTATGGCTCGGTCGTAGAACATTAGTGACAAAGACAAATTGATAGGATGAATAACTACATCACAGCCAAAGAGCAATACTTTGTTGATAACTAAATAACATATTCAACTCACTTTTCCTTCTTTAAGTAACCTTGGCCAATAAGGTCCCTCTTCTTTTTTCTCAATACTAAATGTTATTTCTCTTGCAGTAACATGTTGTTTAGATCTCTGGAAGACAATAAGTATTTTTCCTTACAACTAAAACTTAATCTATTGGAAATTGCTTCTCTTTGAGCAAAAACCTTCAAAAACAGACACTTGAAATTTCTATTTTGAATAACATGAGGTTGGTCCTTACTAAAAAGATGTGTCACAGTCATTTTGCTGGGACAACAAGCGTTTCATTAACTTTGGAGCAGTGGGAGGGCAGCATATGGATTTGGCACATAGGTAAAATAACACTTAAAGAACTTATCCTTAGTTCTTTTGTTTGAGATGTTGAAAGCAGCCAAACAAAGTCATCCTTAAGAGCTAGTCAATTTGGCCTGTGCCCAGCCTTTAATGAAAACACTCATGTGGGAATCAAACACTGAAATTTTAGTCTCAAAAGTTGGGGAGCTTAACAGAGTTTGAAAAAGGACAAAAGGAAGGGGAAAGGTAGTAACTAAAAAAAGTTCCCAATGTATCAACTGTTGAATTAGAGCAAGGGTCCTGAAAGTTTGGGATGGTAATCTAAGATTTGTCCAATTTTGAAATGGGAAATGGGATATTACCCATAAATAAATTAACCTGGTGATAGGATTGGGATTCTTGAAATGAATTTGGAGAGGACTTTACCCGAGGTGGGATGGGGGAATATAGCCCCCATCCAACCCATTGTATCTCCTAGCAATGGAGTACAGGCTAGCATGGCTCTTCAGTGAAAATTTGGCTGAAAAGCAATGCTAGTTAAAGTGAATGGGATTGTACATGCAATGCTATTGGTAATCAACCCATAAACAAAAAAAAACTACTGGGACAATGTCAGTTAAGTGTCTAGTCAAGTTCACTTTATAGTTGTGTGCAAATTATTACCTCAGGAACAACTTCTTTAAAAAATTCCAGATCCAAGGCGTACGTTTTATGTTCGTGTCCTCCTTTGGAACTTAAAACACATCGAACATATCATACATAAGAAAAGTACAATTGACTCGGTACAAATGTAGCTAAGAGACATTTTACGTTGTACAAAGTGCAAAATACAGTCCGAATATTAGCTTTGGTTAGATTTCCGTATCCCTCCTTACTTCACTATGAATGCCGTATCTGTACTGTTCAGTTCCTCGTAAACAAGAAATGGTTGCAAGAGCATTACCCTTAACAATTTAGCAACAGATATGCATTGCAAAGTATGGGGTGATACAGAAATCTATATATAGCCTAGGATTTCATTGCGATAGCGAATGAAAGATGATCGTTATGAATAAAAAGTAGCTTTATAATTAAGTGCGCATCTACCTCAAAACAAACATATTGAGCTCCTTCGCTACTTTCATGGAAAAGAATAAATTAATGCTACCTGAAATGGAGTTTCTGCACGTCGAGTCTTATGTCAGGATTTTGACAATCCTCGACCTCAATTGTTAAGAAAATTCTGTCTTTGCGCTGAGCCCATCTCGTTGGTGGAGAACATTTCCTGGGCGAAACAAAAAGCATTTACTTTCAGAGATTTCTATCAAAGCTCGAAAAAGAAGATCTTGCGTAAAATACTCACTGAACTTCGCCCATTTTTCTACAGAAATTTAGAACAAGAAGGAAACGGTAGTCTAAAACTCCATGCGGCGGAAAAAACTCTCACTTCAAGGCTATCTCGGTTAACAAGAACCTGAAAGGAGTCTGGGCTAGGTAGTCGACCCGGGGGGGAGGGGTAAAACTGCGATAAAGGATGAGAGGGGCCGCCCGTCGTAACGTTTCATAAAGTAACCCAGAAAGTACCAAAATCTTGTTGGATAGAAATGGCCCCACAATATTTTCACCCCCAAGAGGCCCTAACTCAAAAGCAACGCATATTTTAAAATGGTGATAGACATAACTCTATCAAATACCTTCTACTCAAAGTTTTTGACTGGCAAATTGTTCCTGTCATATTTTTACCCCAGATACCACAAAAATTTCTCAAGATGGTGTTTTTCGATTTCACACTCCGAGGGGTATCAAGCTACAAATTTGGAAGTCCCCCCCGGGTAATCAATCCCAGAAGTCAACAGCATAATGATATAATTTGCCTTCTGAGTTCCATGTCTCACTTGTTTTGTTTCTGGCGAAATGAGCCTCTAGTAAATTTATCCGTAAAATTGACGCCAAGGATATTCGGCAGGCAATCTTCTTTCAGTTTCAGTCTTGCAGCTTATAGCTCTGTGTTGTTCTTAAAGCGGAAACACTGCACAGACTCTGACAATTTAGTGGAACGACGCAACTTAAACAAAATGGCTACTTTGGAAACTCTAAACTTTGATAACCTGGTGGTGAGAACATTGCCAATCGACAAGGAAAGACAAAACTTTGTACGACAAGTGTCAGGGGCTTGTTTCTCCCGCGTTAACCCATCGCCAGTAGAAAATCCTACCACAGTAGCATACTCCACTAACGCAATGTCTCTTTTGGACTTATCTGAGGAACAGCTTCAACGAAAAGACTTTGCAGAATATCTCAGCGGAAATAAGCTGTTGCCTGGAGCGCAGCCTTCAGCTCACTGCTATTGTGGTCACCAGTTTGGATATTTCTCTGGTCAGCTTGGAGATGGTGCAGCTATGTAAGTGTTATTTACCTTTAACCCTCAATTCACTCCTGTGATCTAAGCAGCAATTCTCATTGCTGCGTCTCATACATTTCCGTATAGGTTGCCCTCGAGAAAATGGCTGTAGATCAGATCGAAATTCTAAAGTTGATTATTTGTTCATTCATCCTCATCTGTGTGCTTCACAATGTATTACCTTTGTTTTGATCACTAATGGGAGCAGAAGGGGGCTGCACTATAGAATACAGGGCAACTTTTTCAGAATTTCAAATTAAAGTGGCTTGGCAGCTCGCCAGTCAAACCACAACAAGTGTTATTTAAACAGCTCAACAGCTTGCCAGTCAATGATACTTGTCATGACTGACAAGCTGCCAAGCCACTGCAATATATACCTTACTCCTTCTACATGTATAAACAATTGCCACGACTGATGAGCCAATGAACCACAGAAATATGTACCTTACTCGTTCTATAAACACTTGTCGTGGCTGACGAGCTGCCAAGCCACTGCAATATATACCTTACTCCTTCTACATGTATAAACAATTGCCACAACTGATGAGCCAACGAACCACAGAAATATGTACCTTACTCGTTCTATAAACACTTGTCATGACTGATGAGCTGCTGAGCCACTGAAATATACATACCTTACTTGTTCTATAAACAATTACTGTGACTGACAAGTCGACAAGCCACATAAATATGTACCTTACTTGTTCTATAAACACTTGTCATGACTGACGAGCCGCTGAGCCACAGAAATATATACCTTACTCTTTCTTACTTGTCGTGGCAGCTGAGCCGATGAGCCACAGACCTTACTCGTTCTATAAACACTTGTCATGACTTACGAGCTGATGAGCCACAGAAACATATACCTTTATATCTAAATTAACTTGACTGGTGAGCTGATCTTTTATATCTAAATTAACTTGACTGGCAAGCTGATCTTTTATATCTAAATTAACTTGACTGGAAAGCTGATCTTTTTTGTCTAAATTAACTTGACTGGCAAACTGGTCTTTTATATGTAAATTAACTTGACTGGCAAGCTGATCTTTTATATCCAAATTAACTTGACTGGTGAGCTGCCAAGCCACTTTGCTTAATACCACTTCAAAAATGGCCCTGTATTCTATAGTTGCGCCCAGAAGGGTCAACACTGCTACTAATAATTATGCATGACTACATGACTAACCCCATACACCTTGATGTGTGTGGATTATCTTTGAAGATTATGTTGCATCTGTGTGTTGCAGGTAAAAATTCTTTTAGTTAATTTTATCTTTAATTTGGTAACTTTCATTTTTATAATACAGTCTACTGTATAAACCCCTTATAAAAGGTATCTTTAAAAAAGTTATGTAGTTATAAAGAAATTTAATTTAAAACAAAATTCAGTGAACCCAATGTCATTGGCTGTGTACATAACATGCTACAAACCTCATTACATGGGCACTAAACACATCAAAGTGAATGTTATTTCAAATGTTTTTTTTTTATGGATGACATTATAACAACCCATGTGCCTTGTTGGCTTTAGGTATCTTGGTGAAGTAGTAAATCAAAAAGGAGAGCGGTGGGAAATACAGTTTAAAGGAGCTGGTTTAACTCCTTATTCCAGACAGGCTGATGGCCGAAAAGTTTTGCGTTCCAGTATAAGAGAGTTTCTTTGCAGTGAGGTAATACCTACAGTGATAATAATTATTAGTATTAGTTATAATCATCATTATTATTATACTGGGGTGTTATTCTTTTAATTTTATTATCATTATTGCCGCCATCATTTTCATCATCATCATTATCATTATTATATACGTTATCCCTGTGCCATCAGAGCCTACAGTGTTAGTAACATACAAGGCTTTATTATGCATGTCAGTCAGTGACTATCTTAATCCTAATAATATTATACATGTAATTATACACTGTAGAAAACACTATATCAATTAGACATATCCATTATACACTTGTGATTATTCTAATTAGTTGCTCAAAACTGTGTTTGCAGGCGATGCACTTTTTAGGAATTCCAACTACAAGAGGTAATTAAACCATTTTTGATCCTGAAAACATTTTTGTAAAATGATTGTATTCATCTTTCCATTTAAAAGCCATTTTTTTTTCTTGACATTGATCAAATCAAATGAACGTCAGTTAGCACTAGAAGCTGACATCAAAGAGAAACACTAAGAGCAAATCTCTTAAAGTTAAGTACATGTACAAGGTTCATGGAACAGACACCCTGCATACTGCCAGAATTGTTAACTTACTGGTAATTTCCTGATATTGTAAAGAACAATTCCAGGTTTAAAATATGCTTGAGTTACAGTGTAGTGCAAGGGGTTCTGTAGTTTAGTTGAACAAATGTCCCCTTTTTGTAATAATTAATAATTTAACTAAATATATTAATTTCTGAAGTATTAAAAAATACTTTTTTTTTCCAGCTGGCAGTTGTGTTACATCGGACACAAGAATAGTCAGAGACATTTTCTATGATGGTAATCCTATAAGAGAGAGAGCAAGCATTATTTTAAGGATTGCTCCAACTTTTATCAGGTAAACAAATCCACAAGTGAAAGGTCAACTCCATTTAATGGCCAGGAAATAGTGCAATATATAGGTAGTATACTCATTCGCATTCTCAGTGTCTAGCGCATTTGTGTAGGACAAATGTTGTTAATCAAAAGGTTTGCAAGTGTTAGAATCTGTGAAACCTATCCAGTGATATAAGCAACAATAGTATTGCATATAAAATTTGTGTAATAGCCATAATTACAGCAGATGCACTGTATTTGTTATACAGTACATGTAACCATGCATTTCTCTATGGTAGTGAATGCGACATAAATTGAAAGTTTTGATGTCAATAGTAATTTAGTTTCAAAACATCTTTAAGATTCTAATATTTTTTTCCAAATAGAATTGATGCAATCAACAACAAGCAATTTGCAATTCACTTTTCAGGACTGTTGGAAGAGCAAATTTCCCCAGTAACTAACATAGCAGACTACAAACAAGCCAAGTTATAAGCCAGCTGTTGATGCACTCTATTTGCTTTGGGTCTAACCAATACAGGTTGCTGTCTAATGCTCTTTTTCAGGTTTGGTTCCTTTGAGATATTTAAGCCAACAGACCCCATGACAGGACGGAAAGGTCCAAGTGTAGGCCGCATAGATATAGTGCTGCAACTTCTGGATTACACTGTCAAGACATTTTTCCCAGAGGTAGATAATTGTTATGTTTTTATGAATTGTATAAATACTAGTGACATACCGGGGTGAACTTTCATGCACGTGAAAATGACTATATGCTTATTGACTAAGTGGGAAGACCAGATGGGGAAAATACATGTATATGGCTTGAGGTCTGTGTGTCATGAACGAGAGCCAAATATTTTCCCGTCCGGCGCGACCTAACAGTCAATAAGCATTTCATCATATGACCACTGACTAAGTTTTGAAAATTTTGAAAATTTGTTTTTTCACCAATTTGATTGCCGCATTAGAGGTTTCTTGACAAAAGAGGTGTCTATACTAGTTCACAATACGTTGATTCTGCCATTGTTTGATTATTGCGATGTCGCTTGGAGTGGTCTGTTACAACAAGACCAGGATAGATTACAGCGTCTACAACACAGATCAGCGCGTATAATTACGTGTTGTACACGCTCCACTGAGGCAATGAATCAATTACGTTGGTCGAGTCTTTCCAAGAGACGCTCTTATCATAAGGTCAAGCTTGTTTTTCTTTGTCTTAACTCTTTAGCCCCTAGTTATTTCTTGGCATTTTTTACCAGATTTTCGAACATTCATAGCTATTCCACCAGGCAGAGCAGTAGGTTATTGTTACCTAGGGTGAAATCAAATTTTGGAAAAAACACGTTTCTTTTCAGTGGAGCAAAAATTTTTAATGAGTTGCCCACTGACATAACAAAAGCACAAGACACACAGACTTTCTGCCGCCGTGCAAAAGGGTTTTTATTATCGAAATAGTTCTTAGTGATTGTCTCTTAGTATTAAGTATTGTAAATAGATTTCTAACGTAGTTCTTAGTTTTTAAAGTGTACATGAATTTGTATTTTTAACTTAATGTTATCTATACAGGGCCCCCATGGATACCAGCCTTTGAGCTGAACGGGCTACCCTGTTTAAATAAAGTTTTACTTTACTTTACTTTACTTTACTTTTTATTCCAAATAGGAAGTGATAGCTTGGCAGGAAAAATCACAAAAAAAGATCCTACAATAAAAATTTTCCCTTAATTCTCTCGCGTCAGAACAAGAATTTTGCAATTCATAAAAAAATGTGACTTATTTTCTCATTTCTGTTGTTCATTGTTTTGTTATTTTTAACTTCGCAACAAATCCGAAAAAGTGCACCAGGGGCGGACGGCTTTTTCCGGATGGGCTCACATCAACCCATCCGGTCCCACACATGTCAGCTTTTACTATATAGTTTTCTGTGGGATTTTGCGAGTGGGGCTGGATGGGTCATATAATAAATTTTCTTATCTCCAGGCAGCTATGTCCCAGTAGTATAAATTCCCTTAATTTTCAGTGAAGTAAAAATCAATCATAATGTATCCTTAAAATATTTAAAAATTATATAATGCTTGTTTATTATCACTGTAGTTTGAAAGTAATTTATGATTATGATTTATTTGTTGTTTTCACTGCAGTAAAGGGACATTTTCAGTATTAAAAAAATTATTTGTTGTGAATTTGGTTTTGTGCCTTGCTTTAGGTTGTGACAGATGACAGAGAGGAGACATATTTGTTATTCTTCAAGGAGGTGGTCAAACTTACGGCAAGATTAGTGGCATTGTGGCAATGTGTGGGATTTTGTCATGGGTAAGGATTTAAACTCTCAAAGCGTATTTTTTTCAGAGCTATTTTTGCTGACTTCATAGAACTTTTGTTTAAAATCATTATTGTTCTTTTCAGAGTTTTGAACACTGATAACATGAGTATTTTAGGCGTAACAATTGACTATGGACCATTTGGATTCATGGATCACTACAATCCTGACCATGTGTGTAATGCTTCTGGTTAGTTCACTGTAAATTAATTTGTCTGCTTCTTTATAGTTTAAGAGCTGTTTGTGAAAGGGTCATAAGTATTTTTTTTGCCAGTCTTCTTTTGCCACATCAACCCAATTGTTCATATCTACCGCTAGACTTTGTGTGATAAACAATGTCCCACAATTTTTCTTTGCCAGATTTCACTTCATTTGCCAAAAATAATGCCTTAGTTTCTGTAGTTGGTGATTTCACTGCCTTAAATAAAAGTGTCTTATTTCCCTATTTAAAAGTCTTAAGTCAATATTAAAAGTTCTTTGTATCAGAGCCATAGTCATGTATATTCTACAAAGCACAGATTAGTGATTAAAATTGTCAGTTTTATAAATTTACTTTTTTGATAGATGATCAAGGCAGGTATTCTTACCAAGCCCAACCAGACATCTGCAAATGGAATTTACTGAAACTGGCTGAGGCCATCAAAGATGTGCTTCCCTTAGAAAGATCCAGAGCCGCTGTGGAACAGATGTATGACAGGCAGAATAATCTTGTTTTTGTTTCACTGCTCCTCTTAGAAGTATTAATGGTATATTTTATTGCTAGAGTCTTAAATCAATCACACAACTGTAGAAATGTAGAGATACATACCAAACTGTATGATAATTATGATTTATGTAACTTTGAATTAATTAGATTAATAGGTAGAAATGATAAATCTTTACTTTTTTCCTGCGTTCCTCCTACTCCAGACCTGGGAGATGGGGATACTGCCATATATGGTCTATAATTAGGCTGTGCTGGGTATGGTTTTCAAGCAGTTTAGTCTGGGATAGGGTATAGAAATCAAAGAGTTTGCATCTCGAATAGGGTATCACTTTTTTTCTGGGAAACTGATCAGTTGGGTAACAATTTTAGTCTTATAGTCCAGGGAAACGGAGAATTTCCACTCAACGTAAAATAATTAACTCCATTTTTTCAGCTTTGAATCAGAGTATCAAAGGTTGTACATGGATAAAATGAGACTAAAGGTAAGTGGGATATAATTTTATTCTATTTTCATTAGTTAAGAAGACCATTTATATCACAAAACGTGACAGCAATATACTAACAGTGCCACCAACTGGCAACATGTTACTCACTTAACTTTGAAGATGACCTCCACTGAGGTTGTCAATTGAAAGTGCATGTCAACATCGGTAACTGTAGTTATTAATTTAAAATATTAGGGAAAAGTCAGTTTTGTACTAGTTGGTTTCTATAATTATTGTAAATTGCCAGACTTTGCTTGATAATGAACAGTCAACATGCGGCTGCTTGTACTTACCTTGTACTGTAGCACTGAACAACAAGGCTATTATTATAATTGTGAAGTATAAATATGTGGCAACACTGTGTAAGCTGGATAGATTCTAAATGTAATATGAAGTCTAAAGTCTTTTAATGGTATAAAGATGAATGGGTAAAACACTTCTATTAAGACTTGATTCTTTTTGTAGCTGGGACTGTTGAAAAAACAACTACCTGAAGATAAGTATGTACGTGTTATTGATATGATATTATAAGAATAGTGTTTACTACAACATCATAACTAGATAATGACTTAAACATTGCAAAGCTCAGGTTGTACTATAAAATATAATCATTGTATTAATTCTATTCTATTGTCTATATTTAATTGGATTTCTTTTTTTATTTTTTTAATTGTCAATGTTTGAGCATAGCAGATCCATTCATATAATGTATCAAGGATCATTATTTCCAAATTCCTGTTCAATCAGATATTCTAGAATCACCCTTGGTTAGCATGGCTTCTAGATATGATTTGTGAAACTGGCTTCAAGTTGTCTATTTTTGTATGGTGTTACGTATAGTTAAATAAGTCCAGTTGTTTGTAACAAGTATATATCTACTCTCTTTAGCAGTTGTATAGTTATTAAATATATGTATCATCTTTTGTTACAGGGATCTTATTCAAAGCCTTTTGTCAACAATGCAGAAAACAGGTCCTCAACATGTTTGCTATGCTTATCTTCAACATTATTTCATCATTGGTATTATTTTTAATTATACAAGGAAATTTGGATTTTAAGAAAGAGATATTTAAATTTTTATTTGCCAGGTGCTGACTTTACAAATTCCTTTAGATGCTTGTCAAGAGTCTCTCTTCAGAATAATCCATCTAGTACTGAAAGGTAAGAGATTAAATGATTTCTGTGGTTTATTGATGCTTTGTTCTAGAACCTCATATTTTATATCATACTTAACATGTAATGGTCACAAAAACTAGGAATTTAATTGATGATTACCCTCAAGTAAGATCATTCATTTTTAGAGTCTTTTTGTTATTACTGTTTAGTATAAATACTCAGGTGATTATACAAAATTGGTTGGTTCGCTATCTTGGGTTATCAGCGGATAATCTTCTCGATGAACAAAATGGCTGCCAGTCGTTTGCTTGCTTTTGATGAAATAAAAAAATTTTCGTGTTGTGCAGTGCTTTTTCTTTTCTTTTTTGAAATAATCACCTCTGTATTGATACCAAAACAATTATTTGCCTCAGGCTCAGTGATTATTGGTGAACATTCACTGATAATCGCTTTGCCTTCAGCAAATAATCGTTAAATATTAGTATAGACACACTGTACAGTGTATATGCATAAAAGTTGAAACTGTTCCATAACTTTATCAGTGACTTTATGATATTAAGTTTGATATTGACATGCTTTAATTGAATTATTAGTACTTATTAGTGCCAATTTATATTGCTTTTCCGGTAGTTGTAAAGCTATCATCATTATTTGTAAGTGTTTTAGATTACCTGGTGTCACAGTGTCAGACTGTCGAAGACTTGAAGAGATCAACAAAACCTTTCCTGGGATCAAGGTAAGTCAGTTTTTTTTAATGTAGCCTCTAACATTCTTTCAGTGGGTTAAACTTATTTGATCAGCCTGTGTCAGTCGCTCATTGCATTTTTGTTATTATTGATGTTAACTTTTAATGAATAATTTTTGCATCATAAACAGTTTTATAGTATGATGCAAATGAATATATGAAAGATCATATATTTGAACAGCAGTTCAAATATATGGCCCTTCATGTATTCATTTGCATCATTCTTGTCCATCTACGGGTATGTTACGAACTCATAATATGACCAGTTCCCAGTTGACTTGATAGCTCAGTTGGTAGAGCACTGCTCTGGTATCGCAGAGGTCATGGGTTTGAATCCCTTTCAGGCCTGAGTTTTTTTCAGGCTTTAATTTCACAGCTGCTTAAGTTGTGTACATAACTGCAATGATCAATTAATGTCATTACAGTTTTATAGTGTAAACACCAGTGGAATATCAGCTGAGCTTTTGTGCGAAAACATGACATCTTCACACCTGAAAGAAACATGTTATGTTTACCTTTGAAAATAACACATTGCTATGGTAACATAATACATTAAATCATAACGCCTTAAAATCTTAATGATATTTCATTGATGATGTTGTATTAAATAGAACATTACATGGTGGCTGGGGACATGGTACAAAATTTCTCTTTTCATGTTGAAAATATTTCACCTGTTCGCCATGTTCCCTCAACACTCAAAAAGTGTGAGTGTCCATGAAATATTATGCTGTGTGTGTCTTGAATGTTATTACTTCCTTGTTTTCCTCGCCTTTCATAGCAAATATGTTTTCTTTTTATTTTGTGTAACAGAGAATTCCAGATGTTGATGATGTTACTTCAAACCAGTCCCAGCCTCCTGGAGCAGCTGGGGGGTGGGGCATCTCTTATTCAGAAAGAACTGGAGAGGAGGGAAAAAGCTCAACAAATGAACGTAAGATTTGAGGCCAATAAACTATAACTTTTGCCATAGGCGTACGGGCTGGAGGGGATGGGCGGGCTCCCCCCCCCCCCCTAAAAAATTGGGGCAACTTAGATTTTTTGGGCATCAAGAGAAATTTGGACAAAGCCAATTTTAAAGGAAGTTTGCTGTGTGTGTGTGTGTGTTTGTGTTTTTTGAAGAGAGATATTTTCTATAACTTTTAACCTGTTTTATGAGCTCATATGATAGTTTCATATGTAAGAATGTTTTCACTTCATATGTAGGCCTACTTTAGTGCATCATGTTACCCTCGTTTCTTTTCGACTGTTTCGTAAAAAATTTAGACAACTTGCGATAATTTTTGGGCAAAGGTTTCACTGCCCTCCTGGCAAAAAATTGCCTGCACGCCTATGACTTCCAAAAAGAATAGCTAAACTTGTGAATTACATTTGTAATATTTTTATTGACTTGACTAAGGTAAATTTTCAGTATCACTGCAACATTGCAGCCATTTTGAAATGGGAAGGGAGAATTTAGGGGCATAAGATAATGTACAGCTGTATGCAGTAAACGGGGGAAAATGTATCTTCCATATTGTGTCCCACATAACTTTCCCATTCACTTCAAACACCAGCCATACAGACACTACAGTATGCAACCTAACTTCCCCTTTCACTTGAAACACCAGCCATACAGACAGTACAGTATGCAACCTAACTTCCCCTTTCACTTGAAACACCAGCCATACAGACACTACGGTATGCAACCTAACTTCCCCTTTCACTTCAAACACCAGCCATACAGACACTACAGTATGCAACCTAACTTCCCCTTTCACTTGAAACACCAGCCATACAGACACTACAGTATGCAACCTAACTTCCCCTTTCACTTCAAACACCAGCCACACAGACAGTACAGTATGCAACCTAACTTCCCGTTTCACTTCAAACACCAGCCATACAGACACTACAGTATGCAACCTAACTTCCCCTTTCACTTCAAACACCAGCCACACAGACAGTACAGTATGCAACCTAACTTCCCCTTTCACTTCAAACACCAGCCATACAGACACTACGGTATGCAACCTAACTTCCCCTTTCACTTCAAACACCAGCCATACAGACACTACAGTATGCAACCTAACTTCCCCTTTCACTTCAAACACCAGCCATACAGACACTACAGTATGCAACCTAACTTCCCCTTTCACTTCAAACACCAGCCATACAGACACTACAGTATGCAACCTAACTTCCCCTTTCACTTCAAATACCAGCCACACAGACACTACAGTATGCAACCTAACTTCCCCTTTCACTTCAAACACCAGCCACACAGACACTACAGTATGCAACCTAACTTCCCCTTTCACTTCAAGCACCAGCCATACAGACACTACAGTATGCAACCTAACTTCCCCTTTCACTTCAAACACCAGCCATACAGACACTTCAGTATGCAACCTAACTTCCCCTTTCACTTCAAGCACCAGCCATACAGACACTACAGTATGCAACCTTTGAGAATCCTTGACATAAAACTTAAACAACTCTGCCTTCTGTTTAAAGGTGGTTTGTTATACTGTTTAGATAAGAAAAGCAAACACGCTAATTGTGCAATGTGCCCATCGTGCAGGAACTCAAGCCACACGAAAAAACTGCCCAAGACAAAACAGCATGGCAGGATTGGATAAAGGCCTACAGGTTTGGATATTTGTTGGAGAATTAAGACCTTTTACCTTATCTGTAGGGTTTCATGGGATATATATAATCCAATCGTGTATTACCGTATTTATTGAGAGTGGGCGCTTATTCAAGACTGGGCGCTTCTTAATTTTTTTACAATTATTTTACGGCTGAAGGAACTTTCCTCCCACATGGTAATTCTCATAAACCGTCAGACAACGAATTTAGGACCGGAGCCAATTAACTTTCTGTATCTTCAGGGAGGATGGATATTGGAGGTTGCGCGCTTATTCCAGTTTATATACGGTGTACAAAATTGATATTTTATCCTTAATGTTTGGTACAAGTTACTTGAGATGCCTACCCTTGCGCATTCGAGGTACGCAAGAGCTGATACAAAAGACCAAACAATACATTAGAGCTAAACAATGACTCCTAAACAAATAAAATACACGGGTTATTCCCTTGTGTACCGGTATACAGGACAGAACCAGATCAGCAGTAAACGATCAATATCAGGTAGATACGTGGTGTATGGGGACAAATAGTGTACCGAAGGCCATCCTTAGCAGTACTTAAACAACCTCAAACATCATTAAACATCCTAAGCAGTACTTAGACATCCTTAGCATTACTAATGTGTAATATAATGTATGTATAATATGGATGTATAATGATGTTTAAGGATGTTTAAGTACTGCTAAGGATGGCCGTCGGTACACTATTTGTCCCCATACACCACGTATCTACCCAATATCAAAGTGACTACAGTTCCAGGTCGTGTGAAAAATCAATGTATTTATCGTGGGTTATGCAGCCGTTCATTTGGGGTGTTATCAGGAATGCGCGTGTTTCACACCAGCTCATTAGCATGAGCATGTGAACATAAATTCATTCGCGTCCTACGTCGTTCGCCTCATCGCCCTCAAAATTAAACACCCAGTGAAGAAGGGGCATATAGCTTTACTTACCTTGTACTAATGTTCTTTGTAAAAACGACCAGTTTAATCTCGCGTTACTTTCCTTTGTACCTTGGCCTTCAACCGGTTGTAACTACATTTTCTAAATTTTGACTTAGCGACGTATTTAAGTTCCTTGTAGAAAAGTCACCACATTGTATCAAGTATTTGCGAGCTGTATTCCAAGATTCATGTCAAATCATTGTAGCGACATAATAAAGAGGGCGCACATGGCCCGTGTGGACACACCCCAACAAATAGTTGTTTATTACATGGTAAATGTTTTAAATTCGTTTGATCGAGGAGCGAATTAGAATATAAAAGATTATATAACCAAGTGAAAAATACTTTTAAACTTAGCAGGTCAATTTAGACACATCGAGTAAATTACGCGCATCTTCAAATCCTAAAATTTTGTTGATCGTAATTATTTTTTGTGAAAGTATTTTTGTTTTTCGTAAATGCAGCATTGAACAATTTGTATTTTTTTCGGTGCGGGCCCTATACACGTGCCAAAGGAAAAATGTAACCGATGCCAAACGATGCGTTCGGCAAAAAGAAATCAAACCATACAGTAGGTTCCGTATTACTTAGGAGCGCGAGGTAAATCACTTTATGAGACACAGTTTGATGCTACGCTGGTTTAAAATAATGAGTGGAACTTAAAAACGTACAATTCATCAACCCATCTTATGTTGTTTCAAAAGATAATCGCTCTGATTTTTCTTCAATTATTTTTGGTTCTTTTTTGAAGGTTGCGTCTTAACTCAGAGATACAGGGTGACATGGACCTTGTGAAAGTATGGATTCCTCGGTTCTTTATACTGTAGCTCCCTTTTGGCAATCACATGAGTAACATACTTAGTAAAATTAAACTTTGTAGGAGAACAAGTGGGCATCATAACTATTGCACTGTTTGATATATTTTATTTGCGAATTTTCAGGCCAACGAAGAACGCGTGAAAGTAATGAACTCTAACAATCCCAGGTAAAGTGTTTCCTTCAAAGTGATGAAAAATGGTAGGGTTGTGGGATGTGGCTTGATATGACAATGTCAAAATGTAATAAGGGTAAGTTGAAGCCACACATATGCGCACTGAGGCGACAGTGGTAAAAGGGAGAAAACCCTGTTGCTACCAAAAAAAAGATGAAAAAATTGAGCTCAAAAGCTGTGCCATGCTGATGAGGCCTAACAAGGCCGAAACAGCGGTCCATGGCTGCTGGCTTTTGAGCTCAATTTTTTCATCTTTTTTTTGGTAGCAACAGGGTTTTATCCCTTCTACCACTGTCGCCTCAGTGCGCATATGTGTGGGTTCAACTTACCCTTATAACATTTTGACATTGTTTCCTTCAAACTTTGCGCATTTCATGCGGGTTGTCGTCATTGTGGCTACTGTTCGCTGTTGAAGTAATGGTGGTTCAGTTACTCATGTGTCTAAAGCAACCACGACGAAGACACCGACGACGGAAACTGATAAATAGAACAAACAGACAATAGTAAAAACGGATGTGGTTCCTTCTCCTATTGTTGGCAACAGGCTCGTAAACTATAGAATTTTTCAATTTTTGTAGAATTTTAGTATCACAAGGTCATGGATTCGATTTCCGTTCAAACCTGAATTTTTTAAGGGAGCAGGGTTGGCGCAGTGGTGAGAACACTCGCGTTCCACCAATTTCAGTGGCCTGGGCTCGATTCCCGTCCCCGGTGTCGTATTTGGGCTGAATTTGTTTGTTCTCTACTCTGCTCCGAGAGGTGTTTCTCCGGGTACTCCGGTTTTCCCCTCTCCACACAAACCAACATTTGATTAATTTGATTTCATTTTATGTAATATGGTTTCATTTGTGCGTTACAGTGTGCCCAATTTGTACGTCAGCTCGACACTTAAATAAAGTTCATTATTATTATTTCGTTTCTTCTAAACTTTCAGTAGTTTGAATTTTACAAGGAATATGTGGAATTTACAATTCAATGCGATATTCGTGACTTAAGATGGACAGTGTCTCGAATGTATGGAAAGTCAGTTGAATGAATAGACTGCTTTCATGATCTCGCAGTTCTGTGAGATTACCCATTTCTGGCATTGTCAAAGTAGATTGTTTTTGTCCTTTATACCTATTTTATCCAAGTCAATCAGAAGCTGTTTATTATAACCTGCTAGGAAGTGAAATACAATGTTGTTGTTGTTATTATTATTATTATTATTATTATTACTATTATTTTTACTACTACTACTACTACTACTACTACTACTATTGTTATTATTATTATTTTTATTATTATTATTATTAATGGCCAGAGGCGTTACATCATACAAACCCCATCATCCCCTTCTACTACCTATTGTTACATCAACCTTGTCAATGTCCTTCTAATGGTTCTACGCTCTCCAGTGAGTTGACTATCGATAACGTGTTTAATTTCTGTCCTAACCTTTCAGATTCATTCTCAGAAACTACATTGCACAAAATGCCATTTCTGCCGCAGAACAAGGCGATTTTTCTGAGGTAGATATGATAATTGATCATTGTACTGTTCCTTTGTTCGTCTTAGATAGTCATTATAAGGTCCTTCATTGCTTGGCATATGTTTGTGTTTTAATTCAAAACCAGAGGCTTTTTCGGATTAAACACGCCTAATAAGCATTATCACTCCATCGATAGTTTCTAAGAATACTGGAAAATTATGTCAATTATCTTCCAGTTTATTTGCTACGCGGCCCGCGCCATCCCACAGGCTCCCGCGTTTTCTTCGCGTCCTCTCTTTGAGGTTTCTCAGTTTTAGTGTCAACAAGTAGTAGCCTCGCCATTTTTAAAAAGCAACTTAAACATTTTTTATTTAGGAAAGCTTTTAGTTTGTTTCAATAGTTCTTAAGTTCATTGCCTGTGAATATTTTAATTTTAATTAGTATAGAATCTTAACTTATGTAAAGCGCTTCTGAATATTGTGTATAGTTTTAGCGCTATATAAATTCCTTAACATTATCATTAGCCCAGGCCTGTACGTTATCCATCTCCTGGGATTGTTCTCACTAGCCGTATTCCTAAAGTGTTTGTAATAAGTTTTTTTTTCTGCTACTTTTTTGTCCTTTTTGCTCAGGTTCATAGAGTATTGAAGCTTCTTGAAAATCCTTACAGTGAGGATAGTGAAGTTGGTGCTGAGTTTAACGCAAGAGTAACACAAAAGAGAGAAGCGATGCCTGTACCACGTGAGACACCCAGCTGTAGCAGGGCAAGCTCTGGACAGTTCTTTTCGTATGATGGTAAGCCACCTGATTGGGCAGTCGACCTCAAAGTCACGTGATCATCGTAGTCACCTCGTCATATACAAACCGGAAACCTTTTGATGCTATGGCTGCAAGCAGAGGTTACGCAGTGGCGACATGCGGTGCGCCCGACCAAACTTGTTTGACAAGCGTCTTTATGTCGCTAACATGCTTCTGTGGCGATGGCGGTGTGGCACAAATGTTGTAGCATTGATCAGTTATTTTATTTTTCCCTAGTCGTGAATGTTTCTTCAAGTACCCCCGTACAGTACTATTTAGTAGAATTTGGAGAATGTTCGCCTCCCAGAACGGTGTTCTTCAACTGAATTACAACTGTTAGGGTGATCCGCACCTGGGTTGAACTAACATTTGTTTCGAATCACCTACTCTTGTCGACTGTTCTCTCTTCTATCCCTGATCTATCAATTTCTCACATCCGTTTTTATCAGAACAATTTGGCCAAAAAAACCTGGAAAATACCACACGATTGTCAGCAATGTCTCCGCAAGTCACTTTTCTGGAAATCCTGTCACAATTCAGTTATCACTGGGCAGTTTACAGTGGAACCTCGATTTAACGAAGTCGCTGGGTACTGGGTAAATGTGTTCGTTATATCGAGGGTTCGTTATCTCGAAAACCTCGATATAACGAATTTGAGGGAAAACGAGCAAAATGTTCGTTATGTGATTTGCTAAAGCCCGTTGACATAGGCGATTTTTGTCACAAACTTTTTTTCGTTCCCCAGAAGTAAGATTTTATCTAATTTTTGTGCAGTTTATTGCCGTTTTCTGAGATGCAATTCATGAAGCATGGTGACTTACCTGTGTAGCAATTTCACTTTCAAGCAGGCGTAAAGCGTCATTTCGTTCTGACAAACGGCATTTAAATGCCGTAGCTCTCCGGGAGTCCTGTAGTGCCACAGGTAGCCCAAGCTCCTTTGGGAATCGTCGATATGACATTGCGCGAACAACGTTATTATAAGAGTTTCTATGGGAATATAACGATTGTACAGAATAGATCAAAATAAGGGGAAAAAAAATAATAAAATCGACTTACCTTTTCTTGTTGTGAGTATAACGTAATAACAGAGACGCTAAAACTTGCTAGAATCGCTCTGAAACGCCTCCAAACGCCATAAAAACAAGTTATGCTCACAGCAAGAAAAGGTAAGTCGATTTTATTATTTTTCCCTTATTTTGAACTATTCTGTTCAATCGTTATATTGCCATAAATACCTCTTGCTAACCGAGTTCGAGGTCCGTACTGTAAGTTACGGACCGAGTTTTTTTCGGCTCGGATTTATGGCCCAAGCGCGAAGGATCCATAACTTGCAGTACGGACTGAGAAAACGAGGTTTGTAAGATATTTATTATATCTCAAAACAAACTTTTGAATTTAGCGGGCCGTACAGTGGAGTACGGCCCGCTAAATTGACCAATCGCAGCGCGCGTACTAACTGAGAGATGTAATAAAACTTTTATATTAACGCTGTTACGCAATGTCATGTTGACGGTTCCCAAAGGCGCTTGGGCTACCTGTTGTAGTGCTAAAAGAATTCTTATCGCTGTTGGTCTGTTCAGCGTTTATCTTTTGTCGCGTGTTGACATACAGTTTGTTATATCGTGGTATATTTTACGTTTCGGCTTCCAGATTATGGTCGCTATATCGACGATTTCGTTGTATCGAGGTTCTGTACCATGCATTTTACTGTAACTTTTGGCCGGGCTGACGAACATCGTTCGTTAAATCAATGTTCCACTGTACAAGTGTCAGGGAGTAAAAGTTTGCGGTGCGCGATTATACAAAAATCTCCAACATCCTAATGAACCGTCGCAATGCAGAGTCTGGGTTTTGGTCGAGGGTCAAAAATCCAGACTCCGCAATGCATGGTTTGATCTACTGATAATGAAAAAATTAGGACCACACTGTATAGTGTGATCCAGAGATTAAGACCACACCGTACAGGAAAACAGTCAGTACCATAGTGGAGCATCGTTTCGTGGTTTTTGCATCTTTACACTGCGTGGTTTCATCCACAGGTCAAACATTTTACTGCACGTTCTGGTATAGAATTGACACAGCGCATGGCCGATTCATTCAAAGAAATACAACTTCCCATTAATTAATAGGGCTTTCCGTAGTTCATGACATTACGAGGTGTCTAGAAGCCACATAACCACGTGCTAAGTGTTTTGATTAGCTCCTCATGATGACACGAACTGAAACCTCCGAGTAGTTTGTGTTTGAATAGTGGGCTTTGTGGCTTTTTTTGTTAATATTGCATATATGATTTTATTGTAGTAAAAAAAAGTGTTGATCGAAATACTTTTTGATCGAACTTACACCTGTAATTAACTAAACCTCAATGTATTGTGATCTTTTTCGGTGAACTTTGTATGTTCATAAAGACAATAGTAATCTGAATTGCAATGTAGAAGTCTTGTTAAGTCAGTTAATACACACCGTATCTTACAGTCCAAAAATGATAAAGCCACACGGAATTTGGTGTGAAATGTTAGTAGTCCAAATTGTCACACTTCACACATATTGCAATAGATATGCTGTGTAAAGGGTATGAGGGGGTGGGGCACAGTTTACACCCTCACTCATTCAATATAGGAAAAATAGGCCCCTTTCCAAATAGGCCCCTCTCCACTGTCGTCAAAAACACGAGCATAAGAATGTTACGATGGCCCAGGAGGGTCACAGTCCAGCTTTGTGTTTTGACAGTACAGTTTTATTTTTTAACAGTGCAGTTTTATTTTTCACCGTCCAGTTTTATTTTTGACTCGTCTGTTTATTAAAGTTTTCACTCTCCAGTTTTAGTTTTCACTCCCCGGTTAGTTTTCACAACGCAGTTTTAGTTTTCACTCCGCAAGTTTAGTTTTCACTCCGAAGTTTTAGCCTTCACTCCGCAGCTTTAGTTTTCACTTCGCAGTTTTAATTTTCAATCCGCAGCTTTAGTTTTCACTTCGCAGTTTTAATTTTCACTCCCCGGTTTTAGTTTTCACTCCTCAATTTTAGTTTTCACTCCTCAATTTTAGTTTTCACTCCGCAGTTTTAGTTTTCACTCTGCAGTTTTATGCACCTATCAATGTTAAGCCGGCGGGGGGGGGGGAATCAGGGCATGGGGTGGGGATTTGACATTTTTGAAAAATTTGCCGTCAAATTCCCTGCCCACGGGCAAATCATTCCAGTCAAATGCAACCAAATTTCCCCACCCCGGGCTGCACATCGCTGTCAAATATCCCAAGGCTGGCAAAAAAAGATTCAAATATTCCCTCCCCCGGGAGAACAAGGTCAGTCAAATGCCCTACCCCAGGGCCAACAAAGACAATCAAATCCCCACCCCATGCCCTGACTCCCCCCGCCGGCATTGATAGGTGCATTAGCATTCAGTCTGCAGCTTTAGTTTTACGCGTGCGCGCCACGTTAATAGCAGGCAAGCACAAAGCGGAAGTTTAAAATTTTGTTCTTCCACTGAGAACGATCGGAATGCAAATAAAATGAGTCAATCTCACAACGCGAACCAGATCTCCCTCAATTTTGTTGCACATGCTGTGTTGGTGGAACCGTTGGTGGTGGCCATTATGGATGCTGTTACAAGAGCAGGCTAGACTTCAGAATACCCGTCCACTTATTTACATACTGATGAATAACAAAAGAGTCCATTGTGATAGTCCTCGCTCTTTAAAAGTCCCCGACACATGTAAATGAAGTGGACAGGTATTCTGAAGTTGCTCCCTGCATTTGTCTGTACACCAAATATGTGTAACACATTGTGTCTTGTTTCACATGAAATCTGACGTAACATGTTATAGTTCTGACAGAAGTGTGCGGTAAAATATAATTTACCCCAAGAATTGATACATAAAAACAATGCCGGTAATTTTGCCGGTAATAATTCCGTCTAACTTTGAGCATTGATACCTTTTCATTCCAATGAGACAGAATTGCAGAAATAGTAATTGCTACATTTATTGTCAACGTTTGGAAAACAAAAAGTATTGTTATTCTAGACTAAAATAAAGAATCAAGTAAGAGAAGATTGCTACTATTTTTGGAATCACTACATACAATCTTTTTAAAAAGATAAATTCTTTTATCTAATCCTCATCCTTCAACAACACAATATCCACATTATCATGAACGCCTTGAAGTAGCAATTCTCCATCGTAATGTACAATCTTCTTTTTCTTCGCAGCTTTAAGAGTCCCAACCAGGGCTGCAAATAGAAAATACAAGCTACATGTGTAAATGTTGATATTCCCTGGTGAAGGGAGGGGGTATGCTACCATATCTATGAGCTACACACGTATGTGACACTGTGAAGGGTATGGTTTTCAAGCTGTTCAGTCTGGGATAGGGTCAAGAAATCAGAGAGCTTAAGTCTAGAATAGGGTATCATTTTCAAGGAAACTGATGAATTGGTTGAAGATATTAGTCTGGCTGGACTGTTCTGTCTACATTTAAGTTAAAATAGAGACCTTACGCAACAGGACGACTGGAAGACTTAGGACGGCATAATGACGTAAAAATGTCGCATAAGAATGGGAATGCACAGTGTCGTGCTACGATTTTTTCGGCATTCTGCCGTCCTGAGTCTTCCAGCCGTCCTGTTGCATAAGGTCTCTAATATCAACTCTAAGATACTTAGAGATTTTACCAAAGTGAACCAAGATCTAGTATAGGTTAAGGGTTCCAGGGATGCAGGAGCATATCCCACCAAAAAGTTCCTAAAAGACTTCCCCTCCCATGGGACATATAGAATACACTCTGGGAGCTGACATTCCCAAGAATCGGCATTTCTTGAATCAGAAAGTTACAGCAGCACTCCCACCAAAAAGTTCCTAAAAGAGTTCCCCTCCCATGGGACATATAGAATACACTCTGGGAGCTGACATTCTCAAGAATCGGCATTTCTTGAATCAGAAAGTTACAGCAGCACTCCCACCAAAAAGTTCCTAAAAGAGTTCCCCTCCCATGGAACATATAGAATACACTCTGGGAGCTGACATTCCCAAGAATCGGCATTTCTTGAATCAGAAAGTTACAGCAGCACTCCCACCAAAAAGTTCCTAAAAGAGTTCCCCTCCCATGGGACATATAGAATACACTCTGGGAGCTGACATTCCCAAGAATCGGCATTTCTTGAATCAGAAAGTTACAGCAGCCAAAACGTTCCTAAAAGAGTTCCCCTCCCATGGGACATATAGAATACACTCTGGGAGCTGACATTCCCAAGAATCGGCATTTCTTGAATCAGAAAGTTACAGCAGCACATCCCACCAAAAAGTTCCTAAAAGACTTCCCCTCCCATGGGACATATAGAATACACTCTGGGAGCTGACATTCCCAAGAATCGGCATTTCTTGAATCAGAAAGTTACAGCAGCACTCCCACCAAAAAGTTCCTAAAAGAGTTCCCCTCCCATGGGACATATAGAATACACTCTGGGAGCTGACATTCTCAAGAATCGGCATTTCTTGAATCAGAAAGTTACAGCAGCACTCCCACCAAAAAGTTCCTAAAAGAGGTCCCCTCCCATGGGACATATAGAATACACTCTGGGAGCTGACATTCCCAAGAATCGGCATTTCTTGAATCAGAAAGTTACAGCAGCACATCCCACCAAAAAGTTCCTAAAAGACTTCCCCTCCCATGGGACATATAGAATACACTCTGGGAGCTGACATTCCCAAGAATCGGCATTTCTTGAATCAGAAAGTTACAGCAGCACTCCCACCAAAAAGTTCCTAAAAGAGTTCCCCTCCCATGGGACATATAGAATACACTCTGGGAGCTGACATTCTCAAGAATCGGCATTTCTTGAATCAGAAAGTTACAGCAGCACTCCCACCAAAAAGTTCCTAAAAGAGGTCCCCTCCCATGGGACATATAGAATACACTCTGGGAGCTGACATTCCCAAGAATCGGCATTTCTTGAATCAGAAAGTTACAGCAGCACATCCCACCAAAAAGTTCCTAAAAGACTTCCCCTCCCATGGGACATATAGAATACACTCTGGGAGCTGACATTCCCAAGAATCGGCATTTCTTGAATCAGAAAGTTACAGCAGCACTCCCACCAAAAAGTTCCTAAAAGAGTTCCCCTCCCATGGGACATATAGAATACACTCTGGGAGCTGACATTCCCAAGAATCAGCATTTCTTGAATCAGAAGACTCAAGATTTAACAAGGATTTAGTTTTTGAAAAATGTGAAAAGGTTGAATCATATAGGTAGTGATTTTAACCATGATTTTGAATAGTGATTCCATTTGTCAGGAGCTTTCTTCACTAGTAAGTAGATATAAGAAGATGTAAGATACCAGAATTGTATGTTCTATCAGGTCTGATTAATTGCCTAGTGTTTTATGGATCCATTTGATTAAAAGAATGATTTGATTAAAAGAAAGGACTATCAAATGACTCCTCACAGACACAACCACTTCACATTATGCTCTACAATGGATACTGACAGGAGCACATTAAATTTTACAGTAAAGCAATAAATTATAGTGGCAAAGAAAGTAAAATGAAACAACCACGTGTCTTTCACCTTCAAAGATATTTGCACATCTGTCATCATTAAAGAGCACTCCAAATTTAACTGTGATATTGCCATCTGCAGGTCTAGGGGAACCTAATCTTTTCAACTCTTGTACCAGCAACTTAATCTCATGTTCAACATTCATGGTAGTTGTACCTTTATATTGAACACACAAAACAACAAGCTTTCAGTTAAAAAATAGTTCATAAATCTAATAAAGACATTCAGCCAAATGAATTCAAAAGCCACGACACAATTTTTTCTACAACTAAACTTCACATGAAAACCATGGAGGTCAATAATTTCCAAGGATTACACATGAAATAAAACAAAATTATTTGACAATATTTGCTTTGTTTTATTATTTTTGTTTTTCATTTTTTTTTTTTTTTTGCTTTTTGCACCTTCTTCAGAAACATCACAAAATTTAGTAATTGTTTATAATAATATCGTAACCACCAATGAGTTTGAGTCCCTTAAGAGCCAATTGTTGACTCAGAGAAAACGAGAAGTATCAACCAACTAGGGTAGCATACTACTTGATTTCATATCAAGCAATAGTTATAAATAATAAAAATACTATTCATAAATTATTACTAAATATTTTGTTATTAAGCAGTTATTAACTTCATTATTAAGTAAGGAATGGATGAAGTATTTTAGATAGATATATTGCATGAGTAATCATAGTATCCAAGTTTTACAAGGGTCATTTATGATGCAACTTTCAACTAATCAGGGCTCATCTCTCCAATCACCTAAAAAATGCAATTGAAAACACTTGCTCAAAGTTAGTTTTTTTTTGTTTCAGGTCCAAAACACAGAAATCTATGATCAATGACTGTGAAACTCCATTCTTTTTAAGAGCAAGTTCAGCAGTTAATTTATCAATTTGGTAAGGTTATAGTTTTAATATTACAACCAATCACAGGAGCTTTCCTCTTGATCCCCTATTACCTTTCTGGTAGGGCGTTTTGACAGACCTTGTTACTTTTATTTGCTTCATGAAAGCTTCCATAGTTTTGTGATACTGCTTCAAGTGATTTCAAAGTATTGGTCAAGTTGGGATGGATTTATCACAAACAAATGTTTTGAAAACCAACCAACCTCTGTGAAGACCACTAACCTCCATGCAGTGTGCGATGATTGCTAAAAGGCTATATGGAATTGCAAACTACTTGTATTGAAAAATGAACTGTACAATTGAAACTACAGGAAAATGAAATATGGAGGTGAGTTCTTTTGCACACAGCTTATTTGGCAGCAAAAACACCGTGATTTCAAGTAAAAGGCTTTTCTAAAAACTAATACCTAGGACAGTACAAATGACAAATGCCAATCAAGAATATAAAAGAAAGTAATATTCCTTGTATTGTCATTGGGCTCCCGTGATAATTACATAAAATGAAATTAATTAATTTAATTAACTATTTAAAAATCTGGAGAATCACCAGGGAGAGGGGGTAGTCCCATATATTGGCTATATAGGTATGTGCCACGGGATAGGGTATGGTTTTTGAGGTTCTCTATCTTTCAATAGGGTATCATTTTTGCCCATGTTGGCATAGTGTTTCCGGTGTGATCCTAAGATACGGTGCCTAAATTGTATCAACTAAAATAGCAGTGCGTAAATACCCAGTTAAACAAATGATCTCTGAAAGTTAAAGAATTAGCAAAGCAATTTTATAAACTTTCTGTTTTTCCATAGCGGTTATTTTAGTAGGCTAAGTCTTCTATTCTATGCTTGATGCTTACTTCCAGTAATCTTATAGAAACAAAATAAAGTTGACCTGTTCAAGCTATTTTAGTTTTAGTTTTCCCTTGCAAAGGTCTCATTTTTCAGGTTTGGGCCTTAAACAGAGTATCAATTTTCGTTTGCTTTATCCTTAGATAGGATCAGGGTTAAGACACTTCGCGGCACACATCTATCCGAAATTTATGGGAGTAGCCCTCCACCCCCACCCCCACCTCGCTTCTCCCCCTGAGAATCACCAGCAAATTATCGAAATATTTTACAAAGTATTTTAATCATTTTGCGCCAACATCTGGAGAATGGTTTTCTACAAAGAGCGTGCGTCCCTTCAAGATAAAAACAGCATGGGTGACCTTTGCATATAAATATATATATTTATATATATACTGATATTATACATGTTCATGTCCCGAGAAATTGCATTTTTAAGACCTTTGCTACGTATATTTTTGTACATGTTGTCCCGATTGTGGGCTAAACCAGTTCATAACGCCATTACACAAAATGCATCGCTAGATAACGTAAGCTCAAGTGACTTGGTACTTTTCATGAGTAAAACTGCCGTGGATTTTAGATTTAAAATTGGTGATATCTCCATCTTACCTTCCGGTGATCAAACTTTTGCGATCGCACTCACCTCCCAGTATTGAGCCTGCATTCCTCCAAATCAGCGTCCTCGTAACAAAGATCGTGATGTTCATGCATAGTATCTTGAAATGGATCGTCCACGAACGATTCTATTTTAAAATTTGTGACAAATTTCATCGAACAACTATTTAAAAAGAGTTTTATGATTGATTCCTGAACAGGATGTAGTTATTTCTATCCGTGAACAACATATTTTCAACATGGTGACTCATATTATTGAGGGAATAGATAATGAAGTCCTTTTAGTCTTTAGTGTTATCGTTGCCATCGTGGCAGTTTTGGTAGTACAATCCATTTATAGCTCTTCCAGAGGAAATGTGCAGAATGCCTCTTCTAACTGGAGTAATGAAAATGTTTCACATCGCGAATGTCCTACATCACACAGAGAAGGTAACAAAACAAAGGAATTCTTGGCTAGATTCCTATATCGCCCCATTATTTCATTTTGCATGCTGTATCCGTACTGTTTTGGGTAAGATTTCCGTACAGGTCCCTACTTCATTATGCATTCTGTAACTATACTATTTCGTTCTTCGAACACAAGAAATATTTGCACGTGCATTACACCAGACAAGACAACTTCAGCATGCATAATGGGACCTGTGCGGAAATCATTCCAGAATGCATGCATGAAGGATGGGGTTTTAAGCAAATCCAGTCGAATTCCGTTTATTGAGATTTCAGGATTAAATCATTCTTAATAGAGATTATGAATTTAAAGGTTGCAATAATAGGGTTTATTAAAATGAAACATTTCTCTCGTTTGATTCTTAACCAATCTTTTGTAGTTTATAGTTAAATGATTTCTTTGTGTGTTCATTATTTTATGCTATTCACATTCCAATAATATTATTGCAAATATTATAATCATTTTATGTGATTGGCTCTCTCAATTCATTATAACATTATATATGTAACATTTTCGTTTTTCTCATAACATAAATGGTTGATGAACAGTGACTATGGTAATGAGAAATTGGATGTTGGTCACTACTAAGAGCAGTTTTGAAATAGCACTTGTATAACCAAAACTAAGTTTGAAGTGAGGGAGGAGGAGGACTGCAACCAATCACAGTAGATGAACACAGTCAGAGAACCTTAATATAACTTAAAAAGTTTTTGTGTTCTGCATTCATTCTCCATTAGTTAGATAAGAAGCTTTCCAATACAGTCAAACCTCAATTATCCAGACTCATTGGGCCTTGTGCAAGTATGAAAATCAGTAAGACAGAAAGTAATGTAAACAATTAAGGAAACAGACTGTAATAGTGAACACACTGTAGATCATACTAGAACATGGAGTTATTATGCCATGGTGGTTTTTAAACTTGGCTAACTAGCCGGTTGATGCTTCAAAGCTTTCACAATCGTCTGACTCACGAGTACAAAGAAAGGCTTTGCCTCAACAATGTACATCTTGTTAATATTTATAACAAATATTTATAACAAAAATGGGACCAGAGAACAAAGTCCGGATAATCAAAAAGTCTGGGAATTGAGGTTCCACTGTATGAGAAAATTGTTTTAAAATTATAAAGATTCATAAATGTTAATCATGTTTGATTTTAATAATAATTTTTTTGTTACTATTAACTAATTAAAATCACTGGTTTATCTTATGTAGAGGTAAATGCTGAATCAGCTGTACATAACTATGATCAAGAGACATTGCCAACAGAAAGTATAGCTAATGATGAAGGTATTGCAGCAGAGGAAAATAATTCATTACCTCTGCAGTCAGAAAGCACTTTTGAAGGGATGCACAGACGATGTGGCCAAAATTCTTCTGATGCTAGCAGTTGCAATAGCAGGACTGAAAACCAGATTATCATTCGGGTTAAGTACATGGAAAATGAAAGGACAGTGTCGGTCAATAAGAGCATCACTGTAAGAGAATTAAAGAGGTAAAGTTGATCAGTTAATTCTTAACCCCTTTTTAGCTTTATAACTACTTTATAAAACTGTGGTCGAGTGTTGATCGACTGTTGAGCAATAGCGATGGACACCTCAATTACCCCACAGTCGTCCCGGGTTGCCACTCAATTGACAGTTCAGTCAACCCTGGGTCGACCCTCCGTCAACACACGGTCAACAGACTTTTAATTTTCATTGCCACTTTATCAAGTGGCAATTGATGCGAGAGGTGACCACACATTGGATGTCAGTCGATTTGTCAATCGCTGCCTTACGGTTGGCTGGCAGTAGCATATTGTAAGATATGTAAGATGTTAAATCCAACAATTTCTGGTGATTTTTTCTGCACGAGCAAAATAAAGTTACTTTGAAGACAGATGTTTATCAGAGCAATCCCCCTTTCACTCTTGACCGTGAGTGTCAGCAAAGCACTGATAGAGTATCGGCCAGGTGTCAACAGCGTATCAACTGACTAGGGGGAGACTACCGCCCAACAAATGAGGTGCTTGACATGTGGCCAACTATCGCCCGTTGTTGGTCGAGTGTTGACCATGTGTCGGTCAAGATGTCCAACGACTCTTGTCCAAGTAGCTATTGACATGTCGATTGCTTCAGTTGCTTTACTACTACAGTGAAACCTCTATTAAGCGGACCCCCAATAAAGCAGACACCCTCTTAAGTGGATGCTAAGATGGGTCCCAAAATTGATGTCTTATATTTCCCTTTATAATGAACCCCTATTGAGCAGACATGTCTACTGAGTGGACGTGGACACTAAAATAAATTGTATATTTGGCTAATTTCTCTCATTAAAAACCTTGAAATAGTCTATTAAATAAAGAAAAAAGCAATACATTTACTGTCAATAAACTGTCCATTGGACCGATATGTAGCCTGTGTACAGCTACCCCGTCAAAAAAATATCGAGAAAGGAGCATGATGCTTCTTTCCTGATTTTTTTTTTGAGCGGAGGAGGTGGCTGTACACAGGCTAATCAATATCTAATCAATATCTGGACGTATGATTGTCATCCATGATCAGAGCTCACTTTAAAGGCACAAAGTACAGCACAGGTACTCATAATCCTTCTTTAGCTAGTTTTTTCTTTAGCCAACTGGGAAGCACTGCAGATGGCCTCAAAGCTTCTTGAATATGCAAGATTTAAAGCGAATGAGAAGCTTTCTCTGATCCTGTCTAAATCAACAGATCTGCCTCAGAAAATATTTATTCAAAACCAGAAACAATCTTCAATTTGTGATTACTTTAAGAAATAAATTACTTGTATGCAAACACCGACAGAGTCAATGTACCACAAATATTATTGTTGCCGTTTTGCTGTTATGTTTATGTTTTTGCATTATCACAAACGTATTAAAGTTGGTAATGAATGGTAAGAGTGCCTTAGTATTAGTACAGAGTAACCGTTGAATGCAATTTTTACAAACCTCTATTAAGTGGACACTTGGGAAGGTGCTAAGGGTACCTGTGAAATACAGGTTTCAATGTACAAAGACAAATAAATGTTGTTTAATGAACATCACTTTATTATAAAACATTTAGAAACTTAGTCTTCTTACTTTCTATAACAGGCTTTGCTTTCCTGATGAAATGGACAGAGGATACAGAGTAAGGCTTATATACAGTGGGTGTCTACTTCAAGATGACAATGCAGCCATATCTTTTTATGGTGTAAATGACTACTCTGTTATTCACACACAGATTTCTGATATCAGAAGAGATCATAACGAATCTGCCAGACAGATCCCTGAAACAGACTTGGACATGTCTAAGTTCTTTTTGCCTCTCCTTGGTATAATTCTAATAGTTTGTTGGTATGGAGTGTTTTACTATAGACAACTGTTTAGTGTCATATCAATTGTTATTCTAGTGTTTGTGACTCTTGCATATGGTGTTCTAGCAAATGTAATGCTCTCATAGACCCTCACAGTGCAAACAAACACAATCAAGTCAGACAATAAATTTCAGTTGCAGATGTATATCGAAGACTTAAACTATAATAATAATAATAATGAACTTTATTTGAGTGTCAAGTGTATTTAGCACTGCTGTACTAATTGGGGACACTGTAAAGCACAAATGAAATAAATTAAATCAAATCAAATGTTGGTTTTTGTGGAGAGGGGAAAACCGGAGTACCCGGAGAAAAACCTCTCAGAGCAGAGTAGAGAACCAACAAACTCAGCCCACATATGACGCCGGGGCCGGGAATCGAACCCGGGCCACATTGGTGGAAGGCGAGCGCTCTCACCACTGCGCCAACCCTGCTCCCCTGCGCCAACCCTGCTCCCCCAATACTGTGCCAACCCTGCTCCCCCAATACTGTGCCAACCCTGCTCCCCCAATACTGTGCCAACCCTGCTCCCCCAATACTGCGCCAACCCTGCTCCCCCAATACTGCGCCAACCCTGCTCCCCCAATACTGTGCCAACCCTGCTCCCCCAATACTGTGCCAACCCTGCTCCCCCAATACTGTGCCAACCCTGCTCCCCCAATACTGTGCCAACCCTGCTCCCCCAATACTGTGCCAACCCTGCTCCCCCAATACTGTGCCAACCCTGCTCCCCCAATACTGTGCCAACCCTGCTCCCCCAATACTGTGCCAACCCTGCTCCCCCAATACTGTGCCAACCCTGCTCCCCCAATACTGAGCCAACCCTGCTCCCCCAATACTGTGCCAACCCTGCTCCCCCAATACTGCGCCAACCCTGCTCCCCCAATACTGAGCCAACCCTGCTCCCCCAATACTGTGCCAACCCTGCTCCCCCAATACTGCGCCAACCCTGCTCCCCCAATACTTTGTCATCAGGCTGCAAAGATCAGTAGGCCACATTACCTCTCTATTCCCTTCTTCATCCTGCGAGCGGATTTAGTTCCCCTTCGCGGATGTCGACCCACCTTTAGAGCTTATTTATTTAACTGTTGATCTTGGCAGAGTTAGACTTTGGATCGGGAAACTAACGGATACCATAAAGGATAAATCTTTGAAAAAAAAAGCGGATCCGTTAATTTTTCAGAAAAGGTTGTTGAGTGCATTCGCGGTGGCATTTCGTAAAGTATCAGGGGCACCCAACGACCAAATTTTTCCAAATACCTCAGAAGTGCCTTAAATGGAATTTTCTATGCTTTAGAAGCCCGTTTCATTAATTTGGAGCTGCCCTAAAAACTATCTATCTGTTCGGATTTCTTAGGGGAACTGTGTTCGTCTCGAAAATCCTAGGCGGCCTTTTTGGCTCATCCGAAAGTTTTAGCTACTTTTATAGGTCTGTTCGAAAAATGAAGAACTCGTGCTAGCATTGCTGTCGTTAGAAATTTTTAGGAGACCTTTTTGTAAAAGCTTGCGTCTATGAAGAGATTCCGAAAATTTTAGGCAAACCGTAACGCGCATCCGAAGATTGCAGGGGAGTAACTTTTTTTATTCGAAAGTATTAGGGGAAGAAATCATACGCTACTGAACAGAGACAAACAAGCCGACATTACCGTCGACCATATCTTCCATAACTTAGAAAAATAAAGCATTCAGATCACTTAGATCAGTTAGATGTAAGGTGAATGTTTATTATCATTACCTATACATGTTTGAAACCGATAAAATTTCCAGTTTTTAATTTGATCGCGGAAAAGCGTTTTAAACAAGGAGAAAACAAATCTAGTATAAACATATCCAGCTTATCCATAAGCGTTAAGGCCATCCTATTTTTTTTCTCCGTTTAGCGTCGTCCGACCGACCCAAATTTTTGGCATTTAAAAAAAAGTAATTCAGTACGTAGTTGGACCATTTTTCACTTGAAATAATTCTTATGACTTTTTTTTTTAACTTTCTTTTTTTTCAATCCGACCGACCGACCCAATATCAGAAAACGCATTCGACGCTAAACGAAAAAAAAAGTATGAGGATGACCTAAGTTTTATCGCGTCGGAATGGTCGGTCAACAGCATAAAGACTGTGAGAATTAAGCTTACCAGGTCGTTCAAGTCAGTACGAGAGTACAACGTTAAACAAAGACGTTCTGATTTGGTGAATTTGGACTGCCTTCTCAGATAAATCTTGCTTCGATTTTCTGCACCCATGCGTTATACATCCCTAACTTGCGGACGACGTCCAAAAATTGCGAGTTGTAACTCGAACGAAAATTCTAGGGTAACTTTCTGTTGACTATCTATTTACGAAAAGTCTTGGACAACTTTTTCTCGACCACGTAAATTACGCAAATTCTAGGGCAATTTTTTTTTCCGAAAATCAAGACAACGTGTTCTTTCCCTTGAGGAGAAATTTTCCGAAAAATTTAGGCGACCTTACATTCGAACAGATATTTTACCGAAATCATTCGTTGGGTTAAGTATGTAGATGCGAATTTCAAATCCTTCCTGACAGAAGGTTAAATCACGCACTAGGAACTCATATAATTGTCTTTTTAATTTTTAATAAGGAAAAACTAGCAAAGTCAAACTTAAACTTCAGTTAGTGTTGTTTAAAGCATGCGCTGTGGCCTTTTCGTAAAACATTGTTTTTCTCCCGTTTGATAGTTTGAATGGGCGGCGCTTTCACATAGGAGATGCCTTATTTATCGTAATGTAACAGGAAATACAGGAAATTACCATTTAACAGGGAATTGCCATTTTCTTATTTGGTTGTTTGAATATTAAAAAGTATTGTAAGTTATTGTTGAGAAAGTTTGGTTTTCAAAATTTGTGTTGAAGGTCCTTTTTTACACTTAGTAGTAAAGATTATTTCACAAGAAAAAAACTACCTTAATCTTTGTATTTTGCGGCCATTTTTACAACTCAAAAAACAACATGCTAAAGGAAATTTTATTATCTTAATCAAAAGAACGCATATTTTCATGGGGGTCCAAATCCGCGAAAGGGGGTCCATATCTGCTAGCGGATCTGGACTGGGGGGTCCAAATTCACGACAAAGTCCAAATCCGCTGTGACACCGGCAACGCAGGCAAATAAGGAGCTTTGGTGTAACTATGATGTAACTAGTGAACGGCATCCAAAATCCGATGACGGGTGTTTAGACTTCGAAAAGAGTTACTGTATCGACATTTTCTATAAGGCAGAATAATCATAAAAGGAATTTCCACCGTAACAAGAGAGGACGAGTGTTGGATGAATACAGATCGCGGGCGCTCCTTTTCGATGCTAAGCTTGTTGCCTGCCTTTAATTTCGAAAAAAGAAATGCACGGGAAGTATTGAATTCCTTTTGACTTAACCTCGGCGAGCTAGATTTACAAATTAATTTCACGTGTTAAGTATACTAGCGAAAACAACTGCAAAACAAAATTGTTAAAGCGAAACTCGTGAATCCTTCATCGTTTTTCCAGCTTGCAGAATAAAATAGGTTTGTCCTTAGTCCCGATTTTCGCATAAAAATTGTTGGATTTTTTTACTGGACCTTTCTATCAATAGCAGGTTGTGAATGTTTTTCGCGACAAGAACAGTGCCACCTTCCAGAAGGCAAACAATGTTACCACAAAACAACTTCACTGTTCGGTACTTGCAAAGACTGTTGTAAAATAATGATAAAAAATTAAACAGTTTCCCCGCTTTTCTTTTGTTTTCAAATCCTACGTTTACGTCTAAATGACTAATCGTTGACTCAACACGAACTCGGTAGCTTTCGCACCATGTCAACAGTGAAAGTACTAATGGAGAACCAAGAGGGTCTCACACTGAAGAAATTATTTTGTGGAAAGTTTCATCGACTGAACAAGAAACTTCTGGTATCCAAGGTGTTTTATTTTTGTTACTGGGGAGCGGTTGGTTCGTTTTTCCCGCTTCTTGGAGTTTATTTTAAGCAGCTAGGTATGAACCCGAGCCTTAGTGGTATTCTAGTTGGTTGCCGTCCTATGGTGGAATTTTTCAGCGCGCCTCTTCTCGGATCACTAGCCGACAGATTAAACAAACGTAAAGTACTGATGATTTTTTCGTTAATTTGTTGGATATCATTCAACTTCTCCTTGGCTTTTATAAAGCCGGCTCCGGTCACGTGTAGGAAGTATTTCATTCTAACAGAAAATGTTTCTCAAATCGTCACGGGAGAAAATTCCGAAATCCAAGATTTTCTCGCGCCTAACACACCCGAAAAGAAAGAACCTGAATTCAAAGCCAAAAGTTCTTTGGTTTTTGATCGCGAAGGTGTACACCAGGTATTTCTCGTCTTATTGTTTTTAACAGTTGTGGGAGAATTCTTTTCGGCACCGGCGATCACCCTAGCCGACTCAGCTACGCTTGGCATGTTGGGTGAGAACAAAGAACTGTACGGGCGACAGCGGATGTGGGGAAGTTTAGGCTGGGGAGCCGCCATGTTTCTTTTAGGTTTTGTCATTGACAGCATCAAAGGAGTCGAAGTTTGTGGAGAAACTATCAGCCAGAATTACAGCGTTGGGTTTTACTTCTTTTTTGTGTTTATGGTGTGCGCCCTGACCGTCGCCACCCGTTTCACCTTCCAAAACAAAGAGCTTGAATTGGAAGGACTATCGGAAAAGGAATCAGGACTCTATCGGATACTACTATCCCTCCGATACGGAGTTTTTCTACTTGTGACTTTTTTCATGGGTTTTGGCGTGGGATTAATATTCACATTTTTGTTTTGGCATCTGGAGGATCTCGGAGGTCCGCCGACTTTATTCGGTATCGCTTCGCTAATCGATCATATTTCGGAAATTGTGTGCTACTTTAACGTCGGACGCCTCATCAGTTGCGTTGGCCACATTCGAGTGCTGTACATTGGTCTTTTGGGTAATCTTATTAGGTTTATCTATATTTCTTTTTTGACCAATCCATGGTTAGTGCTACCTCTGGAAATTCTTCAAGGGGTAACTCATGCTGCTGTGTGGGCAGCTTGTACCAGTTACGTGGGGCGTATTGCACCCCCCGGATACGCGACTTCGGCTCAAGGTATTCTACAAGGATTGCATCACGGTCTCGGGAGGGGGTGCGGTGCAATCATAGGGGGAGTTCTTATACACAAATTGGGTACCAACGTGACATTCAGGGCATATGGGTTTGCGAGCTTTGTTGTTCTAATTCTTTTCGCAGTCTTCCAAAAAATTCTTGGACCTGATGAAAGATTGATGAACGGAAGAAGACCCAGTCAGTTGGAAGTACCATCAAAGGCAAAACAAAGCCCTGACAACAGCCCTGAATCAGACTCGCCTCCTTCAATAGTGGGACCTCTTATTCCTTCGTTATTTACTTATAAGAACACTGAAGAACCTAAATATGGAGTTGTTGGAAGACATATTCAACCAAGGAGTTCGACCACGAGCTGAGACATACCATTCAACGGTACACCATCCAACTCGTATATATTTCATGTCATGAATCTCTTAGGATAATGTATTTAGAATATACTATCATGTATTATAGTTCACCACTAAATTTTCTCCGATTCTTATTGGTTTAAATTGATCACGTAACGCGATAGTGTTCGTCCACGGAGAGACACTAGGGACCTTAAGCAAGGACGACGACGACGTCAACGAGAACGACTACAAAAAAGATAAATTCGCGTTACTGCAATGAAATTGCAATTATTCCAACACGTTCTCCTTGTGAAACTCATGCCAGCTGTCCAGGAATTTAACTTGCATGAACGGCGTTGATGTTATCCGAGTAAATCGAACATTTCTCTACTTGTGCTCATGTCCCCCACAGAACTTTAAATTTGGTCATTTCACGTCGTTGGTTTGGAGAGAACGGCAACAGAATGTACCAAAATGCAAAATGCACGCGCAGGGCGTGCAGAGCCATTGTTTTTGCTCATTATGCCTATTGGTTTTTTGGCGTTCTCGTTCTCGTCGGCGTCGTCCTTGCTTAAGGTCCCTACTATCAGCCCATGGTGCCCGTCTGAGGAAAATGCCCGGATGGATAGTACTCGTCCGTGAAAATGTGAATTTTCTGACAGTTATACCGTATTTTTTAGCCAATGCACATTGCAAATTACTGAAATTTCAGGCTGTGCGCATGGATAAATATTTGATTGATCTGCATTTAGTGGGTTTTGAATGTTTTTCAACTGGCGCGCGGAAGAAAATTAAATGGTGAACAATAAAGACAGTAGAGTGTTTATGTCTCGGAACCATCGGTCCAATGGTTGCCCCTTGAAAATTTGATGTTCTTAAAACTACCATATTTGCCCTCGAAGCTTCGCTTCTCGGGGAAATATTTGTTTTAAGAACATCAAATTTCCGCGGGTCAACTATAAGCCGATAGTTCCTTTACAGAAACATTCTATTGCTTAATTAGACAGCACTTGGTTGAAGATCGTTCCCAAAATGGCGACGTCTGTGACGAGTAAAATCGTCTGCCGTTAGCCAGAGTTAAATCTGTGAAGTCACTCTTAGGGTTTAAAGGGTTAAGCGAAGTTTCGCAGCAAAATTTAGTATTTTGCGTTTTTTACCGACACATGATTCATTTATTATGATTTTTACTAAAACAATTAGATTATTCGCTCTCAATTTCTATTTCTTCGACCTCATCAACTATCACCCCATAGAGCTCATATTCTAATTCTTAAATATACATTATGTATTAAGAATAATATGAAGTACACACCATCCAAGCCTAGGTCTACAGCGCGAATAGTGAAACAGAGAATTAAGACATGAGTGTTAAATTTACTTTCTAAATTTCCCACTGTGGGTTAGTGAGGCAAATAAATTTTTGTGACCTTGGTGGGAATCAAATCCACACCGTATACGGGACAGGCAAATCTACCCACTTAGAGTAAAATCTATGTTTCAGTTGTCACGTTACGGGTCTAGTGCTACGCTACACAAGTTTGATGTATCTGTTGTAGTTTGATATTTTCCTCAGTTCAAATTTTATTTTCCTTTGTTTTCTGGTATGGTAATGTTGATAATGAGTTTGAAACAAAGGAAAATAAAATTTGAACCAAGGATAAAACTGAACTACAACATATCCAAGCTAACACTGAGCATCAAGTTTGAATTTGGTTCTGAAAGGAACCCTTGAAAACGCGGTTGTTAGGAGAAGTCGCCATTTGAAAATGAACTTCCTCTTCGTTAGGGAGGCGAACTAGTAATGCCGGCGTGATCTTGGAATCTAGAACCAGCGCCCTCCGACTCTTCAGTCAGCGGTGCAGGAGAAAGAGTAGGTTTGTGAATCGTACTTGGAACTGAACTTCCAATCACGTTGAGAAACCACATGTGACTTAAGTTGTGATTTTTGTCTTTGAAAAAAAGTGTTTGATACAAAATGGACAAGTTATGGCTCAAAGGAATTGATAAAGTAAGTTATACCACCCTGAGGTAAAAGGGAGGTGCTGACGTTTCGAGCGTTAGCTCTTCGCTCCAACGGTGGTATAACTTACTTTATCAAAAAATAAAAAAATAAAATTCGCAGCCAGCGGTCTCCGTGGATAACGAGTGAATTATTGCTCAGAATGCGTAGAAGAGATTTTCTTACAAAGAAAGTGATCTCTACAAATGATCATGCCATGGAATGTCGGTCGTTTCGCATACAAGTCGTTTCGCATACAAGTCGATTCGCATACATCGAGGTCGTTTCGCATACAAGGTCTTGGTCGATTCGCATACATCGAAGTCGTTTCGCCGACACGATCTTGGTCGATTCGCATACATCGAAAAAGTGCAAAATACATTGAAAAAGTTCTCATAAACACTCTAACAAGATAGCTATAGGACAGAGAAATAAACTTAACCTCAACCCGGCGATATGCGCGTGTTGTTATTACGCATCGTGCTTTAATTCTATTCGGCACAGCGAACGCGTTGACAGCGCGTAGACTAAGTTCAAGTTTAACTTGCCATGCACTATATCTAGAGGAATTTTGTTATGTTGTTTAAATGCTTTTCGCGGTTTGATACTAAACCCGGCCACAAAATATCCAAAATATCCCACATAATATTGCTCGCTTCGATGTATGCAAATCGACCAAGACCTTGTATGCGAAACGACCTCGATGTATGCGAATCGACTTGTATGCGAAACGACTTGTATGCGAAACGACCGGCTTCCATGCCATGTGGCAGCAGTTTAAACGGGCTAGGAACCAGGTAAATAATGCAACTAAAGTTGCTACAAAACGATATTTTCTTAAAACTTGGAAACTAGCAAAAGCAATCCACGTAAAACTTGGGATCTTATTAACGAACTTAGCTCACGGAATAGTTGCAAGTCGCCCGCGATGGTATGGCGGAAGCTTTCAATGTGCACTTCACCAACATTGCGAAAATTCTAGCTCGAAATATTCCAGTTGGAGAAGTTGACGCTGAATCATTCTTGTCGCCCTCTGATAATTCGTTTTCTTTAAAAACTCCGAGTCTCGACATTGTTCTCGACCTGTTGAAAAAAATCGATGAAAAGAAAGCCACTGGCCTTGACAAGATCCCTAGTAAGTTATTAAAAATGGTAGCTAGTATTGTTGCACCCTCATTAACAGACATATTTACAAATCAATCCTGACGGGAATCTACCCAACTAAATGGAAATTGGCTAGGGTGACACCGATCTTCAAAAAAGGATCAAAATCAGACATAAATGAATTATCGTCAAAATGTAATAAGGGTAAGTTGAAGCCACACATACGCGCACTAAGGCGACAGTGGTAGAAGGGATTAAACCCTGTTGCTACCAAAAAAAAAGATAAAAAATTGAGCTCAAAAGCCAGCAGCCATGGACAGCTGTTTCGGCCTTGTTAGGCCTCATCAGCATGGCACAGTTAGCAGATGAGCTCTGGATTCCCTCATTATGAATGTCAAAGTGATGAAAAATGGTAGGGTTGTGGGATGTGGCCTTCTATCACTGTTGCCTTAAAGCGCATATGTGTGGCTTCAACTTACCCTTATTACATTTTGACGTTGTCATTTCAAGCCACAACCCTACCATTTTTCATCACATAAATAATTATCGCCACATCTCCGTTATCCCAGTAGTCTCAAAAGTAATTGTTTCTTACAAAGTACCCTTACAACTTTGCTTGAGTCGACAAATAGCTGGTCAGGTGTTAACATCGACAATGGCTTCCTGAATGGCGTCATTTTCATTGACCTTAAAAAGGCATTCGACACTATTGACCATGAAATCATTTTACGCAAGATGTCATACTTTGGGGCTGACCAGCCAACTATCACTTGGTTTTAATCGTACTTAAGCAATCGGACCCAAAGATGTAATTTAAATGGAAGAGTGTCAACTCCTCGCACTATTACTTGTTGGGTTCCGCAAGGCGGCATTTAGGTCCCTTGCTATTTATAATGTATAGTAACGATGTTCCTAACTGCCTCCAAGAGGCTTCCTCGAGAATGTTCGCTGACGATACCAATATAATCCTAACTGCAAAAACTTTAACAGAGCTTAAACTGGCAATAACACCTGAACTCAGTAACCTTAACTGTTGGCTGAGAGCCAACAGGTTGAGTTAAAATGTGGCTAAGACCGAGTTAATGATAATTGGATCCAGGCAGAGATAAACATTCAATGTGACGAGGTTGATATACGAAATTGATGACGACATGATCAGGAGAGTAAAAGGCAAGGCCCACACGGCCGGAGCTTATCCCGGTTTCGATAGCGTGAAGCACCTGGGAGTATTATTACTCCCCCCTGGATGGGATGCTAGTCCATCGCAGGGTCACCCCCAGCATTGTATTGCCGGTACCCATTTATACACCTGGGGGAGAGAGACAGTGTGGAGTAAAGTTTCTTGTCTAAGGAAACAACACAGTGCCAGCACCAGGGCTCGAACTCCAAACCTCCTGCTCGGAAGTCAGGAGAGTAGATCACACTAAATCTCTGGGTCTTACCATTGATGATCGGCTTTCTTGGTCAAATCATGTAGACAAAATATGCAGGAAAGTTTCCTCAGCTATAGGAGCCTTAAACGAATACGGCACTTTATCTCAGCTGATACTGCGCTTCAAATTTACAACGCTTTAACATTACCACATTTTAATTATTGCAGTCCTGTCTGGGAATGCTTAAGTGGACAGTCAAGTGATAAGCTGCAAAAATTACAAAATCGCACAGCTGGGGTAATTACTAAATTACCCTTTGATTCGAGCTCCAACCTCCTTCTCGATACTCTTAAGTGGGAGAAGAGTTACTACTAACTCTGGTGGGAGAAGCTGTATCTTCGACGTAAAAGACAGAAGCACTAATTATGTATAAAACAATTCATGATCTTGCCCCGGAATACCTTCAATGCCCTTTCAGTCAGCGAAATGCTGAATATAACTTGAGAAACTTAGAAGGTAAAGTTACTCTGCCCAAGCCAAATACTAATTATTTGAAACGAAGTTTCTCTAATAGGGGCCTGTTTGTGGAACAATTTGCCCCAATACTTAAGAAATGCTGACTCTATTGGGCAGTTCAAATGTACAATCAAGCAGATATCTGACCTATCGAATTCCCACACGGCAATCATGTAAAACAGTTGTAAAGCGTTTTTTACTTTTTTTTTAACTTAACTGATGATTTTCCGTGTTTAAATAAAGTTTACTTACTTTTTTACTTACTTACTTACTTACTGACTGACTTACTTACTTACTGACTTACTTACTTGCTTCACACTTTCCCGATTATCTGAACCCCGATTATCGTCATTATCTGGACATTGCTATTATTTCCAAGGTCCCAATTTCTTACCTTAGTAATATCCATATTTTCTATTGTCCGGTCTCTCGATTGTCAGGACATTTTGCGGATAATCGAGGTTGGACTGTATGAACTAATCCAAGCGGTCTGAGAGTTTGTTGAGACTGGCCCAAGGTCCTCTTGCATGGACTCGATCATTTGTCCAGTCCTACTCTGTCTCTACTCGTCAAAATGGCTGCGCTCACAACCCGTTCTGTTGTTCTCAGCTTTCTAAGGACTGTTCGTTTGACAGAAGAAAGGTTTCTGTGCCATTTAGGATTATTTTCAGCTTTCTTTCCGAATGGCTCGTCATCCGAGTCCGCACAACCTGATTCGATCGAGAGTTTACCAAAGAGTGATGGCTTTTATCTCATGGCGGCTCCGAAAAAGAAAACTTCGAAGTCTAAGAAGAAATTAAGAAACCGCCACAAATGGCTCAAAAACAGATCAGACATCGAGACTTGTGTCATCTGTGGAAAATACAAACTTGCTCATCATTTATGTGGACACTGTTTACAAACGGTGAGAAGCAAGACGACAAAATATCGACGAAACAACAAGGAGGATGAAATTCACTGGCCCATACCAGAGATTTTGAAAAAATTCCGGTCGTAATGGAGCGGCGTGGAACAAGCTAAAGCGTGCTATATTTTCGAAGTAAAGTTTCGAAGTGTCAGATGATGAACTTCTGATTTTTGCAGTGTTTAGACATGGAATATGACAGTGGAATCCAAAATTCAAACTGCGTGGTCTACATTGTACATTCATATAACACGAGGGCTGTTTGCTCCGAACGTTTACATAACAATGAAAGATTAAAATTATCCAATGTATGCGTGAGATGATTGAGGTCTTTCGTTTTAGCAGTAAGAAGGAAATGCAGCTTAATGTAAAACTGAATTTGATACGTCTCCGATTTTGGTTCGTTCTGTTCATAAATTTCATGGCAGTATTTATCCATTGTAGTCTCCTTTTCGCAGCCGTTACTTTGCTTGTCGCTGAACGTTGCGTGACATGCCAAGTGATGGCATCAAAGAAGAGTCGGTTTAAGCTGAAACAAGAAAGTAAAATCAGCAAAGATAATGTGACTTGTAGCCTGCGAGTTCTTCAATCAGTACGAGTTATCCTTGGTGACGATGTGTGTATAGACGTTGTATGGTCGTTTCGCTACAAATTCGTTTCGCCACTGGTCGTTTCGCTGCATATCGAAGTCGTTTCGTTGCATATAAAAGTCGATTCGTTGCAACTCAATTATTGTAAATATTCCTTGTTATATGAAAATGTAAGCTTCCGATCGAAACGTCGTGTTTTGCAACTCTTCATATAATATGATCTGTGAATGACTCAATGACGAGAACTAGACCTTTTCTAATTCAATATTATCATTTTAATATTTCACAATAAACACTATTATTAATGTAAACTTATCGGCTAATGCATGTATAAGTGAAATTATATACTCAGGCTGGCGAGAAACGTTATAGTAAAACAGAGCTTTATAATTACTGTTTCCGTGTGAAAATTTCATTGACAAAAGCAACGTTACGTCATTTGAGTAACGTCTCAATTTTTTTTTACAAAGGAAAAAATGTTTTATCTGCAACGAAACAACGCGTCCTTTGCAGCGAATCGACTTTTGAATGTGGCGAAACGACTTGTAGCGAAATGACTTTGAAGCGAAACGACCGTAAGCCGTGTAGAATTCATACATCGATATCTTCGGAAGTTCGTGTCCTTTCAAGTTTTCGCGGCCCACGTGAAAATGTTGAAAATGGGAACCGAATAAAAATTAGCCTGGTCGTAGGTTACAATATCCTCAAGAGTATTAAGCGTTTGACACAGATAACAAGTCGTAGTGAACTTCGATCCCTCTGTACCGTTCTCGATCTTTGAATGTTGGAATTTTCGAAATTATATAATATAAAGTAATTAGAATACTTCCTTCTTTTAATGCACCAGTCATTTGAAACCCCCGCCCCCCACCCCTCGGGCATGAGCGGGGCATTCACTTTTTTGGCAAGTGAAAGTAAGTGAAGTCCCCGGCCCCCGGGAGAAAAGTGAATGGTGAACTCCCCCGCCCCTTTATATGATCCACACACATGGTAATTCCTAGTAGAAAACTTGTTATAGCCAAGCACAACAAGGGATGACAGTAAGGGATGACAAAAACGTTGGTAGCCGTGAAATGAACACATTGATAACACAGCCTTCTTTACATTTCGGTACCAGAAGGCAGCGAAGGCAGCGAACATTGAAGCGATACTCGCCGATCGATAGAGCGAGTCGACATAAATAATGTATGCGAAATTACCATGCAAACCGCTGACCATGGAGTGAGTGCCCCGCTTATTTCCCCGGTCCGGGATGCGACGACCGTGATTTCTGGCGCATCCCCCGCCTAACGGGGGACCAAAATGGAGTGAATCTGAAGTGAAAGCCCCGCTTTTGCCCCGCTCTTGCCCGAGCGGGGGGGGGGGGGGGTTTCAAATGATTGGTGCATAACTTAAATTTTGTTCTGTCAAGACTACCCCATTTTTATTGTTACTATAAAATTTCGACAGGCACACTTGCTAGAATGCTCAAAGCTGCCAGAACTCAAAGTGAACTTGAAAGAAAGGCATACCGAAGATACTTTTATGTCACGCAAGTCCGAGAACTCTAGTCGATCAGTTTACACTAAAGAATTGATACCAGCGAAGCATGCGCGCTATCTGCGATTCATTCGTGCTGATTACGAGTGTCCAAGTAGTTACGGAAATCAGCAACTTGTAGCGCCCACAAATTTCGTTTTTTTTTTTCCAAAGTACGTTGAAACGAACACGTTGATTTGTGCTGTTCCAGAGCGATGGATGTAAGTGACGAAGAACAGAGCCCAACCATTCTTAATCCGGGATTGCAGTGCGAGCAGACACGATGTGCAGTGCGGTGTATCTGCTCCGACTTGGATTTATTCGACAGCGAGAGTTCGCCGTTAATTTCGTACCAAAATCACGGAGATCAGGATAGTTATCTCACAGGCATTCACTGTCACGAAGCTAGACCTATATACTCAAACAGAAGAGCCAGAAAGAAGCTTACAATTGCGAGCATAGTTTGTTTGCTGTTCGTAATAGCTGAAGTCATAGGTAAGTGGAATTTTCTTTGGCATACAGAAACTACAGGTTTTGGGCGCTTCTCGCATTAATTCCCTATGGTAGCCTTATGTTAACGTTGTCTGACCTAAATATTTGGTATCTTACACACAATATTTCGCGCATGTCTAGCTTAGATCGCCGTCTTTACTTTACAAAGTAATATATACAGATGGTAGCGGTGAAAACTTTTCCCAGGTACTTTACAAACTATTACTTTTTTATGTCTTTAAACTTGACATTAACACACCATGACCTAACATATAAGCCGAGTAGGGTGTATTTCTAATGGACAATTAAAGGGATTTAATTCTTTTATAAACTCAATCATTCACAATCTATAGAAGGAACCAACTTGCATACCATCTCCAATCTTGCGTTCAGATTGGCTATCGTTAACTCCCTATATGTTTAGTGACAGACAGATAGCAAATAAACTTAACAGAAATGGCCTTGCTTTTAACAGAATCATATACTATATTAAAATGTTTTTGCTAGACACCGACAGAAACAAATAACAATTGTTAGTTAAAAGACTCTGATCTTAATTCCCAGTAGTAAATAATGTTTCCTAAAATTACTCTTTTTGTTAACTTGACCTCTGTACAGAATTATGAGGAAAGATCTGGTGGGTTTTCATTCCAGTCCCTGTCACTGTTCTGGGAAGAAGCTATGTGCTGGGATAATTAGCAGTATATTCAAGTTACAGCTAAACATGTATTTTTTTTTCATTCCCCTGACTTTATTGAGCACTCTTATGGTGATCACAAACATTGTGATACTGATATTTCAAGGTGTAAAATTATGATATACAATGTCAGTTTTCTGCTCAAGATTAATAAGATAAGCATTGTGGTGAAAGTATCCTATACTCACAATGCTGAAGTGTTTCTCAGCCCATGGCACTTTTATTAATTTTCTGGTCACCGTGAAGTCAGATAGCTTGATTTAAAGAATTTAATTTATAGGACATAAGTTAAGTGTTTAAAAAATTGCAGCAGTTTGAAATTTTTAATTTAAATGTGTTGATATAAATTGTATGAGAGGTCAGAGGTTTAGGCTCAATATTGCTAGAAATTTTCTACAAATAGCCTTCCGGGCTCTCTTTGGTTTGTCTGTGTATGTTTAATGAAAGCTCTAGACTTCATGCTGGCATAGTGTGAGGTATGTACTACAAATTATGGACTGAGTCACAAGTTTCCACTCTGTTTTGTGACCCAATTTAAAAGGGTGTGGGCCATACATGTGTAAATCCACGAAGAAAAAATGTTCTTTCACAACTTATCACGAGGAAGTTCAAATTAGGATATTTGTCTTGAGGAAAGCTCCAACGAAATGGGTCTGCTCTTTAAAGGAAAAGCATGTGAAGTTCCTAACATAGTGTGTTGGCAAGAAAATCTTTTTTTTCTCCAGAATCGTGGGTGTGAGTCACCAAAATAACTCTGTGAAACCACCATTTTGGTTAGACCTTATAAATGTGCTTTTAGAAGTCTTTTCCATAAGGCATTTTGACAAGTGATGCAAATTTTTTAAATTCATCAGTGCAGCATGCTAAACTGATTCATCAGAGTGTATGTAATAACCTCAACATGTACATAAAAATTAAAACAATATTATTATTTGAGAAACTGGAGGCAGATTATCAAGGTTTTTTGAGTTGTAATGAAGAGGTTAGTCTTGGTTGAACTTATTGTAAGGTGCAGTCATTGCTTTTTATCTCAACTTAATGTTTACATTTCTTGGTTGCTGTTTGTTTTACTTACCATGTGTTAAGACCTGTAGCTTTTGAAATACATGTATTTTCCACTTAAAAAAAAAACAAATTCTTCACCCAGTCTTTATTACAGCATTAGTGAATGTTGTAATGAACGTTTACTAAGTGGTTAATTAAAAAAAAAACTCAAAAGCAGGCGATTAAGGATGATCTCAGAAAAGTGGTAATAATTTAAGACAATTTGTACAACTTGAAAGTTGCTGGAATTTTGGGCACATTTTGAGTGATTAAATTCAAGTATTGATCTGTAAATATTTAAGGCTAAGAAATTTGATCTCTCTGACAGAATTTGTCCCAAAGATTTGTTCCAAATTCAGAAGAATTGACACTTAGCTCTTTGCTGAGGTTATCAGTCATGATACTTCATGTGTTGAGAATAGCGTGTTCATGTCAAGAAAATATTTGTTCAATTATTTTTCTTGTGTATATGTTGTAGTTCAATTTTATCCGTGGTTCAAATTTTATTTTCCTTTGTTTCAAACTCATTATCATACATTACCAAACCAGAAAACAAAGGAAAATAAAATTTGAATCAAGCAAAAAAATGAACTACAACATATATATCATGGGATTTATAGTTGTACAAGAAGAATGCGGTGTTTTAATATGATTACTCTGGCTTTACATTTAGGTGGTTATCTGGCTGGCAGTTTGGCAATCATGACAGATGCAGCTCATATGCTGTCAGATTTTGCAGCTTTTTTGATAAGTCTTTTTTCTATTTGGGTGGCAAGATGGCAACCAGACAAGAAACGAACCTTTGGTTACTACAGAGCAGGTTTGGGTCTTAGAATATTATGAAAATGAATTTGTTGTTTAATATTCTGAAATTGCTGAGTTGGGCACAGTTCAGATGGTGTACTGGGCCTTAGTCTTAGAATATTTAATTACTGTCTATTGCATGAACCTTTCAAGTTTCATTATGGCATGATATTCAGATCTAAAGTCTTTCCAATTTTATACATATCACTGTCTTGAGGTACCCCTGGTATACTTGGTTGTTATTGGTTGTTCAGCAACCCAGAAGGGTTGTCATAATTAATTTGATGTTGTGCTTATGAATGCATAGAAAATGGAAAATTGTACAGTATAATTATTAAGTTAATTTTATTAATTATTGTTATTATGTTTTTTTCCAGAGGTACTTGGTGCCCTTGTTTCTGTTCTTATCATATGGGTTTTGACTGGGGTCCTCGTTTATCTTGCTGTGAATAGAGTAATTACCAGAGACTTTGTTATTGATGCTGATATTATGCTTATCACAGCAGGCGTTGGTCTTGCAGTAAATATCTTGTAAGTTACACCCCCCCTACTTTAACTTTTCTTTTGTCTCGAAACATTTTTGCTTGAATCGTAATCAGAACATTTTCACCACCTATTACTGGTCGTGTTCAGTTTCCTCATATGGATTCAGGGTTTGAATCTTCATTGAAATGGTTGAAAGATTCGTAGCATAACATGGGATATGAGGCCATTAATACTTGAGATATTTATATTATGTAGTCCAAAAGTTTCTCTTTTTTGTAAGTTAAAACTCCCTGGTTTACTTGACATCCCTTTTTCCCTGTGCTCAGGTCCTCAAAAGCTAACGAAGCCAAGTTAATCCAGGGTTAAGGGTTGCTGATCGTGATAACTTAACTGTGTTGGACATTTTTCCAAATCCTTAGAAGGCAATAAAATCAATTTGGATTTTGTGCTTGTGCCCAAAACGTTATTTTAGCGTGAGTTGTCTTGTCTTAAGGAATTGTGCCACTGGGAAAGATGGCTTGATAGCAAGACAGTTCTAAGTAACAAAACTATTACACCAATTATTTTTAATATGAATAATTATCTATAATAATTGTTATTATCATCTCATGCTAGTTTTATTTCAATTTATTGGGACAACTTACATCTATGTTCAGTTGTCCTACAACAAGTTCCAGCTCTTTTACTCCTGGTGATGTGCACAGTAGGAGGCTTTTAGGATGTCACAAATACTGTAAGACTCTTACATTGCACAGCCACCTACATTAATAGTGCTAGTAGTGAGGTTTGTAAAGGTAATCATACGATTTCGAGTTCAATTTGGAATTAATTTGCACGAGGGAGTTTTTTGAAAAGCTGAAATTGCACAAGCCGCTTTGGCGAGTGCAATTTCAGCTTTTTGAAAAACTCACAAGTGCAAATTAATTTCAATTTGAATGAGAAAAACTGTATGATTACTTATTAATAATATAAACATGAAAAAAATTCACCTGGAGGATCTCAGGAGGAAGTGCCGGAAGATCTCATTGCGGACAGGAAGTGAGCATTTGACGCAGATTTGACACTTTATTTACTGATTGGCTGATGAAGATCAGCTGATAACGCTGCGAACTCAAAGCGGTTCGTTTAAAAATAAAGAATATCATAATCCAGAATATCTCAGCCAATCAGAATTGAGTATTTTTTTCATGTATATTATTAATTCAGTAATTTTGAACTTGCTTGTGCCTGTCAATGTTGGTCCTCCAGAGTGAATCTTTTGAGCCTCAAAGATAAAAGCCATAGGACTGTCCCGAATCCAGCGCAAACGAAACATGCGAAACGAAACTTGAGACATGGAAAACCTGATGCCCAAACCCAGCTCAGTCATATGTAGCCTAGAAACTGAAACGTGAAGTTAAAGTCCCACATGGTAAAAGCTCTTACGAAAGTTAACCATGCAAAATTTAATAACCTGCTATGATTCTTTTTCAAATCAATTTTAATGAGGACCCATCTGAAGAAACTGGCCTTGTCTTTCAGCTGTAAGCTCAATTTGACAGTGTCATGTAGTGCTCTTGCATTTTTCTAATTTGGTTCAAAGAAATCATCATTATGGAAAATGAAAATCAGTGGTGCCAATTCTGAGACTAATTGTTTGTTAATTAATGCAGATCAGTATTTTGACAATTTTTGCAAAATTTAGTTCCCTTACACTGCATATTTTTGGATCAATTGGTAATTTTAAATCCTGCAAAATGTGCCTGTTCCATTTTCCTGAAATTAGGTTCCCCTGAATATAAATAATAATGTTCTTTTTTTTTTTTTCAGGTTGGGGTTCATTTTACACCAAGCAGGTATGGGTCATAATCACAGCCATGGTGCGGATAAGCATGTGGACACCGTTTCAACAAAGAGGATAAGCAGAAGTGGTAGTTTTCACAGTTTTCACAGTACCAAGCAGAACATCAATGTACGGGCTGCATTTGTTCATGTACTAGGAGACATTGTACAAAGTGTTGGCGTTCTTGTTGCTGCTTATGTCATCAAATTTAAGGTGATTGCCAACTTGTGATTGGTTAGTTTTGGAAAGTTGTCACCCATTAAATTTCCTTAAAATTCCATTGCATTTACACACCTTGAATGGTAATATTCTCTTTTATTATATAAACACCAGTGAAATACCAAGTGAAATAACATGCCATTTTCACGTGTGAAAATATCACTTTGCTATTTTAATGCCACAAATCACACCTGAGAATGTTAATTAAAGTGAAATGGTTTTGTTTTTCATTGGTTTTTCGTATAATAAGTAGTCTAGCATGACATGATGATGATGCTTTGAGATAAAAAAATTCCCTTCTTGTGTTGAAAAATATTTCACTTGTTTGCTGGATTAAAAAAGGTGCACTCAAGCCAAAGGCCCACACAGCCAGAGCTTATCCCAGTTTCACTTCAGCACTTGATGAGAAATTTAATACAGTCGAAGCTCTCGTTGCGACCACTCTCGTAAGCGACCAGGTCTAGTTACGTCCAACGTTGTGAAATCCTGTTTCAATTGTCACTCAAACTCTATAATTAAAAGCTCTCGTAAGCGACCGCTCCCGTAGACGACCGCGACCACTTTTGGGAATTACCAACTGGTCTTATCCCTTGTCTTTAAGCTCTCGTGAGCGACCACTCAAAGAGTCTAATTTGTATTAGTCAGCACTTTAATAAGATTACACTTCTTGATCGATATTTGATCTTTCTTTGAAGACTCCAGAGGTCAATACTGTCAAGGGAGCTCTCTGTCTTGTTAAGTTGGCGGAGTTTTCTTTTTGGCAGGTCAATGAAGAACTGTGTAAAGCCGTTATTCGCGTTTAAGATGTCTTGGTGCATTCACAACTACACTCATTGAAACAATCATCGATCAAGAACTTCTTTGTTAATTCTTATAAGACTTAGATTAGAGACTCAAAATACTGTTCTCTGAACCGTTGCTGTTTTACTTTTTTATATATAGAACTGATATATGATATCATAATTGTGCCTTAGTTCTGTAGTAGTTCATTTGCACTTTGTGGCAGTTGTTGTGCTACGCACTGTTATCATCTGAACAAGAAATTATAATTTTTTTATCTCTGTGGATGCATGAACTATACCTTCGCAAACCCCTTCTATGACAGGCAATAACTAAATATTATCTCCAATACTATACTATACAACACTATTAATAACTCATTGACATATCCAAACCCTACATACTAAAAGCTCTCGTAAGTGACTAGCCTCTATTATTTTAGGGAGTGGTCGCTTACGAGAGCCCATTCTCATAAGCGACCAGCTCCAGTTACGACCACTTTTTCGAATTCCCGACTGTTTCTCCTTGTGGCCATGTAGTATTCTCTATTTGTTTTTTCATAGTGTATGTTACTGCATGTAACAGAAAAAAGTGCAGTTCAACTCACTATCTTAAACTTGCTTGTCTCGAACTCCCTGCTATCTTGAAATAGTTTTAGATTCCCTTGGCAATAACTAACCCTAGTTATCTGGAACTCTAACAACATGGTTGATAAACGAACATTGGAAAGTGTCAGACCACCACTAGAAAGTGCAATCAATTATCACTAAACGTTTATTATAGGAGAAGGCACCTTGCATCGTTTGGGCCAACTAATGTCCCACTACGAATGTGCTGACAATTCATCCATAAAGCATTGCATTGTTGCTCTATTGCCCCAGTTTGATAAATTAATTGTTTCATTGCATATGATTTCAATGACAGTGTAAAGAAAACTTACAAAATGTGAGAGGGCACATGTTAATGATTAATTTATGTTGTTATGCTTGACCCTGACCCACTTATCTCAAGCCTCCGCTATCTTGAGCTATTTCTTGTTTAATTTGACAATTGAGATAGTGGGTTTCAGTGGTAGTCAAGTGCCTTACTTCCTAACTGATACTGTGAATTTGCTTTTAGTTATGTCATTAGTATACAGAACTGCAGTAGATATCTTTTTACTAAAATGGCATTTTCTGTTTTATTACAGCCGGAATGGAAGCTAGCTGACCCAATTTGCACCTTTTTGTTTTCAATATTAGTTCTGATTACAACACTTAATATCCTCAGAGATACAATTCATGTATTAATGGAAGGTAAGATTCTTGTAATTACTGTGTGGACTTAAATTAAAGAAAAATGGGTTTCTGTACCAGTTTACATGTACCTTTTCAAATAATGTGACTTATTCTTCTGAAAAGTGCTTACAATCCGCATGTAGATTTTTGGATGCCCTATTTTGTTGAAACTGAAGTTCAATCTGGTTAAGCACCTTTTCTTAAAGGGCAGAGTTTGCATACAAAACAGGTTGGTTTCCAAAGAATTGATCTATGGCTGGATCATAAACCCTTCTTGTCTAGCTATAACCCGAGAGGCCTCACGTAAAATTGGGCATTGCAGTTGACTGGAACAAAAGATCCACTTTGTACTTATTGTATGCCTCTTTCCCCATTCGTTATTTGTAGCTTAACCATGTTCCATTCCTGTGATCAGCACCCTGTTAATTTAGTGAGCTTTTTTTCCGAGGGTTTTTCCTCAGTCCTATCTATTGAAACTTTAATTTTTACTCCTTTTCACCTCTGTTAGCTGCTGGGTATTTTATGGGTAAGGATTTAAGGCTAACAAGAGTCAAGTAGAAACAAATAACTTGAACTTTTATTTGTAATATTTACTGTTCAACCCAAAAATGCAATCACAAGTAAAAATTAAGACTCAAAAACTAGTGTGAATCCTGCTTTTTCCTTATCCAGTTGATGCATGTATATTGCAGGTACCCCAAAGAACATAAACTACAATAATGTCAAGATGGCATTGGAGAGCATTGAGGGGGTGATGGCAGCCCATAGCTTGCATATTTGGTCATTGACAGTGGACAAAGCTGCTTTAGCTGTTCATTTGGCAATAGGTACAGTATGGTGACGTCACTTACATTGTAACTTTGACTCTTTTTCATTGTATACCGTTATAAGGAAGATCATTTATAAAGGAACTGGTGAGAAATTAAAACCCACAACAAATATGGTTTATCATGTGTTTGATAATGTAAGGAACCTTAGCCCTTTGAAACATTGTTCCTCTTAAATCTTACCATGAGCACTACAACTTACATTACCAGCATATAAACCCCATGGTCTTGTTTGGACTCTATATACTTTCAATTGAAAGACTGGAGACATAACTGACCCAAACAACTTTTGGGCTCTAATATTATCTTTTGCTCCAAATCAGCTGACATTTTGCGTGTGGCTGAAAAAATAGGGGGATAATTGTGAAAAAAAAAAGCACAGAGCACTGTTGTTCTATTAGATCAACGTTATACTGTTGTACTGTTAATGCGGGCAAGGTGAATACTGTAGTTTTAAGAACACACCATATCAGTTTTTATTATATGGTCAATGGATAATAGTAGTTTTACCAGAAACCAAAACACTCATATTTTCCATATTTTCACTCGGTGAAGATATGAAAAAGTCATGTACCAAATGTCCCGGATGTAGGTGTGTGTCCTATAAAAATTTTCCCACTAGTTTCTTGTCCATATAATAAAATGAACATTACACAGTCGCTTGAAGATATGAATTTTATTTTCTCATGTTAAAAGCAACATTTTACTCGCTGTCTGTGCTCGCTCGTAAAATATTGTTTTCACCACTTGAAAATGAAATTCATGTCTTTGCGCCACTATGTGATATCCTTTATATATGTCTTATAACTGTTGTGTTGTGCTTCTTTCTCTTCAGGGCAAAACTGTGACTCCCAGAGAGTCCTTAATATTGCCAACCAAAAACTAAAGACTGAATTTAAAATTTATCATTCTACGATACAAGTGGAACTTTATCAGGAGACAGTAATGACAAACTGCTCTGAGTGCCAGGATCTGCAGGATTAGATCATTATCATCAAGTCAATTTCCTTGATAAGATACAGTCCAGTAGCTCTCTCTTAACAGTCTCTTAACAGTCGGCTTAACTGCGGAATACCCTCACATTGACTGTTTTTGTGGTAGGTTCTTATGGAGTAACCTTAAGATAACAGTTAATGTTCTGGGAGCCTGAAAGACAGTAGGCAAGTTGCAGAAAAATCAAACCTCAAGAGATTTTGTTTTAATTTTTGAAAAGGAAAATTTAATATCATTATTAGGCTTTGCTCTCTTGTAATTTTATTCCCTAGAAATAATTATTCTGCATTATGAACCTTTAATAGCCTCTTGACTGAACTTAACAATTTGAGGCGTCTTTTTCACTTGTGGCTCTTACTGTAAGATGGCAGGGTATTCTGCAGTTGGGCCTTCTTAGTGTATGAAATTTGTTTTTCTATTAGGTTATTCTTCTCACCAAAGCATCCTATTTGGAGGGGGATATGGTTATAGGGATATAAGTGTTGCATATCGTAACATTGACCTCTGAATGTTTTAGATTAATGTTTTTTAGTCCTAAAAATGTTTGCATTGCAGTCTCACACATTTCCCTGTTAAGCCATGCAAGAAACAATGTTTATGCAAATCATGACAATGTAACCGTGTCTTTGATCTCATGAAGTGATCACTTGGAAACTAATCCTGATGTTTTGATGGTTAACTGCTGGTCTTGTCTAGCTTCCTTGAATTTCATGAAGGTTTCATTCTTAAGTGAAATGATTTAAAGGTGCTACTTAACCCTTTAACCCCTGAGATCAAAATCTTAATTCTTCTAACTGATTTGAATACATCTTTCATTACAACAGTGTGGAGATTTTGATGTTATATCAACAAAAACCTATACAAGTTTTCAGATTGCATATTCTCATGAGCTCTATGGTTGCTTTTGTAGTATTATGTTTAAGAGAAGATGCATGTTGGTCACTCTCAGGGTGTAAAGGGTTAAGATGATAAAATTGTCTAATATTTATGTGCACATGGAGTCATAGACTAAGAGCTTTCTTTTTCACTGACTCTTCAAGCACAACATTTCAAGCAGCAAGCGGAATTCTGTCATTGGTTTTCCCCCATTTTTGAAACTGTTACATAACTACTTGCACAGAGAAGTGTAGATGAAAGACTGAGTATTTGCAGTGTATATTAGCCATTTCTCTGGCTACTTTTTACATTTCCCCTTTCCATTATGCTGAGAAAAGAATCAATGGCTGAGTTTTCAGGCTAGGTAGAGAAGATGTTGCATCTTATATTACAATGTAATGTAGGCAGACTCAGTATTTGTATCTGATTTTGTTTCAATCATGAATGGTCCAGCTGCCATATTTGACAATCATGTTAAACAATAACATACTGAGTGTAACTACATATATATGACATTGTACAATCTATTCACCTGTCAGCTTTCTTAAGATTCTATATCCTGACAATAATTTTCTTGTGGACTTCAACCCTTTCACTCCCAAGATCTGAAAATTGATTCTCCTTGCTGAGTGCCATGCATTGTCTTGTGTGTTAATTTGAAGACTTAAGTGTTTGATCAGTACCCAGAAGTTGATCAGTTGGTCAATTCTTGTGATCTTTTTGCTTGATAATGTATTGGGATATTTTGGTAAGGAGCAGTTTCCCTTGGATCAAGACACTAGGAGTCAGTGAGTTAAAAGAAAATTGCTAATGTTTGTTAAGAAACCATAGATTGTCACATTATGCACTCTTTGGTTATAATTGGTTATGATATATTTTTGCTTCTTTTTGTTTTACCTGATCTATTTTAGTCAGCGAATTTTCAGTGACCACTGTTCACCTTCATCAGATGGAATTTTCTGTGATGAGGAAGGCAGACAATAGTCACTGAAAATCGAGTGACTAAAAGCAGAGCAAGTAAAACCAAACAGAAGGTAAAGATTGCTGTGTTGTTTTAGTTTATAGTCTGGGCTGGCAGTTATTTGATTATTTTTTTTTGAATACATTGTTTATAATTGGCTATACTTTGGTTTGAGAGACAACCAGTCCACATAGTCAAGTGATTTTACGTCTAGAGTACTGTAAATATGTGACAAATATATTATTGTGATTGATAATATAAATTATTATGACTGATAATAGTACTGATCAATTAAGGGATAGTTGTGATGCTTTCTTAAGTAGTGTGTGGTACTCTAAGAAGTCAATATTTGTATTGAATAAAGGCAGATTATATTTTGATGCTATGGGCTTGATTTCCTGATCACACCATGTTTCATTACCCATGCTGTAGCTGTTCAGTCTCATTCTTCAAAAAACAAGAAAATTATGTTTGCTTGAGCATTTACCCTGAAAAAAAAAACAGTTTCAGCATGCATAATAATGCACAGGATTATTCAGAAAGCTACAATCCTGGCCAAAAGTATCTGGGACACTAAAGAAATAACCCGCCTTGGATGCAGATATGTAAAGTGTATTAAAATAATAAGCCCGGAAAACATTGTTTGCCGTTTTACTGTGTTGTTATAACCACCCCCTTCCCCTAACAATGTTGATAGCCACTGTCATCATACATGGCAACAAATCAACATTGAATGTGGGTGAGGGGGGAGATACTGCCCTTGTGTTAACTCGTTTTGCAACGGGTCCCAAATTTTTTGGCCAGGATTGTAGCTCAGTTGCATAGTCAAGCTCTCTTGTGTTTTGAATCACAGAGACCTGGGTTCGTTGATAGAATTTTCATGGATCTGACTAGTCCCCTTCGCAACCGTGGTCTGGCTCGTTAGGCAACCCACAGCCTCACAGCCCCACCACCCCACTGGCCCACCACCAAACCCGACCCCACACTGAAGAGGCGGGTCACGGTGGCAGTGGATAACCTGTGGTCAGTAAGTTGGGCGGCTCGTCTCGGCCCAGTCCTCTGACGATATTGCTTCGGCGTCCTCGTGCTTTTCTTTCACTGTAAAGCGGATGCAAACACTTGTACGCTAGCTTCGGTATTCATTGTGAACTCTCCGAGATCTAAGACGGTTTTCAGGTAAGCGAGTCATTCGATTCTTAAACTATTAGCCAAGTTATATTTTATTCAATTTGACTGTGTAATATTCGCACATTTTCCCTGAGCAATACGTTTGTTCTATCATTCGATAAGTTTTGTATTTTATATTACCAAAACTCTAAAGGTGATTACGAGTAATTCATTGAGCTGTGTATCTTTTGGTAAGTTTTCTGTTCCTATGGACGTTTCTGATCATATTGCGGTCAGGGCTAATAGCAGATAGCACTTTTTTTGGGGATATTCATTACTGAAATGTTTGGTTTGAATTGCAGCTTTAATTGCGCAGATTGTGATGAACCGTAACTTTATGGTTGTACTTTCTTGTCGCGCTGCTCAGTTGCATCACGTTACGTTTCTGTTCTTATTTGTAAAATTAACTCTTGTTTTTCTTCGCTTAAACTTCAATCCTTATCCAACATCCAAGCGATCGCTGAGGAATTTTGGCATACACTGCGATCTTTACCCCTCCCATGTTTATTTCCTGCATGGAATGAATCAACGCACGTTGAACTCACTGTGCTCGCCAATGTCGGCCATTGCATGAATTTACACTTGACCTACTGTACATTTCACTGATGTTTCTTTCGCAGAATTTTGGAAAGTTTTTCCTTGCAATATTTTAATCACTTAAAATTTCTTTTCTTTGACGCTTCACAAATTTCATGGGCAATGGTTGGTACTTCGAATTATCGTTCACCCAATGAATTGATGAGAATGTCAAAAATCTTGAATGTAATGCTAAAATGGTTGACTTAGACATTCTCAATTATCGCCTTTCAGCCAGTTGTTTTATGAGTCAAAAGCAACCGAAACCTACACTCAGTGGCCAGCGGATCAGAACCCGCAAAAGAGGTATGAAAAAGAGTAAATAATTTACTCGATACAAATGCACATGCACCTTTTTCAAATTAACTTAAACTATAGATAACTTTAGTTGTTAATCTCTGCATGGTCAGTGTTGCTGAGAGTGCTACATTCAGTACAATATCAAAACTAATACCATCAAACAGCTCAGTTTTTTTTTTCAGTTTTTTTTTTGTGTTTTAATTAGGCCTCTTTTTTTTTAATCACTTGGTTTATGGGACCGCCGACGTTGAATTTCCCGATTTCAGAAAAAAAATAAAATTGAAAATTTTGTATTATTTTTTTTCCCGCCGATCGTATACTTCAAATGTGCTTTTTTATTTTCAAAAGCGGAGAAAATAAAACCTCATATTGTCATATTTTCGGAAATAAAACTATTCAAATGGCCAAGGTGTGTTTTATTGTCATTCATTTTCGTGAGATGTAATAGTCTACCAAGTACACAACCTCGCACCCAGTGCCGAGTTACACTCAGGACTGTAATGTATTAGAGCACCAAACTGAGCCCTAGGTATGAGGTTTGTGTTACATTGGCTACGAAACATCTTATTTTTCCCTCCGATATAAAATTGTACGCGTTGCCTGAAAAAAAAGGTTAAATATTCTATTTTATTTTTATTTTTATTCCTCCCTCCGACATTAGTTTTTTCCAGAAATGTCCTGTAAACCAAGTCATTAAAAAAAAGGCCTTACGTATTATTCAATTTTGGTGCAATTATTGACAAGTTAAAGATGCAACCCAAGCATGGTCTTACAATTGATTTGAGAATGCTGCAGCTTGACCTTGACAGAAATAGATATTGTTGTTGTTATCAGAAGAATTATTTTGCGCTGCATACTTGGGTAAATTACAAAAAGATAAAAATAGGTAAAAAGCAATATCTTGAATAGCACATATTCAAACATGCTGACTATGCTGATTATAAAATTTACATATTATATAATGAAGAAATGGTAAGAGTGCAGCATGCAAACATTGAGTTATGAACGCAAGCAGGAGGTTGCTAAGCATGAAGAAAGCGTAAGAGATGCTCGAGGCGCAGCTGAGAGCATCTCTAGCTTCTTGAGTGCGTAGCAAACCTCCCAAGTGCGTCCATAACTTGATGGCTGCACAGCTGCTGCGTTTACCATTTCTTTTATAACATAAGACTTCACAACTTCACAATCTGACGTCACCATGCAACCCATGGGCAAATGGATTATGCCTTTTAGCCAATCATAGCGTGCGCTTTTCCAAAGCTATGTTATAATACTACATGTAGCAAAGTTCTTTTCTGACAATTTCTTATTCCAGACGAAAAAGAGAAGCAAGATCCTCTTGCATTTCGAGATGCTATAATTCAGGGCCTACAGGAAATTGGAAACAATGATCTAGACCAAGTGAGTGCTATTTAACCCTTTAAACCCCAATATCAATATTCATTTTCTTTTAACAGTTCTCATATATTTGTTATGGTACTAGTGAGGAGAATCTGTTTCAGTATCAATACAGCTCTTTTTTTGCTGATCATTTTCATTATTCTCATAACCTGAATTGTTGATGAACATTGAATATTGTGAGAGATTGGATGCTGGTCACTACTGGGACTGTATAATAATAAAGGTTATGCTTAATAAAAAGTCAATAAATGGTTATATGAAAGGCTTGAGGTGGTCAAATTGATTTCAACCATATCATGGTTTCATCTGAAAGAAAAATTACTCTTTGGTACCCAAGGTCAAAGGAAGTCAAATATTAAGTAAATAAGGGTATAATTTAGCACAGCTGGAGGTTTTATTAATAGGACATGTTGTGTATCTGTGCAGCATAGTATTTACATTTCCCAACAGGGGGAATTGTTGAGGTCTTCCTGACACTCTTGTTCACAAGTCAAATTTTGCTAAACAATACTCTCTTCAGAAGGCTGACTTGATATGTATAACATCAAATTCTGAAAGCTGATAAATGTGAAATGAGAATTTTTAATTGATTCATACTTTTCTATGCAGTTAACCCTTTCACTTCCAGATGTGACCAGTGTACAATGTCTCCTTTCAATATCAGTACATTGCTAAGAAACCTGATGGTGAAAATTAGGCAGGTCATCAACCCAAGGATCGATACTCAGTTGATTTAATAACAAGTTCTCCAAACTTTTAAATAAGGAAGTGTATGGCACTTGTTAAGGAGAATTGCTGTTCAGATCTTAAGAGTGAAAAGGTCAAGAAATTGTTGCTATTGATTTTTACTTGGCTTAATGTTTTATGAATGATCTATTACAGTCCATTCAGCGTTTCATAATTTATTAAACTACTGACCACCTTTTAATTTTTATTGTGAAAGGTTGAGAAGTTCCTGGATTCTTCTGGGAGTAAGTTGAACTACAGATTGTATGGAGAATATCTCTTTGACATTCTGTTTGCTGGAGGTGTTCTTGGTGAGTTCATGGTATCGCACCTTTGTTATGTTATTCCTTTTTAATGAATAAAACTGTGCCAGACCTGTAATATTTATTAATAGTACTGATATTGACATATATTTATATTGTTCCTCTCAAATGATCATATAGCATTCAACAAAATTCCATTCTTTGAACAGTTAACCGGCCTCTAGGAACGCAAAATGAAACATTGCCACTTTTTCCTCACTTGCAGCCAATAGCTGAATTGCGGAGAAACCAGAGGGTGAGATCGGACATTGGCATATAGAAGGTGCCTCTAGAAGGTGCCTCTAGCAGCCGCCTCAGTCCATAGATGATCTCACCCCACCCGCCAAGACCAATGACGGCACGAGGCAGCTAGACCATGGCACTGGGAACAAGCCCTACTCTTTTCGACCAGTGCCATGTGTTCTTATGTCCCACATTTACGAATCAGTTATAAAGAGTTGTGAGACGGGGCCTATGGTTTATTGTCCTTATCCAAGAAGACTAGAAAGTCTAACCATTTGCAGATGTCATTACAAAGGCAGCACTTTCTACTTAATTATTTTAAGACCCTGAGTGTTGGTCCGGCCGGGGTTTGAACCCGCGACCTCCCGCACGGTAGTCCGGTGTTCTATCAACTGAGCTAACCGGTCGGCAACTACACTTGTTTGTCATTCTATTGAAGCAATATATTTATGCATCCAGGTACTTTGACAAAACTCTGAGTAAACAGAACTAAACAATACTAAAGTGGAAAGTAGAAAATATGCTCTCGCTGAACCCAATGATTTGAATTTAATTAATGATTAAAGGTAGTGGATGTACTGTAAAATTAAAATGGATTTAATTGAATGTAGTGGGATGAATATAGTAGGCAACTTAATTCTGTACTGTTTTACTGTATACTGTGTTACTTGTTAAGTAATATAAGTATGTTAGATGTATCTAAAAAAAGAATGAATTAATGAAAATGTATATATATATATATATATATAAAAACGTTAGATAAAGCAAGGACGGACAACTTCTGACGATAAAAAAGTTAAAAAGTTAAAAATTTAATAGAAAAAACGTTTCGGTCTTAGACCTTTGTCAGTTACAGGAGAAAAAGGACGGAAACTAAGTTTAAATACGGTTACAGTGTGGGAGATTACATACCGAAATGAAAAATACTATCGTGCTATTAATACATCGTGATTAATACAATACAGGGAAAAAAATGCAAAACGAGAAATACAATGCTGTACTATAAATTACGTCATACAGGGTGATAATTAATAGACCAAACGAAAAAGATACAATGCTGTGCATAAATTACATTATAAAGCGGGATAATTGCAGAACTAGGTTAAATTCAACCTAAAAACTAAAATAGTTAAAATAGATAAAACGGACTCTTGCAATGCGGTAAATATTACGGGAAAACTAGTTTACAAAGATATGCAGAAGAAACCTACGTTTACGCTGGACAGGGTTAATAACAAAATCCCAAATCGAGGCCTTTGGAGCATTAAAGGGTTGACAAACAACAAAATCCCTGGAGGGGCCCTTAAACAATAAGCTGTAATAAGATCCCAGGCAGGGCCTTTGAGCATACCTAACACCCAAAGAGCTGGCAAAATCCAAGGAAGGGCTTTTGGACTGCTTTATGGCGCAAACGCATATTTACACAAGAGAAAGTTAATTATAACAAATTCTGTTTTTGGAGTGAAATTCTTTTCTTTTATTTAAGCCATGGGGAGCCATAGAAAACAGTTGAGCACTCCAATAAGCCTCTTTCGTAATTAAAAACCTATCGATCTCGTCTAAGTCATTAGGGGCCTGCACCTGATCAATGCATTGGAATTCAAAATCATCCAAGGAGTGTGGAATTTTATTGAAATGTACTGCTACCTCACAAGTGGTTTTGTTTGTGAGCATAGCAGACTTGTGGTTACGAAACCTAACCCGAAAATCGGTGGTAGTTGATCCTACGTACTGTAAACGACATTTCTTGCAGGAAACTAAATAGATCACGTTTTTAGAATCACAAGAAAGCCTTGAATGAATGGTGTATTTTCTGCACGTTCTAAAACTTAGAAATGATTTAGATTCAACAAAGAAATTTCGACAGAGATCGCATCTATTTCTTTCACATTTAAAGCAGCCATTGTTTGGCTGAATTGTTTGTCCCTCATCGGCGGTTTTAAAACGAGATGGTGCTAATAATTCTTTCAGGTTTTTTGTTCTACGAAAAGATGGTATGATAGAGCCTTGAGGGAAAAGTTCTTTCAATTTAGGGTTGGATTGCAAAATCAACAAATGCTTTCTAATTATGCTACTCACATTAGGCAAGTTAGGATTAAATGTGAGAACAAATGGAAATAATTTCCTCGATTGTTTTCCGCGTTGCCGTAGTAAATCAATCCTAGAAATGGTGGAGGCTTTGGAGAATTGATCGTCAACTAATTTTGGGGGATAACCCTGATTAACAAGATAACCTTTGTACTCAACTGTTCTCTCGGCAAGGAAAGTTTCTTCAGAGCAATTTCTCTTCAATCTAGTCGCTACTCCAAAAGGAATAGCCTTGAAGACATGCTTGGGATGGCAGCTAGAGGGTGGAAGGTATAAATGGCTATCTGTAGGTTTAGAATAAACATCAGTTCTAATAAACCCTTCCACAAGATGTAAAGTAAGATCAAGTACGTGAAGCTCACGTTCAGAAAAAACTAACTCGAATTTAATAGTAGGGTATAGAGAATTGATATAATCAGTAAATTGATGTAAGGCAGGAAGGCCTTGCTGCCAAAGATCAAAGACATCGTCACGATAACGCCACCACAAGGATGGCTTTATCGGACCGGAAAACTTAGCTTTAAGATCAATTTCACCCATGGCTAGATCGGCATAACTACATGCATTTTTTGGACCCATGGCCGTACCATGAATCTGAAGAAAGAAATTCTCTTTAAAAACAGAATGGTTGTTTTTCAAACAGATTTTTACGGCTTCTAGTATGCAAGATGTGGACGGAATTTTGTTTTCCCTAGCATTCAAAGCTTTCCTAACTGCAGTAAGACCAAGTTTGTTGTCGATGTTGGGGAACATTGAAACCACATCCCACGAAACCAGTAAGGTGCCAGTTGGAAAAGGGCCACTCGTGTTAAGATCTCCTATTTTGTTAAGCAAATCCGTGGTGTCTTTAATAAATGATGGTAATTTACGAGCAAGTGGTTGCAGATAGAATTCGGTAAAGGCCGACAAGTTCTCAATTGCCGTACCACAACAAGAGGTAATGAGTCTTAACGGGTTGCCCGTTTTGTGCGTTTTAATGTTCCCAAAGGCAACTCCTGGTTTCGCTTCCTTATTTAAAACCCACTTAGCTATTTCGGGGGAAATCTCACCCTTTCCAAGCCATTTGGAACACCAACTACTTACTAACGCTAAATGCTTCGAGGTAGGATCTGATTGCAAAGATTTATAGTGCAGCTGGTTGTTGAGCTGACCAAGCATTTTTTCTTCGTACTCTTTATCATCAATTAAAACAAAACGGGAACCTTTGTCCTGTATCCGAATCACTACGTTAGAGTTTCTAAGTTCCTTAAGGGCAACGCGTTCTTTTCGCGAAAGATTATCTCTAGGTTGCTTAATGTTCTCAGGATTGATAAGATCACGCCTTACATTAGCTAAAAAAAGTTCAAGTTCAGGGTACCTGGACGTAGGAGGTCTCCATTTCTTTTCTTTCGGAACACGAGGTAGATGGCTAGGGGTTGGAAGGTCGCCATCCGGATTGGTGTCCATAAAGAAAGCTGCCGTCCGTAATCGGGCTTCAAAGATCTCCAAATCGTCATACACGCTCTGCCAGTTGATATCTTTGGGCGTGGGGCAAAAGGAAGGTCCTTTTCGGAGCAAGTTAACCTGGTCTGCTCCAATAGGCTGACTAGAAAGGTTAACGGGATCTAGCTGTTGTAGATGCTCTGTATTGACGGGGTTTGGCAATCTGCGCCTTTGACGAAAACGCTGGCGCTTCCTAGAAATCCTAGCACCTTTATTGTACCTTCGAATGCGTCTGACTGTAGATGGATTGTCAGTGGCGATGGGTGAATCCAATCCAGGATCAAGAGGAATAGTCTTGAGCCACTTGCGCTTTTCTCGTTCTTTCAGGGTGTGAAGTAGAGAGGCGTTTTCACTCTTGAGACCGTTCCATAGGAAAAGGGCTGTGCCATAGTTAACTTTCGAAAACAACTGTTCCCTGTGAAGTCTGAGCTCCCGTTGAAGGAGGTTAACCTTCTCGTGGGAAGCACGTAAAACCGCATTGCAAATGTCCCTCGATGTGCGTTGAAGTGAGTGTTTACAAAACGTGTTGAGACTAACATCATCAATGTTCAAAGCCAAATGAAAATGAAAATTAAAGCCAACAGGAATAACGTTACGATCCAAACAACGTTTAAGGAAAGTACAATGGTGCTGATATCTGGAGAGCTTGTTCCAAACAAAAGCAGCTATGTTGACTATAGAATTAAGACGTAGCATCTTTGGATCAACCAGGACGGACGATTCGAAGGCGGATGAGAGCGGAGTATCAAATATATAATATATATATATATATATAAAATATATAATATATATATATATATATAGATTATTCCAAGTATTTGTAATCTTTTTAATCTTACATACTGTACTGAAGAAGCCCGAATGGGCGAAACGTCTACAGTATTAAACCTCATGTGAGAAGTTCGCTGTTCCTCTTTCATTCCTACTAAATCCACCGAGTGTAAGCGTCGCGTATCCTTTGGGATCCTTCTCACTAGCGTCATCGTTGGCAAACCTTCTTTTCTACACAACTATATATATATATATATATATATTTTTTTTTTTATATTGTTCATCAGCACCTGGTGGAAGTATCCTTGAAGAAGGTGACAAAGTCACATGGAAAACCTCTGTGTGTGTCTTTGAGTCCAATGATGATGATCTCAAAACCTACGTCCAGGTTTGTTTTGAGTTTCTTATTAGCCCCTTTCTCCTTACAACAATAACACACCATGCAACTAAACGGTGGTAAGGAAACTCTTGAGACATGTACAATATCTATTCAAAGTTATTGGAAAATAATAGCTGTCCCACAAAATATATAAAGAAGTCTGTTACATTCACTGACTCACTCATCATAGAATCGCTACGTAGATCTTTCCAGTGGAATTGTCTTGGCTTGTGGAAGCGCAGGTATAATGTTAATGAAATTTGGGAGAGTCAACTTCCATATGTTTTATGGAAGCTGTTTAATGGTCTGGACATTGATATAATGCCATCCGTTATTCAGCTTTTTCAGAGTGAGGCATTCATCAGAAGGGAATGCAAGCTTCCTCTCACTTTCAATTAATAAATTTGTCTCCCAGAATGATTTTTTTATTGTCATATGTTAAATAGAGTGTTCAATAACTTCATATAATAATTGCATTGTTTGAACTATTTCTAGGTGATAAATAAAATTATTGCCAGGTATCGGTACCTGCAAAAGGCATTTGAAGATGAGATTAAGAAGGTAAACAACACCCTCCTCCTCAGTGTGTTCTTTTTAGAATTACTTCAATACAGAATGTGGTAAGAGAACCTGTAATTAACAAACAGATCAAAATTGACCAATAACAACTGAGTCTTTACTGGCAATAACACCAATGTCTTACTTGCAAACAACCAGTAGCGTCACAGGTTAAGCGACCAATCACAACATTGAACAGAGATATAAATACCACCACCTGACGACTTGTAAATCGCTTGACTCTGGTGTTGAATTCTGCTCAGATTGGTAAAACATCTGTAAACGTCATCAACAACTGTTCTCTTCAGAACAATGTACACCTGGAGGATCGAAATCCTCAAACAACTACTGAGACTCTGGTTTCAAACCATTTACAGTAGGATGGTGTATATTATAACATCAACAATCGTCCTTTACTGAATGGACTGAGAAAGGCCACTTGAAAACATAAACACCTTCAGATTTTGTAAATTACTTTCATTTTGTCAGATCCTGCTGTTCCTAAAAGGATTCACTGAAGATCAGAGGAACAAGCTTGCCATTGTAACTGGCATCATTCTTGCCAATGGTAAGTTTCCCTGACAGAGCTCCGTTAAGATTAACTATGGATTAAAACATGCTTGATCCACACGTATCTAGATGATTTTACCTGAAGTTAATAAATGAACCAAGCTGAAGAAGTCTGTTATATGTCTTTTTATTAGGTATGGCCTCGGCCACATCACTAACAAGTCTTTTCAATGAAGTTCTTGTTAAGGAAGGTAAGAAAGCCAGACTGTGTGTGATTACTGAATGCAAACTAACAAGCTTGTAGAAACAAAAGAATTTTTGTATTCCAATTTTTAACCACAGTTCTGTAAATTTGTTACAGATCTATATAACGTGGATCAAAGAACTGGAAGTAACAAGTAGCTAACTGAGACATATTAGAAGAAATCAAATTAAGAATGCTGTATTTTCAAGCTGACAAATGCTTGTTCAACATTAATAATTTTCATCCTGAATTTTTTTTGTTGTAGGAATTGCTTTACAGTTTGTTACCAAGACTTTCCAATCATGGATGAAGGAGAAAGATTTTGCCAGTCTCAGTTCAGCCCTAAGGAAAGCAGAGTTGGAGAACAAGCTATTGGTATTTGTCTGAATTTTTCCAGATTGATAGTGTAATGCAGTGGTATTGTTTGATTATAAACACCTCACAAAATATTTGTAGTTCATATAATTAACGTCAAGTGCATCATATTTGTTATGGCCAATGACAATATTGGTTTTGTATCTACATGTAAGTAATATCATTAATTATTAATTTTTTGGGAAAGGCACCACACATAAAGTGCTTATAAAACTACTCCAAGGACCAGAAAATCAGTACGATCATACAAGTCCATATAGTTATACCATTGTAGTACTGTGAAGTGAAAAAATGACTGACATTTTGTTTGACATTTTGTGACTCCTTCAAAAAAAAAAAAAGGTGGAGAGCATCTGTCACCAGAGTGGCACAATATAATTTCCCATATCCTCACTTTTAGACAGACTGTTTTGACATTGTTTCACCATTTTCCACAATTTTGTGTCCTTCCTGGTGGCTTTAAATTTTTATTTTCTTTTATACCAAACAAATGCAGTGTACATAGTCTAGTGCCCTCTTGTGCTGTCTTGTAATATTTTGTTTTTACCTCTAGAAAATGGAATTCATATTTTCATACAATTGTGTGATACCCTCTTGTTTGATAAATTTGATCCACAGGACTTCTTCCCTCCAAATAAACAGACCCAGGAGATGCTTGAAAAGCACTTTAATGCGCATGGGTTAGACAGACTGGTTGTGTTTCAGGTATTGTCAATCTGCAAGCATCTTTAAATGTTCTGTTTACACAATAAGTCAATTTTTGACAGACCGACTTACTAGTAAGTTACCATGGTGAGGATTTAAAATCAAAGTTTGTGTTGACTAGCTTCATTTCTTTTTGTTGTAAATGTGGACTCCTAATTCTCTTTAGTGAGTGCTATACACTCACATATGTGGTTGTTTGGAGAATATGGTGGTTTATATAGATTAAAGAAAAAGTGCTCATTGCAACCAAGTGGACAGTCAGACATAGTTTCATCCTACACTGGTTTGAAGTAATGAGTGTCACTCAAAAACTTACAATTCACTACCAAATATTTTGACACTCCTGTCTAGTTTCTTCTTTAGGGATGGTTTAGTGCTTTAATAAGATTTGAAGCAGATGGCTATCTGATGTTAGCACCCAGGGGCCGGTTGTTCGAAAGCCAATTAGCGCTAACCCAAGGTTAAATTTTAACCTGGGTTTCTTTTCCTCTTGTTATAAAGCGTTTTCTCCGATAACTTTCTCTATTTTAGTCAGAGCACACAATCATCAAATTGTATTCAAAAGGAATTATACTTAATGTGCTTTTTAAGCTCTCATATCTGTATTTAACTTTCGCATTAACCCTGGGTTACCTTAACCCTGCTTCGAACAACCCGGCCCAGCAGATTTGACTTAAGTTCCTTTAAATTCTTTGTTCATAAGCACATTAACGCAAGAAATATAGCCAGCGATTTGGAAGAGAGCACCCGCCAGATCTCTGACAGGAGACTGGTCATATTGACAGCACTGATGGTTAGGCTAGGCAATGAAAATTGGTGCTTACTTACATGGTGTAAATAAGCGCCAGGTAATGACCTGCCACTACTGCGGTTGATGGCACAGCACCCTACTGTAGATTGTTTCAATATCTCTACATTTGTATAAATAAGAGCAGTACATAATGTATACAATACAATATGTTAGAAACTGTTTTTGATACCAATTTCAATTATTATTTTCAGAGGGACCAGCAGGCCATGGTTGTTCGACGTCTCTTCCAAAAGCAGTTAAAGGAGATGCTTGACAATGAAACACCCATCAAGGAGGTTTGTACTATGGAGGTCTTTCTGTTACATGTATCAGATGTAAACAGAGCTTTTTTCTTCTTAGGGTGGGTGATGGGAGTCCAGCCAACATCTACATGTAATCAAATAATAGTAATAATGATAATAATAATGATGTTTGTGTTAATGATAATAATAATAATGATAATGATAATGATAGTGATAATAATAATAATAATAACAATAACAATAACAATAACAATACTACTACTACTACTACTACTACTACATACTACTACTACTACTACTACTACTACTACTACTACATACTACTACTACTACTACTACTACTACATACTACTACTACTACTACTACTACTACTACTACTACTACTACTACTACTACTACTACTACTACTACTACTACTACTACTACTACTACTACTACTACTACTACTACTACTACTACTACTACTACTACTACTACTACTACTACTACTACTACTACTACTACTACTACTACTACTACTACTACTACTACTACTACTACTACTACTACTACTACTACTACTACTACTACTACTACTACTACTACTACTACTACTACTACTACTACTACTACTACTACTACTACTACTACTACTACTACTACTACTACTACTACTACTACTACTACTACTACTACTACTACTACTACTACTACTGATAATAATAATAATAATAATAATAATAATAATAATAATAATAATAATAATAATAATAATAATAATAATAATAATAATAGATGAACATCTTTAAACAGTTTGTAATTACCCTAGTTAACATGCACCCTAAACTTCAATATCTTTATTAGAATCACTAAACTGAACAAAGTTCAAGTCGGAATATTAGTCTCTTATTTAGACTTTTGTTGGTAGGTTGAGCATTTGAAAACATTCTGGCAAAATATATTTGGTGCATCAAAACATTTGACTATAAGATACACCCCAAGTTAACAACAAATTTATAACTAACAAGGCAACTGTCTCTGAAAAAGTATGCTATTTTTGTTCTTTGACAGATGATTGCCACTTGCAAAGATGAGACAAAGAAAGCTGAACTTCAAGAAGATGATGTAGTGTATTTGGTATGCATAAATTTAGTTCATTGTAATCATGCTTTAAGAATAGTTACTCTTGGTTATTTGAGATACAGTAGTTTACAGTACAACTACTCAAACCAAGGCCACACAAACAAATTTTCATACAAATTTTGAATGTTTGTTTTTAACGCTGAACAACAGATTTGTGGCAAATTTCTACCGACTAGGATGATTCTATTTCAATCTTGATATGTTTTGTACAGTTTTAGAGGAAATCAGTTTTATTATTAAGCAAAATATAAAACATTTATAGAGATTCTATTGTTTATCTATTGTTAATCTATTGTGATTGGATAATTTGTACGAAAATTTGTTTGAGTAGCCTTGGTTTGAGTAGTTGCGCTTTAAAGAAATGGTTTGCTTGAGTGGATTGGTTTAAGTTTAGATTAAGTAAAAGATTGGATTAAATTTAGATTATTTAAGCCAAATATGCATTCTTGGAGGGAGAGGCACAATCTGCAAGGTCCCAATGTGGGCCAGCCCAGATTGACTAGCAATAACAGTGGGCAGCTGTTGGCAGTTTTCTTTTTCTCCGGTTAGCTTTTGATGGTGTTATCACATGTTAAACCTATAGGTTTGGAAAGGCTTAATGAGAGCTGTAGAGTGGAACAAGAAGGAGGAACTTGTTGCAGATCAAGCTTTGCGTCATCTTAAGGTGAGCCATGTGATCTTCTAGTACAATGCACTGCAATTAGCAACATCCTTTTAATGATAACAGCTTAAATCCTGAATTGAATAATATTGAATTAAGCTGGCAATTGTGTTCTTCATTTGTAACTGCTTATTGCTGCATTTTCCTCATTCACACAAACAAAATTTAATTTTTTAGAAAAATTACCAAGACAAAGGTAAAATAGTAGTTACATTCGGTTGTTCCCCTTCAAAAAACCCTTTACAAGTCATTACTTATCTTTTTTAACACAACAGTACCTATTTTTATCTATTTATTTTCTTCTATGTGAAGGTCTATGCCCCTCTGTTAGCTGCCTTTACTACTCAAGCCAAGTCTGAAATGAACCTTCTTGTGAAAGTGCAGGTAACAAAGTCAAAGAAAAAGACCATAAGAAAATGTAGTCATGATCAGTTTGTTGATTCTAACTTCCTTCCTTTTTTCAGGAGTATTGTTATGACAACATGAACTTTATGAAAGTGTTCCAGAAGATTGTGCTGCTCTTCTATAAAAGTAAATGTTTATTTTAATTTTCTACAATCTTTGGAAGTCACCCCCCCCCCACCCCTCATTCCCCTTCACCCCCCTGTACCTCCCTCCTTTGCTTCACCCCACCATCCCCATCCCACTGCGTTTTAGGCTGTTTGCCATGAAAACGTAACATACTTCAAGTTTCATTTTTTTTTTAATTTCCACACAATAAAAGAGAAATCTTCAAGCATAATAGATAACTGAAAAAGAAATGTGGAAGTGTAGGAACAAAACCCCATGGGGTTAAAAAGTGGTCACACACAGAGTCTCGTGTTTAGCAGATGGTATTAATTTGGTATTGAAGTAGACATTTCTGAGGAAAAAAAAAACAAGCAAGAAAAGGTAAACAAACAAACTTAAAAGTTAATTAGGTCAAGTAAATCATTAGACAAATAAGGAAAAACTAAAAGTAGATGAAAAAGGAAAAAGAAAATAAACAATACATGTATAGATATATATGTAGTTGTTGCGGGAGAAAAAAACACATAAACTACACGTTTATCCCTACAAGCCTGTTACGTGGTTGCCCACTCGTCAGGCGATTTAGATATATATATGTATATATATATATTTTATCTAGATATCTCTTTTTGACTCTGAGCCATTTAAACCTCTTCACAGCTGATGTTCTTAGTGAAGACACTATTATAAAGTGGCACAAGGGAGGTCATTCACCAAAGGGAAAGGGAGTATTCCTGGAGCAGATGAGGAAGATGGTTGAGTGGCTCCAAAATGCTGAAGAAGGTATACATTGGTTTTGGAGTTCTGTTCACGTGAACATATAATCACCCATGCTCCCTTAATTTGTTTTGACGATCCCTTGTGAGCTAGTTTAATTCATGATGATGCAACTCCCCAAAAAAATTGGTTGTAATAATCGTGAAATTCTGAGATAATTATATAAAAGGAAATGACACCACCCCCTCTTTGTTAAGTCAAAGTTATGTTTTAATAGTTGGGTAAAAAGTCAGTGACGCTACCCTGAATTTTTCCCTTCCCTTCCTTCCTCCCTTTAAAAAAATGAATGCTCCTTTCGTGTTTTATTTTTATTGAAAGGCTATCATCATTAAGCACTTCAGGTTTCACTTTTGCTTCTTTCGCTAACTCTAGCAAATTTGTAATGATATTTAACAGATAAAAAGGTGTAGCAAAACTCGCAATCAGTTGTGAATATTTCTCATGTGTAAAACTTTTAAATTGCAGAAGAAAAAAAGAACGTGTAGTACCCATTGAAAGGTGTTAAAATAATAGTCCATTGTGTTTATTCTCAGAAACCGAGTCTGAAGAAGAAGACGAGGAAGGAGGCCAAGAGTGAGGGGTTACCAAGCTCCGCTTTACTGCAATTCCATTATGCAATATTAAGCTGTTTGTGTAGTGTAGAATAATTAAATTATAATCATAATAAAAAAACTCTTCTTGTCAAAATTCTGCCGTGCTTGCATGAGTTCAAATAATTATACAAAAGAGTAAAGCAACGAGAAGGGGATGCCAACACTTGCCTTTCCCACGCCTCTGGTGAGCTGGTCGTCCTCCCTTAGTTTTTATGGATCAATATCAGTTGCTGGGCAACCGTGCACCTACCCCTCCCCTAATCCAACAAGTTATAATGAGTTAAAAAATTAGCGTTAATGTTGGTTTAGGGGAGGGGTAGGTGCACGGTTGCCCAGAAACTGATATTGATCCGTTTTTATTACCAACCAGCGAGCAAACTCCCCAAGGTATTCCCCTCCCTGCATACAGAGAACAAGAACTGCCCCTACTCTACCCCTTGGGGGGCTGACTCACAGGCTAGGCGCTAGCAATTAACTGGTTATTGACTATTTAGAGTTGGATCGTTAACCATGGTGACAGAACGTTCGGAAATGCTTTCTTTTGAATCTGTCAACGCCATTAAAGGAGTTGTCGCTCGTTGAATGTTAGCAGGCGAAGAGCTGGCGAATAAAAAAGTCTTGCTTGGTTGACAGAAAGGAAGAATTTTTACATTAAATCAATTTTAATAAGCTTAAAAATGAAATCTGTTAACTCCAGGTCCTTTTGTTTTCAGTTATATTGCAAGAAAATGCAAATTCACAGGTACAAGATCGGATTTGACATCGAGACTTGTGCAAGATATATCCTATAGATGCACTGGTCTCCCTGATAGCCATCGCAAAGTGTCCTGAACACTAAATTCTAACCCAATCACACAGAATTCGGACGTGAATGAAGTCGCATGGAAATGAAAAAGCCTCGTTGTCTGACATGGAGTATTTATTTACTAAACAATTCTTGCCCTCAATCCTAAACTAAGGGTTTTTCACCCAAGCGTGGTGTTATTCTCTGTATCAAGTTTCTGTACAGCATTGTGCACACTTCATTTATCCTGATGGAGCCGGCAACTGTCCTTGGGTGTTTTGTTCCTTAAACGGTGCTTGTGGAAATAATTTTCCACAAACTCGCCACTTGCCATAATTGTTTATAAGATGCCGTTCAAACACGACAAAGTCTACAACTTCCTTGACGTCTTTATCACTTCCTTTAGTGTGCCTTCCGTAACGGTCCTTCAAAGCCATCACCTAATGATTTTAAAAAATGCGAAATACCGTAAATCCTCTCTTAAGCCACCCCTCTCTAGATGACAAAATTCATTATGCCACTTCCCTCTTTTAAGCTTCCCTTTCCTGAAGAAAAACACATGCACAACTTCAAGGTAGTATTATGCACTATGATTTACGCACGCCTAAGGGATGGAGTATTTATTCTATTTTATTTATTTTTTATTTATTTATTATTATTATTTTATTTTTATTTATTTAATTTTTTTTTTTGGGGTGGGTGGGGGGGGGTTGTTGGGGGTTAAGGCAATTACCAAAAAAAGAATCCAGTTCAGTTAAGTATCCAAAAAAACTCAAGCACAGAGGGCCAACAAAAAAACGACGGAAATTTGTATTTGGAAGTCCTCTAAAAACATTTCTTTCATACCCTAAAGGAGAAAAAATTCTTAATAAGACAAAATTGCCCAACCCCCCCCCCCCCCAAAAAAAAAAATGATTCGGGGAATGACTAACACGAAATTATAAATTACAAGCCTGTGGGCAGCCCGCCTGAAGGATCTCCAGTACGTTTAATTGGCAATTTGCGTTTTCAGAGTTTCAGGATTCTTGTAGCGCAAACGAGGGTGAGTAAAGTCCTGAGAGTACGAAAATAAAAACTTGAAAACATGGTGGGTCTAAAACGCAGTTCACAGGTCAAGGATAACAGATCACTTGTAACAGGGCATAAGAAACTGGGCACAGGTAACTAATATAATTATGATTATTTATTATTTATTATTGGTTATTTTAATTAATAGTTTACGCTCAAATAATTTTTTGACCTATTTAATCATTTATTGTAAAAATATAAAAATGCACCTTTTTAATGTTGTGTTATAAGCAAAGGCCATTATGGCTAAATTTGCTTTTTTTATATAGATCTATGTATATGGCTGTAAAAATATATCCCGATAAAAAAAACAGTTCTCAGTAATGCTTTTATCCAGAGTGGTTATTTAGGTTATTTGATAAATGAGATATCCATGCAGCTATGTAAGCAACATAGTTAGTTGCCAAGATAAAACCTGCAAAAATTCAGGCTTGAATGGGATTCAAACCCATGACCTTCCGATACCCGTGCTAAGCTCTAACCCACTGAGCTATCAAGTCAACTGGGAGGTGGTCATTTGTGAGTTCGTACTGTACCCTCAGAAGATGAAGAAATTTTTTTCAGCTCTTATCTTTGCAACTGACTATGTTGCTTACCTAACTGCAAGGATCTTTCATTTATTAAATATCTTTCTACCACAGTACACATATGTGAGATTATTATAGAGATACATTGATTTGTTGATGGAGGTTATCTACTGATGTGCCACAAAGCTCATTGTTTATATTGTTTTGGTGTGTTGCAAATAGGTTTTATTGTTACTGTTATTGTTGTCTATTGTTATTGTTAGCTATTGTTATTGTTATCTATTGTTACTGTTATCTGTTATCGTTATCTATTGTTACTGTTATTGTTATCTATTGTTATTCTTATCTATTGTTACTGTTACCGTTATTGTTATTGTTATCTATTGTTACTGCTGTTATCTATTGTTATTGTTATCGTTATCTATTGTTATTGTTATTGTTATCTATTGTTACTGCTGTTATCTATTGTTATTGTTATCGTTATCTATTGTTATTGTTATCTATTGTTACTGCTGTTATCTATTGTTACTGTTATCGTTATCTATTGTTACTGTTATTGTTATCTATTGTTATTCTTATCTATTGTTACTGTTACTGTTATTGTTGTTGTTGTCTATTGTTATTGTTAGCTATTGTTATTGTTATCTATTGTTACTGTTATCATTATCTATTGTTACTGTTATTGTTATCTATTGTTATTGTTATCTATTGTTACTGTTATTGCTATCTATAGTAATTGTTACCTATTGTTACTGTTATTGTTATCTATTGTTACTGTTATTGTTATCTATTGTTACTGTTGTTATCTATTGTAATTGTTATTGTTATCTATTGTTACTGTTACTCGGCGGGCCCATGTACTTAATGTAAGCACTACTACTGAACTTGAACTGAAATACATAGAGACAGGGGTACTTGAATGTTGCTGGTTTGAGATTGAAAGGACTCATATTATCTCACCTGCTTTGAATGAATTTTTACTGTAACTTGAGCAAAGAAATTGTCTTTTGCTTCCACCGGGTTTACATGGACATGAACAACTTTGGGCCTCTGTACCTCTGACACAAAACGCCAGTGAAGTTGTCTATCTGGGGGAAAATATTCCTGCCTCAGCGCCTGAGTGAAGAGAAATCAAGCATCAATTACATTAGGAAAGCATCAGGTTGTCATTTCACTTTCAATAACAACATTCACAAGGGAACACACAAATAAAAAAGTAAAACATAGAAGAAACTTACTTAGAACATACTTATTTTTCTTGGATAATTCTTTCCTAGTGGGAAAGGCGCAAAGAGGTTATAAATCCCTATGTGAAGCGCCAACCCAAAGGCCAGACCAAAACACTGGCAACTACGTCCCCTACTCTTTACGATCAGTGTGTGGGTTCCTTTAACGTCCCACTAAGTTATCATGAACAAGGGTTGTGAGACGGGACCTACGGTTTATCGTCGTTATCTGAGAAGACTAGAAAGTCTAACCATTTGCAGATGTCATTACAAAGGCAGCACTTTCTCTGCCTCAGTTTTAAAGATCCTGAGTGTTGGTTCGGCCGGTGTTTGAAACCGCGACCTCCCGCATGGTAGTCCACTGCTCTACCATTAATGAGCTAACCGGTTGGCGATAATACTCAAGGTATAACGCCATCTAAATGTAGCCAAAAGTCAGTTCAAAACCCACCAGCAAAACGGCAGATAAATAAGTTATTCTAAAGCTAAATAATCAAGGCAAAAGTAGAAAATAAATAGAGACAGACAGGGAGACAAAAACATTACACGACACAACATTTGGCGAAAGACATGACAGTTGCCAATTTTTCATCTCTAGAGGTAACTGAGAGAGGCTGCTGTGCAATACAAATGCATGTCGTTCTGAATTGTAGTTTAATGTTTGTTCATTGATTGTCCAAAATAAACTAAATTTCAGAAGTTTTGTTCTCTACACTGATTTTTGGGTAGTTTCAGTTTTGTCCACGAGAACGATTCCAAAGGCAGGAGGCAGCTTTTCCCATATCAATGGGTTAATATATCCTATATATAGATAAGCCTCCTCGTATCCAGGGATTACTTGTCGGGAATTTAGAGCAGCAGGCTCACAAGAACAAGTTTATTGTAAATGGTTTGAACCTAGGAGTCTCAGTAGCTGTTTGTGGAGTTTGAACGTTTGGGTGTAGTTTTTACATTTTTGCTTTTTGCATAATTGCAACAATCTTGCATCTGATTGGTTAGAGAGTCCAGACAAAGCTGCTTGCATCAATTTGTCACGATCTTGGTCACGCTCTAAAAAAAACTTTGGTAAAAAAAACCCAGCAAATCGAGTGTGGTCTAGCGTTGTCTGTACTCTTATCGATAATGATATGCGTTATCACTGCGCCTCGTGAGTCCACAACATTTTGACCACTGTGGTGATGCATATCGACAACGCTAACGGACTGTTCGTTATTTATGGCTGGGGGGGCGGTGTTTAGAATGGAGGGGGGGGGGTAAAATTTTCAAAACCAACGGAAACGGGGGGTGTATTTTGAGGGGGGGTAAACTTCTAGAATCTGTTGTTTCAACCCCTTTGTTGCCGTTTTGCAGATGTTAAATTGAGCTTTGTTTCGGGCCAGTGGCATAACCTCATTAAAAGCCTTGTGGTTTCTTTCAGGTCTCCTCGCCATTTACTTTTTTTCTAATCTCATTATTCCAACCTTATTCCAAACTGTGACAGGGGCGGTAATTTTTGGATACACGCACTTTCGGGAAGGAGTACATTTTTAATCTGCCTAAGTTGGTTAAAAAGTCCCCCGCCACAGATAATGAACAGACCCTAAACCTTATTCGATTTGTTAAACTGATGACCGTGACTACCGTTTTGACAACCAGAGCAGAAGTCACATAAGAGTCACGTGATTTGTGTGTCGTCAAGTGGTGCAGTATTTATGTTTCTATTCTATAAGCTGTGATGTTAGTGGCTGTTTGTCAGTGAAGCCACGGCAGTATAATGATTTCCACTGAAAACAGCCGTAACTCAACCTACCAGGTAAATCTTTGAAGTAGCAAGTTCCTGCAGCTTATGTTTGTCTTTCCTGTAAAAATATTAATGAGCATGTCACTCATGTTCACAATTCTTCAGTATAACTGAACAAACTCTTGCCAATATAATAATAATAATAATAATAATAATAATAATGAACTTTATTTGAGTGTCTACTGTATCTAGCACTGACGTACTAATTGAGGACACTGTAAAGCACACATCAAATCAAATGAAATCATATTTAATTAAATTAAATCAAATGTTGGTTTTTGTGGAGAGGGGAAAACCGGAGTACCCGGAGAAAAACCTCTTGGAGCAGAGTAGAGAACCAACAATCTCAACCGACATATGACGCCGGGGCCGGGAATCGTCACCCGGGCCACATTGGTGGAAGGTGAGCGCTCTCACCACTGCACCAACCCAGTGCTCCCTTGTGTCTCTCCTTTGATAGACCATGGGTAAATCTCCAAATTACTATGAAAGAAATCAATATAAACTTAATTTGAAATGTGACCTTGATCTACAGAAAGACTTTTACCAAACATACCTTGCAACCGCATCATTGAGATCAATGTATAAATCTTGCGCTTCTTTTGCAAAGTCTTTCACTTTAAATGGCTTAACATGTTTCCTAATGAGTGCAATGCTACAAATGTAACCAATAAAGAATTTATTATATGGCAATTTTCTTTTGCATTCTTTCAGAAAATAAAATGGGAAATAAATTTTTTTGAAAATAATTTGAGATATGTCCAGAAACGCACATTAGTGAGATTCATACTCCACACATTACACAGAGCAATGTGTCTTGACTGTTCTTATCTCACAAAAACAGTCTAACATCTCTTCTATATGAAGCAATATGGAATTCCTCTCAAACATGAAGTGTTTGTTAAAGAATGCAGCATTTATTTCTGGCCATAAGAGAATAATTCAGGAGCTTAAGTGGGCAAGATGGGCACTGATCTTGACCACATAGCCAGGCAGCCAATCAGAACTCAGCTGAGGATGTGCCTTTAATATGTAGCTCACTCATGGAGCCAGGCATATAATAAACATGAAAATACAGTATGCAGCTCTAGCAACATTTTAGAAAACCACAGCCCATGGCTCATGGCCCATGCAAAGGTCACATAGCATGACAGATGTCAAAAAACTGCAAGGGATCCCTACAGTTTATGACAACCAAAATTACTCTGCATTGGCTATGTGATGTATATTGACCAACATAGTAGTCTTTCCTTTAATCAAACTACCTGGGAATTGGGAAAAACAATAACACATCTCATTGTAGGAAAACGCTTACTGAAAAAAAGAAAAAAAAAACTATTCAGTAATTCTTGGATGCTGAAACACTGGTCAGCACAATGCAGCAAAACCGCGTTGTTCGTTCTGGTTTCAAGCTAGATTGTTATTGCTACTGCTTCTTATTTCTGAAACTCTTTACTTTACCTGGCCTTGGCATATTTATTTAGGATTTTGGATGTCTTCAGTGGTTCTTTTCTAGTTCTAATGGTACTGAATTGTTTAGCTGTTTTATGAAACTGCACTGTTACAGTAATCAGTTTTAACTGTAACAAAGTTGAAAGGAGAATAGTGTTTACCTGTAAACAGTTTGAAATCCTGCTTTGAAAGCTCCTAATCTCTCCTTCACACCCTATAAAATAATAATTATGACAATAACAAGGATTATAATATGATCAATCCGGCCCTCCCACTTAGTCAATAAGCACATATTATAACTGGATAAAAGACTATGTCACACTGATATTCAAATTTTAATAGGTAAGTGTTATAATATAGATGGGACCCTGCATATGCTGTGATTGGTCAAAAACTGATGTTTTATCAGAGTATAAAACAGAAAAAGCGTGTTTTATTGTTTGTTTGTTTTTTTTGCCACATTACCTCTAATCAACATTATTTTTTGTTAGAGATGGCTCAAAAACATGTCCGGAGTGTTCTATCTATCTACCGGAGTGCTTTGCGATACAGATTTTACACACTATGAGTAAAAACAACAAAGCACACAGGTCGACAACCTAACACCATTTAAAGTTAACTTCTCAACTGTTCTTGCTTCTTCTTCTTAACTTGGTATATTAATCTCAGCTTCAAGACTTTCGGCTGCTTTGCAGAGAACTCCATCATGAATTTCTTCAAAGAAAATCGCCGTCTCTGACAAACATCTCGCTTAGAGGTAATGTGGGGAAGAAGACTAAAACACACTTTTTCTATGTTTCATACTCTGATAAAACATGGGTTTTTGACCAATCAGAGCACATGCAGGGTACTATCTATATTATAATAAGCAATAAGATTTCAAAACCTGCACAAATGTCATGGATAAACACATTTGTGACAAAACATGTGCTCATGGTGAAATGTTAGTATATTTTATTACAAATAGTGCAATGTGTAATCCTTCACGTAGGAAAACATGTAACTTTCAATTTTTTTTGACTAGCATGTCATAGTAATTGTCAGATAAAGATACACTCCCATACATACCGCAGGAGTGAAAAAGAACTCTTTCCGTATGGGAAGGTATTCACTGAATATCATACCTGAAGATTAAAGTAAAAATAAGTGGTTATGATAAGCTTTTATAGACTTGTTTGTACTCTGTTGTTCCCACCTTATGTTACAGTCACATTAGCACTAGAGGTTACATACTAGCATGCTTGCTTGTGACATAGCTTTGGTACATGTTGGAATGTGAGAATTCTTGTTAAGGTCAAACTTCAAATTCACTGCTTTCTTCTTAGAAAGGGTTGACATAAGGAAAACCTAAAGACTATCAGTTTTCACGCTAGTTTGTAGTGAGTCGCAATGGATGTACAAATGGGAAACATCTCTTTGATGCTGTCTTCATCCCTTGCAGCTCTCTGAAAAACTGTAAGGTAAAAAGGCTGAAAAGGGGCAGCTGGAGGATAAGTGGCTGGTGAACACTCAATAGCTAAGACCAGGAATTGTGCAACAGAGTCATAGCTGTTACTTGCAGTTGCATGGCCTGTCTGGAAAAAGGTCTACCATTGCCTTGAAGTGGAAAATGGACTGGAAATTTTGTATTACTGTGCAGCCACGTAATTTCCTTTTTATTCAATAAAACATGGTGATAATACCAAGCAGTGACATACCATGGAAAACAGTATCCCACCATTGCTATTACACATGTGTGATATGTGTGTATACTTATTGATTTGCTACCACTCAGTATAATTATCACTAAAATTTATACAACAGACATGAAGATCTAACAACGGGGAAACTTTTCTTTCTAAGTTCATACTGTAAGTTACAGAAGCTTGATTTTTTTCACAGTTCTAAATAGATAGACCAGATGCATGGAGCTTGTGCCACAGTCAACCCAGTGAACCACTCTCCACAGGGTTACTCCATAACTTATAATAGGGACCTCAAACGTGGCTAGATAGAGTAAGGGAGCATTCATTTTTCAGAAAGGGGTGAGCCAGAGAAATTCAAGGCAGGATTCTACCTGCCCAAAAGAAAATTGGACACTCCCTTATCTATTAACAAGATTGACTGGCTAGATTTCCATATCACCACATAAGTAACTATGCACACTGCAGCTGACTTGTTCAGGGTGATAGACGTGCAGAAATTTCTTTTTTGTTTACAGAACAAGAGAAAATGGCTACAACCTGCATAATGATGTCCATGTATGGGGGGATATCAAAATCTAGCAGACTCATTACCTGGCGAATCAATGGTCAGTGGTCTTTCATATGGCCTTGGCTTCACCATTTTGATCAGATGAGGCATTTTTCGCATGGTTTCATTGACGCTTTTTTGCCTCTTGTTACTTTTACCAAAGGGCGATGTCTTACTAATCTTGTTTCTTGTCTGGATAAGCAACAACGATGAATGACCGGGTAGGTTACAAGTCAGAATTGACCCACTAGACTTAGTCAAACACAAGCCCTGTTGAATTAAATCACACATCAAAATTAACCTGCAATCAATACAAGAGGAACTGGACTGGGCAAGATTTCCGCACAGGTCCCTATGCATGCAGCAGATGAATTGTTTAGAGTAATGCACTTGTAAACATTTCTTGTTATTGCAGAATGAAACAGTATGGCTACAGCATGCATAATGAGTAGGGACCTGTGTGGAAATTATTCCCTGGACTGTGGTATCAATTACCTAAAATAAATGTAGGCCAGATATTTTTGTATCACCCCATACTTCGTTATACATTTAAAGCTATTGTGACTTCTTTAAAAATTAGCTTCGCGAGGTTTAGCGGGAGTCATATTTCTAGTACATAATGAAATTGCACTGTTTCATTCTTCGGAAACAAGAAATGGTTCCACGTGTATTACACTAAACAATTCAGCTACAGTACGCATAATGAAGTATGGAGTCCCTGTAGGGTTCTGTCCTCGTATAATAATAATAATAATAATAATAATAATAATAATAATAATAATAATAATATACTCCATTTATATTGCGCATATTCTATATTAATAATCATATGCGCATTACAATCAAACCAGTAGACCATGACACCGGGAACACGCCCTACTCTTTTCGAACAGTGCCATGGGTTCTTTTGCGTCCCACATTACAGATAGAGTTGTGAGACAGGGCCTACGGTTTATCGTCCTTATCCGAGAAGACTAGAAAGTCTAACCATTTACAGATGTCATTACAAAGGCAGCACTTTCTCCTCAGTTATTTTTAAGACCCTGAATGTTGGTCCGGCCGGGATTTTGAACCCGCGACCTCCCGCACGGTAGTCCAGTGCTCTACCAACTGAGCTAACTGGTCGGCGGTTACCGGTACACGAGGGAATAACCATTGTATTCTCTTTGTTTAGGAGACATTGGTTAGCTGTAATGTATTGTTTGGTGTATTGTATCAGCTCTGGTGTACCGGTACACGAGGACAGAACCTTAACTCTCTAGCTTTTCTAATGGCCTTCCCGTGAAGTACCGAGCGATAAAATTCAATTCGCAAAATTACCCTTACTTTTCGGACTTTAAGAACAATAACACAGCCTACAGCGTTAAGCAGTCATCCTAAAATCCAGCAGATTAAGATACTTGAGAAGATTAAGATGCAATTACAATTTGTATAATTAAAAAAAACTTCGACAAAATCATTAATGACTGCATGCAAAATGAAGTTTGTAGTGAAAAGTTTTCTTAATTTATTCTATTTCTGGATATATTTCCTGTCGATCATCAGCGCTGTGGTTTTGGTAAAAACAAACCTGCATCCAGGTGTACGTAAAGAATCTCTGGGCCGCCATTTTCTTTAGCTCAGCTACCAGGCCGTCACATATTGACTGATCCCGGTGGATGAAGTGTGACGTCAGACATGACATATATTTGTCAAATTGGCAACCAGGAACAAGGTAAAGTTATTCTGAGCTTCAAGTGGCTTGTCTTATACGTCGCTAGAAGGAGGCGTGTTAGAGTTCTCGGAACTCCAGAGAATCTTCAAAGTCTTAAAGTCTTTACCTGATCAGGGAACATGGTTTTCGCATTTCTGAAGAAATATCCTGAGGTAAGAGCATTTTTTTGTCATTTATAAATGAGTTTTCTCAGAGACGTGCATCCCTTCACGAAAACAGTTTCACTTGTGCTTTGATATTTTATTTCAAGTGCTCGTGAGTTTCGCTAGATTTATCAGCTTACCTGTCGTTTAATAACTATGTCTTTCGTGAGAGAACAAAATAGAGAGAAACGCTAATGTTTCATTGTGAACGTACATAATGTATATAGCTGCTGAGTCAAACAGTAGTAGCGGAAAAGGGATTCATAAGTATATTGCCAAATCTGCATAAGCCACCTTCATGTAGCAGCTGATAAAAAAGTCAAGGAAGTTGATAGATCCTTATTTCTTGTTTTAAGATGTCAAAATGTTCACTCTGCGTATTTTAATTACTTCTACTCCCAGCAACGCAATGAAAGCGATTTTCCAGCGTTCGCCTGACGAAGCTGGGGTTACTTATTTCTTTCGTAACGCATAGAAAAACAGGTTTGCGCGACTGTCGTCTAGTCAGGCACTCACGCGTCAAAATATAGACCATTTTTAGTTCGAGAAAAGTAGATATTCTAAGACATTCATTTAAAGCATATTGTAAGAATAAAGTTTTACATGTACGTGACATCTATTAGAAAGGAAGTCGAAGAATTCTTGGAAATCTGTAATAACGTCATAGTTTCGGCTTCCGTCAAAATGTCTGGCGATATTCTTGTTTACGTGAAAGGAAGAAGGTAAGACCTCATGGGGTTATACAATAAAACCACTCTGATCTATTAAGGCTAATAACGGTTCTTAAATCTATATTTTCTGGGTTATAGGAAGTTCCGAGAAGAACTGTTGTCGACGGTGACTTGTTAGACTTGACTGCATGCTGTTGACGTTCATTCAACCACAGTTCTTCTCAGAACGACCTACACTTGGACGATCGAACTGGACAGCAATTACTGTGACTGCTAGGCCATTTACAATTCTATATTTTCTTTTACTCAATACTTCAGGTAGCCCCACTGATTCTTATAGTTGGAACGGGCTGTGTAGCTGCCACGGTGTTCATGATAAGACAAGCTACAAAAAACCCAGAGGCTTGGTAGGTATGCTCGCAAACATTGCTAGCAGTTTGGTAAATTAACATAAGAAGAACTAAAAAGCTTAACGGCTGAATAAAGAAACAAGTATTGGGCCATTTGGAAATTAGAAAAGTTGGGAGTTATATCGTTTGATGTCCAATACGTTTCGTCGTCTCGTTTCAGCTGTTACTAAATGGTTATCAGTTTTTTATCGGTCAGAAAAGCCTAGCGGATAAAGGGGGTCATACAGTTTTGTACTGAGTGTGACACAAATAGCATACTATTTAAATGAAATGGTTTGTAAAATCCTACTCAATCGTTCAAGTTAACCTTGATAATGAAAATGTAATACGAATGGTATATAGTTTTGGCGAAAGTAGTAGTGTGGAAACCTGAGCAGCTTCAATTTCAAAGTCTTCACTTTTTAAAAACTGCTCAGAAATCAGAACACGATTTTCACCAGTCTGTGTTGTCGTTTTCTATCACAAAGTATGTCGTAAGTTGATGTTGACAAATTACACAAAAGGCCAATTATCGCAGCACGAAACATTACCCGTTTATCGGAGTCTTTAATACGCGGGAAAACGGGTCTTTTGCGATTACTTTTTTCGAAAATAATCCAAGATTTATAAAAATTTTGACCAAATGTAGCCGACGTAACTAGAATTTTTGTAGATAAAATTTTAGAAAAGACACGCAACATAAAGTCAGGTACTCTCTGAACGGGTTCATTTTTAATGTCGCGTGTATTGTGTTACCGCCTGTGGCGTAAATTAATTCTAACACAAGTTTCGTAAACCATTATACAAGGGACTAAATAGGAGACGTTAGAATGTCGCTTGTTTGCCCAATCAGTATAATTTTTGAATAAGCAACACTTATGAAACATCGACCACCTCAGATTATAAACGTAAATTACGAAGTTATTTTAAATAATATATATGAAAATTTTCTTTTGTTGAAAGGTTTTGTGTCTGAAAAATATCCGAGGATGTTAAAAACAATTTGCATTCATCGTGGAAACGTTAGCAACAATTGTGTGCGTGACTCATTGCATGAAGGAACAGGGGCGGCAAAAAGGGTTTGTTCGCCTAGCCTTTCTGTACACTGTTCTTTCGGAAACAGTACGTTTTCTCTTTTGATTTCCACTTAGAAATGATGAATATAAGCTCCTTTTTAACACTTTAATGGCTGCCGTTAATTTGACCCTAGGCAGTATTTTGTACTTAAGGTAGTTAATTGCAGTGTTTCATTTATTCATTAGTCAAATGATCGCTTTTGGGTCGAGCGATGTAAAACAAAGTTCTAGTGGTATATAAGCCAAATTCAGATCTTCATTGCTCAGAACTTTAAATTTGACCCTTTCACTTCTGAGATAGATCTGCAAAACAACTGTCCTTAACAAGTTTCATGAACATTCTAAAATCTTGATTTGGAGAATTTGGTATAAGATTATTTATTACTTGGGATTATTTCTCAATTCTCATCATGTGCTTCTTGACAGTGTATTGATAAAGTAAGGAGAAGTTGCATATTAATCAGTGAGGGAAAGGTTTGATTATTATCTTCCAAGACATAACCCTTCAGATTGGTTAATTTATATTATGGTGCAACTTATCTTGAACCAAGACCACCCAAATAAATTTTCATATAAGTTTTGAATGTCTTTTTTTGACACTGAACAACAGATTTGTGGCAAGTTTCTACAGACTAAGATGATTCTTTTCCAATCTTGATATGTTTCGTACAGTCATAGAGCAAATTATGTATATGCATTTTAAGTGAAATATAGAACATGTATAGAGATTCTATTGTTTAGATACTCAATCATGATTGGATAATTTGTGTGAAACTCTATTTGTGTGGCCTTGGTTTTGAGTAGTTGCATTGTTGATGTCTATGGGAATTAATAACATTTTGGGAAATTTCACTGTTCACTTTATGCAGAGGCTAATAATATAAGTCATCCAAAAATTTCAACATGCTGATTGGTTGAGAGCATATCAATTAAATCCCAAACAGTGCAGAAAGTTGAAATTGAGTGCAGAAATTTGAAATTAAATTTTTGCATGTACATCATTGACTAGTAATCATGATTTTGAGTGCAATTTTGTATAAATAAGCACTCATAAAATGAATTTTTCAAAGAAAACAAATTGCACTAGCTACACTTTTCAGTCTTTGTGCTCATATATTGCAAATTGCACTTGAAACCATTTGATTACTTGTACAAATGACACTTACTAATTCAAAACTCACTTGCTTTTATTCAACAGCTGGGATAAAAAAAATAACCCTCATCCCTGGCTGAATATTAAACATAATGAGCAAGTGAAGGTAAGAAAATTGACAATTACTGTTTACTACAAAATTTATAGTCAGAGTTAATCAAATAATAACAACATTATTGTCCAATTACTTATGTCACCAAAAATGGTTTTGTTGGGTGCTAGAATTGTAGATAACATATTTCAAATATCCATATATTGAATAATAACAATAGCTGGGGAATTAGCAATAGTTGTGTGACAATTCTGCTAATGATATGGTCCTGGAATTTTTCAATTGAATATAAAACTTTATTGGATTTAGCTGTATAGCTTTGACAGATAGCATTCTCATTGGTGTATTTAATTCTTTATTTCATACTCAGCCTCATCCAATTAATGTAAATAATAATTTGCCCCATTCAATAAGTGATTTCCTCTATTTGAATTGAATCCACAGCTGTTCAGCCATTCAGACTACAAATCTCTTGAAAAAGTTCGACCTGAAGCCCCCATTGAGGCAAAGACAGACTAAATATATCTAGTATATCCATGGAGCTTTACTGGAGGTTCAAGGAGACTCTCTACATTGGTGACGGCTTGTGGTTTGCAATTAAGAGAAGAAAATAGTTCCTATAAATTAATACTACAAATTAATACTAATGCATTCCTACTGTAAACTTATTGATAAAACCATAAAATATGTAATTTAACCTTTATATTTCAAGGTTCACATTCAATTCTGGGAAAAAAAAGCTTTTAATTTCTTTATAAATTTTGCTAGTTTGTACATACAAGAAAATATCAGATCTGGAGCCTGTTTGGTTCCCATGCACATGGTTTAAACTTATGCTATGAGCTAAACATTGATCTCCGATGCTCTGAAACTTTTCCAGTAAAATAAGATAGTACATTTTCATACTATCAGTTGTTAATTTCATGACGTTTCCTGGTCTCAATTTTTTTTCCATGATTATGTGAACCCTGTTGTGGTTGAGTGAATATAGTGACACTTACAAAGTATGTATGTCTCACTGGACAACTAATTAGCCAGGGCGAGGAGTTAGTTGTGTCAAGATGGACCTTCCGGTAATTAGTTCCCTTATTAGTGGTAATCAGTCTTGCGGGAGACAAGAAAAACATGATACCAATATTAAGAAAGTTTTCGGTTCTGTCCTCATAAACCCGTACACAAGGGAATATCCATTGTATTCTCCCTGTTTAGGAGACATTGGTTAGCTGTAATGTATTGTTTGGCCTTTTGTATCAGCTTTTGTGTACAGGTACAAGAGGACAGAACCAAGTTTTCAGTATTTATCAGGAGTTACAGGTGTCTAACTGCCAGTGCAGTTGCCTCTTTCCAAGTAGACAGGGAAAAAAGAAGAAAAAAAGTACACAGAAATTCTGGACAGAAATAGGGTAGCACTGAGATCACCAATGTCACAGATTCAGTTGTTACTTTTCTTGAAGTCTCATGCAATTCATCTCCTTGCAGTCTCCTCATGAACAATCACAGATGTCCACAGCTTCCTGGCATTTATGATGATAGCTATGTTTGCATCATGAATCTTGTCAGCCTAAGCCTTAATGTGGGCTGCTAGTTTTGTTTAAAAATTGTTGATGCTTTTTTGATGGATATCTGTGTTACGTTTAAGTCCAGCATGTGCGTAATTTTGCTTTTTTTTCTCGTGTACCCGTAGATACAGCTGATACAAAATTTAAGACCAAAGTATTACGTAACTAGTAAAGTACTTTTGAACGCGGTAAGCTGTTCTTCTATGGCCATTGCGTTCATGTAGGTACGTCTCAACAAATCAAAACAAAAAGTGGGAAGTTGATTAGTTATGCTTCTTAGAGACACTATGACGCATATAACAATATTTTGAGTAATTCGTTTTGATTTCAGCTTTTATCTTGCTTTGTAGTGAGACTAAAAAAAATTGTCCGTAGTAATTTGCATGTCATTACATTGCTTATAGTGAAATCACACGGGAAAACGCAATGTATTTTTTCCAGGCGTACTTTGCCTTAACGTCTTGTTTGACAGAATAAAAGTTTTACCTGTTAATCATGGGGTAATTTATGTTTTCTTCTCAAGACATTCTATAGTGTTCTGTACTGGGTCTTTACTTGTCTGTGTGCTCGAACAGCGCAAATTTTCTTATTGTATTTGCTTAGCTACCAGGCCCAGTTCTGCTCTTTCGTACTGACACCATTTTGTCCATCGAGTTGGGTTTAGTGTTGTCAAAGTTTGTTCATTTTTGCGTCAAACGTTTAATCAGGCAGCAAGAAAAATGATCTTTGCGTACCTAAGGAAATTTCCTGAGGTAGGATACTCATTAGCTAGCGGTTTATGATGTCTGTGGTCCTCTCCCTTGCCGGTGCTTGAACTGCCGGGGAATGACGTAAATAGCTAATATTCATGTCGACTGATTCAGTCTTGAGATAAAATCTCTTATGTTTAAACAAGCCAGATCCCAAAGTTTTGAGCTAAGAATTACAGAGACTGCAACAAACTGGCTAGATATACGATTTGAATTTGTTATATTATAAACGGAGCGAATTTCTTTTACTAGCGAAATTAATACACGTTGGAACCAGAACTCGACCTAACCGGGATTTTTGCTCCGTCCACAACGCGGGCTAGTATATTGTATGATACTTTTAGTAGGTACTTCTTATTGACTTCATAGACATTTTCAATTTGCTGTTACCCTAAGATAAGATGAAATCTTTTAATACGTTGAAACTACCCTAATTCGATACGTTTTCTCCTTATGTAATGGTTTGGAGACCTTGTTTTTGTGGCGTGTTGCAACGACCGAAAGAAAAAACTGAGAATGTGGCTGTCCCACAGCCGGGCACATACTGAAGTATTTATTAAATATTCAAGTTTTACTTACGCGTGAAACTGTCAAACCACACGGCATAATGTTATTTGCATATGCTAATAATGATAACGATAATACTAATAATAATAATAATCTTAAAAAATCGATCTTTATTAACATATTCCAGACAAGTTGTCATTTACAAGGTAAAAATTCCAATATTAAAATATCCAAGGCACAAAAGGTTATTATTATCATTATCATCATCGTCATATCATATATGTCATGATATCATGGTTACTACAACTAGTACTAATACTACTATCATCATCATAACATTAATTAACATATTCCATACGAATTGGTGTATACAAGGTAAAAGAAAGTAAAAGAAATAAACTATTAAAACCTATTTCAGCAGTGTTTACGTAATGGCTCCCTCCTGGGTTTCAACGTCAATATCGATATATACAAGGTAAAAGTAAATTAAAAAGAAATAAACTATTAAAACCTATTTGAACAGTGTTTACATGATGGCTCCCTCCTGGGTTTCAACGTCAATATCAATGTTCTTAAAGGCACAAAAGGCTTTCCTTCTAGCTCTTGAACCTCTTAGGCAGATTAGTGCGGATCTTAGTAAAGCGAAGGATGTCCTTGCTCTTATCCAGGAGATTGTTTTAGCGTAATGTTCTCCTTTCTTGATGGAAATCAGCTGCGCCAGTCTGGAATGGTATTGCAAGCACTCGTTTCCCATGCCGCCTGTTGACGTGAAAATAAGGGGTGTAAAAGTTCCTTGTTTGATATCCAAAACCCTCCTCGCGTAAATGCGCTTCTTCTCGTTCTCATGATTGCGGTATATCTGTTGGAGCTCTAGGTCCCTATACGAATCAGCATTAGGGTGACAAACAATCACGTCAAAGAATGCTGATCGTTGGTTCTCCCAGAACCCACGCGCATGAATATCTAATCTTGCATCTGGAGCTCGATTAGAACCTCTTCCCAGCTGTTCACCCGAGATATCTTGCAGGACAGGCTCAATCTCAACATCGGTACAAACCATATTCAGGAGTTCAGCTTCTAAGTCCCTCAACTCATTGTGACGTTGGGTAACGAACCCACCTCTCTTGCATATCATTGCGTGGTCCACTGTAAAAGCATCACCGCATACACAGGTGGAGGGGATATCATCAACCGGCCAATCATAGCGCAGTTTGATTGCATCGCGGAACTCTCTCTTATTTAGATTGAAACCCATTTCACGAAGGGGGAGTACCGTCAGCCAAACAGATGACCCTTTTTCCGCAGCAAGGTCAAGTGCCCGTTGGACTTTTGGACTAATAATAATAATAATAATAATAATAATAATAATAATAATAATAATAATAATAAGAGAGATGGATCCAGTGTATCACCAAGATACATAAACTGATATACTCAAAATAAGAGTGTCTCTTGCTTGAACTGTAAAACTGTCGACTAGGGCAAGCCTCTGATGTGTACCAGTCAGCATTACCTTTGTTTTGCTGTAGTTAAGACAGAGGAAGTACTCAATATTAAGCCACTCTATTATATATTAAGATCTTCGAATAGCATGGATTCTATGTCAGTGACAGAGCTACTGCTAACATAAAGGAGGGCATCATCTGCATATAATTGGATTTGACAATGTTTTACCACCCAGTGTGCATTTTTGATGTAGATTGTAAATGACACAAACTGCATTGCATGCATGTTTATAAAGACTTACTGGAATGCAAATCAGTTTGTGAAAACAATTCAGGAATAGACCAATGCCCCTTTCTAGCTTGGTCAAGTTTGGTAGGTGTGGCTCAAGCATGACCTTTGAACGATGATTTCAGGGCAAGAACACGGTTGAATTAAAAAAAAAATTTTTTTGAACAGTCATCCACTCTTTATGTGCACACCAGAACCACAAAAAGAGAGAAGACGATATGGACACTTTAATTTGTATAGTAGCATTGTTGAAGTAGCAAATACAACCTGCAATCTCTGGAATCACAGTTTCATTAACAAGGGTACTGTGTAATAGTAATTGTAAGGTGTACAACAGTTAAGTTAAAGAGAAGCTTTCATTGGCTCTGACCAGGTTCTAATGCTAGAGACATTACAACTTTCATGGTGGAGCTGTGTCTACTTGACCTCACCAACTGCTGTAATAAAACTCTAGTTTTGTCTGTGGTATAATAATATTTCTCACTTATCCAGCACCATTTTCTTTTGATTTCTGCTTGAACAAAAGAGAAGGTGAAGCAAAACCACTGATTTTGTTTTTTTGGGGTAACGGTAGTGGTTTATTATAAGACAAAACATTAAATGAAATACAACGTGCTCTGTTGTTTCAGCTCATCCCTCTGTTTGGGGTCGTTGGTGTCGGCTGTGTTGGAGCTGCTTTTTATTTGACGAGACTTGCAGTGAAGAATCCTGATGCCTGGTATGTAAACAAGTTATATTTTGCAAACAGGGTCTTGAACATGCTGGCTTTCTATGCAGATATCCTTTGGGCTTTATTACATGCTTAATGAAGTGAAAAATGTATGAGTAAAAGGATATGAACTTCTAACTTACTTTAAGATTAGAATGGAATTTTTAAGACATATGTATACATGTATTTCCATTCAGGGGGATCTTTGTACAAAGTAGACTATAGAGCCTTTTCACTCACATGATCAGCGGCCATGTTTTTAACGGAAACAAAAGAAGATGTTTGCATAATTTGGGACACCAACATGGCCACCTTTTCTTTTTGGGAACACCAACATGGCTGCTGTGACATTATGTGCAAATGCTGTATTGCTGCTTTTCTGTGGAAACCAGCAGAAGCATTTGTCACTGGGTTTTGCATTGAAAGTTTGAAATTCATCATTCGAGGAACTCAAACAAGTGTTGTCAACCAAGCAGTTAGAAATTCAAGAGTATTGTATCACAAAGTGGAGAACCATTTCATGCTGAAAATCAGTAAACATCTAACTGATTAGCTGTGCCGGTACCTCTTAAAAGTAAAAACTTAGCAGAATCGACAGTCCTTTGGTTTGAATTTCTCTGACATCAGGTGCAAGCCAGCAGTTGGACATTTGAATGGCATGTTAACATTAAATGAGCCTTTACTTTCATAATGAAAATTTGTTAATAGGGGAGTAATACTGTAACCTTTGTTTGTTTACATCTTCAATTTTTTCTATCAGTTGGGACAGGAAGAACAACCCATATCCCTGGCAGAATATAAAGCATGATGAACGTTTGAAGGTAACAGTTTTGTATTGGTGGTTAATTTAATTGAGTTCAATGTTATTGTTTGATTTTTCTCAAATGCAACTATATGATAAATGCCAGTATTCTTAAGATCCAAAAATGTAAATTATCATTACTTTTTTTGAGCCATTTTGCCTTATGTCATGTTGATTTTGCAAGTCATTTGATAACCTAAATTTTTTGTGCTGTTATTCTCTTCCAAGGCAGCACCAGTTTCTCTAGAAACGTCTGTTTTGTATGGAAAATTCATGCTTATTAGATTTATACTAACAACATCTGTTTAACAGTTTTACAGCACCTTTGATTACAAGACCCTAGAAAACAAGAGGCCAGATGTTGCCATGGATTGAAATCATCTGACAATTTTTTGCATTGTACTGGATTGTGACATATCAATTTATTCTGGAGTGACACTGGATGCTTTTTCTGCACTTTTGCATGGGTAAATCAACTGGTATTGGGGAAACAGTTGTTATGGTTTCAACTTTGATTCTGGCAATATTTTGCTGAATAAAATGCCAAGTTCATTCCTTTCATTGTTGAGTTTGCTTTCTACGTTGAACTGTTCAGTAGTTGATTTGAACTTATCTGAGGTTTAGCAAATGAACATTAATAATAGCAGTCAGTGGGTTACTTTGGATTAGAGCTGACCCAAGGTTAAGCATCAGTTTTGGTAGCTGGTTGGTCCTCCATTTGTTAAGCTTATTTTTTGGCAGGTTGCCACATTTTTATTTGTTTATACTTTTTTTCTCCAATCCAAACTTTGGTAGCTGGTTGGTCCTCCATTTGTTAAGCTTATTTTTTGGCAGGTTGCCACATTTTTATTTGTTTATACTTTTTTTCTCCAATCCAAACTTTACACCTCAAAATTTACTCATAATTAATACATAGTATGCTAATACATACTTTCAATTAATAACAAAATATAGTAATACCGGTATATTGATTAACATATAAGTGATGTTGAAAAGTATTACAACCGTACATGGTGAGGAGAAGACAGAGGCACATCTAGTATAACTAATGCTGTGCCCCAATTAACTACAAAAAAGAAAGAAAAGTTAAATAAGAAAAATGTGAGAGTAGCAGTGGAAAGCAGGTCCTAGGACAGCCCCCCAAACCAGTTAATCCACACCTTAAAACCACCCAAAACCAGTAAACTCCAGAAAAATCAAACTAGATTCTGATTCAAATCAAATTTTGATTTTTAGGATTTTGATTCTGCTCTGTGTGATTTGCTTGAAGTTGTTGATTTTTCTTATGATCTGATTTTGGGATTTTTACTTTTTGGGATTTTTTTGATCTGATTTTTGGGATTTCTTTGGCCCGTTTTTTGGGATTTTGATCCAATTTTGGGGGTTTAGTTTGATTTTACTGGTTTTGGGTGGTTTTTAGGTGTGGATTAAATGGTTTGGGGGGGTGTCCTAGGACCCGCCTTCCACTGCCACTGAGAGGAAGGAAAGTAAGAATGACTGATCGAATAAAAGAAGTTAGATAAATGAGTCAGCAGTATTGAGCAAGGTAATAGCGTGACGGTGCTTTTCTAAACATTGCCACATTGTCCTTCTTATATGCCTCTAGCAATTTGTGCTCGCATTAAAAACAAAAGAGAAATGGTTAATCAAAGTTGTTGGTAAAGTACATTTAACCACTCAACTGTAAGATTTAAATGGCACTGATGTTTCAAAATCTGTGAAGTATTTAGACAAATGTTAATACATTGTAAGATGTTTAGAAGCCTCTTTAAAGCTCAAACCACTCAAGTTAACCTTATTTTTCAGTAGATATTTCCTGACATTGCCACTGGCAGTTCTTGCGTGCTGTCTCAAAGCCCAGCCTATGGCCTTCCTGATAAAAAACTCGGTCTCATGGGCCCGTGAGCTACAAAACCTGAACAGCATCGCTTCATTCGTTTGCTCCTTGTAGGAAAGCTGATGAAGAAGAGCTGTACGCCGTAACCACATGTTCTCGTGATCGATCCATTTTTCCATGATTGCGTTACCCGAGTCACGATGTCGCTTCACCAAATAACCAACAACTTTGTAAGCGATTGCATCGACCGTGTCCCACCACGATTTATTTGTTATCAAATATTCCATTAGCTGCATGTTCACCTCAAACTCTGAAAAGGGATCTGCGAAGAGTTTGATATGCTTCTCAAGATAATCCACAGCGAAATACTGAAATTCCCGTTCAGGTTTTTGCCATAGAAGTTTAACAAATGTCCTTGCTTCTTCTGGACTCAGCGATTGTTGTGAAAATTCTTGAGTAACCTTTTTCCTCAAAGGACTACTAAGCCCGAAGAAATCAAACTGATCTCTCATATACTTCTTCATTGGTTGGCTTTTCTTGGCATCAGCATGTTTAGTAAGTTGTTTAGCAAGTTTCTCAACCAAAACCACAACCTTGTTTGTGGAACTTGAACTTGTAGCGAGGGTGTCATCTCTACTTTCCGGTAGATTCGTTTTCATTCGCTTTGCTTTAGAAGCAGGAATCGACGCATTTCTTCTTTTACTCATAGTGATAAAATATCGACAGAAAACAAACGCAATATCCCTTTCTTGTGACCACGTTGATTTAAAGAAATAGCTCGTCACGCAACGTTGAATGTCGTCTTCACGCAAAGCCCACTTCATGTAGATTACTTATTTGGTACATGCGCAGAATTGGCGGAAGCGCCGGTAGAAGTTTTCCCAGTCCTCGTGGTGTGCAAAATGATTCCCTGAATGAAATCATTGTATGTTGTAAGAAGCATTTTTCCTACGGGTTTCTTGTTCGCCAGACGTTTGAACGAGAGAAGATTTTTTGCCAGAAAAATCCATAGAAGTTTTTTCTCTCCTGTGTTTCGTTTGACCCCTTTCAAAAACAATTCTCTAGTTTATTCCACCAAACGTAACATGTCGTCTGAATCTAGTACAGCAAACTCGGGCATTTTGGACAATCTGCGGAAATCTGTTAAAGAACAGGTAGGTAAATCATGGGCTAGTTGCGAATGTCATTCGCTTTCAAATGTCTTGGTTAGTTATTGTGGCCTCTTACCATATTTGGAAGCTCTCTGGTATGGACGGAAGTGTGATAGGACAGAAACCCATATTTGGAGTCCTTTAAAAGAGGAATATTTACATTATTTTTTAAAAGATACGTTTCTCTCTGTATCAAGACGTGACTTGCTTGAATTGAGACTTTGTCTTTTCTTATCTATTTCTGTTCTTCTCCAAACACAGTTATACGTATTGCATCATCCATCTGTAAATGTTGTAGGTTAAAATGAATTTCAGGTCAAAATGATTCCAAACTACTAGTTTGACTTTTTTCCTTTATTTCAGATTAATTTCCATAATCTTCCAATAATCTGAAACAGAGGAAAAACAAATCAAACTAGTTTGGGAACCATTTTTGACCAGAAATACTTTTTAACCTACAACATATATACCAAAAGTGGCCTTAGTTGGAGGGAGGGGGGTATGGGGTTAAGGCTGTGTTTAGGGGAGGAGAGGAGAAGTTACAGAGGTTTTCTTAGGCTATAGATCAGTTAAAATGTAGTGCCTTTTTAATGGAATTGTCGTGCAGCCAAACTCTGGCATCATCATAAATTTGCAGTATTGGATCTGTGGGATAGTATTAAATAAACATAGAATGTTAGGAACAAAACAAACAGACAATAATGATTTATCTGGAAATCGCTGCTGAGGTGAAGTTTTCATGTAATGTGGCAAAATGAAATTTAGGCAAACTTAAGATAAAGCCAATGCTGGTCAGCGGTTACCGCCAGTCCATATGTAGTGAGTTCCAGGGCCAATAAGCCATGCTTTGCCTGCTTTGCCTGCTTTGCCTTTGCTCGCTGGTTGTTTGGCCCTCCCTCCTCTCCCTGGTAAGTATTCCATGGTAAGTATATTTTTACACACTGTCTCCTCTGTGCCGTGTGACAGGTGCTGGAGATGTGCTTTGGCTGGATTGCCATGGAAACCTCCTTTCTGCGAGGAAGTTACCATTCCCCTCATTTGCTACCTTTTAAGGCACACCTACCCTCCAATACCTCTGTTGGTAAAGAGTTTAAATTCCTAATAACCTGGTAGAAATCTCACCTTTCTGTTCAATTGATTACAGGGGGATCTAGTAAGGAAATTAAAATCTGAAAATGCCCCAACACCAGATATTGAAGTTGCAATTAAAGAACTCAAAGTTAGAAAGAAGGCTCTTGAGAACAAGGTGATCAAATAATGTTTTAATAAATTAATAAGATACTGGAAAGCTCAATTTTATGGTCTTTATTCAAGACTGAAAATCTATTGGGTATACATATATGTGGTGGTATGCACTGTATATATTGCACAGAATATATCTACTTATGTTAAAGCAGTGTTACTGTACTGTTTATTTCTGGCAAGGGGTAAATGATAATTTGGTTTCAACAAGAGGTTATTTGCTATTTTAACATTAATTTTTTTTTACGTTGTTGCCAAAGGAGGAAATAACTTTTTACTGGTAACTCTGATATTTGCCATTGATTGCCATGGAATTTCAATTGAACAGCCTTTGTTGAAAATCATAGTGACCAAGAAACTTGTAATTAGTATTTTATGGTTAAATTACATTTGGACTGTCAAAGATATTGAACAGTTTCTTCTAAATGTACCAATAATGACCATCAGGCCATTGAGTCTATGATTACTTCATTTTTTCTAGGAAAAGGAACTAGCCCCCAAAGAAGAGAAATTTGACAGGTCAAAACTTGAAGACTTGTTAAAAAGAAGGTTCTTCTTTATTCCCTCATTTGAAATTTATGGAGGTTAGTCTGCTTAGACTTAATGCATAGTATGTCTAGTTGGGTAGTATATTTATGAATACAGCCAAACAGTCTTATGAACAGAAGATGTAGCCTTCATTTTTTCTTTTGGTAGTTGTGTTTGGAGTTGAACCTCTGTGCAGACACCCAAGAGAAAACTCTGGAGAGAATTAATTTTACTTGCTGACACACCTATAAAAAATTATTTGATGAGTGTCCCTAATTGATACTCATCGTTTAAGGTATTACAAGCCTATACAAGCCAAGGTTTTACAAAAGTCAAGAGAGATTTACCTTGAATAGTTATAAAGGGAGAAAATGTTGACATTCTCGATAGTGTAAAGCGCTTAAGTCTTACGATTTCTAGTGACCTGAGTTGTAATAATCATGTTTGTGAAGTTATTAAGAAGGTATCAAAAAGGATCTATTTTCTTAGACAATTGAAAAGGACAAACACCTAGCAGAGCAACTTATGCCTTTCATTCAGCCGTCGATTATGCTGCACCAGTTTTTCACTTTGCTTTGCCAAAGTACTTAGTTAACAAGTTAGGGTGCTGGCATAAGCATGCTATGCGCATGATTTGTCCATACATAGATTATAGTCTTGCGCTTTCAACTCTTGGGTTAACTACTAACCATGAGCATCATGATAATATTTGCACACACCTATTTAATACTAGAATTGTAGATGATAATGATCATAAGCTAAGGAAACTTTTGCCAAAGACTTTTGAATGCAGTAGTCATAATCTTAGACACGCCCATAAGTTTGTTATCCCGCTTATCAAATGAATAGTTTTATAAAGAGTTTTATCACGACCTCAGCCTTCTGCGCAAATAGTGTTAAATAGTGTTTACTAGTTTTTAATAGAATTTGCAATCACAGTTCAATCAATTATTAACTAGTTATTACTAATGATATGGGATTTTAGGCGTTTACTCTATGTTTATATAAATATATATATAATATTTTATTTTTAGGTTGGATTATGCCTAATTTTGCTTTTAATTTTTAAATATGCGATTCAGCCTTTGGCTGCAATGTGTTTCCAGTAGAGTATCCATCTATCCATCTATCAAGGTGTATTTGGGATAATTCAAGTAAAAGACCAGATTTTGGAAACATTACATTAAGGAACCTGCTCAATAATTCTCCCAAATGCACTGAGGTTTGTATAAACTTGTATGAACACAGTACAAAAACGATAACCCAAGCGATACTAGCATTTGCTTTGAAGGAAAAGAAAACATGTTTGTACCCTGCAAGTAGAAAAACAACCTATTAAACATAGACCATGCATGTTGTATCTCTTTTATTTTATGATTACCATAGTATTTTTTTCTCTCGTAGGTGTTGCTGGTCTGTATGACTATGGGCCCACTGGATGTGCAATGGAGGCCAACATGATCAACATCTGGAAATCACACTTTGTTCTGGAGGAACAGATGTTGGAGATCAGGGCATCACTTCTTACACCGCATCCAGTACTCAAGTAGGTACTTTTTTTGCAACAAAATTTTATAACATTGATATTCACTTTTGTTCAAAATATACACCATTAAGCCATCTTAAGAAAAGATCTATATATTTTAGACTTCCATTATCTAAATTTGATCTATTGAAATAGCAGTCATACATTAGTTAAAATGTGTTAGTACATACCAACTCTGCAACCTTGGCATTTTTAGCTCACTGTCTCAAGATACCCAACAATATTTGCCTCCTTTGTGGTCAACAGTATGAGGCTTCTTGGAAAATCTTAATGCAAGTGAGTTTTGGTGGATGATAAACGTAAATAGCCAGCATCAATTCTTGCTTTAGAGCTGTTTCAGAAAGATGTCATCGAGGTTGCTTCATTGCTATATAATAAAACAATAAAAAGTTGTTATCATTCTCTTGAAAAGTGGCTTTTAAGAAACACTTCCCTAGCCGGTTTGCAGCTCAATAAATAATCTGCCACTGTTCACCTCAATTTTGGAGAATAAATGTTAAATGAATGTGATACATTGATAATTTTACTTGCAGAGCGTCAGGCCATGTCGAGAGATTTGCTGACTATATGGTAAAGGATGTTAAGACTGGCGATTGCTTCCGTGCTGATCATCTGTTAGAAGGTTTCATTCTTTTATATTCTTGATTATTACCAGTACTTGCATTTTTCGTCTTCAAATTGTATATTTTTGTCAAGTCATATTGATGGTGCTATTAACTTATAATAAAAGGCCACATTGAAAAGCTATTGGCTGACAAGAAAATTGATGAAGAAACCACTAAAGAATATCAGAGTGTGCTAGGACAGGTGAGAACTTTGTTCTTGTTTGATCATTCTTGAATCATTGTTAGAGTCAGAGCTCACGTTGATTCTGCTTATTACAAGATTTAAGAAGGAGGAAACTGAAGAAAAGAAAGACAGGAAAGTAAAAAAGGACTGTAACTATACATTTTAAATCCAATTAAAAGTACTTGGGTTAAAACTGAAAGGATTTAAAATTGTTACACTGTTTGACCCCTTTCCTATTTAAACTAGAGGTATTCTGCAGTGATAAGCATAAAGAAAATACCCAAAAACATAACTTTTATAATAAATATTGATTTATAAGTTTAATAGGGATTATAACAGAGTTTACATGAATCTTGTGGGGGTCATCCAGCTCCAACTGGTAACCCTCCAGGAGATCAACTTTCCCAGTGGATTTCATGTTTTATTTTTGCTTCATTCTTCAGATTGACAACTATGGCCAAGCAGAGTTAGCTGAACTACTGAAAAAATATGACACCAAGTCTCCAGTGACAGGAAATGACATCACAGAACCTGTGGAGTTCAATTTGATGTTTACAACCTCCATAGGTCCCAGTGGGCTCATTCCAGGGTGGGTATGGCCACAGGCAGCCCAAGCTCCAGATTTGAAAGGATTTGTAAATTGTATGATAAGCCACCACGACTCTGAATGAGTGTATGAATATCTGTTTCCAGGTATTTGAGACCAGAGACTGCTCAAGGGATTTTTGTAAATTTTAAGCGCCTTTTGGAGGCCAACAATGGAAGATTACCATTTGCAGCTGCTCAGATTGGTCCCGCTTTTAGAAATGAAATCTCCCCACGAGCAGGTCTACTGAGAGTCAGGTGTGTTTTTTACATAAAATAGGTATAGGGGAGATGTTGTATTAGAGCGTCTTTATGTGCATCTCTAGCCATCCCCTCTACTGCTAGAGTAGTAACACTGTCTTACTCAGGGAAATTATTGGGGTCTTAAGAATTGCAGTAGAGTATTTGAGGGAGAAAAAAGTTTTAAAAGTAGGTGGCAAAACCTATTGTTGCAATAGGAGACCAAAGCAATCATAGAATTACTTTGAGTTTCAATTGGAAATCACATTAAAACAGACAATGCATTGGGTTTTTATGCAGAGTTGCTGAGTGATTAAGGTGCTGCCCTTAAAATTTGATCGTCTTGGGTTCTATTCAGTTCCCGCTTCAGGGCTGGTGTTTAAATTTGGTCATCCTAGTTTCAACTCCTTTACACACGAACTGGTTACCCTCCTAATATATATCTAGGTTCATGTTTGATTAAGTTTCTTTCTCTGCTCTTAATAGTTTTCCCATGATTAGCAGAATAGTGCCAGATACACTCCAGGTTGCGGGTTTGAATCTCACCCAGCCTTTTCTTTCCTTTTCTTTCTGTCAAACTAAATCCCAATTTCTGAAAACTGGTCAAATACATGAAACTTCCAATCTTCACTTAAGTGCCAGATAAATTGGCACTTTTTTCTCTCATCATCATACTTACATTTTTTTAGGGAGTTTACCCTGGCAGAGATAGAGCACTTTGTGGACCCATGTGACAAGAGCCATCCTAAATTCAGCAAAGTGAGCTTGCAGCATGTTCTACTTTACCCTTCAGAACATCAGATAGAAGGCAAACCTCCTGTTAACATGGCACTGGAAGATGCAGTAAATCAGGTTGGAAATATCTCTTTTCTTACAATAACATGATTGCCAAAGCTCAGAAAATAATTATAATGGTCGTGAAAATAAATTCCTTCAGGATCAGGGAATTTGAATTTGAGATAAGAAGACTTATATGGTCAGAAAGAAGTCAGGAAAAACTGAAATTTTCTATAGTATTTATTTATTGATGTAACAAGTGAAAGATGGTTACAGTTCTGTACATGAATTAAGCAGTTGCAAAGATAACCTGAAGAAAATTCACATTTGAACGGGAATCAAACCCATAACTTTGCAATTCCAGTGCAATGCTCGAACCAATTGAGCTAGCAAAGTAACTGGGAGCTGGTCATTTTGTGAGTTCGAAATTTTCCCATAGAGTATTTTTCAGGTCATCTTTGCAACTGCTTAAGTTGCATACATAACTGCAATGCTCTTTCACTTCCTAAATCTTTCTTCCACAGTTCACTGGTGTATGAAATTTTGTTATATTCACATTCATAATTTATTTACTACCATCTTGTTTAACCTTCTGATGCAAGCTCAAGTTGTTTGTTATTGACTTTCCTGGACTGTTGTAACGTTTTATGCTTCCTTCTGTTGTGACAAGGTCAGAGCTGGACTCCCTTGATTTGGCTGCAATTCTAGAAATTTGAGAGTGTTAATTTTACATGAAATTGCCTTACCCAACCTGCAATGAATTGAATAGATTGGAGCATTTTAACTTGATGTGTGTTGATTCTCTTTTTTATATTAAGACTTAAATTATTGACTTATTTATTAATTTTATATATTTCTTCCTTTCTCCTTAACAGAAAATTGTTAGCACCCAGACCATGGGGTACTTCCTTGGCCGAGTCTACCAGTTTTTGTTGAAGGTTGGGGCCAATCCGAACAAGATTCGTTTTCGGCAGCACATGTTCAATGAAATGGCGCATTACGCATGCGATTGCTGGGATGCGGAACTGCTCACCTCTTACGTACGTGCACCCTCCCCTTTCCGGGCAATTTAAACATTTTAGAATACATTTGTGGGACTTCTGTTCTTGGAAGCAGTTATGAATCAAATCTGTCTAGGTTGTAATGGGTCAGTCATCATTGTGACCTAGCCGGCGTCATGGGAAAATATCAGATCAGTTTCAATCGTAATGAAGCTGATTGATATTGCTTTATTCTCTGCGTGAAAGCCCTTGCAGTGCTAGTATAGCCTGCATAGCCAGCATTCACTGGGACGGGGTGTAAGAAAGTTTGAGCCAGAAGGCCTAGCCCTTCGCTTTTAAAGTGCTCGCACTTGACCTCCCCTCCCCCCTTCTTTCCTACCCCTCACCCCCTTCTTTCCAACCCATCACCCCCTTCTTTCCTACCCCTCACCTCCTTCTTTCCTACCCCTCACCCCTTCTTTCCTACCCCTCACCCCCCTTCTTTCCTACCCCTCACCCCCTTCTTTCCTACCCCTCACTCCCTCTGGGCACCTGTTACGCATGTTATCGTGAAATTGTTGCAAGCGGCAACAATTCTAATACACGTTGTTTGTGTCTAAAGCATGTGTTACCCTTGCACTAGGTTTCCAGGGAAAAGCTTGTTTATTATATCCGTACTCTAATTTACTTATTGTTACTACTACTGCAGCCATTTCCTGTGTCATGCCTCCAGTCAATATCGCCTGATGTTTTGTTAATTCCAGGGTTGGATAGAATGTGTGGGATGTGCTGACAGAGCGTGTTATGACCTGTCCGTGCACACCAAGGCAACCGGTGTACGATTAGTGGCTCAAGTGGATCTACCACAACCTGTATCCTTGGGCAATATGCAGCTTCTTATTATGTTATCAGTACCACAGTACAGTACTGTTCAGTATCTTTCCAAAAAATGGTCACACTGAAGGGTTTGATCTACAGATGAAAAAGTTGGAACCACACTGTATAGTAAAACAAACAGTACCACAGCACAGTACTGTTCAGTAGCTTTACAAAGAATGGTCACACTGCATGGTTTGATCCACAGATGAAAACGTTAGAACCACACTGTATAGTAAAACAAAGGGATCCACATTATAGTTCTGTACCGTAGTTTTCTAACGTAAGAAACAGAATTCAATTTGAAGGGCTTATAGGGTTTTTTATGAAAAGATTATGAAGTACCTTAACAACCTCTTAGGAAATGAAAGACGTTGTGGAGATTATTCCTGACAAAGCAGGTTTTGGCAAAGCTTTCAAGAAGGAAGGAAAACTTGTGCTGGATTATTTAGCTCAACTGGATGAAAGTGGAATCAAAGAATTTGAGGAGAAACTTAATGCCAATGGGTGAGTTTCTTAAAAATTGCATGACTCACACTTTCGGCCTATCTCGTCCCTTTCTCCTTTCAAGAATGGGTTTATCAAAATAAATAGTTGATGAATAAGACATAGATGAAACGCTGATTAAAAATGAGTAATGGTATTATCATAGTTAACTATGGTATTATGACTGAGTGGAGTCAAATTCGCTCTGTAATCATTCGAATGATAACAAAAGCGGACGACCGCCTCTAAAACAAAAAGTCTTCTCGTAACTGGCAAACGATTGGAAAAGAAGGCTCTAGACACGAATCTTAAATTAACATGTAATGGTAAAGAGATTGAACATTAATAACCTCACAGAAACTACTTGGGTTTGACAATCACCTGAGTTTTACTGAACACATAGATGACACTTGTAAAAAAGTGTCACAACGTATTGCGGTGCTGAAGAAGATTAAGCGTTATCTGCCATTCGCTGAGCGTAAGCTTTATTTCAACACCTTGATCAAGCCGATAATGCTGTATGGCTCATGTGCATGGTCCACTGCGTCAGATGAGAACGTTAACCGCATATCCAAGCTGCAAAAGCGAGCAGCTCGAGTATTTCTGGATGCGGATATCGGTGAAAGAAGCGAGATGCTTCTCAGACGACTTGATTGGTTGCCACTTGAGGAAGAATTAAACCTTAAAAGAACTAGTTTAATATTTATTGTCCGAGTTGAATTAAACCTTAAAAGAACTAGTTTAATATTTATTGTCCGAGTTGAATTAAACCTTAAAAGAACTAGTTTAATATTTAAGCGCATCAAAGATAAAAACAATTGTCCGAGCTATATAACAGAACTTTAACGAGAAATTCAGACCGACACACCAGAACCAGTCGCTATGGAAAATATAACTTAGTGTGCACCTTCTATAACAGAGAAACGGAAGGGGGGGCGGGGGGGCGAACCCTCCAAGCCAATGGAGCAAAACTATGGAACAGCATCCCTTTAGATATTCGCAAGAAGGACTCCATTGGCTCCTTCAGATCTTCAGTTAGAAAATATTTTTTGTCTAGAAACTCTTAGCTTAGCTTCTAGTTGTGCATCTTTAGATTTAGGATTTTAGCTGTATTCTTTATTATCTTATAAGTGTAAATAGTTTTTAAATTTTAGGATAGAGGGCCACTGGTTCGTCAGTTATTTTACTGTTATGTGTTACCCTCTGTAAATAAAGTTGTTACTTACTTACTTACTTACCGCGCAGTGGGAGTTCGATTTGTTTATCACCATTATGATTACAGACCGAATTGGATGACACGAACTCTTATTATCAATTTATCATAGAAATTACAATTTCCGAGAAAAGAAGAAGAGCTAAATGCCCTAATTTAGGAGACCATACACTGTTTCTGTGGTGATTGAAACCAAGGTTGTGATTGGTTGATTTAAACTCCAACTTTAAATGTGATTGTCTTATTGAACTATCCGATAATAACTTGGCAAGTGAATTAGTGAAAAACAGGATTTCTTAAATCAATCCCAATGAAGGAAATTGTAATTTTTATGATTATGGGTGTTACTGAAAAAGTTGCAATTCACCAACTGGACAAGTCAACAGCAAAGCATCAAACTCTCTCTTATTAGTAAAACTCTACTTGTATACTAATGGCTGCACACTAGCAGCCATTAGAGTGCCTCACTTGGTTGAAGATCATTTTCGCCTTCGCGCATTAGCGAAGTTTCGCAGGAAGATTTAGTATTTTGGTATTTTTTCACCGACACATGATTCATTTATTATGATTTTTACTTAAACAATTAGATTATTCGCTAGATTTCTATGAGGTGACAGTTGATTCGGCCTTCAGCCTCAGTAACTAACCCTCATTAGAAATCTCAAGCTCATAGTCTAATTGTTAATTATCGCATATCGCGCTATGTTCCAACCTAATTACTATTGAGCAATCATGGTAAAAATCAAATTTATGTACGCACGGCCGTGCGTATATAAGATGACGTGTGCAAATAGTCTTCTTCCACTTGCATAATTATTGGTCAAAATAACAGTGTGGTGGTCGCTCACGACAAAACTACGAATTTCTTGGAGTCCTTATTCAACAATTACACTGTACACGGCGATGTGAACATTGTTTTCAACAATCCAAACTCTACTTCGGCCATTTAACTTTTGCCAAGCCAGTTGTTTACTAAATTTCCATTGAGAATTTTGACTTTTTTGCTTAGATTTTCACTCATTATCAGAAGGGAATATTACTTTGACAATTTTACAAATCAGCGGAGATGAAGCATTCTCGTTCAACAAATTGTGGCGTGTTTTTAACCAGCCAATATGATCACTAGTTTTTTTTCACCTTGCACCTTGCAACTTTGTTGTCAATCACAAATAAAACATGTTTTAGCATCTAAAGTGTTGGAGAGCACTCAAGAAGCTAGAGTTGCTCTCGGCTGATTCTCGAACAAGTCTTATGCTTCCCTCGTGCTCCCCAAACTTCCCCCATGCATCAATAACTCGATATACGCACGCTAAGCATATTGAACCAATTCTTAATTTTCCACCTGGTTGCACTTTTCCTTTCACTAGTAGATGGATGTTATTTGTACCACCGCAAAACGGCAGACTATCTGGTATAAGTGACATTTATCAATTCGTTTTTGTGTTTCAATTGCTCACAGATTGAGCTCCCGTTTCTTAAGGAAGTAACTCCTTTTTAATGAAAACTGTTATTATTCATCGTGGATGATGTAGTTATAATATAAACTTCTTCGTTTGTCTGTCAACGTGTGCAGCGCGATGAGTCAGACCTCCGTGATAGCTGTGACCCTGACACGTCATAGAACGATACAGCCAATAGCAAGAGAGGTTCTATTTCAGCGCGTAGGATGTGATGGTATATAATAAAGCATACTATTGGCCAATGACATTCATAATAGGTCTTTCCTCTCATAGAGGTCACAAATATCATGCTAAAAACGTAGTAATGTAATGCAAACATTTATGAGGTTCTTCTAAGGGAGTCTTTGTTCCCTTCCAAAGTTGCCCTATGTTCCCATGTTCCCACAGCTTTTCCTTGTTTGTTCCCCTGAACATATCTGCTTGCCACTTACCCCCTCACCTCGGAGTTTTGACCAGTTTTGTTCCCGTGTTCCCCAAAACAGGAGTCATGTTCCCTCGTTCCTATAATATTTTACCTTCTTTCCCTTGTTCCCCAAAACCCCTGGGAGATCCTCATTTATTTCACGTCCTCCTCGGGGCTTTTTAGTGAAATATTTTACAATTCTTTGTTGAAGGTGAGATCGGACATCAGGCTGTAAAAAGCGCCTCTGACAGCCGCTATCAGTCCGTATTTGATCTCATCCAACCACCCAACCCACGCGTAAATGTAAAAGGCCAAACCACAACACCGGGATTTACGTCCCCTACGTAATCACTTTGATTTATTGTAGTTCCAATTTATTCTACTCTAATTAAGGGTGCAACCATTCCAACCTGTTCATTATTGAGAGAGAGAGTCTAGGTTTTTCAAATAAGCCAGAAAAATATTCTACACCCTCTGAAGAATCAAATGTTTGGTCCTTATACAGCTCTTGTCACTTTCCAGGGAGGTGAAAGTAACTGTCGAGAACAAGGAATTCATCATTCAAAAATCCATGATTAAGGAAGTCAAGCGATACCAAAAGGAACTCCACGGTCAGTTATTCCCAGTCCTCGGTCTTTTAATAAAGCGTAGTGAGGCTCGGTAACAATGATAGATTTGAAGATGCATTTTTCAGTACTGTAGCACTTAGCTCTGCTCTTAAGGTATAGGAGACTCGTGGGAGCAAGGCATTAAACTAGGTTCATGGGACAAACATCCTGCATACTGCCGGGATTTGAACGTTAACGTGAAAGGTTTGTGAAAAAATGAAGATGGCAGATTTGGTTCTCTTCAACATGATCTTATTTTTCTTCTGTGAATCATCTGAAATCGTTTGTTTTTTCAGAACCGAATTGTATTATCTGACACCAGTTTTTGCGTTTATTCTTTCCAGTTCGTGACGTAGAGCCTCACGTGATCGAGCCCTCTTTTGGGATTGGTAGAATAATGTATGCTGTTCTTGAACACAACTTTAATACCCGCGAAGGAGACGAGCAGAGAACGGTACGTGGCGAGGCTGAGCCCGCACGCACTTTACGTGGAGTTTGACAAGATTTTTTTGCTGCAAAGAACCTAACACCACTTCGCCGCCAGAGTAGCGGTGGAGCAAAACAAACAGTCCAGGACCGTAAATTGGCTAAATCAAACAAACGTTTGATTTAGCCAATTTCTTGTGTTTCAATTTCCCACCGACGCAGCACCAGTTTCTTTAGAAACTATCTCCACAGTCCAGGACCGTAGCTAATAGGAGACAAAGCGAGGCGCTTGCCTTTTGTCAATAGAGTTAAACCGTGGACTTTGCCTCAGTCGTAATTGCTGTTATGGCTATAGCACTAGCGTTTTGAAACTTAAACACCATTCACACGATTTGAAGACATTTTTATCTTGTTATTAAGGTCATTGCATTGTTAATTTGTTGCCAGCCAGCGATTGCAGCGGTCAATCAGCGGGACGCGGAGGGAGGGGAGGGAGGGGTGGGCTTGGGACGGCGTTTACCTCTATTGTGCGATTTTCAGCTGCAATTTTGTTGCTCTTGTATACGCCGTAGGATAAAAATGAGCAACGTTTCTCTCAAGCGCCTTCCCGGTCAAATGTGAACCACAAAGTCCTATGTTTCACGTAAATGGTACCTTTGTAAACCAAACTGTTAAACTCTTGAGCATTATTCTAAATTGAAAATTCTCCGCTTTACTGCGAACACATTATCCGTGTTTGTCGGTGAGGAGGCATATGTTAGAAAAGTTCAACTTTTATTTCATTTCTCTTTTTTCCCTACAGTGGCTTTCTCTTCCTCCCGCGGTCTGTCCAGTGAAGTGCTCCGTTCTACCCCTCAGTAAAAACCCAGAATTTGCCCAGTTCGTCAGAAAGCTTTGTAAGTCGGTGTTTTGTCGTGTCGTTTGAGCTCGATTTTTTCATCCTTTTTTTTGGTAGCAACAGGGTTTAATCCCTTCTACCACTGTCGCCTCAGTGCGCATATGTGTGGCTTCAACTTACCCTTATTACATTTTGACATTGTCATTTCAAGCCACATCCCACGACCCTACCATTTTTCTCGTGTCAGCTCAGACGTGCGTTTCTCGAAATTCACCAAAACCATTTGGGCCCGAAAATCTAATCCTAAAAATATGAAGCTCTCACTCGAGGAACATGTTCTTTTAACATGTTTTTAAATGGGGAGTCTTCGCCTCTAGCAAAGTTTGATCGGCAGAAATGCCCTTGTTACCAAACTAAAACGCGAGTTATTGCATCTAAAAACGTCCCGAAAGAACCCGGAACTGTCGAGAAACGAACGCTTGTTCAGATTACAGTACACTAGCCTAAGAGCGGTCATATTAAATTATTGTCCTAGTCTTGGAAAATACTCTACGGAATAATGTTCCGCTTTACTTTGTTTGTTAGCTGATTCTCTTACGGAGTTGGACATATCACACAAGGTAGATGACTCCAGCGGTTCCATTGGACGGCGGTATGCGCGGACAGATGAGATCGCCATTCCATTCGGTATCACCGTCGACTTCGACACCGTTAACAAAGAACCGCACAGTGCTACTTTGAGGGAAAGAAATTCTACCAGGCAAATACGGGCACAGGTTGGTAACCCCCATGAAACATTGTACTTATGTTTCCTAAAAACTTCAAAGTGAGAATATGTTTAATTTCTAACTCTCACTTTTGGGGTTATTTTCTCTCAGTCATTTAATGTTTATTTGTTTATAGATCGAGGACCTGCCCTCCATAGTTAGCCGTCTGGTAAGAGCAAACATCACGTGGTCTGAGGTAGAGGAGAAATACGGTATATTTGAAGGGCAGGAGACTGGCGCCAAGTAGTTTGGTCACGTGTGGACTGTTAAGGACGACCACGTGACGTGTCTTAATTGTTGACTGAATTTGGTGACTCAAGGAAAGAACAAATCCAAAATAAATTCCGCAATTTAGCTTAATCTGTGCCATCATATTTTATTCTTTCACATGTAGAGATCGTGGGGGTGGTGGTGGGGTCAAGTTAGTAGCGCTACGTAAATTGCACGTGCAGAATACAGCTTGTTTGGTATCTTCGCCGTCTTCTGCAAACTGCTGACGTGAAATGACCATTTTTCATATTTTTTTCCAAGGAGCAGGTGTATAACTGCAAAATCACCCATAGGCGGCCCGAGCTATCTATATTAGTTTATTTTTCATGTCCGAGTGGTTATTTGAATATTTGAACACAATGTATGAGGCTGAACAAAATTTATTCTAAATGCTTTTTACCGGTGCACCTGTTGATAAAACTTTGCAGTGTGATCATTCTTTGCAAAGCTACTGAACAGTACTGTACTGTGATACTATTTGTTTTACTTTTCAGTGTGGTTCTAACTTTTCATCTGTGGGACAAACCATGCAGTGTGACCATTCTTTAGAAAGCTACAGAACAGTACTGTACTGTGGTACTGTTTGTTTCACTATACGGTGTAGTTCTAACTTTTTCATCTGTGGATGAAACCATGCAGTGTGACCATGCTTTGGAAAACTACTGACCAGTACTGTAGTATGGTACTGTTTGTGTTACTATACAGTGTGGTTCTAACTTTTCATCTGTGTATCACGCCGCAAACCATTCAGTGTGTGAACGTTCTATCCAGAGTCTGGAAAGTTACTAGGCAATAATTCCCTGTGATTGTGATATAAGGTTTTTGTTTTACTTTAAAATATGACTGTAATGTTTTTAACTGTGTATTCAGTGACAGTGTGGCCATTCGATAAAAAGCTACAACAACCTTTAAAAATTAATGCGTTGAAAGGTGGTATGAACTGTCGCCTTTGTGTAAACTCACGTTGGATTTGCCTAACAGATTGCTGCCAAGTATGAGAGAGCGCTGTTTCAAGCAAATTTGGAGAGCGAGAACTAAACAAACTGTGTGTCGCCTAAACTAATCTCTGCTTCGTGCGCAAGCATTTCCTAGCTGTAACAAATATTCTAGTCTCCAAATAGATTTACTAAGACGCCTTAAAGACCTTAAATGTCATGCACGGCATTGGTTAAGACAAATGCATTTGTCTGTGTAACAACTGTATTTGACCATAACATACAAATAGCATTAGTTAGAACAAATGCACTATAGCTTAGAAATTTTACGCTCTAAGTTTTTTTTTTCAGTATAATTCGTCTCTCTAACAATTGTCTCTGACCATAACAGTCACATAGCATTAGTGTAAACGTATATATTTATAAGATTTTGATTACGCCGTAGGTTTTTCTCAGTGTTTCATTGATCTGTGTAACAACTTTCTTTGACCATAACATACAAACAGCATTAGTTAAAACAAACGCTTTAGTAGTTTAGTGTAGTAGTTTAGGCTTTAGTTTTTTCTCAGTGTTCCGTCTGTGTATCAACTGTCTGATCAAAAACAGTCACAGCATTTTTTAAAACAAATACATTTATGGGATTTTACCGACGCTGCAGGGTTTTTTCGGTGTTTTTGCTATTTATATTACCTGTCTTTGACCGGCATAACAGTGGACTTTGTCCTGTGTATTAATTTCAAAATCCTCTTTCTTAGATGTTCATTCCTCCAGGCATAAATGAATGAGGCCCTGTTAGGGGTTTTAGGGATAAGGGATAATGCGAAAAATACGTGAAAAGCGAGGAATTTTTTTAACCCAATGGTGAATGTAAAAGCTTTTGTTTTCTTTTTATGTCTTAAACCACCTATTTGACAAGATAAGCCAAGACAAGGATTTGACAACGATGTAGGAATTTGTCAGATATTTGCAAAGAAACAGTTAGTGAATGATAACAAAGCAAGATTAGAAAATAAGAGACTTATTGAATTTGTCGTGAGATAAATGTAATTTAGCCGGTGCTTCTCGCCCAAAAGCTTACTACCGTCTTAAGTTATGGCGCTCTGCACTTTAGGGGATTTCGGTTTTCGGACTACTTGATCCAAACAGCGTTAGGGTCTTTCCTTTCTTAAATTTGAACTCCAGGAATTCTAATCAGTACTAGAACTATATAAAAGTGAGGTAAATGATAGAATATTTATATATGAACGTAAATTAAAAGTGGCCAACGATTATTTACAATATAAGATGCGAGGACTGTCGACGAAAGATGCAAAAACAAGATGTACTGTAAAAGAGGAAAAGATAACGGCGAAACTTCAGTCGACTGTTTACGACAGTTCAGTCGCGGTTTCAGACGGGGGAAGAAACACGATTTAGGGACAGACGAGCGAGAAAGACACTCGACCCAGGCCACTCGGTACTACTCTCATCTGTTTGACTTAATAGAATCTAAAACTGTCTCGAAAAGTTGGACATTTATGGCGTAAACCAGCATTTGATAATACGCGCCGAAATTTAGGAATTTGAGTCGAACCACGAGCTTAGATTTTTCGCCGAGTAACAGAAAATTTAAAAAGGTTGACAACGTGCGCTGTAAGGAAGTTGCGTTGATTTTGAAGAAGTGCTGTTGAGAACCAATTATTAGAAACTGTTTTATTTGTGCTGAAGAATCCCTGTTCCCTTTCGCGTGTACAATTCTTTATAGCTACGGGGGGAGGGGTGGGGACGAGGGTGCTTCGTATCTTGGATTTAAATCAGTTTCAGCAGCAGCGAATGCGGATCTTAAATTTGAGCCAGGAAAGTAGTCTCCACCACTCGAATACCAGGCCGAATTTTCAACTTGTTTATCGCGTGGTTTCAACCCAATGCATGCAAACATCTTTTTACTTATTTCGTATTTATTTGTTTTCATTTTGTTATCCTTTTAAGTTCATGATTGATTGAAGCCCGGGTAGCTATGAACCAAACTTACTCACAGAAGTGAATGTTCTATTTTGCACTAAACGGGGATAAGTGAACACAAACCACTCAACGCCTGTAGATATGTAAAAACGGCATGCCTTTATTGAGTAATTTAAACGTTTTACTCATTGCTTACACTATAATGTTGAATTTACAATTTTAAAACTTATCAGCATGTTTCCTGTTTTTCACGACATATTTCAGATTCAACTTCTTTAATTAACAAGATAATTTTACTGATTTTTCTCTCTATTAAAACTCTGACAGCAAAGTGAAAGTCCAGTCTGCAACAGGGAACTCCGGTCTGAAGAATACAAAATATTGAGGATAAATTAGAAAATGTGCAACGTACAGATTAACAACTGCAGGGGCGAGCGATAAATTCTTTAGTCTGTATTTAAACAAAGAAACTGCTATTTTCTTTCACTGCACATCAACAATACTAGGATGATGCTACAAAGAAGCTATCCAAATGCCATCATTTCATAAGAATATACATTTTCTGTATTAAACATCAAGCGTGGGAGAGGTTGTACTGTTGTGCAGTCAACTCTCTCTTGACCCTTCAAGTCCCATTAGTGACCAGCATCCAATTTCGCATTACAATATTCACTGTTTATGAACCATTCAGTTTACGAGAATAATGAAAATGATCACCCAAAAAATGGTTGTACTGACATTTTAAACAAATTCCCCTCACTAGCACCATAGCAAATATAGCAGAACAGTTAGGAGAAAATGAATATTGATATTGGGGCTTAAAGGGTTAAGCGAGCACTGTTGGAGGTGGTCGCTTAATAGAAAGGTCAAGAAAAAACCTTCGTGGTCCACTGATTATTATTATCTTTTACCTTATCGATTAAATTGTAGCAAAAATATGAGCTCCACTCAGAAAAAGGAATACGTCTTATTCGTATCCCATGCTTATGGAAAAGATTAAAACCACTGGTGTATTTCACGTGGAATATAAATTGAAATTGAAAGAGTTGAATTTTTAATGCCTATGACCACGATTTAGCAGTATTCTTCTTTCAGTTGTGTTTAATAACTGTCGGCACTATCTTAAAAATTGAATTTTGTAACATCTGAGTAACGCAAGGATTTTTGGTGGTCGCTAACTGGAAACACAAAACATAAGGATTTGTCAAATTTCAGGCTTCGAAAGTGGGCGCGGTAGCTTAAGAAATTTGAGAAGTGGCCCGGAAACACTGTTTGTCTGAGAAACAAAACGGCTTTTTTATTCCCGTGGTTGATTTGTAATTCAATATTGGCGGTAGATGGTTCAAAATCTCCCTTTTATCTCTCTTTGTTAAAGTACGCGAACAGTAGGTTAAAACAATCGGAAATTAGCGCATAGAAATATCTGAATAGGGCTTCCTTTTTATATATATCGATCCGTTTTAACACACTTATTCATAATAATTACAATTTCCTCGATTGCGATCAGTTGTTTTAAAAACCTCCTGTTTTCCAAGTTGTTACCGGACAGTTTGTTATCAGACAGTTTCGGTTATCGGACAGTTCAATAAGCCAATCATATTTTTATTAAATATTAGTAAAAAATTGTAGTTTAAATCAACCAATTAAAACCTTGGTTTTAATCACCATAGAAACAGTGTACAGTCTCCTAAATTGGGGCTTTCTTCAAAATGTGGAACTTTTTTCCCTTGATAAAGAAATCGTAATAAACAAATCGAACTCCCGCTACGCGGTCGTCCGATTTTGTTATCACTCGTATGATTACAGACCGAATTGGACTCCACTCAGTCCTATTACCATTACCAGGAGCCCATTACCATGGGCTCCTGCCATTACTTATTATTTGGCTGGTTTCGCGAGCGGTCAAGATTAGTCAAATCCTGGGTTCTGATTGGATCCCCGCTAGGGAATTTCCGCTTTGTCTCGCGAAACAAAACAAAACAAACTGGCCATATACCAAATCCTTTATTGACCAAGTTTGTTCGGTTAAGATAGCTAAATATCGGTCGTTCTTTTCGTTCTTTCTTGCGTTTTTATTCACCTCCACTTTATATATCTCGGTCATATGCATGCAGCCATCTTGACCCCACGCTTGGTAAATCACGAATATATATTCTTTTCGTTCCACAAATGGGATACACACCTGTGAAGTTTTCATCCTGCCCTTTCTAGCAAACTTTACTTGCTGCAAGTTCCACATGTTTCAGGACAATCGTAAGTCGTGAAAGTAACGAAGTTCGCTGATGATGCGAATAATGAATTCATGTTGCAGAGATTTGACCAGTTCTCACAGTATGTAGGATATTCGTCTTCACACGAACGCTTGAAAAAGAACTCTGGGAAAAAAATAACAGACGTCTTACATTGGTAAGAAACTCTTTGTTTGTACGCGATTGAAAAGTTTGCCTTATGTCAAGGTGGAAGCTGATCTTCAATCAGAAAGAAAGAAAGTTATCATCTCAGACAAACTAGTTTTGACCAAGTACAAATCTCTCCAAATGGTCCGCGTAAGAACTAGGCAAAAGAACAATAGGCTAGTGCAATAGCTCTAACTTTTGATTGGCGCATAGAACAATGCTAATATTTGACCGTGAGGTAGACAGGAGGGACCTGGGGAAAACTAAGGAGAAAAATGTTGTTTATGTCGGGTTTTTCATTGTTTTTTCGGCGATTTTTGGCCGTCCACCAATCAGATTCGTCGATTTAATTGATATTAACAATTAAGAGTTCACACTTTTTAATCGATTTTGCGTTTGACCTGCCTAGTTCTTACGCGGACCATTACTTAAACAGGTGATCTTAGGTCCCTGAGTTATGTAGTGAAAGGTTTCAATTGTTTACAGCCTCAAAACCACAACAACATTTTTTGTCCCAAAATGGCTGGCACACAAGCTTACAAGGGAATGTTCGTTTTTTTACCTGAAATCAGCTGGTGAAATATTTAAGCAATACTCTTTTTTACAATAACTGAGCGAATTCTCGCGCGCTGATTGGCTAATTTTTATCATCAATAAGAGTACAGACACATAAAATTTTAATTTATGCAAGGTTTTTTCGCGTGATAAGTGAGCTGTCAAACAGTCAGATTTTTACCCAATCAAATTGTATTACGTGTTGTCACAAGCCAATGAGAAGGCGAGAAAAGTTATTGAGAATAGTTGCGCCCTGATTGCGTCAATTTAAATAAAATTCAGCATTTTTCGAGTTTACTTGCTGTTTACTTGCGTTTTCTTTTCATTTAAGTCTTCATTCGACCTTTTTCGCGTTTTGTTATTGTAAAAAACAAAAAAAACAACTTTGACAATGTTATGACGCCATTTATCATCAATAAGAGGACAGACGCATAAAAAACGGACGTCAATTTGTTAAATGTCATAATCTTTTAATCCGAAATTGACTTCTCTTTCTTTTGATTGGGGGGGGGGGGGATCATGTGAAAAAATTGGCAACCTGAGGGGGTAATACAATTTTTAAATAGTGCTTTCCGAATTACACAAGCCCCCACCCTTCCCTCATAAAAAATGAACGATCCCTAACCTATCAAAAGGCCTATAATTCGTTTCATGGTTATTCGCTAAGGCTTACGTACCTCGACGGGTGATAAAGGCATCGGGGTGCTCGTCCATGCGCGGTTCTAAAACAACAAATGTAACAGTGTTACCAACAATGTGAATGCAGGTTTATAAATACGTTTTGTTGCAGTAATTGAAAATAGAAAAATTGCTCTCGGCTAACAATCAGAAAGGCGTCTTTGAGGACGTAATCGAATCAATAACAATAATATAACAAAGAAATTTAAGTTACTTTAACCAATTCAAGCAGACGCCCACTATTCGATAAATCAATTGGTACTCAAGCAAAAATTCACGTCTTCTGGTAGAACAGGACGCGGGAAAACGCGTGTGATTGGAATTTTACTTCTTATTTGTCAATAAAGTGGCAAGAGCTTTCTTTAGCCAATCAGTTATCGTAACAATGCAAAATTATAGCAATCGCATAATTAGTTTCGACAGTGAATTGAAACGCACCAAGCACACGGAATAAGGTAAGAAAAGGATAACGATGCCACTGAAGAAACATTGAAAAGCGTTGAGCCATAATTTTGGAAAGAAATGGGCAGGTAGCTTTTCAGTGTGTGTCACATTGTCAGTCTTTTTGTGAATCCGAAGTTACATTGAATAAAATGACCTTTTTTGTGCAAACTTTCGAAATGTCAAGCTGAAGGTCAAAATCGTTAACTGTTATCATTTCTTTTAATTAATTATATCCACTTATAGGAGGCGCTCTTCTTCCCCTAGTGGTCGAACTATCACACCTAACTGAAAATTCAAAAATCGATTAGCCTTTGGTACCAAACCATTGGAATGTAAACTGAATAAGAAATAAGTTAAAGCGGCCAAAAACACAAATTGACCAATGAATATCTGGATTTCAAGAATCTAGAATAACGAACAAAAAGGTTCCTACAAAGAAATAAAGGTACAGTAGTTTTTTTAAAACTCCACATTTTCTGATAGAAAAAACGATGATTTCTGGAAGGGAAGGCGGCGATATGGACAATTTACTTACTGATTTTCAATCCTTTGAATCCTCGAGAATTAAGTCCACGCAAGCCGTAAATAGCCTCAGTTTCAAACAGGAAAAAAGAAGCGATCAGAAGGAAAACACAAGCTTTGAATGCCATTTCTATGTTGATAGGTGTTCGATATGATCGTCTCTTCCAAGAGTAAGTGTGACTTCGTTCTTCGTTTTTAGTCTCTGATGAGCTAACTCTTCGACAAAACACGCCATGTTTTATACCTTCGTTAAACAAAGACCCTTTTCATCTTTTGAAAGTTGTTTACGCGTCGTTTCTAACTTTAGAGCACCCAAATGGGTGGAGTTTAATCGTTAGACTGTTTACGCGTCTGTTCTTAACAATCCTCTCTACAGGCAGGAGCCCATGATATAGTAATCCGACATCAACAACCAAAAAAAGAGTAAATAAATATTTCAAACAAAACTTATCTCGTAGGTCTGATAACCATCCTATTTAATTACGTTAACTTTGAAACTGTTAAAGCCAGGCTTGCCTCACGACGGAGATTGCAGAAAATGATATAAGGCCTTCACCAAAGGAAAAGAATAGACGGTTTTAATCTAAAGAACCAAAACCGTTTTATGTATCTAACGGTTTTGAATTCCAAACCAAAGCTGGCAGTTGACGCCACCCGTCGCGCATTAATTTTTGTGGTTAGGTGACAGTTAATTCAGGCAGGAAACTATCGATGTCAGATCCAAACATGAAGACAATAACCAGTATAAAATAAAGATGCCCTTTCTCCCCATTCATTGGATTTTGGGTATCATGAAAATCATTGTGGGTCGGCTTTGTTGCGGATAGTAAATTCACTAAGGCCTAAGAACACTGGAAATGACAGACTTATATTTCGTTCTGAAGCGCCACGAAACCGTTCGATTCAAGATGGAATTAGAACATTCTTTCGTAGAGTGAGACATAAGTAGCCATTTTGGAATCTTGACAAGTTAAAAAAAAACAACAACAACGGATTTACTTTGCCAGAGTAAGACTTCGCACACAGTTAACCTACGCTTACCGCTTGTGTTGATTTACTGGCCATGATAGGGATTTCTCAACATCCAAAATTTTGCCTTAAATTTAAATGAAAGTGAATAAAATACGCACAGCGTCTTTTTGTTGTTTTAAACATTGTCGTGAATGAGTTTCAGACGATTTCGTTAGGGTCAAGGATCTTTCTCCTCGCCAAACATAAGAACTTTAAAACTGTCTCCAGTAAATCAACACTGGCAGTACGCTTGGGCTACCTGTGCTTCTCGCGGCACGAAAATAAATATATCGAATCATGCGAATATCCAGAGATAACTGCGCCAAGAAAATTCGTTAGAAAAGCAATGAAGGAAAGCAAATTATTTGTTCTTGTTTACGAATTTTGAAAATTTTCTATTGTAGGTCTTCTTTGTTTATCACTTTGTTGTATAATCATTGACAATGGGGCACTTAAACTCAATTATTCTGAGCAGGAGAATTAATTAGCTCCGGGAGAAAAATTTTGAATATTGTTGATGTTTCTTGGTTGTCATGGAAAGGAGCTATCAAAGAGGGCAAACCCTTCACATACTTTAAAAAAAATTAAAACATTTAGCACCTGATAATATTAATTCGAAGTAATTTGACGTTTTTTACGTGCGACAGGGCTGAAAAAGTGCATCCGGTATTCATGATCACCCGCGGTGCAGGCATAAATATGAGATAACGCCAAGACCTTCTGTTCCAATAAAGTCTTGTGAAAAACTGACTTTTGGACTAAAGCAAATCAGACGCATTCCTTGCAGATTTGATTTAAGAGTTTTTGAATGAGAAATGTACATTATAGTCCTTTTCACACTGGAAGAAAACCAACAGATTCTTGAAATCTGTCTTTGCTTAACGTTGCGTAGCCAATGGATACATTTCGAGTACTACGGTTTAATTGGGATCAACTTTAATATGCTGGTTAACGACCTTTCTGTCTGTAACAGGTTGCTACAAACAAGATGCTGTCGTTATTGACAGTTACAAAACTCTTATCCAAGATGAATACGATTTTCCAAGGGCGTTCCCAGTGTGTTTCGGGTACATTTCTGGCTTCAAATTCTTCACGTAACAGGAGTACAGTGCAATTTTGAGCTAATGCGATTGAGTCTGAAAGGAATAACGTCGGAACGCTCCTGCTAAATTACATTTGCTCAGTAAAAGGAAATCCTAGTTCTCGCAATGGGAGTCTGTCGAAGTTATGCCATCTTTCCGAGGCTGAAGAGAAATAATCCGGTTTTCATTACTCCATTATTCTTCTTCAGCCCCCGAAACGAGAGAGGAATTTTAAGATCGAAGACAGCGTAATTGTTGTTCATCATTTCAAAATGGCAAAGCTATTATTCCAGAAGAAGTCGTTATTTCGCCCCACAAGATGGCGTTATCACATTATTCCAACGAAAACATTCCTGTTTATTCCTCTTCACCGTAAAGGGAAGAGGGGGGATCATGCGCACAATTCACGGCTATTAAAGGTGGCAAATCACGAATACGTTTCATCATAGCCTCCCACACAGGCCTTCTTAGGGCTCGTCACGCAATCCTCCCAACGAGGATTGCGTGACGAGCCCTAAGAAGGCCTGCGTGAGAGGCTAGTTTAATCACGTATCACTGAGAATAAAAACACGCGATCACGTTTCACGAGAAACCCCCTTACGGTCACTCTCTACCACTAGACTGTTTAAAAAAGTTTGAAAGCATCTGTGGAGCCAAAGCAGGCGTAGAAACTGACTATGTAATGATGCATCCATAGATGTTGGAAAAGTTTGAATACAGAGATTTTAAGTGGAGATTTATGATGTATGAACTATATGTAAGCGAACAGCAAAACTGAAATACCTGTCTTGAACTTCAGTCAAACATTTTACTGATAATTTATACAAAACAACAATGATACAAATCACATCTGCCAACCTTGAGGAGATGACAAAAACTGAGCAAAATAATTAAACCAATAGAAAGAAGCCTGCCCAACAGTAGGTTGCTAATGCAGTATCATCCACTGTACTAAAAGCCCTGTAATTAAACATTTTCTGACTGTCTTTGAACTGAACTATTAATCAAACATATTTTACACATATTAAAAGTTGTGTTGACAATAACACAAATACAACAAAATAGTTATATCATATCAGTAAAGCTCATGTGGATGGCAAATTAAAGGTGCAAAATAAAACGACTGTCTTCAAACTTTTGACTTGAAACTCTATTGTTTGATGCTAATTTGATAAGCGTAAGAGCGACATCATGATTGAATGAAATGGTCATGTCACATCAGTCAAGGTTGGGTGGATGGCAAAAACTGAGCATTGAGTCTTGTATTTTGGTCTAACATCACCTTTTGTGCTCCGGCATTGAGGAAAAGCTTTAACAGTTCTGCAGTTTTAATTTTCAATGACCAATTTTCATGAGCAGTTCAGAACAACTTTTCATGAGTGTCATGTTGCAGTTGGGTCATCAACTATCCATACATCTTCAATGGTTTAATTGCAACAAATGCAAGAGGTGGTGCGTTTGATGTCCACTCCAAGACAATTGGCAGTTAGTAAGTGACAGTACCAGGTAGTAAGTGGCAGGGCTAGATAAATAATTGACAGTGTTAGATAAAAAGGTATTTTTGCAGTTCATGTCCCTTGCAGGCCACCGTAAACCACCGTTAATTACCTCCTTTTTAAGTAATAATTTTTGAAATTCAGTTGTCGTGCACGACTAGATATTGTTCACACTGTACTTTGTCCTTTAAATTGGTATTTTCAGAAAATACAAGAGGCCATTTTTGTGCCAGATGGAAGAACAAGGAAGAAATGAAGCAGATGGAAGGAAGTTGTAACAGTGCACAGTTTAGCACTTTGTTATCCAATGTTGAGCTTATTCTTTTCACAGAGCCTGTCTCTCAGTCTCTGCCCCATTTTTTAAGAAACATAGAGCATTGGATTAGAATACATTCCGAGACAGGTTGCTACCAAAACGACAGTGTCCTTTAGGGCCAGTTATTTACATGTTGTTTAGATAAGGTCGCGGTTTAAGCAAAATTGGAAGGGCTCGACATTGACCAATTAGCAATCAATGTAATGACAGGTATTGGCTACCTATTCTGGTGTGGTATAAACGAGATCAAATTCAATTTAAACAACGGTTTTGTCAAGCTCCGTCTAATTAACAATTATGCGCTTCAGGCTCAGTGATTATCGCTGGAATATTCACCACTGAAGACGAAGTCGATAGTCACTTAGCCTGAGGCGAATAATTTTTTAGTATAAATACACAAGTGATTATTTCAAAAAAAAGAAAAGAAAAAGCATTGTACAACACGAAAAAAATTTCATCAAAGGCGTGCGAACGACTGGCAGCCATTTTGTTCGTCGAGGTGATTATCGGCTGATAATCCGAGATAGCGAACCAATCAGAGCGCGCGATTTTGTATAATCACCTGAGTATTTAGACTAAACCTGGTTAAATAACGAGCAATTTACTTTACTTAAACTACAATTTACTTTTAGCTTTTACTTTAACCTTTATTTCTTAGCGTACGAACCGTAAATGCAGCTTATACCGTCAGCATGGTTGCTTTTATGTGATATTGTTTTATCATATAAAAACAAATGAAATACCAGGTGAGCTTTCACGAAAACACGATATCTTCACATGTGAAAATAATATGTTTTGTTATATACTTAGACTTTCACTGAACAAAACGAGCACTGTGATTGGTTGATTCTTGGTCACGTGCCCTTGATCAAATTCAAATGTATCCCGATCGGGATACAATTTTGCAGTTGTTGCCCGCGCGCCAGTTGTACCGTCTTTGTTTGCTTGTTTTTGCTAAGGGAAAGTCTAAATATATAACAAAGCACTTAATGTATGATTCCTCGGGAAACTAGTTAATTTTGTTTTCCCTCGAGTCCCGATGTTTCCCTCGACTTCGTCTCGAGAAACATCAGGGCTCTCCGGGGAAAACAAAACTAACTGTTTCCCTCGGTACGATACATTAAGTGTATAATCTTCAGACGTGAAAAAATCACCGTTGCTATCAGCTCAACTCAAGCCCTCAGACCCGAGAGGAACATAGGCCATTGACAATTTCAGTTCTCCATCGGCTTCTGTCCTGGGCTAGCCCTTCCAGTGTCGTCCAAGTGTGGCGCCAACTCCTCATTTCAGCCTCTACACCTCTTCGTCAGTAGTTCTCCTGACGACCCCTCTACCTCTTGCCCTGAGGATTCCATCGATCGTAGTGCCCGCTGGGTGATGTTGTTTACTGGTTTCCTTAAGGTGTGGCCAATCCACGTCACCGCCACTTTCTCCGTAGGATCTGTATCTCAATCGGTTCTTCTCCTGTTCTTTCGCATAGTGTCTCATCCCTAACCCTGTCTGTCCATCTGATCTTTAAAATTCGTCCAAGGCACTGGTGGATGAAAGACTGTAATTTGTGGGTCATTTATGTGACATTGTTTTACTATATAAAAACCAATTTTTTTCTTTTTTTTCTGACATGTAACTATTTATTTAGAGAGATTTAGATCAATAAATTTGAAAAAACATGTTCCCTGGTCTGGACTAGTATTACTCTTCCAAATTTGGAAATTTTGTAGGTATTCTTCAAATACCCTTAAATATCCAAAAATGGGAACGTGGTATTTTTCCCTGTGAAGGCGGTATATATCTTCAATCAGGAGCACTTGATGGGCTCCTGTCTTCAATGCTTTTTGGGTGTCCCTATCCCCAAGGGGCACAGGCCCTTGCGCTCGCTTTACACATTACTTTAACAAAGTCCAACGACTGAGATTTGCACATTTGAAAAATTGGAAGAAGACGTAAAGATGTAAAGAACTTGATGAAGGTAAAGTGCGAACAAAATATTCATTTTCAAGGAACTTGAAAGATACGAGCTGAAAGGGTTGTTAGCGAAAAGCAGACTCAATGTCTGTTCTACTGTCCCAGTGTCTTGTTTTATTTTCTGCACATTTTTTCTTAAAGCTATAAAAAACATCTTAAAGAAATTGTAAATGAAACCAATATGGTGCCTAACCCATTAGAAATTAGCTTTAATTTTATATTCACACGTTTAAGGGGCGGGGGGGGGGAGGGTGTAGTGGAAAGGGGGATGGGCTTAGGGATGGTGAAGAATAAGAAAAATGGACATTTGTTGGAAAAATGGAATAACTGACCATCTTGTGGGGCGGAATAGCGACATCCTTCGGAATAATAGTAGATTACATTGTAAAAGGTTTGAACCCAGGAGTATCAGTAGTTCTGAAAAGAACTGTTGTTGGTGACTGACGTTTTGACAACCTGAGCGGAAGTCATCTTCAGAGTCAAGTGAATAGTGTTTGTCAGACGGTGATGTTATAAGTATTGTGGGGATAGTTTCTAAAGAAACTGGTGCTGGGAAATTGAAACACAAGAAACTGGATAAATCAAACGTGTTGATCAAGTACGTTATACCACCGTAAGGTAAATGGGGGGTGCTGACGTTTCGAGCGTTAGCTTTTCGTCGGAGCGAATGGTCTGGTCTGTTAAATATGATTCGTTGGTAAAGGCGCCTTACAAACGACTTATCCATGACGGAAACAAAACCGACAAATGGACCTCTAAAAAACCGACATAATTTGACTAACTATAGACGGACCTAAAACCGACCTATTTGACAAACAACAGTAGACGGATCGAAACCGACCAATGACTGGAAACAAACTTTACATGAGTCTTTCAGCCAATACCATCATGGCTAAACTGACCAATCACGTTTAACAGACCAGACTTGCAACATCACCGACTGATAAACACTATTCACTTGACTCTGAAGATGACTTCCGCTTAGGTTGTCGAAACGTCAGTCACCAACAACAGTTCTTTTCAGAACTACCCTCACCCGGACGATCAAACTATACGAACCAATAGATTACACTGTCTACAAAAACGGTAGATATTTTCAACGGAATAATGAGTTCATTTTTACTGAAAAGTTTACTCAAAATGTCTGAGCTGAATGGAATAATGAACATCACATGACCTGTCCCCTTCTGAAAGGTTCCAGTTTTTTTTTCCGGAAAAAATGTTGAAAATCAAACACATTCAAACAAAATTTCAATAACCCTTCATAATATGCCTTAGAAAGCTTTGAAGCGTTTTAGGATCAACAAAGGCTTACCTGTTCAACTATTCTCCGACTTAGGGAAAATGTAAAGCGTTCCTATGCTCATGATCAAGCCTAAAATGTAATTTTCATAACATTACTTCTCTTGGCGCTAGTATGTTAGTTTGGATGCCTTCAGAATCTCCAGATTTTCTAATATTAGGTTCAGGAGTTAACAGAGAGATGTTTATGGCTGCTGGAGATATCTTCATAGACTGTCTTAACAGCGATCGATGTAACATTGGAAAATTGTTGTGAGTTTTTTTCAGAGAACTGTCCTCAGTTCGTTAGACAACCTAGACACCAAATCATTTGGGAAGCATTTTACACAACTTAGCATAAAGAGGGGAGAATCACCCAACTGACTCGAAATCTTCGACCGGTCTGGTTGGAGCTACCGTAGCTGTGAGAGGTCTTTTGTCTTCCTCGCCCAAATATGTCTCACTACGTGTCCTCTTTGTCGGAAGCGTCCATTAACTGGAATGTGAAAGCAGACTAGGACTCATAGAATATTATTTGCCAATTTTCTTGGTTTTAGGGGATTCTGTCAGAGAAACTAAAGAGCAAGTCCATTATACACCATTTTTATAAATTAATTTAACCCCGATGTCGCATGGGTGGCCTGTTGGTCTAGTGGCATGATTCTCGCTTAGGGTGCGAGAGGTCCCGGGTTCGACTCCCGGACAGGCCCTCTAGCTACTTCAGCTTTTCTTTTTTTCCTTTTTATTTTTCGGAATTTCTTCTTTTACACCCTTTTCTCTCTCAAATATTGTTGCGCTCGTCTTGAATTTGACCAAAATGCTCGAATTGTCGCCCTGGAACCAGAATAATCGACAGGATAAAATTTGTAGTAAATTTTGTCGATAGCAACGTAAAAGGAATAAATCCAAAACCATTGTCCATGAATCTCATCTGTTGTTGGATTGATCACACATTTGATCACGTATTCGATCATGCATTCGTTCAAGAAAACGTGCGCGTGCGAATCAACTTCACTTCCCTTTTAGACCCTCTTAAGGCTGGTGCCCAAACTCCCTCGTTTTGCCTTTGTAATCAAACTAACATCTCTCTCATTTCGAACTCTTTCCTAAACTTACCGGCATCGCAAACCGGATTTATCGTGGCATCGCAGCAAATTTGGACATTTCCTGCGGATTTGGACCCCCCGGTACAGATCAGCTAGTGGATTTGGACTCCCTGAAAATAAGCTTTCAGTTCTACCCAACCCCATCTGTAAAACCACTCAAGATGTAAGTCACAATCGATCCGAGTGTTATCTCAGCATTCTGGTATCCTACATGAAAAAAAAAAATGTCAATGTCACAATTAACTTTTCGGCTTCGACGTGAAGTTTTTTTGCAGACGGCCCATGGCCGGTCTCAAGCCTCTGGGTGACAAAGGAGGAGGGTTGGGCTTGAGGCTAGCAACCTCACCCCGTAAAACATTTGCTTGCTGCAGAAACACGTACAAGAATGACCCAAGCTGACGGGGTAAAGGTTCAAAACGTTGGCTTTATAAATTTATCCTTTATGGTATCGGTTGGTTTTCCCGATCCAAAGTCTAACTCTGCCACAATAAACAGTTAAGTAAGTGAGCTGCCCCCGTGAGAGTTACTTTGTTTGTGGGATTCAGTTGATTTTTCTGTTAATGAACAGCATATTGGTGATGCTCTTTGGTGTATGAGAAGAGAGAGGAACAAATAACTGGTCAAGGAAAAATAAAAAGAAAAGAAAAGAAGAGAAATTGGGGCCTGTCCGGGAGTCGAACCCGGGACCTCTCGCACCCGAAGCGAGAATCATACCACTAGACCAACAGGCCAGCCGACACTGATAATTGCTCCAAATGTAAATTATATACCTGAGGCTTACTTTCCCACAGTTTTCATCTTCAATGCTAAGCCAATATAGGTGCATTAATCATATTTTATGTCAATATCAACAAAGTAAAGAGTTGGTTATACAATGCGTGAGTAATGTGCGCGTGTGCATGTTCCTCTGGGTTGAAAGTGGGGTAGTGGGCCGTGGTGATATGGGCTGAATAAATGTTGTACTCGCAAGGACCTGTCTCGGTTAATTACGCATAACCATTTTCTCAGCTCTAGCAGGAGCCCAATAAATGGGCTCCTGACTCTAGCTATTCTTTAGACGGGCAGAAAATTAAATGAGAGCAGAGATAAAGCCCACGGTCAAAAAATGAAGCATCATTGGCCTTGCCATCTCATTGTGCAGACAAAAAACAACCGCTGCGACCGAACTGAACGTTGCGAGCAGAAACGACTTTTTCATGAAGCTTGATATGATTTGTGGTTTCCAGCGACCCCAAGTTCGCGTAAACGTGGAACAGTTCCTGATTTTATTCGTACCACGTGAAAAATGATCAACATGTTAACGTGACGGGAGTTTGCAAAGAGAGGAGGAACGCGTTACGAACTGCAAAGAACTTTTGCGTTACAATAAATTACAGCCGGGCTTGCCTTCTAGTTTGGTATCGTGCGAGTTTGCCAGTTTGAGGAGCAAGACTTAATTTTCACAAAGCAGATATATTAAAACTAATCTTTCTTTTATACAAGTTCACTAAAGAGATGTTTCTCTTTTATAGTTAGAATACGTTAGACATCAAACTGCCTCTTTCTCTATTTAAGCCGACAAGCGAGACGCAAACGGGTGAAAAGACCGTGAGCACGAGAAGAAAAGTAGCATCGTGATATCTGCTGTACAGGCTCGAGGAATCCCGTGGAGAAATACTCCTGCCCAAATTTCACGCATTTCACGTGTCTTCTTTTTCGCTCGACACTCGACGGTGTACGAAAACACAAGAAATTCTTATTGGGCTAATCAAACAAGTTGATAAAGTAATTTGTACCACTGATTTCGAGCGTTAGCCCTTCGCTCTGACGAAGAGTTAACGTTCGAAACGTCAGCACCCCCCCTCTTTTACCTTACGGTGGCACAAATCACTTTATCAATTTGTTTGATCAGCAGTTTTCTTTAGGAGCTACCACCCACAGTAGATGTACGAAAACAGTTACCGGCTCGTAGTTTACACAATATTTATTTAAATTTACTCTTTGACCCTCAGAGATGGCCTGTTGGTCTAGTGGCATGATTCTCGCTTTGGGTGCGAGAGGTCCCGGGTTCGACTCCCGGACAGGCCCTCCTCAATACTTTCTTTTTTCTCTCTGTTTAACCCTTTGAGGACCAAATTTATTTTCACGATTTTTAAATATTTTTACTGAGCGCTGTTGAAAGTACAATATCTCTTGAACCATTTAACATATTTTGATAATCTTTTCACGGGCAGACTTGGTAGGAATTTTCCCTTCTTATAAATTTGAGGCGACAGCAAGATACGTCATACTGACGTCATAGCAGTAGTTAATAATTAACCAATTACAAAACCTTTATCATCTGCCTTGATTATAAATCCAGAAAAAATAAAAGTGAGAAGCCCAAAAAATCCCTAATGTTTTTAGTTGTTTTCTATAGTATCTTAGGATCAATTTGATACCTAATATAGCTAGCATACACATGTATTGAATAATAAACAAGTCTCTTTTTCTGACCGGGGTGGTCATTTATGAAATGAAAAAATATAAAAATAGAGATACCAAGGGTAGTATCCTAGTCGTGCTATACAGATTTTGTTGTATCTGTTCAGTAATCATTATTAGGACTATATGCACAATCTGCAATTGATTGTCAGCAGCTCTGTCAATAGTTACTCAGTTTCATGATAAATCCTGAAGCATGGAGCCGCGCACAGGCCAACATCACAATCAGGACAATAATAGCTTGTTTTTTTCTTTTTTTTGTTTGTTGTGCAAACTGTACATCTCCTTTCCATCCTCTTTCCACTTTCATTGACTGGAACAAACAAGGGAAAATGCCTTTGTACAAATCTGTCCTGGGGCTGCTCAAGAGATGCTCGTCCTCGCTTCCGGCGTGAGGAAAAACAGCCAATCATTTCCTTGGCCAGCATCAGCCGGAAAGCTTTGAGGCTTTGCCTGCCATGGTTTGGTGATTCATTGTAAAGAACAAGGCTGTTGTAGATAGCCCTGTCTATGAGGTCAAACAACAACCTTGTCCACCACTTTTTCCCAGAAATAGAAATTTGATAATAGGATTTCATCTGGTCATTCTTGTCGACTCCGCCCATGTACTTGTTGTAGGTTGAGACAATGGGGGGGCAGGTAACTGCTTGCAATGTTCCATCCCTGGCCCTTCTTTGGACCTCAGGGAGATTAGCTGGAGGAGCAGATGTTACAGTTCCAGCAACCCAAACAGGTTTCTTGTCCATCCACAGGACATGGAGAATGGGGCCTTTCATTCTCCACATTATATTACCTCGAGGTAAATTTTTTATGGCATCCTTGTCAAACAGGGCAGGAGGGAATTCCTTTCGACCTTGTCTGACAGTTCCACAACAAATAATCTTGTCACTGTAAAGATCTTCAATTAGTTTACACGAAGTAAAAAAATTGTCAAAAAATACAGAGTACCATTTACCCCTTATGTGCTGGCAAAGGTTTGAAACAACAGTGTACCCTAAACCATGTTGAACTCCTCCGGGCTGTTTACCAGTGTAGACATCAAAGTCACACAAGTAACCATTTGTGCTGTCTGCCCGACACCAGAGTTTGATACCCCTTTTGATTGGTTTCATCGGCATATATTGTTTCAATGATGTCCTCCCTTTGTACTTTACCATTGCCTCATCAACTGCCTGTTCACGGTGAGGGTTGTATTGCAGTTTGAAGTTAGTTTTCAAGTCCTCAAGGAAAGGACGGATTTTGTAAAGCTTATCAAATTGATCTGACCCAGCAGCTGGCATTTTGGAGTTATCATTGACATGAATATTATAAAGGAGGTCAAGAAATCTCTTTCTTGTCATGACCTTGGCAAATGCTGGCATACCAAGAATCCAGTCCTCACTCCAGTAGTCTTTCACTGAAGGCAGTGCATGGAAACCCATTGCAATAAAAAGACCCAAGAAAGCTTTGAGTTCAATTAAATTTACAGGGACCCAAAGTGATGAGTCTTTCCCAGAATCTTCCAGATTCTGTTTGGCATATTTGTTTGTTTCACGAATAATGTTATTTAGCATCCTGTCATCCACTAACAAAGAAAAGAAGTCTTTTGCTGAAGATTCTGCAGGAAGGATATTTACAGGGCCTACCGGTTCTTGAAATTCAGGTATCTCCATGTCACTTCTCTGGTCACTCCATTCACGATCCTCGAATGAAAAACGTGTAGGACGGCCACGATTCCTCTCTTCCTCGCCTGCATCGCTGTTTTCATCCTCACTTTCTTCATCAGGATACCTTGGGAGTATAATTTCGTCATCCTCTGCCTCTGAAAATACATGCTCATCCACATCTGAACAGTCTGAACTATCATCTTCAAAGCCTTCAATATCGGACTCGGCACCATCGCAAGGAATATCGAAGGTTCCCTCGAAATAGTCGATAACATTTTGAGCACTGTACAATATTCTTCTGTCTGTCATACTGCACAACAAGTGCCAATGATCAAAAGGTTGAAAATATTGCGAAAACTCTGCTAGAAACAGGAAAACTATCGAAAATGAAAGCTACAGGCGCCGTGAACACGGAAATGACCGTGGGGGCCTGGTAGCTTCTATTTGGGATCGCTGCTGACTCAAAAATTGAAGTCATATAAGGTGTCCGATATATCGGACAGTGGTCCGCAAAGGGTTAAAAGATGCTTCTCCTCGAGCAAAATGTGTGCGTTGGTAAGAGTACGCTGAAAGTACTCGGGTCTCGTTTTGTAACTTTCCTTTGTAAGCACAATGAAATCGCTAACGCTGAATTTTTTAAAAAATCCAGGGTTACGGTTTATTTTTAAAAATCATCACTTTTTAACATTGAGTAAAGAGGATTCGCCCTTCCATCCCGTTCCCCACAAACCATGATAACTATGATATGTGTTATGGAGATATTTCCATAACATTTCATATATCGCTAGCGGGGCAAAGAAAACTGCCAATTTCTGTAACCAGTCCCAATTTTCTTCAACAATTAGATTCAAAGTAAGCTCCTTCTGACATCTGTTCGCGAAACTCGTACTTACCAAGTTTCAGTTAGGTAAAATAAATAATACTGTACTACTCTTTTCCTGCTAAATTGTTTAAAAAGCGATCGAGTAATTAAGTCGAGCTAGAAACAATTTTTATATCAAGATATTTCCAAGTGAATCTGTCCAATGAATTGAGACAAACTGAAATCGTAGACTTAAATTTTCACTTTAATTTCCATCTGTGAATCAAACCATGCAGAGCTATCATTCTGCATGTGGAAGCTACTGAACAGTACTGTGCTGTGGTACTGTTTGTTTTACTATACAGTGTGGTTCTATCTTTTTCATCTGTAGATCATACCATGCAGTGTGACCATCGTTTGGGAAGCTACTGAACAGTACTGTACTGTGGTACTGTTTGTTTTACAATACAGTGTGGTTCTATCTTTTTCATCTGTAGATCATACCATGCAGTGTGACCATTGTTTGGAAAGCTACTGGACAGTACTGTACTGTGGTACTGTTTGTTTTACTATACAGTGTGGTTCTAACTTTTTCATCTGTGGATCAAATCATAACCATTCTTAGGTAAGCTACCAAACCGACTATGATTATTTTTCACTCTTGATATGTTTTGTACACTGGGTTATAGAGCAAATTGTATGCATTTTAAGCGATCTTAAGTCAGTTGTGGAGATTCTACTGTTTCGATACTCGATGGTAATTGAGTGAAAATTTGTTTTCACTGAGGCCCCATTAGGGGTTTTAGGGATACGGGATATTTGCGAAAAAAATTATAGGGATACGGAATATTTAGAAGAGATAGTGGGATATCGAACGTCAAAGTTTTCTTCTTTGACAGAATAAAACAGGTTAATTGATCAATATGTAAGACGCGAGAAGTAAAAAAATTACTTGAAAATGCGAATTGATGTATTTCCCATGAAATATTGACAATGCTACCACTCCCAACACCCCCCCCCCCACCCCCGACATATTTTGTTTCGGACTTATCACATGCAGGGACGTCAACAGTATTAACACTTGAATTAAATAGGGATACAAACTACAGGAATTAATGCATACGGAATATTCAGACCCCCCCCCCCCCCGCCCTAACGGGGCCTCTTCACTGGTTCGAGTAGTCGCACTATAATGAATTGACCCCAGGTTACTGTAGTCGATTTAAGCAATGAACCGCAGTTTCTGTGGGTTTACCGGCCTAATAATCCAAGCGGGCTGTTGAGAGAACAAAAGACGAGCTTGTAAATCACGAGCCTCAGGTGAGTGATTCAAAAACCCTTCGAGAGTGAGACCTTAAAATGATATCAAGCCCCTGATAACACACTCAATACACGTCAAGCCATTTACGACTGGGCAGCTCCAACGTGATACGACTTTCATCTCACTACAATGTTCTGGCAAGCTTCTTTCCTTGAATGACAAGCTTGATCTCCTCAAGGTCTAGGGTTTCGTATTGCAATAAAGCTTCTGCCAAACGTTTATGCTCTTTGGAATGAGAAGCAACAATATTCTTGGCCCTCTCATAAGATTCCTGCAAGACAGAATACTGGGAATAAATATTCTACTATTCACGAGCCCCTCATGCTAAGTGACACTTAACAATAACAATAACAATAATCCTAATAATAATAATAATAATAATAATAATAAAATGGGCATTCTAGAGCTGGACAAGTTTAAGGAAAGGGAAATGAAAGAAATATTTCGAACAGAGTACTTAAGGCGGTTTAAACTTGTCATGAAATCTCAGCTCAATGGTAAGAACAAAATCAAAGCAGTAAATACTTGGGCTGTGTCGCTCATGAGGTATGGAGCAGGAACAATTAATTGGAATAAGGAGGAACTTCAGGAAATAGATAGGAAGTCTAGAAAAATCATGACAATGAATAAGGAACTACACCCTAGAAGTGATGTTGCCAGAATATACGTACCCAGAAAGAAGGGAGGAAGAGGCTTGATCAGTTGCGAGTGTTGCGTTAGGAGGGAAGAGAACAACTTGAGTTGGTATGTAAGGAATAGTGAAGAGGTATTACTCAGGAAAGTTGGAGATAGTAATGTAGTCAACATCTCAGACGCTGTGGACCCAAAGAAGTTCAAAGTGAATGAAGTAAAGGAGATGGAGAATGAATGGAAGCGGAAAAGAATGCATGGGCAGTATGTGAGAGAAAAGGAAGGTATTGATTGGGATAGAACTTGGCAGTGGATTGCTAAAGGAGATTTGAAAGGATGTACTGAGGCCCTGATATGCAGCGCTCAGGAACAATCTTTGAGAACAAATTATACGAAGTTATCCAGAAAACAGCACTGTTGGGGACAGCAAAGATACTAAGGAAAGTACTGACTCTGTAAAAAGAGAAGGAAAAGAGAGTCCTGGGACCTGTGGTGACTTGTTGTAACCCGCTCCAAAGGACTATATACCAGGCTGAACATCCTAGTTTAGCCTGAGTCTACAAGGAATGGACATATTAACAATACTAATAATAATAATAATTTTATTATTATTTTTAAAACAAATTAGAGGTAAGTGAGTAATAATAAATACAAATATTTTAGATGTTTTATGAATAAAGTTCTTCTTATCATTATTATAATAAATAATATCAATAATAATAACAATAACAATAATAATGATAACAATAATGGTTTATTGGCACCATCTTTACTGTGTAACTCTACATTTACCAGTAATGTAACAATGATAAAATATAATAAAATGAACACTATACTTTACTCAATATACCATAATGACCAACTGTAGATTGTGATGCACTTGGCAAGTTTTCATTTCTTTACTTTTTCAAAATATTGACATCATGTAAAAAGAGATTCAATCTCACCTTCAACAGCAATTTCACTTCACTTTCAATCAAAGATTGCATGTCGGGACTCAACTTATCGTTTTCATGAACTTGCAACATACCAATCTGTGGTGCAATAAACATCATACAATGTACTAGATAAAGGCAGAAAGAATAATTCTTCAAAGTAGTGAGAAGACAACACGAAAAAGGGATGAAACAAAATAAAGTTAGTGGTACAGCAAAGGTATCAAGAAACTAAAGAAAACATGTTGATGCAACCAGGGGAGGCCATGATAAAAAATCATAGGACTGGTATGCAACGCATGCTTGCACCTACTTTCAAGGTAACGGCTGATAGTGAACCTCAACTAAGTCAAGGAAATAAATTTGTTGCCTTTGGTACAGTTAGCAGTAAGTTATTCCATTGTATTTTCTCCTTCTAACAACTGAATCGTTCAGTGTTACTAAAACTGTTTGCATTTCATTCCACATTTCAACTTTGAAATAACCTTTTTTCATGTTACGTGAGAGCATGAACAATGGCGTTAACAAAGAACGTAATGAAGAGTCAAAATACAATCTGGCAGCTTTCTTTGCCAGCCTCTACACAACAACATCATTACATGACCATTTACCAACTTTCTTAGGAGTTCTAGAGGATGTTATAAGTGCACAATACAATTTTCTCAAAAAATTTGTCAAATGAAAATATTAAATTTAACATTTGGCTATCCAGAAGAATGTAGATGGTTATCAATGTTTCACCACTGAAGAAGACACCAGACAGGAGCATCAAAATGTTGGGTCAGTAAACCGGCGTAGCATATAAAAAGCTAAGTAGCATCAAACTATGTCTGATTGTCAACCTGTTTGCAATGCACACTTTTCTTTTAACTACCAGTATGCAACTTATTCATCACATATGCTTAGCTCACTTTGTCACTCATTCCATATGAGGCCACCATGGCACGAGCAATCTTTGTAGCTTGCTCCATATCACTTGCTGCTCCTACAGAATACAAAAACAAACAAGCATGAGTGAAATTTAGGCATTCATGATTTTAACACAAATCACACTCCAGAGTCAAAACATCTGCAAATTAATAAAATATTAGCATTAATTATTATTAGTATAAATACTCAGGTGATTATACAAAATCGCGCGCTCTGATTGGTTCGCTATCTCTGATTATCAGCCGATAATCACCTAGACAAACAAAATGGCTGCCAGTCGTTCGCGCGCTTTTGATGAAGTAAAATTTTTTCGTGTTGTACATTGCTTTTTCTTTTCTTTTTTTGAAATAATCAGCTGTGTATTTATACTAAAACAATTATTCGCCTCAGGCTCAGTGATTATCGGTGAATATTCACCTCGACTTCGTCTTGTCTCATATCTCTCAGTTAGTACGCGTGCTGTGATTGGTCAATTTAGCGGGCCGTACTTCACTGTACGGCCCGCTAAAGTTTGTTTTGGTCGCCAAAATGACTCCAGAGATATAATAAATATCTTATTAACCTCGTTTTCTCGGTCCGTACTGTAAAATATGGATCCTCGTTTTTTCCCGTCGATTTATGGCTTTGCACTTGGGCCATAAATAGACGGGAAAAAACTCGGTCCGTATTTTACAGTACGGACCTCGAACTCGATTAATAAGAGGTATTTATACTTTTTTTTGAGAGGGGGGGGGAGGTAGGGGGGCACAAACAATTTTTCCCACCTGTTGTGATATTTTCCTTCCCAAATATGAATTCCTCTGCAACTCTGCCACCCATGCAAACATCAACCTTGGCAAGCAACTGCATTTTTGACCAATTTAACTCATCGTTTTCTGGTAACTGGGCAACCTATACAAAGAAAGGGTTGTTAGTTATCAATGTCTCTCACAATGGGCAGTGCAGCCAATGAACTTATGACACTGATACCTACAAAAGGCATTTATAGAATTAGACTAATAAATACACCTTATTTGATGTTTTGTGACATAATGCGCACTGATACTTTAAGAGTTGTGTTGTGTTTTTAGAGAAATTAGAAAAATGTCTGCGCGTATTATCTCGCAAGACATTGAACAAGAGGTTTATTGTTCTACTGAATTTTTTATCATCAAGCATGTATATTTTTTAGCTACAGTACAGAGAGCGGAAACTTTTTCATTCTTCATACGACGAGCATGAGCTTCATGTATGAGGTACAACAAAAAGGCAGTAAAATTTGTTTTATTTGATTGGATAAAATGAGTGAGGAATGACAATAAAAGCATCATCCAGAAAGTCAACTTTGAAAGCTGTAAACAAGTTGAAATTCAGTTCATCCAGTCCAGCCACTTTTGTCTTTCATCCTCCTCTGGAAAATGGGTCAAACCAGGACTTTACAATGTAATATTCTAGCATATTGTGTGTGTTCTTTTGACCCTACATGGCAAAATGATGCAACAGTGTAATAGTAATAAGTAAACGATTATTGTTTGTTTGCTAAAATAATTGGATCACTTGTTCATGTTTTGAGTTGAATAGCCAACCTTATGCTGTGTGCCTTGTTTCCTCATAGCAACATTTGAACTTGTTGTCTCTTGGTATTGATCAGAAAAACCTGAATCTGTTTTCTATTATAAAAGAAATACTACATGCACTAATAGTTGCATCTTACATGTATTCTATATATACTAGTTATACAATGATTTTGAGTGGTACACAGTGGAATATCCTACTCATCACTTGTATTTCCTTGGTGTACACACAAGCTTTTAAACCATGAGAAAGGGTTGCATGACTTTGTTCAGTATGTATGGTCTGCTAGATCAAATTCTCCCAACTGCACCTTGGTTTATTTAAGCCTGAACAAACAGAGTAAATGTGCTTTATTTCTTAACTAACAAAACACTTTGTTCCTACCATTCCTAAAGCTTGTCCTCTGGGTACAATTGTAGCCTTATGTACTGGCACGGCACCTGGAGTGTAAAGAGCTACAATAGCATGTCCACTTTCATGGTAAGCAACAAGTTCCCTGTTCTTTGCTGCAATGACTGCACTTTTTCTCTCAGGGCCTATAACATGGATTCAAATTTTGAACATGTACACGTAAGAACTTGTGAACAAGGTGTAAAAATATACCATAAAGACTTGTGTGTATACACTGCACTCATGTGTAAGCTGCACGCCCAACTTTCAAGCATGATTTTGGAAAAAAAATGTATTAAAGAACTCCCAAAAAGCACTCTTGTAAAAAAAGTTGGTAGTTTGCTTGCAGATGTTCACAATAAACTTGTCTTCATTGCTAATGCCCACAATTGAAATGAAAATGATGGAATTTGCACAAAAATAAAGCACAGGGGAACGATGACAAGTGTTCAATGTTCAACTACTTTCGTAGTTGCTCAGTTAGAAACCACAAAAGTCCTCGCTGTTGCTTTCATCAGATATGTTCTCAAAGCATTCAGCTTCAATTTCTGCTTGTTCAAAGTGATCTGCATTGTACAACTCATCATCAGGCTCCTCTTCCCAGATTTCTTCATCTTCTGTGCCATTCAATGCATTGGTGATACAGCACTTACGAAATGACTTCGTGATCATCTCTGGTGGAAAGTCATCCCAGGCGTCACTAATCCCCCAGGACATCTTGTCAATCTTGACCTTATGAATACGACCTCCGACAGTAAAGCTGTGCTGTCCAGCCAACATCCAAACAAATGGTTCCTTTAGGAGCCACCACCTCTACTGAAAGCAATGATCAACTACAGGATTCAATATGTTTAATCTTTATTTACTGAGCGTTTTCAGTTCCATTTTTGACAAAAAAGGTGCAGCTTACACACGAGTCTTTACAATAATACACAGATTGGGAAGAAAACTTGCACTCTCAAGTGTGAATTACGGCATGAAGAAGAAAACACAATTTATCACAACTACAGCTGGTTACCAGAGTGGGCAAGATGAGGTGAATCCTGAGCTCTGATTGGCTACCCAAGTGGGCAAGATAGGCCTGTCTTGCCCTCTTGGGATTTCCTACTTTGTTCAGGGAAACAAAGCAAAACAAAATAAAATGGTCATATAACAAGTACTTCATCAACCAATCTTGTTTGATCAAGATAGCTGGATAATGACCTCCTTCTTTCACTGATCTTGATTACATTTTGGTTAATAAAAACACAATAAAGAACTTGACCAATATGCAGCCATCTTGACCTTGCCATTTTTGTCAATAATGCACAAAAAGTACGAAGACATACCCATCATAATCTTGTCCTTTGCAAACTCCAGATGTTTGTTCATAACATTAGGATCTCCATCCGTAGCAGCGCGAATTGCTGCTTGGTTCACTAAATTTGCCAGTTCAGCACCTAATCAGAAAATTTAAAAGTTTCCCTTAAAAATAAAATAAAGGCTGATTGAAAACAAAGGACTCTCACATAAAACCCAGAACACTGTATACACACTACGTACACATGACTGTCTTTTCTGACTGACCCATTTAAATGGTGAGGTTAAAAGATTATGAGAACTCCCCTGCCTACAGACACAGAATATGGTATCTTGCATTCACAACGATAAACTGGAGCACTGTTTCAACACAAGTGTGGATTTCAATTTTTGTTCCTGAATTTGAAAAACTTATTTCAAGACTCTTTTATAATGATAGAATGAAATACAATAATGCAATTGCATTGATCTTGCTATCACTTAAAAGACCTAGATCTAGCACTCAACTTCTGAATGATTTGGTTCTGTTCAATTAAGCCTTGGGTATTATCAAACATGAGAAATGTAGCTAACACAACAAACAAAATACATGAATATAATACCTGAGAATCCAGGGGTTCCTCTAGCAAGCATTTCAACATCAACATCTGCAAGTAAAATAAAGATATAAGCAAGATACAAATGAGGAATAGTTGACAAAATGGAGAATGGTTTTGTTACTTTGCACACATGGTCTGTACTGCCACAACCCTGGGCCAATAATCCCCAGTATGGCCCTCATGACTGATTATTATAGTGCACAAGAGTAAAAGGGAACGAGGACCCCCCAAAATCCACCTGAGGCAGAACTCAAGTTTCTGAACCCTAACTGGGGGCAAGCTTCACGACTTGCTATGGACCAACAGAATTGGAGAAAGCTTGTTGGTGTCCTATGCACCATTTAGCGTCTAAAGGACCGAAGATGACGACAAAGAGGTTTGTATTGCCTAGGCTTACCTTCAGAGACTTCAATGTTCTTAAGATGCACTTTGAGGATGTCGTGTCTTGCTTTCACATCTGGCATGGGAACATTTATCTTGGTGTCAAATCTACCAGGTCTAATTAGAGCCCTGCAAAATAACACGTAAACAATATTACAATACAATGTACATGTCTTGATTACATAAAGATAGGGAAGCAATTTGTATAAAATAACTTTTAACATGTTAGTGATGCCTTGTAGTTATCACAAATGCACTTACTTGTCTAAAATTTCAGGAAAGTTGGTTGCCCCTATCACTACAATCCCCTCTGACTTGTCAAAGCTGCAACAAAAAATTGATGGTTTGAAAAACTGAGAAAAAGAAAAACATGCCACCTTTTATAAACTAACAGTGCAACTGCTCAAACCAAACCACCCAAATAAATTTTCATTCAAAGTTTGAATGTCTGTTTTTGACCCTGAACAACAGATTTGTGGCTAGTGTCTACTGACTCAGATAATTTTTTTTCAGTCTTGATGTGTTTTGTACAGTTATAGAACAAATTATATGCATTTTAACCGAAATATAAAACATTTAAATTCACTAAGGATGTAGTGTGGGTAAATTAGGAGGGAACGTTTTAAAAGAAAATGTGAAGCCTGATAAAAAATTAACTCATCTAAGTGTGGTTGATTTGTAAGTAATTGAAGTTAAGTATGTTGTTGCTTTGTTAGCAGTGTACATTTTGGTAGTGTTAATAGTGACAATTAAAGTAGATTGCAATTTAAGTACTGCCAACTTGAGCAACGCAAGCAACCACCCTTGGTGCAAGGAAGAGTGGTCCCTTAATGGTCTTTTTTCAATAGAAAAATTGAGAAAAGGAGCTAAGTCCCAAGTGGATCCACTGATTATTACTATTTATTACATTAAGCAAATATACAAAACTCCTGTAAAAAAAAATACTCTTCTTATGCCATTGTTTAGTGAAAAGATTAAAAGCACTGGTGTATTTCATATGGAATAGGGATTCCTATTGTGCATTGAAACTATTTAACTTTTAACCCTTTAAGTCCCAGTGGTGACAAATATGAGAATAATGAAAATGATCACCAAAAAGAGTTGTATTGATATTTTAACAAATTTTTCTCACTAGCATCATAACAAATATATGAGAACAGTTAGGAGAAAATGAGTATTGATATTGGGGCTTAAAGGGTAAGGCCATGTGACCATTATCTAGCAGTATTCTTTAAGCTGTATGAAAGACCTGTCAGTTCTATCATAAGAATTGAACTTTATGACATCTGAGCAACGCAAGGATCGTCCCTTATCCTTGACACAAAGTGGTCACTTAATGGACTGGTTGTCAAAAGAGGGTTGATTATAGCTACATGTAAATAAATTAGAGTACTTGCGATGTTACGTTTCATGTTGTCAATAAAGTTTTTCTTTTTCAAAAAAGTCTAAGAATATTACGCACCCATCCAACTCAACCAGAAGCTGATTCAAAGTCATTCTTGAGTAAGGTTGGTGATCATGTACAACTCTTGTTCCACCAATGGCATCCAGTTCATCAATGAAAACAATACAAGGAGCATGTTCTCTAGCAGCAGCTGGTGATAACAGGCAAAGAAACACACCAGCACTTAATACAGTGTAACATTGTATTTCACTGCACAGTCAATAAATATTATAATGTTAAGATACAAAGATGTAACGAAACTGGTACTGTATTTATAATATAAATTATTTTTATCGTCTCACAATGGAGTCACTTGGGTGGTACTGTATTGTTGGCAACTTAAAACACACACAAAAAAATAATGGTTTATCAAACAAGTTGATAAAGTGAGGTTTGCCACTGCAGGATTTAAGGAGTGCTAATGCTCGAAATTTCAGCATCCCTTAAATCAAATGGTTACATAATCTGACAAAGAGTTTTAAGAAATCCCAGAAAAATACAGATGTCTTCTTAGCACTGATTAATTAATGTAACAACAATTATTTCAAGCAGAAACATGCCACTTTGCTATGGGCATTTTTATATGAGGTTTGGAAGCAAAAGCAGTATGTGAATGAATAATGTTGAATAGAGCCATAAGTTCAAAAGGTATCCCAGACAAAAATTTGAAAACATAGAGATATTACGTGGCTGCACAAATATATAAAATTTGTTTTGCTGGAAAAAAGCAGAGCATATTCTTCAATATGATAAGAAAAATTTTGTAACCATGTGATTTTCTTTCTGTTAAATGGAATTTAGTGAAATACCGTACTGAGTTCCAAGAGGCAACAAATGGATAGAAATGCTACCCTGCCAGCGATAATGCACAGGTGTGGATATCGTTTTTATCAATGCGCTACCACTCCATATACCACTAATTTTCATTGAAAAACAATAACCCATTATTATGTTCTTACCAAAAAGATTCCTTACTCTTGCAGCACCAACACCAACAAACATCTCGTCAAACTCTGACCCAGAACAGAAGAAGAAGGGCACTCCAGCTTCCCCTGCAACTGCTTTGGCAAGCAGAGTTTTTCCTGTGCCTGGTGAACCAATTAGCAACACACCTGACAGCAACACATTAAAACTGTCAGAACATGTGACCTGGAAAATGACTTTAAACTGTAATCAGAAAGTCATGTCACTAATAGACATCACAGAAATTAAACATGAATAATCATAGCAAAAAGTACCCATCTGTCTAAAGTACCACCCAGTTTTACAGGGCGCATACTATTTACTATCTGCACCTAGTCTTATTAAACATATTAATTATTACTTTAAGTGTCACTTCCAGTATGGTATGATCTTTGTTCCTACCAGTTGGCATCTTTCCTCCAAGCCTCTTGAATCTTTCTGGACTCCTGAGAAACTCAACAACATCCTTCAACTCCTGTTTTGCTTCTTCCACCTGAACAAGAAATCAAGAGACCTGAAGTTAAACATTTGTAAAAATGGTTGAATGTTCGTGGATGGCACTGATACTGTACTGCATCAAACTGGACTACAAGAACTCACTAATATAATACGACTTGGAGGATAGAAACATTCTTAAGAATTATTTCTTGTAGTGTAATTTATTGGTCAATTGATGTAAATTGCCATTTTCAAGAAAGAGTGAATATGTTGTAGGTTAAAATGAATTTCAGGTCAAAATGGTTCCAAACTAGTTTGATTTGTTTTTTTCCTTTGTTTCAGATTGATTTCCATAATCCTCCCATTACTTGAAACAAAGGAAAAAACAAATCAAACTAGTTTGGAACCATTTTGACCTGAAGTTCATTCTAACATATAACATAACATATGTTGCAGTTAATTTTTGTTTTCAGTTATTTTTTATTTTGAACTAGATAGTTTTATTTTAACTAGGTGATATTTTTTTAACTAGGTGATATTTTTTTAGCTAGGTGATATTTTTTTAACTAGGTGATAATTTTTTAACTAGGTGATATTTTTTTAAAAAAATACAGGTCACAGGTCATTGTTTTACCAATACAGAAATTATCCTTAACATTCATCAAAGCTAACCTTAGGTCTGATAAGTCCCAAAATATCACCTAGTTAAAAAAATATCACCTAGTTAAAAAAATATTACCTAGTTAAAAATAAAACTAACTAGGAGGAAAAAAATTATCTAGTTCAAAATAAAAATTAACTGAAAACAAAAATTAACTGCAACATATACATGAAATTTTACTACATTACAAAGTCATGTACTCTAACTTACCCCTTGAACATCACTGAACTTGCATTTTCTGTCTACACTGTCTGGTTGGATCTCCTTCTGATTTGAGCTCACTAGTGACAGAAAGAAAAAGAACTTACTTGTAGATTCAACTACTACAGAAACTACTCCACAGTAGAAGAGTTGCGTTCTACACACGGAAATGACAAGAAACCATTTGAAAAAATGGCAAGTCACCAGCAACTTACAGCTGCGATAATATTTCATTTCTTAAACTGTAATTAATAAAATGGGGGGAAGTCCTTTGAACTTACTTTTCATCTGCAGTTGTGCCTCGAGAACTGACAGGATCAGAAACAAACCAATAAGAAATCTGATGGTATTCCAAACCTGTTCCTTGAAAAATGCTCCTGCAAAGAATAAAAAAAATTGAAATTTTATTACACAGATACCTTCAAACACATGTTATGCAGTTATCAGTTTTAGAATGGATTTTAAAAGTTGTGCAATAACAAAGATTATCTATTTCTAGCTTAGAGAAAATGTGAGACATATTTTACAGCACTGTCACAGGCAAACTCGGAAAAAGAAAACTCACATTCTTCCAACGGGAAGGGAATTTACAACCTTCTGATTACTAGTTCAGATGCTTTATCACTGAGCTACATGTATAGGAGACTCACAGAAGAAAGGACATTAAATTAGGTTCATGGGACAAACATCCTGCATACTACAAGGATTTAAAAGTGTTTGGAGTGACATCTGACCTTTTTGGCTTTGCATGACCACATACATGGGGTTGTCCTCTGTTCCAGGGGTAGGACCTGCCACACCCATGGCATACGAGGGTGGACCAGATGACTCAGTGGAGGATGATGAGTAGTTCAACTAAGGATATAAACAACAATATACCATATGGGAAAAACTACAAGAAGCAATTTCAAAGTAACTTTGATGTATTGTGCTGTATGTTTTCTGCCTATTTCTCGTGGATAAAGACTTCGTAACAAATGATAATCATCATTTTACATGTATACAGAATGCCTATACAGTGTACTTTTATTATTATTATAAATGTGGGGAGCAAGTCAAAACACATAACCAAAGGTCTCCTAGAGACTTTCTCAGAATACGCAACATTCAAGTACTTCAATATTGTTATCATTATCATCATCATTATCATTATCATTACCACTGTCATCCTAAGACTTGAAAACAATTACCTTACAAGAAACCCATTAGACTTGAAACATGTAAGTGCCTCTGAATATCTTAAAGCACACCACAGCTTGTCCACATTTCAATCTACCAAGTACCATACTTGGAAAGTAATGCAAACCACATTAACCAATCAAACTGGCTTCAGTATTGTGACATACTTAATAGGAAATATGCACCTTTGCTCAGACCATGTAACTGTTCCAAATACATGTGGTTTATGACAGGCCATAAAATCAAGACAGTGCCAACAAGCTCAAAGACTGGGCTGAGCAGTTATCAAATACGTTACTTTACAGGAGGTACTGAAACTGGACAAGCTGAGAATGTTACGCATTTCAACTCTTATGGGTTTGTGATATATCTTAGATATATTGAAGAAATGGTAAATGTGCAGTGTGCAACCATTGAAACAAAAGAAGCATATTAAAGCGATACTCAGGTGCAGCCTAGAGCAACTCTAACTTCTTGAGTGCTTAGCAAACCTCCCAAGTGCGTCCATAACAGGATGTTGCATAGCTGCTGCGTTTACCATTTCTTTTTAACATAAGACTTCACATCTTCACAATCTGACATCAGCATGCAACCCATGGGCAAATGGACTGTGTGTATTAGACAATCATAGTGCGCTTTCCCAAAGCTATGTTATAAATTTTTACAGTACATGTATCAGTACCTGGTCAAGCTCTCCATGGCTTATCTTGTCTGTTAACACCAGTGCCTGTTTATTTCAATAGGAAAGATGAATAATTTTATGCTTTACCAGTAAGTTATAATCTACTTCATGTGATGAAAACAAATACAAATTCACCTTGAGATACTCCCTCTTGACAGAATCATCCACAGCATATTTTCCACTCTCATAACGTCTTATTACATAGCTGGGATCTTCACTAACCAATGCCTGGAGAGATAAAACACCATAATTTTTCTCGTGTGAGTGATATTTGGGTCATACATGAATCACTCAATGACAAAAAAAAACAACAAATAAACAAAGTATTAATTCTCCATATTAAAACATTCCATAATTTCTCGATTATAAGGTGCACTCGGTTCAATGTTCAAAAACATTCCAGCAAAATATTTCCTATGTTTGAAAACACTTGACTATAACTTGCACCCTGAGTTTACAAAAAATTACAGCGAATAAGTTAACTTTTTCGGAAAAAACGTTTTACCTTATAACCGAGAAATTACGGCATACATGCTTGTTTGTTTTTGATTAAGAGACTGATCCTTGAAATGATAAAATTTAATTCCTAATTTCTCAAATAGGTAATTTTGTCAATCACAGGTTGAATTCCAGGGCTAAGTAAGAAAATAATGTCTCTCCTCTGTTGTACCCAAATCTACAACAACTGAATTGCTATTTCAATATTCCTTATACACGGTACATCTGAACATACCTAAATGCTAAAATTTTAATTCTTTTTACATCTATTTCCTTTTTCTTTCCTCTCTCTCTTTTTCTTGTGTGGATTTTTGAGAAAGATAAGTAAATTTAGTTTTTGTAATAAGTTTTGTATCGTACTGTAAGTAGTGTCACTAACTCTAGTTTAAGAAATAACATTGAATGTAAATATATAAGAATTTCATTTTGTGACATGTGGTAGAGAGATATTTTTGAATGGAAGATCCTCCCTGTTATGTGTTAATCAGCTGCAAAGGTACATGTAAGACTTGAAAAAATTCAGGCTTGCATGGGATTCAAACCCATGTCGTTGCAATACAGTTTGTACCAGTGTAACACTCTAACCAACTGACCTATCAAGTCAACTGGGATTTGGTCACTTGTGAGTTACCCATAGGGGATGAAGAGATGAATGTAAATATATGACAATTTAATTTAGAAAACAGTCCTAAGAAAATACGCGTGCTGATTGGTTAGAATTTGTGTTTCTATAACTCGATAGAAACACAGAACTAGCACGAGCTGTTGACGTAATGATGACGCGAGCAAAGAGAATTTACATTTTGATAATCAAAGTTAACAAGTTGTTTTTCTTTTTTTCGTCGCGGTGTTTTCTAAAAGAAATAGAAAACATGTTCTTAGTGTTTCTATCGAGTTATAGAAACTCTCGTGAAAGTTTGGGAGAACTCGAAAAAGCTGTGGAAACACTCGCCTGCGGCTCGTGTTCCCACAGCATTTCTCATTCTCCCAAACTTGCACTCGTGTTTCTATAACTCGATAGAAACACGGTACATGATTTCTATTTCTTAAATACATGTGCACTGCAGTAGAGTGTACATAACTTCCATTTTTCATCTTTCTTTCACCTTTCATTTTTTACAATGTGACTACTGAAACCAGGACCACCCAAACAAATTTTTATACAAATTATCCAATCACGATAGAGTATCTAAGCAAAAGAATCTCTACAAATGTTTTATATTTTGCTTAAAAAGCATATAATTTGCTCTATAACTGTACAAAACATATCAAGACTGAAAAAGAATCATCTTCAATAGTTGGTAGAAATGTGCCACCAATCTTTTTTTAGGGGGAAAAACAGACATTCAAAATTTGTATGAAAATTTATTTGAGTGGCCTTGGTTCAAGATTGGAAGGGTTATCAGTAATAACATTGTAACTGGTTGCAATAAAAACATTCATAACAAAAATAATAATAATAATCATCATCATCATATCATCATCATCATCATCATTATAGGCTTATCGATAGTGGACAACTGTGAATGAAGTCCAACACACTCACCCTCAAGTATTCAGCTTGTGCTCTTGGATTGTGTTCCTCGGAGTTTGCTCTTTCCTCCAACTGCTGAATTCTTCTCAATGACACTGTCTGTATTCCTCTTCTTTGTGAACCAACTGGTAAAGGTAAAAGGAAACACAAAGTTAATGAAGCACCCTACCACAACTTTTTTTGCACTGATAAATGATACATTACATGATGTATGTTGCCAGGGAAGTCTTGTGAAGGGAGATGTGAGAACTGATGATTTGAGCCTTGGGTGTTTCCAGTTTGACAAGCTCTGACTTGAAAAACCTACAACAAAATGTTGAAAATCCTTAGCATAAACAACAAAATGCATACTTTAAAATAAACAAAATGAGGATGCTAATAAACCATCACCTTATTTTTCTAATTGGCAATTATTGCTACATTGAATTCATTCAAATAATTATTACACCCTTACCATGTTTGTTGTGGAAAAATGATTCAGCAGAAATGTGAGAAACTCTCCAATGTGAATAATCTTGTGTATTGCAATGACAAATAGACACTGGAGAGGTCAACTGTGACAGTAGCTCAGTGGGGGCCACAGACAATCCAAATTCGTCAAGAAGGGTAGCATAGGGATTCTAGAATGTTAAATCAAATGTTTCAATATGAGGATACAGCAAATGCATTTAAAATTAATGGCTTGCAACTAATGGCACTTTGAGTCTTAAGGGCAGAACTGATATTTAGGTCAACCACTTTTTATTTGGATTCCCAAAAACACAACAGAGAGTAGTGCAATAGCTTTCAAGATGGCATCTGGATTTGGCCCCTGGGCAAATGTTACTCAATGCTACACTCCAAGAAAACTTATGTTTTGTTCTTTTCTCTGAGATGTTGAAGACAGCCAACCTAAACTTCTTCGCAGCTGGTAAATTTGCTTGTTGCCCATCCCTTATTGAAACCAATGCCTGTGGCTTACTGGTATATATGATGAACAGAGTAAATACTCAGATCTTGGGACTAGAAACGTTCAGTAGAAGTCCAACAAGGTAGATGGTGCACTAACTCTGCTTAAACTTATTACAGTGTAATTCTGTTGGTGCAGGAAGGCCTTGTTACTGAAAATCAAACTCTTTTAACTTCTTTTTGTAAACCTGATACAGTGTACTGTAGTTTGTAAAGGGATTGTACAAATAAGTAATAAAGCTGACTTACATTTTTATCAGATTCTACAACTGATGCTGTTGGTTGATTTTGTTCTGTGATTGTTTTTGATTTATTGCCATGTTGTGTCCTCTTTTGAGCATATGTAATCCACCTTCCAACCGCCGAATTCTTCACCCCATTTAACAGTGTTGACACTTGAGTTATAAGGCTTCCCACCTGAAAATATGGCAGAACAGAATACAAGCTATGACCATCTTAGTAGCAGCTGTCTAGCTAGCAGCAGCTTTAATACTAATAATACTAATACTAATACTAATACTAATACTACTACTAATAATAATAATAGGTCAATAATAAAGCATAAATCATTTGACACTGGGACTTACCGGACTATATATTGCACATGCAGTGTTATTGTGTCATTCATTTATGCTATTGTTTGGTCCTGCCCTAGTCAATGTTTTATTGTGGTAGTGTTTGGTACATACTAAAATTGTATATTTGTAGGATTTAGGATTAAGATTAGCCTTACTAATCTGTTTATTTATGTTTAAACCTCGTATACTCCTTAACAACTAACAAAATTTTGTGCAAGATCCCATAAGCTGCAGGGCCATAACTTTCATTGTGTACAAATAAAGGTTATCCATTTTGGAATTTTACAATACAAGCTCTTCGTTATTTTGCTGCTTGAAAAACTAGACGATTCCAACAAATGACTCGCCGTTACTTGGTTCACTTCAATAAAATATTTTGCACAGCATAACATGGACCACATTCTGTGTTACGGCAGTGACACAACAAAAACCTGTGACATTCATAATTGTACGATTCGACCTAACGAAAACGTATATTTCAAACGCATCAACTAGTTTTCTACCAAAAATTACATAAACATACTGTAGTAGGTACTGTAACCAAAAGTTGCATGGCCATATGCATCTACCGTGTGAGACTGCACGCGACTCAGAACTACATACCCTCACTGAATTCCAGAAAAAATTACACAAACTGCATCATAGATACCTGAGGGCTGACTCCAGAAGACGAAAACATCCTGCAGTCACCTTCTTTTCCACAGGAAATCAAAATATTCTTACAAACGATAAATTTATGTTACACAACTTTTCCTATTGCGATTATCCTTCTCTGCATTGAATCATGGGTTTGGAATGTAGACCGCTGTTCAGAGGTAGCGGGTATCCGAATAGGGGCGCGCAAGGGTAGACGGGAAGAACCTTCCCTGTCAGTTGTTCACACAGCTCTTCAAGTCGGGCAAGTTTTTGGAAATTTTGGCACATCCTTGAGCATGGTGGAGTTTCTTTGTATAGTATCATTATTTTCATATTGCTATGGGCTTCTGACTATATCTTGTGCCACTTTGGCTATTTGATAAATATTTACCGGGGTTTTGCCGGTTGAATCGGTTAAGTTTTTCCTCTCCGCCGGAACTGAGTACATGGTAGTCTAGATTACTTTCTACGAAAGAGAAGCACTTAGAGAAGGTTCGTTCAAGATGCTTTCATTCGGAATGTAACAGTGTCGTTGCAGGGTTAAATTTATTGAGGGGGGATGCACATCACAAGCTTCTAGGGGGATTCTGGAGATTTCCAACTCTGGAGTCCCTAGAATAGTATTTCAAGCCTATTTTGGGCTGGAAATGCTATTTTTCCAGCCTTTTTTTAGCCCCTCCCCCAGGATACTCCCCATGCTACGGCAATGTGTAAATTCCCTCTGAAAGAGCGCGAGATTTCAATTTACTGTTGAAAGCAATTTTGCGATTTCCTTGGTATTGTTTTCTTATGATAGCTAGATGACTGGCTACAAAACACCCCGGCAAAATTCAAAGTCATGCATGGGTTTGAATCCAGTTCAAGCCTGAATTTTTCCAGGTTTTATATATATCTTGGAACTGACTATGCTGTTTACATAACTGCAAGGATCTTTCATTTACTAAATATCTATCAACGTCAATGCATATATATGAAATTCTTACATTCATTTCTTCATCACTACCTACACGGGTACACAACGAACTCACAAATGACCAGCTTGGCTTGATAGCTCAGGAGCGTTTCGCCGCTATGGGTTCGAATCCTGTTCAAGCCTGTATCCTTTCAGGTCTTATCTTGGGAACTGACTTTCTTGCTTACATAACTGCAAAGATCTTTTATTTATTAAATTATCAGAAGTGGAATTCAAACCAATCTTGACTCATTCGCACGCCGTTTTCGCGATCTTTCTGATTCTTTCAACTGCAACTGAGCTTTGTGTTATGTGATTTCACCTGCTCCCAGAATGCAAAATTTCTCCGGTCATTGGTTTGTGCTTTCCAAAACAAAGAGTATTGACTTCAAGTTAATGAAATATTTCTAAGATATTCAATTATTTTTTCCCATTGAATGACCTTGATTAGGCTTCGAATCCACGAAGATAGTATTTTGAGATAAATTCCATCAGAAAATTTAATCATTTTGGCCAGATCCCAAACAAGAACGGGGAGTTGTAAACAAAATGGCAATCAATGTTTTTTTTTCAAATGTCCCATTCGCGTTTTCTGACCTATTGCAATCGGGAACGGTGACAAAGAACAGTTAACACTACCCCGTTTTACACCTTATCAGTAAATGCTACTGTACCCATACTGTGAGTAATTCAAACAAGAGACAAAGCGATATAAACATGATGCACTAAACACCGAAAAGAAAACAACCGAAACTTTATTGAATGCACTTAACCGACCCTTATTCAAGAGTATGAACTTTTCAGTAGACTATTTTTGTGATTATCAAATGAAGAGATGGAAATGAAAAGTGAGAACCAATAAAAAAGGTGATAACGATTTATTAAATCTGAAACGTGCTTGTCAAATTTGTGACTTGTGTCATACCAACTCTTTTGTTTTAAACAGGTGATTTGATGGAATATTGAGCGTAATAAAGTAAAAGAGGACAGAGGAAGGGCGGGCGGCCCAGTCTTATGAGGGAACTTTCATTTCGGTCAGAACAAAGTTTGTTGTTTGTGTTCATTAAGAGAAAAAAAGCTCTAAGGGAGAAAGGAACTTTCTGCAACACTGACTGGCTATGCTATACCCCTTGGAAGATAAGAAGGAAAAGAGAAAAAGATGCGTAAGTCTCTTGTCAAGTAAAAAAACATTTTCGGTGCATTTGGCAGACCAAGAAAGAAGAGAAACGATTAAATGAAGCCGGATGCGGATTTTAAAAAGGCTTCAATGCACAGAAATACAAGTAATTGGACTTCGAGACTTTAATCATGAACGAGCAGAGGTTAAACCTGAGGAGAAAGATCAAATAATTGAAAAACAAGTAAGCTAGCCAGCTCTTCTGTAAACGGACGTTCTGAACTCCGGTCAGCTGCCCACAGAGCAAAGAACAGAAGTGCCGTGAAAAGCGAAACAAATAAAGGCAATCATTGTACGGCCTTCTTCATGCAGTTCAGGAATATACGTTTCATTGATCTTCAAATACATAACACTACTGAAAATATTTGGGTTTGCAGTCAAGAAAAACACACAGTAAGTAACATCACGACAGCCATCTGTCTAATCGTCATATCAATGATTGCTTGTGGAGGAAATTTGCTTATTATTGCTGCTGTTTTGACAAACAGAAATTTGCGTCAAACCACCTCAGACCCCGGGGGGGGGGGGGTACTTTAGGAATTTCTGGGTGGGGATGTGCCGCTGGAACCCAGAAACCCTTAGCCTATACCAGAGCTGGTTCAGCTGAATTTTGCTACCCTATACTAGAGTAAACCACCCAAATCACTCCTATTCTAGAGTAGCTGTATTCTACTAGCACAGTCTAGCCAAAACAAAACCTTATACCCCAATCGTTTCTCTCTCCAAAAATGATTTTATTTATACTAGTTCTGTTTTTTTTTTTCTGATTCTCAACCAACTGATCAGTTTCGTGAAAAATGATACCCTATTCTAGACCCAAACGCTCTGATTTATATACCCTATGCTAAAGTAAACTGCTTGAAAACCATACCCTTCACAGCGGCACATACCTATATAGCCCATATATGGCAGTACCCCCCCGGGCCTCAGACCTCCTTCTGGCAAATTTGGCAGTGGCAGACCTGGGACAGGCCTTGGTAGCTATTCCATTGCGTTTAACAAATTTTATTGGCGGTATTCATTCCAGATGCGCTCCAGTCGTTAACTGTCCCTTAGTGCTTTTCTTCACAGTGTTTTTCGGTGGAGCATCAAACATAAACATATTTCTTGTCAGCGTGGATCGGTTTTTGGCCATAAAATGGCCGTTTGAGTACTGCAGCTGGGTTAAAATGAAAAGAACACTTTGGACCCTTATTTGCACCTGGGTGTTCGAGTTTCTTTTTTCGGATGAGTTTTTGCTTCTGGGAAACCGAGCTCGGTGAATGTTTTTTCTATCCTTCCTTTTACTGCGTGGGGAAAGCGTGAAAATACCCCGCCGTCCACAGACTGCCGTTTTATCGCGACCCTTGAAACTGGTTACCTGATCGCAGGATACATTCTAATTGATGGCTTTCCTCTTATTACCATCATTATCATTTATTTATTTCTTCTCAAACAACTCTTCGGCATTCCCGTATGATCTCCGCCCAAGAATTTATCTCCCATAATTTGGACTGTTGGGTTTTGCCCGAAGAGCAGGACACAGGTGACCGAATTCGCCCGAGGAGCAGGAGAGAGGTGACCGAGTCCACCCGAAGATCAATCCTTTCGGTCGGGAGGGGGGACGATCGTACGACCGCGTGGCGAAGCAGAGCTGTGCGCATGGTCGCTGTGTTATTGGGCGTGTTCGTTTTCCTTGTCTTGCCAATCATAGTCATTGATCTTTAAGAACTCTTTAAAGGACCTTTCGTCCCGTCTGCTGTCGTGAATGCCGCAATCTGCATGATTTACACTAATTCAGGAGTAAATGCTTTCATTTATGCGGGGTGGAACACGAAATACAGGCGAACCCTGCGTCATTTGCTGGGAGGTCTGTGGGGATTACTAATGTGCTGAGGAAGGCAATGAGACAAAACATGTTCGAAAAGAGCTTGATCTTTCGGGTTTACCTCGGTGTAAAAACCTGTGAAGATTTTCTTTGTTCTTTCACGATTATTTTCCTGTCGTTTTGTCTTCTTTCTGTTCTTTTTTTCTCGTCACTCGTGAACGTAACAGGTTTTTACACCGAGGATGAGCCGATCTTTTCGTCTAGTAGGCAATAAAACAGAAGTGGAAAAACATCGAACTTTGCTCGGGATAAACATGGTCTGATTTTCAAAGTAACTAAATTTTGAACCTCAACATTCAAAAAAATAGTGTCGGAATACGTGAAGAATCCTCGAAAGCCCAAGCTCGCAATCAAACCTTCATGTAGTATGTATTAGAAACTTCTCATTATATATTCGGATATTCAAAAAAGGACTTGTTTAACTGTAGCAAATCAACGAATGGTAATGCTGTATTTCTCCATAATAGAAAAGTAGAGAAAACGTAGAAAATCAATTTCCGGAATGTATGAGGTAGGCGTATTTTGGTTGTTGTTGCTGTGATGTTAAAGCGAGGAACGAACTTCTCTAAAGATTGTAGTAAAAAGGTTCGACCCTTATTTAGGGAAATGCCCGAGTTCTCACGATTTCAAACTTCGGGCCGTTACTTACATATGTAAGTCAATGAACTTTTACGAAGTATTTCTCGTTACGAATTTAATAGTATACGGAAAATAATTCAACGCGCAAATTGGTCGAGGGCGGGTCAGTTAATCCCAAACAGTGTGAAATCAAATTTTGCATGTACATTATCAAACAGAAATCAAATGATTTCGAGTGCAATTTGTATAAATAGGCACTCGTAAATTTTTCAAAGACAACAAATTGCGCTCGCCCTACAGGCTGGTTCAATTTTTTTTTCAGTCCGAAAAATTACTTGTGCTCATTTATTCCAAACTGCACTTGAAACCATTTGATTAACTAATAAGTACCCTTGTTCCTGGGATATTGTTTGTATTGGTGATCACATGATTTTGAGTGCATTTTGGATTAAATAAACAAGTACATCTTTTAAGGACTAAAAAAATTGTGCGAGTCTGTAACGCGAGTGTAATTGGTTGTGTTTGAAAATCTTACGAGTGCTTATTTATTCCAAATTGCACTCGAAAACATATGATTACTTGTTTAAAATAACATACATGCAAAAATTTAATTTCAACTTTCTGCACTGTTTCGGATTTTAAAATTGACGTGTTCTTAACTAATTAACGCGTTGAAATGTTTGCATGTAGATTACTACTAAAATAAAAGTACAAGATAACGCATGAATTCACACTATGGGTGCGTTTTCTTTGAGGCTAATTTGTACAAATTGCCGTCCGCTCCTCTAAAATAAATACAAAGCACTGGAGACCTTTCACTGGGAGTAGCAAGTTTTCAGTAACAAAACTTCAAATTCCCCGTACGCTTTATCTTGGTCTGAGACAATGAACACCGGTCAAAAATAACAGCGAAGATGAATTATATGGTGCGTGGAAACAAACACGTATCGACACACAAAAGTAGGAACACACGCGCGCATACACGCATGGCATCAACAATCCGCGTGTGAAGGCAATAAATATGAAGTAGAATCTCACATTGCGTCCCCTACCAGACACACCCCACCCCAAAGAGGACATCATTATTTGATTACAGAGTCGTAGCAGTAGACTATACGGAAAGGATTCCCCTTCCCCCCCACCACCCCCACCACCTTAAAAAATGCTACTTTCTTTACCTCCCTAAAGCTACAGGTATAGAAAACGTTGGAGCTTGATTTCGTTGTGAACACTCGTTTCTTTAGGCCCAGCGTGCCACATAGGAAATAAGAACACGATTTTTCACGAGTTTACGTATGCAAAATGGCCTTTATGATAAAATATTGTTTGGTTAACTTTAATAACCCGTAGCCTTTTAACCCTTTGACTCTAAAGATCTGAATAGCAACTCTCCTTAACAACTGCAATACACCTCCTTACTAAGGAATTGGAGAATTTGGTATTACATCAACTCAGTATCCTCCGGTTGATCACCTGCCCAATTCCCACCATTAGTTTTCTTCGTAATGTATTGATATTGAAAGGAGAAGTTGTATACTCATCACATCTGGGAGTGAAAGGATTAAGTATGAAAAGTAAAGGGTCAACGCCCGAAGAGGACCAGAATTAAGCGGTCGAAACGTCGCGATCCAAATCTAAGTGACTACGTCGTGTGACAAATGAAAAAGTTCATATTACAACCACATAGCTTATGATGGATAATCAAGTAATATTGTTATATACGTAAACTTTCACTCAACAAAACGAGAACTGTGATTCAAGAAATTGGGTAAATCAAACGAGTTGGTTAAGTAAGTTATACCACCGTAAGGTAAAAGGGAGGTGCTGACGTTTCGAGCGTTGGCCCTTGATTTACCCAATTTCTTGTGTTTCAATTTCCCACCGACGCAGCACCAGTTTCTTTAGAAACTATCCCCACAATACTTGAGCACTGTGATTGGTTGATTATTGGTCACGCGCCCCCGATCAAATTCAAATGTATCTCGACCGGGATACGATTGCGTAGTTGTTGCCCGCGCGTCAGCTGTACCGTCTTTGATTGTTTTTTTTTTGGCCATATTTTGTTTACGAGAAAGTCTAAATATGTAACAAAGCACTTAATGTATGGTCCCTCGGGAAACTCGACTTCGGGAAACATCAGGACTCGAGGGAAAGCAAAACTAACTGTTTCCCTCGAGACCATTCATTAAGTGTATAATGCTACTTCATATGGGGCCACAAGTTAATAGACAGACATATCACTGTCGATACTAGCGGGAAAAGGAAGCAATGGAATTCAGAATGAACCCATTAAAACTTAAGAGTAAAATGTCAACACACTGGTTTGGTTTCCACGAACGAGCAGTACGGGCGGCCGTAGGTCAGCGGACAATACCTCAAGCCAGCTCATGTACATGACTGGGGTGGTGACGTCAGTTACCGGAACTGGGATGCACATCACAACGAGTCTTGTATCATCAGTACAACTGCTTCGCACCAGCTCCCCTATACGAATCGTCCTCAGAACTTTCTTGTCTGTGATTGGTGCATCTCCAATTTCTTCGCCAACCGGTAAACGTCTGAAGGCATCTATGCTCTCCTTGGAAGGCCTAGTATTAACTCCCTCGATATACTCCACGCAGCTAGCGTCAATGCGAAATTTCTTCAACAAGCTCGCCATCTGCAATCCTCTGCGGTTTACATCATGTCGAGAGCGAATATCAGCTGAAAAGAACCGAAGTTTGCAGCTTCGCCAGGAGCGGTGAAGAGTTAGAAGGTATGGGATCAAAACTGTCAGACCTCCATCATCATAAAGCCACCAAACATCTATAGTGCCTGTCTGCTTTTCTCTCAGTGCGATTGGTTGCACCGTGGTCACCTGCTCAGCGGTTACGCCATTTCCATCATCTGCACACGTGCCATCCACGTGATCAGGACTCGCTAGACTTACTCTCTCCTCCAATGTGCCTTCTTTTGACGACGAGGGACGCTTATGTTGGGTGAATTCATCTTCATTCATGATGGAATCTGTATCAGAAGAACTCGCTGAATCTATCTCAACAACAGATTCCGGTTGGTTCATCTCATTCATGCGAAGAATGATCAGTCCATATTTAAGTTCAAAGGCATCGTTGATCACTCCGAGATAATCAATTAGTTCATTTCGGCACCTCGGATCTGTCCAGTTATTCTTGAAACCCAGAACCACGGTGTTTGGACGCATCTTTCCCATACCAGAGAGATGCATCATGGACTGCACGCCTGCTCGAAGACTGGGAGCTAGTGGGAAAAGAAAAAGCAAATTTGACGGCAATTCCAAAAATAATTTCACACTTTTGGCGAGTATATAAGCATAAAGATGTTATCCAATATGCGTTATACAATAGATCCAGGATGTTGGCGTGAAATTAATGGTTTCATGGTAAGAATGTTCTAAAACGTTCTTACAACAAGTAAGCTAAGAATGGATTCACCTAACAAGTTGATAAATGTGAGACAAAAGACAAGCTGACTCTGCGTTTCGAGCGTAAGCCCTTCGTCAGAATCGCTCTGGCGTTCTTCGTCAGATACCTCGTCAGTTCTGTCGGACAACGCTCGAAACGTGAGCTTTCCATTCATCTTGAACCGGTACAACTTACATTTATCAGTTCATTTGATAAACCCATTTTTTGTATCACAAATCCTCCGTTAAGCTCCCCCCGTGGCATTTTTTTTTTCAGGTACGTTACTCCACTAACTATGGTTTGAGGCGGGAAGGCTTACTGATTTAGCCGAAACGCAGTAACCTGTACGCTATCAGGATAAGACAGATTACAATATTAAACACAAGTATTGCTATTGACTGTCTGGTATTGATGTATCTTAAATATCTACCATTCACTTGTGTTATTCTCTCAAGTATGATGATTAACCGTCGAAAACATGAATGTCGGTCGTTTCGCATACAAGTCGTTTTGCATACAAGTCGATTCGCATACATCGAGGTCGTTTCGCATACAAGGTCTTGGTCGATTCGCATACATCGAAGTCGTTTCGCCGACACGATCTTGGTCGATTCGCATACATCGAAAAAGTGCAAAATACATTGAAAAAGTTCTCATAAACACTCTAACAAGATAGCTATAGGACAGAGAAATAAACTTAACCTCAACCCGGCGATATGCGCGTGTTGTTATTATGTATCGTGCGTTATTTCTGTTCGGCACAGCGAACGCGTTGACAGCGCGTAGACTAAGTTCAAGTTTAACTTGCCATGCACTATATCTAGAAGAATTTTGTTATATTGTTTAAATGCTTTTCGCGGTTTGATACTAAACCCGGCCACAAAATATCCAAAATATCCAACATAAGATTGCTCGCTTCGATGTATGCGAATCGACCAAGACCTTGTATGCGAAACGACCTCGATGTATGCGAAACGACTTGTATGCGAAACGACTTGTATGCGAAACGACTTGTATGCGAAACGACTTGTATGCGAAACGACTTGAATGCGAAACGACTTGTATGCGAAACGACTTGTATGCGAAACGACTTGTATGCGAAACGACTTGTAGGCGAAACGACTTGTAGGCGAAACGACTTGTAGGCGAAACGACTTGTAGGCGAAACGACTTGTATGCGAAACGACTTGTATGCGAAACGACTTGTATGCGAAACGACTTGTATGCGAAACGACTTGTATGCGAAACGACTTGTATGCGAATCGACTTGTATGTATGCGAAACGACTTGTATGCGAAACGACTTGTATGCGAAACGACCGGCTTCCGAAAACATGACACAGTACACGTAAACCTGTTTCTTTATTTGTGAAGGGGAAGGGGAGAGGGGGTGCTTATTAAAATATCTCCTTTAAAAAGGGGGGAGGGCTTAGTAAGTTTCTACCTTCAAAAAGGGGGGCTTACTCGGGAGGGAGGGAGGGAGGGAGGGAAGTTAGTAGAGGATGCATAGCAAGGCTGCAAATAACAGTCGGCCATGGGACAATTGTCCGGTAAATTGGACGTCTTGACCGGCGAAATATTTGTCTGGTCTGTCACTCTGACCGGGCACTTTTGATCCAAATTAAACTTTTAATTATCATACTTTACTCTGAGGAGAGTCTCCTCAGAGTAAGCAGCTCCTGTCTGTGATTAATATTGTGCAATTAAAGCAGTGAAATAGGTTGTTTTGTTGAATTCTTAATTTTTCTCTTTCACTTGGAATTTTTTTTGCCCGACCAGATTGTTTCTTTCTCAGGTCAGGTCTGGTCTCTGACCTGACAAATGACCTGCCTACGAAAAAAAATTATTTGCAGCCTTGCATAGTATTCCAATTGCCCAACGACGCAGCACCAGTTTCTTTATAAACTAATTACCTTTATATTAGCTGTGAGTGCGCTGTTCATTTACTCACCTGTAGTCACAGAGCGAAATGCTTTTACCTTGTGCTCTCTGAGCCACCGTGTGTCGTTTTCAGCCTCATCGCTAGACAGCATACCAAATGGTTTTTTCAGCACACTGCCGTACACCATCAAACTGACATTCTTGGTGATATGTGATGCTATCAGCGTCAAGTTGGGTCTGTCCTGAGGGCGACCCGTCAAAACCAGACAGTGTGGACGAAAGTTCTTCACGTGTTCACCGACTCCGTCCAGCCTCTTAACGAAACGTAAGGCTTGGATAAAGGTGAAAGCTTGCGCAGAGGATCCCCAGTTTACCTGTACACACAAAATTGAAGCATTAAAGATGTGCCATGAATTCACACAACCCTTTTATAATAAGTCTCAGTAGTGACCAGCATCCAATTTCTCATTACAATATTCATTGTGCATCAACCATCCATGTTATGAAAATAACGAAAATGATCACCAAAATAGAATTGTATTGACATTTAAAAAATTCTCCTCACTAATACCATGACAAATATATGAGAACAGCGAGGAGAAAATGAATATTGATATTGGGGCTTAAAGGATTAAGAAGCAAATTGAAACCAGGACAATTTATATGAATTGGAAGACAAAAAAAATAGTGAACCAGAGAAAGAAAATACTTCAAGTCAGTCTCCATTCAAACTAATATTGCTTTTACCTTCAGCAATGGATGGCTACTTGGAAAAATTAGGCTTAATGTTTCAAGTTTGGTGAAGGAACTGCACTACCATTACTTGCAGATCAACTTCAGTCAAGTACGAACAAAGTTGTGTAGTTACAATACTGAGAAAGTACTGATCTATAGTCATAAACATCGTACTGATCTGTGGTACAACCATGAATTTGTTTTTCGCAAGCAATGAAATACTTCTGGTTTTTCTACTAACCAGCCAGTATCACTGAGCAGGAAACCCCATCAGCCGTGATTTGTAAATGTTCATTATGAATTTTTCTTAAGATAATTATTCTTGGTCATAGTTTAGTCATTTTTACAACTCAATATACTCAGAATACTAGCTTGTGGTTTTTCGTAACTGCCTACATTTGGAGGCCAAATTTGAGTGTCCAAGTTCTATAAAATTGGTTTTAAGGACAACATTTCAAAGTGAATTATTACATTGTTGTTTTTTATTGTTATATTTTTCTTGAAATTGTTCATATAAGATTGTACAACTTAGATTACTTTTATGTGTTAGGTTTTTTATCTTGATTGCATTTTTTACTTCTACTGTGAACTTTGTTTTATCAGGGAATGCACTGAAAGCATTCTAGACTCATTCTGGGATAGATGTGGAAAACAAATGTGATAAAATATAGGTTTTTACCTCAGGTTTTTTTACATCAACAAACTTGTAGAGTACTCCACAGATAAACAGAGTAAGAATAGCAGCCCACCAGTTGATGAGAAACATTATTGCCACACACAGCAGAGCCCCCAATAAGGACACCCACATGTTGTAGTACTTAAATGCAGGCCTCCACCCTGGAGAACGTCCCAGAGAAGCTGCGAACACTGCATAGTTGATAAGGGCATAAACAATCAGGAAGAAGTTAGAGATAATGGGAGCAATGAGGTTTAGATCTCCAATCGCAATGAATGCTGCAGCTATAAAAAATGCCAAGAGATAACCTCTGCGAGGCTCGTTGCCCGGCCCATAGCCAACACTGAAGAATGCAATGTAGGGGAAAAGATTGTCTGAACACACAGCTTGGAAGGTTTTGGGTGCTCCCACAAGACTAGCCAGTGCTGATGATAAAGTAGAGGCAACTATTCCAGCCGTCACAATAGGTCCCCAACCTGAAATCTGTTCCATCACCTACAGAATAATGTAAAGTTTCAAACAGAAAGGCTTCAATTATTACAACTCTATCTAAAAAACAATTGCATTATTACATGTACCTATAAACATGAAGAACTCCCCCAGAATACCTTACAGCTAGTGGCATTAACTGTTCCACCCAAACTTAATTCTCTTCACCAGTACTGAAGGAAGGAGAAAGGAAGGAGAAAGAGGTAGGTAATGTGAGTGCAGTGTTTCTTCCATTTCTAAAACCTCTTTTCTTGTATTCTGAGACCAGACCTATGGAATATATCTAACTTGACAAAGATGATGAGGATGATGATGATGATAATAATAATGGTGATGATGATAGCATAAACAATTAAGTAATTGCTACTCTGCAGGTCAGAAAATTGACTACATTAATGTCTTACCTGGTAGTCATTGAGAAGTCCATATTCACACTTCTGAGTTGCACAGGAAGCCCAAGATGTATTGGTGGCATTTGCAAACACAATCCCAAGGGCGTCTCTTTCTACACAAGAACCGACAAGCCATGCAAGTCCCACATACACCAAAGTACTTATCAGGATAGCCAAAAACGTTCCCTTTGGAACAGATTTATGCACATTTTTAAGATCACCAGAAATGTTTACGCCAGCTAGGATTCCAGTTGCTGCTGGAAAGAAAACTGCGAACACTGTAAAAAAACTCTCTTCTTTATAACCAGGACTGAAGTTCGTTTCAAAGAGGTCCTTTCTGTAACCAATGAAACCTCTAGCTTTGCTCACATCTGACTGTGGTCCAATAAACGACCCTATAGCAACATTTAGGATTGAGATAATCAGCACAACAAGAAGAATCACTTGTGTACGAACAACCCACTGTAGACCAACTAAAGTTACACCGAGCAAGACGACAACTGTAATAAGGCCAATAATTCGAATGTCATTGATCTCGTCTACCATGAGGGCATTATTTTCCTTGAGAAGATCACGAATAGTTTCTGCAAAGCCAACAACATACATTGCAGTTGCCACAGCACTGGCTATTGAGAAGATCACACCAATAGAACCACCAAACTCAGGGCCCAGACTGCGAGAAATAAGGAAGTATGCCCCACCTGAATAGAAAATCAAAATCAAAGAGGAAATTAGCAAGATCTTATCATTTCTTCTGACAACATAAGTACCTATAATTATGAAAGGAAGCAAAAGGAAATATTTTGAATTAACCAAATTAACCTCTCCATTCCCAAGGTCTAATCTATAACGTCATATACTTTAGCCGACCGGTTAGCTCAGTTGTGTGGGAGGTCGTTGGTTCCAACCTTGGCTACACCATCACTCAGGGTTATAAAATTACTGAAGACAAAGTGCTGCCTTGCAATGACATCTTTCTAGTCTTCTCAGGTAAGGATGATAACCTGTGGGTCCCATCTCATACCCCTCTGTAATGGTTATGTCATGGCACATTTGATAATATATATAGAATTTGCACCCTATAGATTATATGTTATAAATTATACATGCAAAGCTTGTCAATCTGAAAATACACTGACTTTGCAAGGGTAAGATGCAGATTGATTTCTTCTGAGATTTCTTTTTGCATGTCCACTACCCCTTTCACTCCCAAGATCTAAGTAAATAATGCTTTAGTCTCCCGTTTATCCTATTTTGAAGAACTTGGTGTTAGACCTGTCCAATACTATTATTCAATATCCTTGAGATGATTACTGAATGTTCCCCATTCTCATCACCTGCACACCTGTAGTGTAGCAAAGACCTTGGGAGATACTTAAAATAAGGTATTATTGGTTGGGGATGTGCTGCTAGGACTCTGGAACCATTTGCCTATACCTGACCCAGTTAGGTTGGATCTTGCCGCCCTATACAGGGGTTTCAATAGAAGCCGGCAACCGGCGAATTTCGCCACCTACTTCCCAAATCGTCGCCGCCTACTTTCTAACATTAAATTTCTTTTTGGTCCCTTGAGTTTCTTGAGTCACAGAATTTCTCACCTGTTACAGCTGCCTACTTTAATATGGTCAGCTGTCTACTTCAGAACTTATTGAAACCCCTGCCTATACAAGAATAGACTCCCAAAATCCCCCATACTAGAGTCACTATTATCCAGAAATTACTGAGGTCATCAGCACACTGTCAAGCCAAAAATGGCAAAAAGCAAATACCACAGTTGTTTTGCCAATTTTATTCTTCTTGTGTGACAAATTCAGGTTTCCCTAGATTAAACTATTAAACATCTTCAACCAGCAGTTACTGGTCAGGTTTCTCGGAAATGACATATTCTGGACCCAAATGGTCTGATTTATATACCCCATCCCAGCCTAAACTGCTTGAAAACCACACCCTTCACATTATGGAATGAACCTGTATATCCCATACATGTCCGTACCTGACCCTGGGGTATGAAGCTCCCTGATAGCTCAGCCTAATATTTGCATATGACAAATCATCACTTACCTCCCTTTACTTCCCCATTAGTGCAAACAGCAGACATGGATAATGTTGTTAGAGTTGTGACCACGGCAGACAGAAGGATGACGACAGAAGCTAAACCAATTCCAGCTTGACCTACGACCCATGTCAACCGCAAATACAGCATAACACCCCAGATGTTGAGAAGACAGCCAAATAGAACCCCTTTGATCCAACCAAACTTTGGAGCTGATACACCAGCCCTGTTCTGTATCTCCAAAGGGTCACCCTCTTTCATCTGCCCTTCATCAGTGGCAAATGCATCCAGCATAACTGCCTGCAAAAAATACAATTCAATCAATTTGTAATGTATTTATTGTCAATAATGTGGGGAGTGGCTGCCCAATCTCCCAAGAAACACTTGACCTATAAATTACAACTGCATTAATATAAGCACCTCACCACAACACCAGGTTCTACATCCCCTACTCTTCACGAACAGCGTGGGGGTTCTTTAACATCCTACAAAGTTATTACAAACAAGGGTTGTGACATGTGACATACAGTTTATCGTCCATATCTGAGAAGACCAAAAAGTCTAACTATTTACAGATGTCACTGCAGATGTCACTTTCTCCTCAGTTTTTTTTTTAAAGACCCTGAGCGATGGTCCGGTCGAGGTTCAAACCTCCTGCACAATAGTCCCATGCTCTACCAACTGAGCTAACTGGTTGGCAGTCAAAGAAGTAAACAAACCAACTAAACTATAAGTAATATCTATTTCATGCAATATCAGGTCAGTACCCTGATTCAAGCATTTACAATGGCATGTTGAAAAAATGCTCACTAACTATTAACCTAAAAAATACTTCATTAGAGGCATGCTGTTTTGCTCTTCAATAAAAACTATTAATCAAGCACAAAAAATCTCAGTTTAATGTTAAATTAACTCAATGCTTGCTTTGGTTTGGCACTGTTATTATACATGAAGCTGCTAGGCTATCAAAATTCTGCTACAATCTTAACCAACATTATTAGAAGCATAACCTACACCATATGCTTTTTATTTGGATAAAAAACAGATTGGACTAGCTCACACATTTTTGCGTGCTCAGTACCCATGATGACATGTCATGCTTTCTTTCTGATTTGTTTACTGGACTTTCAGTGGTCAGATTAAGTACCAAGGTAGTAGTTTTATGATTATAGTGGATCTAGTACATTCCTTTGGTATGATCTGAATCTGGACTTGTGATCTGAGATAACACGGATCCCTACACATCAAGGGAACAGGTGAATCTTCATCCAGAGTGGATTTGCTGGCTAACCTTTGATGCTTCGTGATGTGTGTGATCTTGGATCACAAATCCAAATAATACCAAAGGAATGCACCCTAAATATGGCCCTACTATTAGTTACCATGACAACATCATCTTCATTAAGCATGTCAGAGATAAGAATAGTACCAAGACTATGAATTTCTATCAAAAATAAATGTTCAAATGTATCTTTAAAATTATATAAAACTTGTATAAGCTTACTAACACTCATCGTTTTTTTGGTGCTTACACTGTACTTCGAAATTTACAGTCACATTTTCATTCCTGAATACTTTTTATAGTCTGGTTCTTTGTTTAAACAGTACTTTTACTTTCTAGTTAGAATTAATTAGGAATACAGTCATTTGCAACTTTTTTCCTTGTCGCGAATGCCACGTTCGTTGTTCGTTCAAATCTTTGGGTTTGCACGGATTTCGCGCAAAACAATTTCAGTTGAAGATTTCAATTAGTTTACGTAAGAACGGCCAAACAAAATAAAATGTGAAATAAGGCTTGTTTGCTCTTACCGAGCTGTCTCCTTCGAGACCCTTTCTAAGCTCCTGAAGAGTTGGTCGTTGTTTTCCACCATGTTCATGAGAATGTTGGCTTCTATAGAAAATGGTCATAGGTATTGCTTCGTTTGTCGCATAGCCAAACGTGAAGGTCTCTGGGCTTACAGGACTCGCATCATGTGAGCCGTTTGGGGAAGAACTTGTTGTATTTGGATCTTCAATATCAAATTTGACTCTATCAACTTTGAACTTGGACTTCGCAGGTTTTTCTTTAGAATCTCCATTATTTTCAACATCCTCTAGGATAACCTTGTCTTCATTTGGCGATGGAACTGTTCCTAAGTCTTCCGACATCGTGCTAATAATAGATCACTTTACCGCTAGATCCGTGGTTAAACCATGGGATAAAACCGGTTTCGACAGACTTCCCGCCGTTGGTCTGAAGGGCAGAGAAGACGATAGGTCGGATGGGACTTCTGGAAAGAACGGGGATCGCGGAAGAATGGAAAGGGAAAACCGGAACTGTCTATAGCATATGAAAATTACGGGCGCTGGGACTGCGAGAGCCCGATTTGTTAGGAAAAAGATCTAAACAAACTCCATACCTTAATTCCTATCGCATTAAGGTAAGTCTCTAGAAATTAGCGACGACGAAAAGCTTGTGTATGGAGAACGGAAGTGTGTGCATGAGACCCGAGGGACTTTCACTCCTGCGCGAGTTCACCCCCGGTTCCTTTTGATCTCTTGCTCTATTAACGTCTCTACATCGTGCGTTCTATTTTTATAGTAACATCAGAAAAAGCCATGACGGAGCTACTCATACCGAAGCAGGTTCTTCCCGGTTTCTGCACCGAAGCAAAAGTCTCAGTAAGGGAAGAACGGGCAAGAACGTTTTCGCGATTTGGTATAAAAGCGGGATTTCGCTCATGATTTCGTGTATTTGGATAGATTGCTCATGAAAAGTTTCTCTTCACGAGTATTTTTTGGCCATTACGTAGACGCGAAGCGAAACCAAGAAGCCTTTCCTGTCTAAAACGTGCGCCGGGCAAGTTTTTCATAACTGCAACCAGCACTGTCAGGGGTACAGGCAAGTGGATTTTTCTATCTGAGCCTGCGGTATAACTAATTCTAATTCCCACGGCAACGCTGTCAACCAAGCAAGATGGCGGCTCTACATGATCATTTTGATGAGGGAAACGGGTTAAACGTTTCATAGTTCTTAATGTTTTCTCATTTTCGTTGTCTAGACTCAGTCTAAACCACTATTTATCATGGCTCACGTTAAAAATGTGGAGGTTGAGCCTCCTATGCATTTACAGCGGCCTTCATCAAGTCGTTCGCAGGATGTTTCGCATTTACTTGCCAGTGTGTTTAGAGAGGTTTTTACTCGAGATGTTATTCGAGAAGATACGGTAAGACATTTAGCAGTTTCGAAGAGTGGAGATGCTGATTATCACGACAAATATGTAGAGCAGTTACGAAAGGTAAGGGAGAGAGTGACCATTTACTGTTTGTGGTGATCGCACTAGAAAGAAGTAGATGAGATTCGTAAAGTAATTTTTGGGCTAGAAAATGAATGGACTAGATTAAGGTGTAACCCCTTGCTTTATTATGCATGTTTTAGCTGTATTCTGTAGGATAGTACACCGGAAAAAAATTCGGAATGATTTCCGCACAGGTCCCTACTTCATTATGCATGCTGAAGTTATCTTGTCTGGTGTAATGCACGTGCAAATATTTCTTGTGTTCGAAGAACGAAATAGTATAGTTACAGAATGCACAATGAAGTAGGGACCTGTACGGAAATCTTACCAAAAATTCTAATTTTTGAAAGAACGGAGCGGTACGGCTACATGCAAAGTGAAGTGGGTGGTGATATAGCAACCGAGCCAACAAGGGGAGTCGTGGGATGGCCGATCGTTTTCGTTCTGGTTATTCCATCCCCTAGACGTTTTCTCGGAGTAAAGCTGTTTACATCTGTTAAGTTCGTGAGCTACTGTACCATTCATTGATGTTGTACTGTATTCTGACAGGAGACTGAGTTTAATTTCAAACGAGTGAATTTCTCTGGTTAAATGTAATATAGATTCAGGAAGAGCGGGATCGTCGACACAGGGAAGCAGATATGCTGGAAGCTCATATAATGCAGGCACAAGCTGCAGCTATGGCAGCTGATGAAAGGGAACTACAGAGAGTTTCTGAAGGATATGAGAATTATCACACACTTGGGCTACCACCAGGTATTACTTGTACATGTACATCATAAACATGGGGTAATACATTTACATATCACACTTAATGGGAAGAGGGAAGCAGTTAGCTTTGTTTTCCTGAGACTCGTGATGTTTCCAGCGACAAAGTGTTGGGAAACATCAGGCCACGAGGGGAAACAAAACTGTCTAGTTTCCAGAGGGCCATATGTTAAGTGCTTTGTTATATATTTAGACTTTCCCTTAAACAATCATATAGCTAAAAAAACAGTTAATGACGACATAACTGGTGCGCGGGTAACAACAGCACAATTGTATCCCAGTCGGGATACATTTGAATTTGATCTGGGGCACGTACCAAGAATCAACCAATCACAGTGCCTGTTTTGTTGAGTAAAAGTCTAGGTATATAACAATAATTTTATGTGTTATTGACCAACTGCTTGGTCAAGATGGCTGCACTGATTGGCCAAGTTTTTTTTTTGCATTTTTATTGGCGGAGGTGGAGCAGCCCATAAAAAAAATAAATAAGAACAACATAATATAACAGATAAACATGTAAAACTATGTAGTCCCTGTTGTTTTGTTATTGTTTATGCTTTCCTTGCATGAAAAACGTTGTTGAAAAATGTCTTCCTTCAAACAAATGTACAACCTTTGTGTGGATCAGAGCCACTTAAATTATTTAACTTAAATTATTTAACTTAGTTTATTGAACTTGTTCTTCATTTGTTTTTATAACTTCAGCAAGATCAAACCTGAGATACTGTATAGACACAGAGTTGTTGAGACGTTACAACCTTATAGTTCCAGCAGATTTCGTGTCAGAGGATCCACCTCCCAATAGAGCACCTCAAGGTTGGTATAAGTTTTTTCTGGTGCATGTAAGACATGTAACCATTATAAGGTGGCAATAACCAATATGCATTTTGGTTTAAAAGAGATAAGTTCACTGGTGTTCTAAAGTTTCTGGTTGTGAATCAAATCTACTGGTGGTTACATGAAGGAGATACATAATCATAAAGATAGGAGACAAAAATCCTCAGCATACTATCGATTTTAATCAATCTTATACATTTATGTAGTGCAACTAATACTGGCCAGTACTCTGTTTTTGTTTAATAATGTTGATGGTTATACGTCATAGCTGATGCGGTTCCAAGTTATGCACGTCCTACAACATCCTCACAACATCGCTTCAGAAAAACCCCACCCTTGACAGACTATGCTGAGGATAATGATGCCATATCACCTTCCATCTGGCCTTGGATATCTTTGCCTCCCACTCAGTTACTGGAGAAAGGAAATATGGACATGTCACCACCCCCAAGTGTATGTCACAATGGTTTTGCAACAGTTTGATACATATAAGTAAAGCTGTAAACAAGAAGGAGCCAGTCGGTTTTTCAAAGGAAAGTGAACTTATACAGTCGTAATATTATTCAAGACATGTCAGCAGGGCTGGAAATAACGGCCGGTCAACGGACAATGTCCGGCCTGATTGGGGATTTGACCGGTCAAACGTTGGCTTTGCCGGTCAAGTTGACCGGTCACACTCGATCATATTGAAATGAACTAAAGTTTCTATGCTGTTGTTTACTACCGGTATACACCTCACTATATTGCGGAACTTTGATCTAAAAAAATGAAGTAGAACTGAACTGAATTAAAAAGACATCGGGCGCGGGGTTCGCGAACTTAATAAGTAACAACTCCGTATTTGCTAAACAAGACTTCAATCTCAACACAATTTTACGCACAGTGCTTTAGAAACAACAGGTTATTTGTGCCAAGAAAAAAAATTCACTTTGCACGAACGATAACATGCGTGTTGTCCACCGCGACAGCGTGTGTTTCGGCAGGCCCACTCGTACTCCTATACAGTTGACTTTCTCAGAACAAAACATAAATCGATGTTATTGTACGTCTGAGTGAAGCAACACGCGGCGATGGTACAGCAATTCATCAGTTAATTATTTACAATAACATTAAGAATAGAACGTGGACCATACCGTCCCGAACTGAGGTAAGTAATATTGTATGTAACAATCAATTCATTCAAATCAATTAGCAAAATGTAGAGTCCGAGTTGCAATTGAATTCGACAGCAGTGTTGTTACTTGTCGTAAAAAGGAGTTACTGTTAGCGAATACTATTGCTTAAAGGGGGGGGGTAATATTGTATATAATTTAGGGGAAAATTACATGTTATATTTGTCCGGCCAGAAACGAGGTATGTCCTAGCTAAAATGTATTTGGCCGGTCATCTTGACCGGTGAATGTCCGAAAATTATTTCCAGCCCTGTGTCAGTAAGCTACTTTTTGGCTTTTCCTGATCTGTTTTGAGTCACTGAATTTTTGGTAGCCTGCACTGTCCCCCTTTACCATGCAGTGATTGAAACCGGAATGTTACGTCAGTCAATTGGTTCATTCTTTCACGTCTAGAAATGTATTGGAATGCTGTGTGATTCCTAGTGTGTAATCTTGTAGTGTTACATAAATTAATACATAAAGAGGCGAAAACTTGTTCTCCCTTAATGTATAGTACTTTTCTAGTAATGTGTTATTCAAGTTTCAGGACATCCTTTGCATGATTTTGCTCGTCTGTTGTCGTCAATTCTTTCAAAATGTAATATTCCAACCTTGTTGATCATGTGTTTCAGGCCCATACCAAGTTTTCAAAAGTTTCATCATGGAAGGAATCAATGAAACCTGAACAACGCCAGGTTGAACGTGACGATCTGAAAAGATTGCAAAAGAAGGCTGAGTACAAAAGGAATCCACGTTTTGTACCCCCACTGAATGCAGGTCTCATAAAACCACGCAAGGAAAAAATGAAAACCAAGGTCAAGACAGAAAAAAAAGAAAAGTAAGTTCTTTTGTCCCGAGTTGGTTTGAAATTAATGAGACTGTAAATGAGATGGTTTTAAGTTATTAATCTATTTTAATTAGTAATTTATAATTGCTATTTTATTATTATAATCATTGATAATTATTACTATCTTTTGATTTTTATAATTAATTTAGTAATTAATTATTACATCATTCTCTGATTTTACATGCATTAGTTTATTTGTGGTGATTAATATTACAGTGATCAAAAATAATGTGTTCAGTCTGTTTACTTACTTTGGTTATGTTTGTAACTATATGTTCATACATGTAAGCCACCAGAAAGGATATTGTGATGATTGCAATCTTATAATTATTTCAATCGTAGCCAATATTAATGGTATCAATGCAAATATATAAAAATTATAAATTTGAACTTTTCTTGATAAGTATTATTCTCATTCATGTCTTCATCGTCCATGTGTATACCAGTATTTAACTCATAAAATGGCCAGTTCCCAGTTCGCGTGATAGCTCAGTTGGTTAGAGCATTGCACTGGTATCACAAGGTATGGGATCAAATCCCTTTCAAGCCTAACCTTTTTGAGGTTTTATTTTTTACCTATGAAATTAATAATATTGTTATAAATCAATTAATATATTTTCCAGATGGTCTGATCCTGTGGAGGTATTCATTGCTTCACCATCTCCAGTTATATTCACAGTGTATGAAGTTGGGAAAGTGTATGAGGTAGGTACATTATTATTATTTAGATTTGTAATGTCTTTAGAAATGTAAAGACTCCACAGTACAATTAACTTTTGTTAGTATTCTGACCAGTTTAACACTTAATGACTTATTCAAACTTCTGTGATGGTAGTTGCTTGCTCCAACATATTTATAAATGGTCTCTTTTTGCTAAACAGATAACCTTTGAGTTAAAGAATGTTTCATCTTCAAGTCGTCAGCTAAGAATCACTCCACCTTCTTCAAAATATTTCTCAGTTGGGTTAGGTGAGTTGATTAGAATAATACAATTGAAGGTCTCGAAGCAAAACTATTGTTCATGATGATTTGATCATCAAAATTAGAACTTTTTTGCTTGAGCTAAACTTCTGTTTGAGCTAGACCATCTATTAAATAGATTTAGGCAAGCCTAAAAGCGGAGCTCCTCACACATTGAAAATGCTGTCACGAAAGTTATTAAATATGCCTGGTGTACTCAACTATATACTTAAAGAAGATTCAATAGCTGAAATAAATCGTCAAAAAAAAAACATCTAGCTCACGACTCAACGAAAGAACCATTACCTGGTCAGCAAAATTATAATAGTTTTAAAGCAACACCAAAAGCAGCTAGGCAGCTCTTTAACAAATGAAAAATAGACACTCAGCTTTATGCTTATGTCCCTCCAAAAATGTTTGAAAACTTGTAGGAAGAACTCAGCTTTATGCTTATGTCCCTCCAAGAACGCTTGAAAACTTGTAGGAAGAAAATTTTTCCTCCAAAACCGCTATGAATAATCCGTTTCTTCAGCAAAACATTGTAGACTGCTGTAGACTGCTGGCTGTAGATTGTGTAGCCGCGGCAAGCTGCAAAAAGCGCGCGAAAAGCAAAGCCTCGTTTCAGTTTAAGACCTTCTAAATATCCCGGATGACTATAGCCGCCATGTTTGGGCAACGTTGTTGTCGTCGCTAGGCGCACGCGCCCGCGAGCCATGCCGCTAGCCACGATGACCATGAAAACTCAAACGCATGGTTTTCTCAATTTCTATCCTCACACGGTAGTTATGGGGCTCCGCTCTGTGGCTCTTCGAGCCGCTGTGGAGCTCCCGCTAATAGGGAACCTAAGCTTACTGACTGTATTTGGATTTTATTTTGGCTTAATTTCCACTTTGGAGGAATAAGGTACGTAAATACTGTAGACTGGTCCATTACGTACTGTGCCAGGCTATTTCTTAATTACTTGCTTGCTTGAACCTTTTGCTCCAAGAAGGAGCATATAGGCCACGGATGATACTTCTCCACCTTGTCCTGGGCTAGCCTCTCCAGTTGCTGCCACTTGTATCCTCCCCTCTCCATCTCTGCCACAATGCTCCTTAGCCAGTTGTTCTTTGGCCTCCCTGTAGGTTGTCTCCCCTGTGAGTTCCATTGGAGTGCCTGTCGAGTGATGGAGGTATTCTCTGCCTCCCCAAATGTATGGCCAATCCATTGCCGTTTCCTTTTCCTCCTTTTCCTTAATTAGATTACCCCTGAAATGAAAGGTGGCATAACCACAGACATGGTATAGGGAATTCAAGCCACCTTATTCCTACTGGAATTTGAGGTTTCGCATACACCATTTCTTACTGGAAAATAGCCGTGACTGTTTGGATTCCAGTAACTGAGCATAACAGTTTTATGTCTGCATCCTTGGCATATGACGGTATTGCGTGATGCAAAGCCTCTATGGCCGGCATTAAAAAGGGAGAGGAGAGGAGGAGTGTGAGTGAGAGGAGTAAGAGTGCAAAGTGCAAATGCTGGAAGTACCTAGCACTGTTACTCCTCACACAGGAAATCTCTCTCCTTCACCCTTTCGAACACCAACCATACTGAGGTGCAATTTGTAATTCAGACTGTTGACTGTAGATACTCCTGTGTTTTTTCTAGGGAGGTTTCCTGGAGAGCATGGTGTTGTGGCACCTGGATTAAGTTGTCAATACCCCATTAGGTTTGCCCCTGACTCCCTGGCAGACTATGATGATTTCATCAAGGTGACTAAGAGTTGCAGTGTGGTCCTCACTTTTATTTGTGTTCACTGAGTGAATATGTACAGTTTTGACCAAAATGCATGTGTTGTTCAATTCATTAGTGATTAAGTCTACCTTGCTTCAAAGCTCAGAATGTTTATCTTCGATCTCTGGCTAAACTCCCAGAGTTTGACCCCCTTTTCTTTAAACCAATCTGTCAAATTACATTCGGATCTGATAATCAATTTCACCATGACGACAGGCATCACCCTTTGTTTCACTAAGTGATTTTCCTTTGTTTTGCTTCTACACATTTTCAGGTGAAGACTCAGGTGGATCCGCCAATGATAATTTCAATTCAAGCCAGAAGGCCACCTCCTGTTTTGTCCTGTGAGTTAATTATTCCTAAAAGAGCAAACCAATATCCAGCCATTTTGACCTAGCACTGCAGTGGAAATTGCTGGTCAACAATACATAGCCATGTTGCCAGATTGGGTAGCAAATTAAAGGTCAAAGTTTGGTTGAACTTGACATCTTGTGGGGTTAGGCTCATAGAGCATTATGTTGTCAGTCATAGTTTGATCCAGTGCTGATTTAAATGCCTGTAAACTAATTTCACTTAAAAGCGAGGTCAGGAATTTGTTTGATTGTTTTTGACGTCAATCATTTCAAGCACGTGCTTTGGAGCACGTTCGCTTTTCGTTGAAATCACCTTGGTTTTGTTGACTATGTTTACGAACTTGTTCGCCGTAGCATTGATTTGAAAGTCTAGTCTTCACTGTAGTCTCATCGGAGTTGTTTTTCTTAGCATTTGTAGTTTTTAAATTCGTTGTAAAGTCAATTATTTCAAGCACTTCGCTTCAAATCACCCGGCTTTGTTTACGTTTCTTTTTAGAACCAACAAATCAGAGAAAGTCAATGATCAGTGTTTGTCTTTTGTTTATTCATTTGCTGTAATTTATTTACATACTTATTTCAGTAAAGCTTTAATTTTGGGGAATATTTTGTTGCGCGAAAATACTGGGTTTATATAAGACGCACCCCGAGTTTTGAGCAGATTTTAATCGAACTAGTATATTTTCTCGTAAAAAATGGTGCGTCTTATAAGTGAATAAATACGGTATTCACCAACCCCATGTTTCGACACTCCTTTCTAGTGCCTTCTCAAAGAATACAACAGACAGGAGTGTCGAAACGTTGAGTCAGTGAATAGTAATTTTTTAATTTACGTTCATCTACTTTACAAGTGTAGCACCAAACTATGTCTGATTGTGCACCTGATTGCATTGTGAGTGTATATGTATTAATCACTATGACGCTTCTCTACTTACAGTATCCCCTGTATTGGACTGTGGACATGCACTGGTTGGCGGAACCAAATTGGTTCAAGTGTCATGTGAAAACACTGGTGGAGGTGGAAGGTTCTGTATCATGAGAAAGTCCTCATGGCCAACAACAGAGTTTAAGGTAATTACATACAAACAAGGATGCAATAGGAGCAGAACAGACACAAAGAAAAAACAAGACAGACAGACACCTTTATTTGATTTTGAGGCCTGGCTTGAAAGCATTACCTCCTATCAAAAGAAGCCCTGAGAACTAATACTCCATTCATACAGTATCTATCGTTACTTCAGAAACAATTTTTAATTTTAGTAATTTCTCTCAAAGATTCGCTGGTCATTCCTTCCGCCAAAACGTTTTCAAAACCGCCAATGGAGTTTAAAGTTTCTAGGCGGCATTGGTAGAAAAGAAAGCAGTGAAGGAAAGGTGACAGGAACAAGTTTCAATTTTCATGTCCTTCATGCCAGATTGTTCCCTTTTAGGACAGACTGCGGGACACGTTCGTTGTGGTACAAAAGGTGATCTGGAAAGTTATGAGGGAAAATCGTATATAATATCGGAAACCCACAAGACTTGCAACACGTAATGCGTGTTCACACCTTGTCCAAAGTCAACATTTTTCAAGAATCCCAGTTAGAAAATGCTTTCCCCAGTCTTTGAGCTTGTTGGCACTGCCCCACTTCCATGGTGCGACGTGAACAACTTGCATTGGCAACAACGCTGACAACGGCGTGTCCGTCATGTTTCGAGCAGAGGCGCTTATTTCCCAGGAAGTACGTCCCGCTACTGAAGCCAGTTTCATTGGTTAATTAGGTTTCTATAGTTTTCCAAGTATGGTACTTGGTAGATTTAATTTTCACGCACTTACATGTTTCAAGTCTAATGGGTGTCTTATAATAATGCCTAAAAATTTATTTTTAGTAAATTCTGTTGTTAAATTTAGATTCTTTGTTGGTTTATAGTGTAGCCTGGACAATCCTGGATCAGTGGTAGCTGAGCCATTTGTATTAAAGCCTGCCATGTTTGAACTATCAGCAGGAAAAGGGACAACGCTGGAGGTCTGAGTGCGTTAAAATTAGCATAATTAGCATAATTTGCATAGTACGTGTATGAATGTGAACTGCGGAAGAAAGAATGAATAACTGACAGATCGTCGCAGTAACTCAAGTAGTTGGGTAGATAAGACCTAAAAAAAAAAGCTGTCTCAGCCTGAATTTTTTTTAAAGTCAATAGCTTATTTTCAACCTAAAATACAGCTGTTTTCAGTTTACTGTCGAAAGTAATCTTAGCAGTTCCTCAGTTTTGCGTTGCTTTGATAGGTGATTGGCTTGAAACTTTCGCACCACTTTCTTAACCAATCAGATGTACAGTGTAAAACTCCAACCAATCATTGCATGGTTGCATGCGTTTTCCCGCGCTTTGTACTGACGTTTGTTCGCTTTGTGTTCTGATTGGTTCATCGGTCTGCGTGCATCTGTTTCGATCGAGTCATTGGGCTGTGTGCATCTGTTGTGATTGGTTCATTGGGCTGTGTGCATCTGTTGTGATTGGTTCGTTGGGCTATGTGCATCTGTTGTGATTGGTTCATTGGTCTGTGTGCATCTGTTGTGATTGGATCATTGGTCTGTGTGCATCTGTTGTGATTGGTTCGTTGGTCTGTGTGCATCTGTTGTGATTGGTTCGTTGGTCTGTGCGCATCTGTTCCGATTCCATCCTGAGTGCAAATATGGTTGACATTTATTTTTTCTTATTATTAGATCACGTTCTCACCGACGTCAGCAAAATACTTCAAAGAGGAAATAGTGTTTGTGTGTGATAACTGCCATGTAAAGGAGTTCTCACTCGAAGGTAAATAAACATTTAAGAAATAGACATGTACCGTGTTAAAACATGTACCGTGTTTCTATCGAGTTTTAGTATAAATCTACTAGCGTTCTATCACAAATGCCGCGCTCTGATTGGCTACGCTACCCACTATCTATTCTGTGATAGATAGTGAGTAGCGTAGCAGTGTGCCCTTGATAACAAAATGGCGGCCGCTTCTTCACGTTTTCGAAGTGTCTGTGAAGAAGATTTAGGCAGTTTACTGGTCGAGGCTGTTCCAGAAAAGACAAAGTTTTGAACGACTAGTAGATTTATACTAAAACATTTAGATTATTCGCTCTCGATTTCTATGCGTGATACTTGACTCGGGCTGCACCCTCATCAAATATCACGCGATAGAAATCTCCAGCTAATAATCTAATTGTTTAATAGAAACATGAATTCTAACCAATCAGCGCGCGTATTTTCTTAGGACTGTTTTCTAAAACTCCTTAGTAAAGGGAACTCCACAAACAACTACCGGAACTGCTAAGCTCAAATCATTTACAATACAATATACATTATTTGATTGTATCTACGTGTTACATGTACTTTGTAACTTTAGCACTCTAACTCTTTCCTTTTAGAACTGACTGTTTCACAGTCAACCTCCTTCAATCCAGTTAATCAAAATTTTGGTAATACATTGTGGTTCCATCTTTTAAACGTTTCTTCTCTGACTCATAAAATCTTGCTCTAACAGTGCGGTGTTCTGGTTTTCTCTGCAGGGACTGGACAAATTGTAGGGATAGAGCTTGAATCCGTTACTGGAGGATTTAGTGAACCAGAGATCAGTGAAATAAGGGACGTATCTGCACAATACCTAATACGGTTTGATCAACTGAATCCAGAAACAACAACAGAGAAGACATTGGTTGTAAGAAATACCACGTGAGTATGTTCTGAGCATTTGATGAATTCTCTTTGAAGTACGTACAAATTGGCCAATGAGGTAAAAGGATAAAAGATTTTGGCTTAAATGAAGAATAAGGTCAACGCACACGCGAGCCACAGGAGGCCCACACTGCCGGAACGTACGCCGGTTTTAGTAGCATGAAGCATCTGGGAGTGTTGTTACTCCCACGTGGATGGGATGTTAGTCCAACGCAGGGTTACCACAGCATGAATCCTCGGCACCCATTTATACACCTGGGTGGAGAGAGATAGTATGGAGTCAAATGTCTTGTCTTGGGAAACAACACAGTGCCACCACCAGGGCTTGAACACCGGACCTCCTTCTCGGAAGTCTGACATGTTAACTACCACACTACCGTGTCTCCACCAAACGGAGAATACTTTGGAATGATTTCTTCACATGTCCCAACTTCATTATGCATGCTGTAGCCGTACGGTTTCGTTCTCAGAAAACAAGAAATGTACTTCCCAAGACAATATTCAACTACAGCATGCATAATGAAGTAGGGACCTGTGCGGAAATCATTCCAATACTTTCTCCCTTATTAGCGTTTCATTGGATAGTAGAGACACCATTTGTCCTGTGTCTCGCTGTACGAAGCGCGCAGGCGCATGTAAATGAAGTAGTTAGGACTGTCATCTGCGTGTACGTACATTAGCTTTTGAGGCTTGACAACGAGAGAACCAACTCACTCTCAGCAACTGCGCTGATAAAGTATGCAGCGTTGGCGAACGGTCGACACTGGATCTGCAATCCGAAGACCCAAGTTCAAGTCCTGCCCCCGGCCACATTTGTAAATAGCCAACTAGTTCGCCTCCAGTCAGTTGGGAGTCTTAACATTGTTAAGTTTCATTTGTGTTATTTGTTTCACTCATTTGCTCAGACCCTCTAGCCTTAGCGCTATAACTACTACCTAGGGAAAAATATAAAGGATTTAATTATTTTTTTAAAATCTCAATGGAGTCTCGTACACTCCCGTATGTGTTAGTTTGGTGAATTTGAAGATTGATCTATTCAAAATCTTCAAAGTGATAAACTGCTCAATTCTCCTCATTCGATTGCTGAACTATTATTGACATAATGAGGAGACCTTACATTCTGATCACTTCGCATTGCAGAAATGTTTCTTTGCCTTTTTGCTGGAAGCTGTTTAAGCCATATTTCAAGTGTCCTGTCCCTCCGGGAGCTACTGATCAATCTCCGGTGACTTCCTCTCAAGTTCAAAGGACACTGAATGACGACAGCGTGTTCCAAATTTCACCAAATATGGGCTTGTTACCGCCAAACCAATCAGTGGACTTTATCCTGGAGTTTGCACCCAGAGAGGTAATCTGGAACCTTGTTCCCAGGGTCTCTCCTTTTTCCGGTGTGAGGCAAAGAAGAAACTCTGGGAACGAGGCTGTGTCATTACGTGCACAGAGCAGTATAATACATTTTACCGCCAAAATCATACTGCACGTGCGAGTACGTGCGAGCTTGCTGATGAGGCTTAACAAGGCCGAAACAGCTGTCCATGGCTGCTGGCTTTTGAGCTCAATTTTTTTCATCTTTTTTTTTGGTAGCAACAGGGTTCAATCCCTTCTACCACTGTCGCCTCAGTGCGCATATGTATGGCTTTAACTTACCCTTATTACATTTTGACGTTGTCTTGCTCTACACAATTTGAAACATGCAGACGAGTTACCCACTGCACGTGATCATTGAGGTTGTCCATATCATACCGGGTTGATTTGATTGCGGTATTTCAGGCAGTGCACAAAGCGGAGGGTTTGTAGAAAGTGGAACATTTTTCTGCCCTTTACGTAGCGTTGATTTCATTATACCGAGGCTACGACCGATATTGAAGAGCACTACAACCGTAGCCAAAATGATCTCGGACACTAAAGCAATAACCCGCCTTGTATGCAGATAATGAAGCTTAAACTTATTGACAAAACACAGTCCTAGGGAGGCAATGAAAGTCTTAAACAAACTTAAGTGAATTTTTCAAAGACTCAAATAATTACATAATTTATTGTTTTTGAGGAGTTTACGAGTGCTTGTTTATTTATAATTTTTGCATTTATATTATTAAGACAGGGATTTAGAAGCAAATGGTAAACTCGGGAACGAGCTTATTAAACAGGATGACACGTGAGGCGTCGGTTATTAAAACGGTGTCCACAGTAAAGCCTCGGTTTAAGTAAAATGTAAATAGTTCGAAACTGACCAATGAGCAATCAACGTAATGAAACTTCAGTGGGACCCCAGTATAACGAACCCCGCTATAACGAAAACACCTTTATAACGAACAAAATCTGAAAGCCTGGCAGAATTACAGCAAAACATGTGGATACGAACCCCCCAATAACGAATAGATTCTGAATGTCCCAACGCATATTTTACCCCGCTATAACGAACTGATGGGCTCCTGCGAATATTTTATCCGGTCGCTTGCAACAGCCAGTTAAGACGACAGATTTGATGAGAAATCACAGCTTACAGTATCAAATGAATAAAAAGAATGTTCTCCACCTGCAATACTGAATTTTTGATAATTGTTGTTTTAAAATTAACTTACCCCGCTGTAACGAATATTTTTGCTGTTAACCAGATAATTCGTTACACAGCGAACAGTTTCTTCGGTACGATGACACTTCGTTATAGCGGGGATCCATTGTAGTTCATTTTGAGTAAAAAGGCATTGACCACTGATTCTGGTGTGGTTTAAATTACAACGGTCAACGGTTTTAAACCTCGTTTAAATAACCTGTCCGTAAAGTTTGGAAGACCAGATAAACAGTACAGTTGATTGCATTTATTCAAACCTACAGCTGCATTTGAAAAGCCGATGGTTTCGGAATAATTTTTACTTAGTATTTGTTTATTTGTAGGTGGGACGTTTTCATTCAGTTGGTCATCTGATTCTGGAGGAGATTCCAGTCCATGACGATAGGTTGTCCAGTTCCCGTGAGGTTCGAGTTGTAACCGCAGTTGAAATTGAACTGAAGGCTTCCAGCAAGGTCAGTTGATTAACCCTTGGAGTCCCAGTAGTGACTAGCATCCGATTTCTCATTACAATATTCACTGTTCATCAACCATTCAGGTTATGAGAATAACGAAAATGATCACCAAAAAAGAGTTGTATTGATATTTAAACAAATTTTCCTTACTGAAACCATAACAAATATATGAAAACAGTTAAGAAAAACTGAATATTGATACTGGGACTTAAAGGGTTAAAAGCGTCCAACACAACTGTTAGAGCATCACACCGGTATTTGCGAGGTCCCCGGCGGGTTCGAATACCCTTCCATCCTTTTATTTTTCTGCTAGATCGCAACTCGGCTAAAATTGCATTGATACTGCGAGGCTCAAGTCTTCTATTAGCCATCTTCTAAAGCGTGTTTTCACCTTTGTTTCTATCCAAGTTTTATTGAAAGCGGTTTTGTACTAGAAATAATTATGTAAATGATAAAATTACTCAATTGTGATTGGCTAAGAGTCGTAGAGCTCAAATGTAACACCACTGAAAAAAGTGTGATATCGTTGCAAAAAGTGTAACACCAGCGCAGGTAACGAGTCCAAATTTTTTTCATGTATAATTATTAACAAGAAATCGTGCGGTTTTCTTGTTCAGTTTGTGATTTATTTACATTCATGATTTTTTCAAAAAGTTCAAATTGCACATGCCGAAGTAACTCGTGCAAATTTGAGCCTTTTGAACTCGCAAACTGAACTCGAAACCATATGATATACATTTTTTACACTATCATTGTAATGAGTTGTTTGCCTGTACTGATTTTCAACTCATTTATCAAAACAAGGCAGACAATTAACAGATGAAGTTGTAAGAAAAACACAAAATAGCTAACTGATCATCTGTAGGTGACCTAAAAGGGGTGAAATCTTCATTTCCCTTACCCTTGTCTAACTTAGTTTGCTTTTGTCGTATGCACATACTGTTTTTCCCTTTGTCATTAGCCATTCAATGTGGGTGTTAGTCCATCAGTCGTCACGTGTCCTGGAACCCTCACTATTGGTGTGGAATACAGATTTCCTTTCAAGGTTAGTTGGATTGTAACCATAGTTGTTGTCCAGGAAGAGATTTTGGAATGATTTCCGCACAGGTCCCTACTCATTATGCATGCTGTAGTTGCATTGTCTCGCGAAGTGCGCGTGCAAACATTTCTTGTTTTCTGAGAACGAAACCGTACGGCTACAGCATGCATAATGAAGTAGGGACCTGTACGGATAGCATTCCGAGATTTTTAGCTTTAAAATTAAGTAATGGTCCGCGTAAGAACTAGGCAGGTCAAACGCAAAATCGATTAAAAAGTGTGAACTCTTAATTGTTAATATCAATTAAATCGACGAATCTGATTGGTGGACGGCCAAAAATCGCCGAAAAAACAATGAAAAACCCGACATAAACAACATTTTTCTCCTTAGTTTTTCCCAGGTCCCTCCTGTCTACCTCACGGTCAAATATTAGCATTGTTCTATGCGCCAATCAAAAGTTAGAGCTATTGCACTAGCCTATTGTTCTTTTGCCTAGTTCTTACGCGGACCATTACTTAACATTCAAGTTTTATTCCCTGTTCCCTCATTTACATTATGTAAAAAGTGCCCATAACTCTGTTTGTGGCCACTTGCCTTCTTAGTCCCTCCTTTCTCCAGCCTCGTAGCCCAGTTGGGAGAGCCTCGGGAGGGCTACGGGAGATCTGTTTTGGAGGTCGTCGGTTCGACTCATACCGAGATCAAACCAATTTTTCCCTGCCTCTTGTAGTTCTTATTCCAAAAGATATCACTGCCTACGGACCGTTTTACGCCATGTTGAGATTTTTTTGTACAGTTTACTCGGGTATTTGCGTAGGCGGTTTTTACAGTTGCAGGAAAATGAGTTTCGATTGTGTTCGCTGCACGTCAGGAGCCCCCACGAATGAGTTGTTGGGGACGCCTTGGTCCCCCCAGGGGACGCCTTGGTTTCGGTTCCCGTTGTTTTTATCATGCTTTGTAAACAGATGAAAGCTAAGGATCTTTCACGTCTCTCTGTTTAGATGTTCAATAGCAGTGTGTCTGACGCGCAAGTAACTTGGGAAAACATAGTAGAACCTTCCAGGAGACTGACAGTGGAACCACCATCTTGTGTAATCGGTACGTAATCGATAGAAGTGATTTTACATACATACATACTTTATTGGCTCGTCCCTACGGGCTTTTCAGAGTCTATTTTACATTAAACACAACATAAACTTTTTGCTAAGAATCGCAACTGGCGGAAGGCAGACCAGTTGGCTATTTACAAGCGTGGCCGATGATGTGAAGGATATGAAACTCGGGATTACTGTATTACATGTCCATGTAGTGGTCAGGACGGGACTTGAGCCCGGGAACGTGACCACTAACCACTCGGCCACGCTGCCCTCATTTTGTCGGAATAGGTAAGCGCAAGGGAATTTTTCAGAGACTGTTAGAAGTTTGTTCCTTCTAAAAAACATATTAATGCATATTCTTAATTGCATCACTAGTGCTGGGCTCCCGATTGCACTCGATATTAATGATATACATAGAGGATATTACACGGTGACGAGAAGATATGAATTTTATGTTCGAGTGGCAAGAATAATATCTCACGAGTGAACACAGCGAATGGGGGAGATATTGTTCTTGTCACTCGAACATAAGATTCATATCTTCGAGCTAACGTGTAAAAGTAACACACTCGCGTCTATATATTGAATGCAAAAATTTAACCTCAACTTTCTGCTCTTCCAATCAGTATCTTAGAATTTTTGCAGATTTATCATTAAGGTATTGACTGGAGAGATGTTAGGTGTGTCAATATAGATTAAGAAACCCAACAAAATTTTTCAATTCGTTCTGATGAAGGACTAGCGAGCGCTTGAAACAGAAGCCTTCTACATGGTATGGTGCCTGCGTAGCACCAGTTTTTGTTGTTTAAAGTCAAAGTTTACTGTAAAGAACATTGCCATAATGCGTACATCTTGTAGACCATAACTTGTTAACAAACAACAGACAGCAAGTCATTGAGGTGTCGCTAAACTTTGATTTTATTTTGTCTGCTGCAGGTATAGGTAAAGACGTTGATTGTGAATTAGTTGTGTTTACCGATGAACCAGGACTCATTGAAGAAACTATGGTCTGTCAGTTGAAACACTCCTCTGCACCAGTGTATCTCTGCTTCAAGGCCAGTTTTGCGGTAAGAGTCTGGACACTAGAATCAAATGATTTCAAGCTTGGAGATAGTTGGGGATATAGAAACATTATTATTCATATATAGCCTGATAATGGTATAGTAAATGTGATGGATATAGGTCGGACTATTTATATTGATAATAATAATAATAATAATGATGATGATTAATAATAATAATTATATAAGAATTATAATATAAGAATATTATTGTTATATATATATATATATATCTAAATTTCATATGTGTGGTTGAAAGATATTCAATAAATGAAAGATCCCTCCGACACAGTTATGTAAGCAACATAGTCAGTTGTTCAGGTCTTTTCTTGGCAACTGACTATGTTGCTTACATAAAGTTAAAATTAAATTTTTAATTATTAAATATTGTTGTTATTATTATTACTATTATTATTTTGTTCATCTGAATGGCATCGGCCGTTATTACGACAAAGGTTCATGTCACAAAATTACTTGGCAATATCCCTTAATAACACTAACAGTTTGTGTGTTGTAGCTTGTGTTAGTAGGTGTATAGCTGATGTTTTCCGTTGTTTCTTCAGGGACCAGAGGTAGTTTTCACATCTCTTGATGTGGACTTCAACCTCATACGATTGGGAGAAAGCTGCTGTAGAGAAATCGCTATCAAGAATGTCTCCAGTGTTTCAGCACAGTGGCGTATTGATGAATGTATCGAATGCTGTGTCCAGAGAATTCTTCAGGTAAGATACATTGTAGTGCCTTCGTAGCCGTTAACTGACTGCCAATGGCTTGGAACCCAAGTTACTGTGTGGTATGGATGGTTTGAATTGTTTCAGCAGCTTCTGTTCGATGGTTGTCACCTTTTGGAGATTTCCATAAGCATCGTCATTGCCAATTCTTGCAGACCAGTCAATTATACACTATAATTATATGGAGAAGAGTGTTTTACTGGGAACTAAACCACTCGTAGATTCTATACGCCACTTTATCCGGGACCCTTTGTGAGTGTCGTATCGTTCAATGACGTCACGATTCCCGCCATTTGCTTTTGTTGAATTGGTTATTATTTAGTCTCCATATAATAAAAAGAACATTACACGTTAGCTCGGAGATATAAATTTTATGTTCTCGTGGCAAGAACAATATCTCACTCGTTCGCTTCGCTCACTCGTGAGATATTGTTCTTGCCACGAGAACATAAAAATTCATATCTTCTCGCCACCATGTAATATCCTCTATTTCTTCTCAGAAAGTGTGCGCTTACTGTTTTAATTCAGGAGTTGAGCATCAGCAAAAGCTGTGAATTCCTGCACTTAGTTCTTTTACTGTGAGAGTATTAGTTTCTTGCTTTCTATTATTTGGGGCGATAGCAGTGACTCAAGATAATCAACGTCATGGTCTGGAATACTCTGCGCCAGAGCAGTGGTGTTATGGGGTGGGGGTGGGGAATATACTGCCAGAGCAGGCTGTCCCAGTAAAACCCCACCCCCTCCCCCAATGTTACCCCTACTTCCCGTCCTAAAGCCAGAAGTGAACGAGTACATCGCGCCTGTCTGTTGTTCAACAGTTTTTAAATGTTTTGCCGTATGAAATTGAGTTTCACTGTATCAGGTGTGGTAAGGGAGCAAATCGAGCTGTTTGTCTCCGTCAATTGTTTTGCAAAAACAAAATACGGTAGAACTCAGGCGAAAAAAAATCTAGACGAAACAAATCTACCGATCTATCCGTAGATCTCGATCTAAATCGTATAAAGGCTTCGGCCAATGATATAAAACTGCTACAAAGTAATTTACGAGTGCATCTTTTGTTTTAGAGTTAGAAAACAACTGCTAGACTTGTGTAAGTTTTATAAAATTAACTCTTTGCTCGTGGTTCTGGGTGCGCAAGTCTTTTTCCTAAGGAACTCTCTCTGAAGCTTCCTGGAGAAGTAAGGCCATGCTTAAGAAATATTGCTAAAAATAATATGGTCGACCTCAAATCAACTGCGTTTTTGCATTGCTTTTTCTTTTTTTACGCAGCACAAATATGATGACAATTACATTTCTGAGTTCACATTTTATCCTGACCGTGGTGTGCTCGCTCCTCAAGAGAGCCAAGTGGTATCAGTGATTTTCACACCTGTTGAAACTCGCCGAGTGAGAACTGTGTTTCAGTGTGAGGTGGACAATGGAATAACAAGGTATAGACATGTTTTGCGTTTTGTTGTCGTTCCAGAAAGTCTTAATTGGTAGGTGACTGTAAAGGTCTCCTATGGTCAGAGTTGTACTACTTGGAAATTTAGAGAGATTAAGGTCCCCGTTGATGGGGTTTTAACTCGAAATAAACCATTCTACAGTTGTGTGCAGAGTACCCTGTCCTTTGAATAGAAGTGAGGCTGGAGGTGAACTTGCTTTGTAACAAACCCTCCTGTTCTTCATATGTAAATAATATGATTTCCACATGAAAGACGGGGAGGTTTGTAAGAAAGCTGCAAACCCCGGACAAAACTTTTGAGGCATTTCAGTGCAATTTTTAATTTCGAGCCATGCAACCATCGTGTCCAAAAGGAACAAATTCGCCCCCCTCCCCACCCCTGGTGCAATGTTGTTTTGGCTTAACAGCTCAAGTGTGCATTTCTTCTCTTACCACAAACAACATTGCAATAGCGGGGAGGGTAAGGAAATAGGGGGGGGGGGGGGAGGAAGAAACGGTCTTTTAATTAGCGACGGTAAGCATTTTTGTCAGGGTGTGTGCAAAAAATTGGTATTTTTGTAATGTCTCAACAGGTTTTGAAGTCACCTAAAGCCTCAACTTCTATTCAAAGGCCAGGTTGATAAGGACAGAACTGTAAAATGACCTATTCCTTCCGAGGCATAATTTCAGTTGCGCGTGTAATAGATACAATTTTTGAGCCTCATAAAGCCCTTTAGCATTTTTGTTAGGCCGTCAAAAATTACCATTTTCTTCTTTAGTTTTCTATGTTCCTCCTCTTTTGTCTTCCGTTGTTGAAGGATAATGAATTCGCTTGTCTTGTTGCTTTTCACTGGACTGGGCCAGATTTCCTTATCGCCCCATACTTCATTATGCAAGCTGTAGATGTACTGTATCGTTCTTCTAAAACATGAGTTGTTTTTACTTGCATTACCCTAAACATCTCAGCTACTGCATGCATAATCAATCAATCAATCAATCAATCAACTTTGAGCTGTACAATCGAGCTGTGCAAGCTTGTTCAGAGTTACATTCACAAAGACCATACTACAACACCGGGATCGACGTTCTCTACCTTTGTGAACAGTGTGTGGGTTCTTTAACTTCCCAGGAAGTTATACGAACAAGGGTTGCGAGACGGGACCTACGGTTTATCGTCCTTATCCGAGAAAACTAGAAAGTGTAAACATTAACAGATGTCATTGCAAAAGCAGCTCTTTCTCCTCAGTTATTTTAAGACCCTGAGTGATGGTCCGGCCGAGGTTCGAACCCACGACCTTTAGAGCTAATAATAAAGTATGAGGTGATAGAAATCTAGCCCTGGACTATACACGAATGGCTAACCGTTTCTCCTTTACTTGTTTCAGCTATTTATCAGTATTCTCCGAGGTCCAGAGCCCTCAAGCGTGCCTCTTGTCGTGTGATTTGTACATTGAAAAGGTGTTTTTAGGTGTGCCAGTCAGCAGGGAAATACTGCTCCAGAATCAAACCCTGTTATATACAGAATTCCGGTGTAGAGAGGTGAGTATTTAGGATAGCTAACTGATTGCGGGAGGTCTGTAATATCCAAAGGTAGTACTCTGCTATAAAAGTGACGGTTTAAATTTAGGGTTTTAAATTTGTGGATTGGTACAGCTTAGGATATTAAGACCTAAAATGACTGCTGCCAGAGTTGTCTCCGTGCCTTTTAGGGGCCTGCGGTAAGGTTATCATCTAATACTTTCAAACATTCTTCGAGAAGAAGGTATTCGAAAGTTGTCTTTATTACTATTAAAATTTGCAGTGTCAGTTATATAATTTGTTGTTATTGAATTTGTACCTCTTAGGGGTGTAGAGGAATTTGGGACACGCCCATAAAACAAGATTCTGGTACCTTTACGAAGTCTCGTAATGACCAATTTCACTTTCGTTCCCATTTATGGTTCTGTTGTCTCACTAACCAGATATTGTTCACATTCCATCAGGTCGTTGGTGGGGACTACACTTTGAAATTTGAACCCGACCGAGGAGTGTTGGAGCCTAGAGAGGTCCTGTCAATCAAGCTGACGTTTATTGGACACAAGAAGGTAAAGATAGGATGGTATTCACTGCGAGAAGTGCGCACCGACACTCTATAGAATAGGTTAAAGCTTTGCTACCGTTGAAGTGGGCAAACCGAGTATTCGGGGTAGAGGGGACAGTAAGATTGGGAATGGTACATATAGGGTAATGAAAGGGTGTGACCGGGCAATTTAGGTGAAAGGGGAATTTTTCAGGGTAGTAGAGAGGCTGTCATTTGGTTAAAGTAATGTTCAAGGGAATTGGAAAGGCAGGAAAGGGACCGTGCTACGGAATTGGTTGTCTTACTGGGGTAGGGAAAGGACAGTGTTATGGAATTGGTTGTCTTGCGGGTTAGGGAAGAGACCATGTTACGGAATTGGTTGCCTTACTGTGGTAGGGAAAGGACAATGTTATGAAATTGGTTGTCTCACTGGGGTAGGGAAAGGCCCGTGTTACGGAATTGGTTGTCTTACAGAGATAGGGAACTGACAGTGTCACGGAATTTGGGGGAACGAAAGGGGTCAAAGGTACGGAATTTGAAGAGCAGATAAATGATCGTGTTATTTAGTTTTAAATCTTAGAGGGTTAGGGGAACGATTATGATATAGATAGATATACGATATAGATATACGGTACGGTATAGAAGGGACCGCTTTATGGAATTGGAGGTCTTAGAGGGGTAGACAAGGGACCGAAGTGTGGAATTGGAGGTCTTAGAGAGGTAGAGAAGGTACCGGAGTATGGAATTGGAGGTCTTAGACAGGTAGAGAAGGGATCGGGGTATAGAATTGGAGGTCTTAGTGGGATAGAGAGGGGACCGCAGTATTGAAGTGGAGGTCTTAGTGGGTTAGTTACGCGACCTGAGCACAGAATTGGAGGGATTAACTAAGGAGCAGTCAGCACGTTTCATATCTTCTTCTGTTATTCCAGGGTCCTGTAAGTAGACTGGTTACGTTTTGTGATGTGTACGGGATGTCCCGACCCGTATGCCTGAGCATATCGGCCGATGTTCAGGGATTAAGTGTGACCTTTGCAACTCCAAAGCTCTTTGATCTCGGAAGGTAAGGTGGCCATAGATTAAGAGCAGAAGTTTTGAAAATAGAAATCAGACAAAACAAATCTACCGATCCATTGTTAGATCTCGATCTAAACCGTACAGTGCAATTTACGAGTACAGCTTTTGTTTTAGAGTTAGAAGTCAACAGCAAGACTTTTGTAAGTTTTATAAAATCAACTCCTTGCTCATGGTTCTGTATATGCACATATTTTTCCTAAGAAACTCTCTCTGGAGATTTCTGAAGAGGTTAGGCCGCGTTAAGCTTAACGAAATATTTGATTACTACAGTTTCAACTCAAAAACGGATGGCAAGTGTTGGAAATAAAACTGACTAGAAGTCATTTATGGACTTCTGAACTGACCTGATACGCCTTGTGCAACTGTAGACTGTTGTGAGGGCTTCAGCCAGTCACATTTTGTGAAAGATGGCCTTTTTTAGATCTATCGTTTACACATTGTTGCGTTTTAATTCCGTTGAATTTTTACCCTCAGACCTGATGAGCTGAAAGAAGAAAGTCTTGAAGATCGAGAGTTGTTGTTGGATTTTGAAACCGTACCGTTGAACAGTTGTCCTCGCACTACTCTTGTTTTGACTAACACGTCAGCAATAAAGGCGCGGTTCAACCTGGAACTAGACCACTTTAAAGCAACCAAGCCTCCTACACCTCCTGATGGTGAGTACTTCAAATACGCACCATAGAATATAGATGGAAAATTTGAACATCGCTTGGATAACGTCTGACAATAATCATAGAGTCTGTTGAAAGGTTTCATATATAGAGGATATTACACGGTGGCGCCAAAATATGAATTTTATTTTCGAGTGATGAAAATTAAAACGAGAAAATAAAATTCATATCTTCAAGCCACTGTGTAGTGTTCTTTTTATTAGGAAGCTTAAGCAAGAACGACGACGACGCCGAGGACGGCACGTTCGTAAAAATGGCTTTGTTTTTGTCCTTTACCAAGAGCCGCAGGCTTGTTTCATTTTCTTACCATAACTTTTCAAACCGCCGATTTTTACAACTTAACCCGTTCACAGTTCATAACATATTTTTCTTGGCAATTGTGTCGATGTGCACTCGCATTAAGCATTAAGTGCTTTGTTATATTATTTAGACTTTCTCTTTAACAAAAACAAACAAGCAAAGACGGTTCAGCTTGCGCGCGGGCAACAACTGTGCAACTGTATCCCGGTCGGGATACATTAAGGCACATAATTCATGGTAGGCCATCATATAGTCCGTTTACAGGGGTATAGAAGAGTTTACAAGGATATACCTTTGTGAACCCTTGTATACCCCCGTAAACACTATATTTGGTGACTATATGGTGGCCTACCATGAATTATATGCCTACATTTGAATTTGATCAGGGGCACGTGACCAAAAATCAACCAATCACAGTGCTCCTTTTGTTGAGTGAAAGTCTAAGTATATAACAATAATATATGATATTTCGTCAAATTATTTTTTTCTTTTGTTCTAGGGAATCCACAGGGAAAAAGGTAAGTTTTGTGGTCGTGGCTTTGAAAGACAATAAAGGGGGCGTTAAGGTTTCAAGCCTTAACTCCATTAACTGGTTATTTTCTTAAGGTGTGGTGGTAGTTTCTAAAGAAACTGGTGCTGCGTCGGTGGGAAACTGAAACACAGAAATGGCTCCACCAATAGCATAGCCCCAAACCTCTCTATATAAATTGCACATAACCCGTAATCTTCTCATTCGCTGTGACGAAGGGCTAACGCACGAAAAGTCAGCACCCTCTTTTTCTACCTTACGGTGGTATAACTAATTTAATCATAACTATAACAAAATTCTCAGATCTGATTAGCTATCAACTGCCCTGTTTTCAGCCTTAATAGGACACTTAAATAGGACAGTACGCTTCATGTCTAAGTAATTGGACAGTACGCGCCATCACGCGCGGGCTTAAATGGCTTTTTTTTTCACTGCTAGCAAAAAAATTCTTGGAATTTCTTGTGTGTTGGAATTAGCGCCATTTACGTAATTTGTTTCTGTTTTATCTTGATGATTTAATTGTAACCGCAGACCGGAAGCGATTTCATTTCTGTGTAATTGAACGTCAGTCAATTAACTTTAAGTGACAGGGATCGGAAATAGAAAATCGCGTACAACCAATGGGAGTAGGCTTATTACAGTCCGTGAAAGCTTTTATTGTAATCAAAGAGTAACGCGTGTTTTGTGAGTGAGTGAAGCCTTGTGATGTCGTAGAAGGAATACAAAAATCTGAAGAAAACAATATCGTGTGGTTTTATGCGTCTAGCGAGCGAGAGATTTATTGGAATACCGAGATTCATCAGTTGTGTTGGCAGCAATTGAGTAATTCCCAACATGTGTTTTGATTTTAAAAGAAGAGCTTTATACATCAAATTTTGTTAAATTTATGATTAATTGGTAACAGAGCTTCGTGTTGTCCAATTCGGTCTGTGATCATGCTCGTGATTAAACAAATCGGACTCCCGCTACGCTCTCGTATCATACATTGCTTACAGACCGAATTGGACTTTACTCAGTCCCGTTACCATTACCCTATAAACTTATTTGATTTTCCAAATTTCTTGATTTTCTTAAAAGTGGTTTAATTTACGTTATCAATGGTTTGATAAGTCAAAACCTTGTGCTGGTTAGCTCGGCTGATAGAGCTTCTCACCCGTATTCGTGGGTTCTAATCTGGTTCCAGCCCGTTGCTTTTTCAGGATAAATCGCCATTGCCAAAATACTGCTAGCGTCAAGTCCAGCTCAAGATATTACTGTTATACAGCTGGCGTTTTTCCCGCTACAGCGCGCCCATTAATTGCCTAGTAGTTCATGATCACATGTCATCTAACAGTGAAGCTGGTTACCGCCAAATGCCATGTGCGGGCAACGTTGCGAAAACTATGACGTCAAACAGAAAGCAGTTCACTGTTTGATCCCTTTTGCACGTGATCATGTCAATAAAGTGATTATTTGTTTTCCACCGGTTTGACCTATTTATTTTGCTATATAACAAATCATTTCATGACTGGGGAACAGTGAATTTTGTTTTTTTGATCCGTCGAATCATTGAGTTTCTCGAGAAACAAAATTCACTTTTCCCCTCGGGACCAGTTGGTTAAATGAGTTACTTTAATACCAAGTCAGTTGAGTTAGTTACCATGGAGGCTGACTGTTCTTTTGCTCTGTGCATTAGGAGTCGCTTATTAGGACGCACTGCAAACATTGCTGACCCATTGAGCAAAACAGCTGTGAAAGCTCATGCGGGTGAGTATAGGTTTAAGACCAGACCTGGATGTAACGAAAATGTGTCGTAAAGTTAAGTAAGAGAAGTACAAAACAGCATATAAGAGTTTTGGACCGGTACGGAATGTTACAAGCGAGCGACTGAACACGTCAAAAAACTAAATATTAGGAAAGCTGTGCTAGTGGGCGCTGATTTTTTCGTCAATTTATCCTGGCTTCCCTCTCTTTCGCCATTTTGTTTGGCGCGTTCGTTAAGCCTTATGCTGCGGCTGCGAACCCTTTTTTGAATGGGATGACACAACGCCAAATGAGGACGCAGAAGGGACTTCACGTGATTTCCGTTGCTCGAATTGCCTTGTTGCTATTGGTTAAATCGGTTCTTAGTGCGCGACTTCCCCAAGGTCGTCTACTCTGCCTTGGCAAGGAACTGAGACCTGGAGCATTCTACGTAAACGATAGTATAACTTTCTTTGTTTTCGGCTTTTTGCTATCATGATGTCTTTCCTTGTGTCAAGAAAGTAGTAGCCTTTCCCAGGCCCTCAGATGGTAAGGGGCGGGCGTCAGGCCTAGCGGGGAATAAGTAAGGGGGACTGGAGCTCACCATCTGACGGCCTGGGATAGACTAAGAAAATAGCTGCAAACCTTCTGTACAAGTAATTCTCTTATCCTGTTTGTCTCGCTTTATATGCTCTTAGACTATTCTCAAGCCATCTTACGTGATAGGAAAGGCGCGGCTTTTGAACCTAATCCTGCCACAGGTGAACTGTTACCATTTGGTTACCAGCTGATCGAAATCACCGGATACAATGACATGTGGGGCGACTACCGTGACTTGTTGATCTGTAAGGTTGGTGTCACGCAATCACAGTAGCTAATACAAGACTGATCATTTGTATCCTTATCTACTATTCCTTTCTGTTCAGATAGAGGGAATTGATCCTGTGTATATCCCTATAAAGATGAACGTTGTTGGTTGCCCACTGAATTTACAGATGATGAAAGACCAAGCTCCTATAGTCAGGTATGGAATAAGTCACGCAACACTGTCGTGTGATTTTATGCCAGGCACCGTTTGTCGTGTTCTTGGGTTCCATTTGTTCTACTCAATAGATTGCGTAGTACTCAGGGCTCTAGCCACACGCGAACACTTTATTCAACTGTCACAGATCTACTAATAGTACAATGATCTACGATACGGTAGCCTCTGATTTCATTAATTCCTGAAGCATGGAGCAACGACATGCATATAATTACAGAATATATATTTATTCTTAACTAGTACTAATCATTAGCTAGAATACTACACTGCTGTTCATTTTTATCGTGATACTTATGATAGATTCTTTTATGCTGGCATCAAGCTGAGACCTCAGTTTTTTTTTTTTTTAATTTTTCTTACAGCTTCTTATTTTTAGCTTTACACGTGTTATTTTAATATACTTGTGACTTTTAATGTGTTTTTTACCTTTATTTTAGAGGACCCTCTTGAAAACCGCCTCTGATGATTATTGTTTGTTATTATTATTATCATTGTTATTCTCATTATCATTATTATTAAAGATTCACACAGCTATTGATAATATAGAAGCTGGTTTCTTCATGTTATTATTATTATTATTATTATAATTATTATTATTATTATTATTATTATATCCTTAGCTTGTTTGCTTAGTCTCTGAAGTACTGGTTCCAAACCATAGACCTTAGTTACAAAAGAGTTCACTTAATTGACAGAACCTTCCTTATTATTATCATTATTATTATCGTTATCGGTATTATTATTATTGTTATAGCTCTGTTCGGTAGCGAACCATGTGGGTTTTTTTACATCGTAACGGTTGTAGTAAGGCTAAATCGCAGTTTTTTAAAATTCATTGCATCCGTAGGAGGCCTGGGTTATAAATAGGGCTTCGTTTTCCACGCTTAGTCACAAATTGCCTTTGAGGCTCTAAAGCGCATGCGTGAAACCTAACAGCCTCCGTTACCCTTGTGCTTTTGTGTTGCAATTTAGACAACTTACATTTAAACCACGAAACAACGGAGCAACTTCAGAATACCCGTCCACTCATTTACATGTGTCGGGGGCTTTTGAAGAACGAGGTATATCACAATGGACTCTTTTGTTATTCATCAGTATGTAAATAAGTGGACGGGTATTCTGGAGTCTAGCCGAAACAACTCAATAAGTAAGCAAGACAAACAGTAGCAAAACATCACATTTCAGAATTCAGGATTTCGCTGAACCAATGGGAGAATGTTTCACGTCACGACGAACTTCACTACACCTTCCAGCTCCTCAATCCACGAGTTACTTCGCCATTGACGGGTTGATTAGATTCTAAGGAACTATTTAACAGAGTTTTACATTGAAGTTTAAACGACTTTGATTGCAATACTTGTAATAAAATGATAACAGTGCTTAATTCTTTTTAGTGTAAATACTCAGGTGACTATACAAAATCGCGCGCTCTGATTGGTTCGCTATCTCGGATTATGTAATAGATAATTACTGAGGCGAGCAGCATTATATCCAATAATGCTGCGAGCCGAAGTAATTATCTATTATAATTACTGATCGTCATCCAAACCCGTTGTTTTCTGTCTGCAATTATATCATCGAATGTCACCGTCCTTTTGTATTTTTGTGGAAAACAATAAGTTAAATAATTCATGGCGTTCAATCGATACTTTTTATTCAAGGTAACGGCCACATTAGCTATTGTTTTCATGAGCATGACTTGACATGTACGTGTGAAAAATGCAACCAGAACCGAGTTATTGACTGTTTGTTTGTCAAGGTAGATTCAATTTGCATATTGCTCGATAAACACAGTTCTTTCTGAAAGTCAACTCGTTGTTTGGAATGATGGCGGAAAACTTCTGCGAAAGCAGTTCTGAAGAAGAATTGTGTCTTACGCAGTCAACGTTTACTATTAAGTCGGATGAATGAGATGGTAAGTACTTTCTCAGTCGTTACAGTTCTTTTGGTTTTCCTTAGTTGTGTGTAACCCGATGTTGTAATTGTTGTTCGGGAATGGGTGTGTCGACGAGTGAAGGGCACAGAAAATGATCAGAGGATAATAATTTTATTCATTAAAGTATTAGAAGCGGATATGGACACAAATGTTCTTGACTTTGGTTAGTTCGTTTTCTACTGAGACAGATAGTCATGTACTTTTCTAAATATTTTCAGTGCTAATTGTTTGTGTAACGAGGAGTATTGGTTGTTACCTCATTTTCTCTTGTTGTTACTAGGGAGTGAAAGATTTCGTGCGCCAATCTCATCTGACGAATGTCGGAGGTTTGAAGACAGTTCCGATGCTAGTCGAAGGAAGTAGAATTGGGCGCTAAATATCTTTAAAGAATGGCAAGAGACGAGGAAGTGCTTCAGCAGTGGATATACGGATGTAAAGCATGCTGCATTATTAAAACCAAAACACGCAGCATTATTTTTAATAATGCAGCTTGTTATAGGTTTAATAATGCTGCGTGTTTTAATAATGCTGCGTGTCGATTTAGCACGTGTAAGATTACCCCTGATAATTTCCCTGCTACCAAAAAAGACCGCACCCGTTTTTCTCACACACTTGGTTTGCATTTTTTTTCTCTCGGCATTCGATGATATAATGCAGACAGAAAACAATGGGTTTGGACGACGATCAGTAATTATCAGCCGATAATCACCTGGACGAACAAAATGGCTGCCAGTCGTTCGCGCGCTTTTGATGAAATAAATTTTTTTCATCTTGTACAATGCTTTTCTTTTCTTTTTTGAAATAATCACCTGTGCATTTACACTAAAACAATTAGGCTCAGGCTCGGTGATTCTCGGATAATATTCACCTCGACTTCGTCTCGGTGAATCTTCACCGTGAATCACTTCGCCTTCGGCGAATAGTTGTTAAATAACTAGTGCCTGGGTGTACGCAGCTATTTGTCCAGTTGTAAAATTGTTTGCTCCCAAAGCTAACGGAGTCTGTAAACTTTTGTCAGGTTTGGAAGCCACGTCTCTGGTGCTCCGTTGGTACAAAGGTCTCTTAGGATTAACAATACGAGTCCTTACGGTCAGTTGATGTACGGCTTGCTGCATTATCAAGGAGGTGTTTCGCCTTTTATACTACTACTACGTGAGAAATTTCTGTAATTTGATTGGCTAAGAGCAGTGGTATTTCTGCTCAATTTGAAATACCTACGTGTGAAAATTACAAACCTTTTGCGAGTGGTAGTATAAGCAAATAATAGCATGATTTGTACGTGATATTGGACATAAATACCACTCGAGATATTTCAAAATTGTCTCAAATTTCACTCGCCTAACGGCTCTTGAAATTACGTACAACAATTTTGAAATATCCCTCGTAGTATTTATACCAAATATCACTACAAACCATGCTATTACCTATACTAATTTATAATTTCACATGTGAAATTACAATGTTGTTATGGCAACTTCTCCTATGGTGTCAAAGTGGTTTAGAGGTTTAAAAATGTTGAGGAGCAATTTGTCACCCATGATGTTAATAAGTAATCAAATGATATACTCGTGAAATTAGGGAATAACGTCACTTGCGTTTTGTCCAAAATCTAATAGGATAGATTTTGGACAAAACGCGCGTGAAATTTTTCCATAATTTCACTCGTCACTCTTTGATTGCACATACGAGTCTTTGTATCATAGAGGTATTCCTGGGACATTAATTTCCAGAATTCTGCTTTAACACTCTGGCAGTTGTAAGTAATGGGTCAGTCATTGTATTCGATCTGCTTCATCATCTCGTTAAAGCAGCCACGGTCAGTTTACAACCGATCCCAGGTTGTTCACGTCGGTGCACCTGTGCTTAAGTATTAGGGAGCTAAACAAGATGGCGGCGTCGATTAGTATAGGTAATCACATGATTTCGAGTGCAATTTGGGATAAATCAGCACAAGTAAATTTTTCAAAGGCTAACCAAATTGCACGAGCCCGTAGGGCGAGTGCAATTTGTAGTCTTTGAAAAATTTACGAGTGCTGGTTTATCCCAAATTGAACGAGAAATCATGTGATTACTTGTTAATAATATACATGCAAAAATTTCAACTTTCTGCACTCAATTTCAACTTTTTGCACTCAATTTCAATTTTCTGCACTGTTTGGGATTAATTGACGTGCTCTCAGCCAATGAGCATGCTGAAATTTTTGCATGTATATTATTACGATGGAAACAAACAATAGCGTTATTAAACGCAAGACCTCAAAATATAAAATAAACTATAATACCATTAAAATTTAAGAATTAAAACATTTTGCAAAGCGTTCTAAGTTTACTTCGAAAAATACTAAAATCCACTGTTCATCCGCTGTCACTTTAGGGAGTGCATTCCACTGTTTAATAATTCTATTAAAGAATGAATACAAACAACAGTTTACCCTTGCTAAAGGCCATCGTATTTTAACTACGTGGTTTGACTTTGTTTTACTGTAAGGAGTAAATTCAAAATCATGAAAACAGCTAGGCCACTAAGACCATGAATGGTCCTACAGTACTTTAACAAAGATTTATAATATAAGCCGACAAATTTCGGAGAATTGAATGATAGTATCACTATTTCCACGTAATAGTGGTATAACAGCAAAATTGGATGGTATAACAAGATTACCATGACAACACTGAACACATTACCTTTTTGAAATATAACTCGCGGTATTATTGCCAAATACCACTACAAGTCATGCTATTAACTGTACAAATAAGACCTCTTTGATTGGAGAAAGGACCACCCAAGCACTGCCAGCCTTTCTTCGTACGGAGAGTCCCTCAGTGACATTGGGAGAGCGTACTTTGTGTAGGGGGAGTTCCCTCAGTGACATGGGGGAAGCGTACTTTGTGTAGGGAGAGTCCCTAGGTGACATGGGCAGAGCATACTTTGTGTAGGGAGAGTCCCCTCAGTGACATGGGGAGAGCGTACTTTGTGCAGGGAGAGTCCCTCAGTGACATTGGGAGAGCGTACTTTGTGTAGGGAGAGTCCCCTCAGTGACATGGGGAGAGCGTACTTTGTGTAGGGAGAGTCCCTCAGTGACATGGGGAGAGCGTACTTTGTGTAGGGAGAGTCCCTCAGTGACATGGGGAGAGCGTACTTTGTGTAAGGAGAGTCCCCTCAGTGACATGGGGAGAGCGTACTTTGTGTAGGGAGAGTCCCTCAGTGACATCGGGAGAGCGTATTTTGTGTAGGGAGAGTCCCCTCAGTGACATGGGGAGAGCGTACTTTGTGTAGGGAGAGTCCCCTCAGTGACATGGGGAGAGCGTACTTTGTGTAGGGAGAGTCCCCTCAGTGACATGGGGAGAGCGTACTTTGTGCAGAGAGAGTATCTCAGTGACATTGGGAGAGCGTACTTTGTGTAGGGAGAGTCCCTTATTGATATTGGAAGAGCGTACTTTGTGTAGGGAGAGTCCCTCAGTGACATGGGGAGAGCGTACTTTGTGTACGGAGAGTCCCTCAGTGACATGGGTAGAGCGTACTTTGTGTAGGGAGAGTCCCCTCAGTGACATGAGGAGAGCGTACTTTGTGTAGGGAGAGTCCCCTCAGTGACATGGGGAGAGCGTACTTTGTGTAGGGAGAGTCCCTCAGTGACATGGGAGAGCGTACTTTGTGTAGGGAGAGTCCCTCTGTGACATTGGGAGAGCGTACTTTGTGTAGGGAGAGTCCCCTCAGTGACATTGGGAGAGCGTACTTTGTGTAGGGAGAGTCCCTTAGTGACATCGGGAGAGCGTACTTTGTGTAGGGAGAGTCCCTCTGTGACATTGGGAGAGCGTACTTTGTGTAGGGAGAGTCCCTCAGTGACATGGGGAGAGCGTAATTTGTGTAGGGAGAGTCCCTCAGTGACATGGGGAGAGCGTACTTTGTGTAGGGAGAGTCCCTCAGTGACATGGGGAGAGCATACTTTGTGTAGGGAGAGTCCCTCAGTGACATGGGGAGAGCGTACTTTGTGTAAGGAGACTCCCCTCAGTGACATGGGGAGAGCGTACTTTGTGTAGGGAGAGTCCCTCAGTGACATTGGGAGAGCGTACTTTGTGTAGGGAGAGTCCCCTCAGTGACATGGGGAGAGCGTACTTTGTGTAGGGAGAGTCCCTCAGTGACATGGGAAGAGCGTACTTTGTGTAGGGAGAGTCCCCTCACTGACATGGGGAGAGCGTACTTTGTGCAGGGAGAGTATCTCAGTGACATTGGGAGAGCGTACTTTGTGTAGGGAGAGTCCCTTATTGATATTGGGAGAGCGTACTTTGTGTAGGGAGAGTCCCTCAGTGACATGCAGAGAGCGTACTTTGTGTACGGAGAGTCCCTCAGTGACATGGGGAGAGCGTAGTTTGTGTAGGGGGAGTCCCCTCAGTGGCATGGGAAGAGCGTACTTTGTGTAGGGAGAGTCCCCTCAGTGACATGGGGAGAGCGTACTTTGTGTAGGGAGAGTCCCTCAGTGACATGGGAGAGCGTACTTTGGGTAGGGAGAGTCCCTCTGTGACATTGAGAGAGCGTACTTTGTGTAGGGAGAGTCCCCTCAGTGACATTGAGAGAGCGTACTTTGTGTAGGGAGAGTCCCCTCAGTGACATGGGGAGAGCGTACTTTGTGTAGGGAGAGTCCCTGAGTGACATGGGGAGAGCGTACTTTTTGTAGGGAGTGTCCCTCAGCTACATTGGGAGAGCGTACTTTGTGTAGGGAGAGTCCCTCAGCTACATTGGGAGAGCGTACTTTGTGTAGGGGGAGTCCCTCAGTGACATGGGGAGAGCGTACTTTGTGTAGGGAGAGTCCCCTCAGTGACATGGGAAGAGCGTACTTTCTTTATGGACAGTCCCCTCAGTGACATTGGGAGAGCGTACTTTGTGTAGGGAGAGTCCCTCAGTGACATTGGGAGAGCGTACTTTGTGTAAGGAGAGTCCCTCAGTGACATGGGGAGAGCGTACTTTGTGTAGTGGGAGTCCCTCAGTGACATCGGGAGAGCGTACTTTGTGTAGGGAGAGTCCCTCAGTGACATGGGGAGAGCGTACTTTGTGTAGGGAGAGTCCCTCAGTGACATCGGGAGAGCGTACTTTGTGTAGGGAGAGTCCCCTCAGTGACATTGGGAGAGCGTACTTTGTGTAGGGAGAGTCCCTTAGTGACATCGGGAGAGCGTACTTTGTGTAGGGAGAGTCCCTCTGTTACATTGGGAGAGCGTACTTTGTGTAGGGAGAGTCCCCTCAGTGACATGGGGAGAGCGTACTTTGTGTAGGGAGAGTCCCCTCAGTGACATGGGGAGAGCGTACTTTGTGTAGGGAGAGTCCCTCAGTGACATGGGGAGAGCGTACTTTGTGTAAGGAGAGTTCCGTCAGTGACATGGGGAGAGCGTACTTTGTGTAGGGAGAGTCCCTCAGTGACATCGGGAGAGCGTACTTTGTGTAGGGAGAGTCCCCTAAGTGACATGGGGAGAGCGTACTTTGTGTAGGGAGAGTCCCTCAGTGACATGGGGAGAGCGTACTTTGTGTAGGGAGAGTCCCCTCAGTGACATGGGGAGAGCGTACTTTGTGCAGCGAGAGTCCCTCAGTGACATTGGTAGAGCGTACTTTGTGTAGGGAGAGTCCCTCAGTGATATTGGGAGAGCGTACTTTGTGTAGGAAGAGTCCCTCAGTGACATGGGGAGAGCGTACTTTGTGTAAGGAGAGTCCCCTCAGTGACTTGGGGAGAGCGTACTTTGTGTAGGGAGAGTCCCTTCAGTGACATGGGGAGAGCGTACTTTGTGTAGGGAGAGTCCCTCAGTGACATGGGAGAGCGTACTTTGTGTAGGGAGAGTCCCTCAGTGACATTGGGAGAGCGTACTTTGTGTAGGGAGAGTCCCGTCAGTGACATTGGGAGAGCGTACTTTGTGCAGGGAGAGTCCCCTCAGTGACATGGGGAGAGCGTACTTTGAATAGGGAGAGTCCCCCAGTGACATGGGGAGAGCGTACTTTGTGTAGGGAGAGTCCCTTAGCTACATTGGGAGAGCGTACTTTGTGTAGGGAGAGTCCCCCCAGTGACATTGGGAGAGCGTACTTTGTGTAGGGAGAGTCCCTTAGTGACATTGGGAGAGCGTACTTTGTGTAGGGAGAGTCCCTCTGTGACATTGGGAGAGCGTACTTTGTGTAGGGAGAGTCCCTCAGTGAAAGGGGGAGAGCGTAATTTGTGTAGGGAGAGTCCCTCAGTGACATGGGGAGAGCGTACTTTGTGTAAGGAGACTCCCCTCAGTGACATGGGGAGAGCGTACTTTGTGTAGGGAGAGTCCCTCAGTGACATTGGGAGAGCGTACTTTGTGTAGGGAGAGTCCCCTCAGTGACATGGGGAGAGCGTACTTTGTGTAGGGAGAGTCCCTCAGTGACAAGGGAAGAGCGTACTTTGTGTAGGGAGAGTCCCCTCACTGACATGGGGAGAGCGTACTTTGTGCAGGGAGAGTATCTCAGTGACATTGGGAGAGCGTACTTTGTGTAGGGAGAGTCCCTTATTGATATTGGGAGAGCGTACTTTGTGTAGGGAGAGTCCCTCAGTGACATGCAGAGAGCGTACTTTGTGTACGGAGAGTCCCTCAGTGACATGGGGAGAGCGTAGTTTGTGTAGGGGGAGTCCCCTCAGTGACATGGGAAGAGCGTACTTTGTGTAGGGAGAGTCCCCTCAGTGACATGGGGAGAGCGTACTTTGTGTAGGGAGAGTCCCTCAGTGACATGGGTGAGCGTACTTTGGGTAGGGAGAGTCCCTCTGTGACATTGAGAGAGCGTACTTTGTGTAGGGAGAGTCCCCTCAGTGACATTGAGAGAGCGTACTTTGTGTAGGGAGATTCCCCTCAGTGACATGGGGAGAGCGTACTTTGTGTAGGGAGAGTCCCTGAGTGACATGGGGAGAGCGTACTTTTTGTAGGGAGTGTCCCTCAGCTACATTGGGAGAGCGTACTTTGTGTAGGGAGAGTCCCTCAGCTACATTGGGAGAGCGTACTTTGTGTAGGGGGAGTCCCTCAGTGACATGGGGAGAGCGTACTTTGTGTAGGGAGAGTCCCCTCAGTGACATGGGGAGAGCGTACTTTCTTTATGGACAGTCCCCTCAGTGACATTGGGAGAGCGTACTTTGTGTAGGGAGAGTCCCTCAGTGACATTGGGAGAGCGTACTTTGTGTAAGGAGAGTCCCTCAGTGACATGGGGAGAGCGTACTTTGTGTAGTGGGAGTCCCTCAGTGACATCGGGAGAGCGTACTTTGTGTAGGGAGAGTCCCTCAGTGACATGGGGAGAGCGTACTTTGTGTAGGGAGAGTCCCTCAGTGACATCGGGAGAGCGTACTTTGTGTAGGGAGAGTCCCCTCAGTGACATTGGGAGAGCGTACTTTGTGTAGGGAGAGTCCCTTAGTGACATCGGGAGAGCGTACTTTGTGTAGGGAGAGTCCCTCTGTTACATTGGGAGAGCGTACTTTGTGTAGGGAGAGTCCCCTCAGTGACATGGGGAGAGCGTACTTTGTGTAGGGAGAGTCCCCTCAGTGACATGGGGAGAGCGTACTTTGTGTAGGGAGAGTCCCTCAGTGACATGGGGAGAGCGTACTTTGTGTAAGGAGAGTTCCGTCAGTGACATGGGGAGAGCGTACTTTGTGTAGGGAGAGTCTCTCAGTGACATCGGGAGAGCGTACTTTGTGTAGGGAGAGTCCCCTAAGTGACATGGGGAGAGCGTACTTTGTGTAGGGAGAGTCCCTCAGTGACATGGGGAGAGCGTACTTTGTGTAGGGAGAGTCCCCTCAGTGACATGGGGAGAGCGTACTTTGTGCAGCGAGAGTCCCTCAGTGACATTGGTAGAGCGTACTTTGTGTAGGGAGAGTCCCTCAGTGATATTGGGAGAGCGTACTTTGTGTAGGAAGAGTCCCTCAGTGACATGGGGAGAGCGTACTTTGTGTAAGGAGAGTCCCCTCAGTGACTTGGGGAGAGCGTACTTTGTGTAGGGAGAGTCCCTTCAGTGACATGGGGAGAGCGTACTTTGTGTAGGGAGAGTCCCTCAGTGACATGGGAGAGCGTACTTTGTGTAGGGAGAGTCCCTCAGTGACATTGGGAGAGCGTACTTTGTGTAGGGAGAGTCCCGTCAGTGACATTGGGAGAGCGTACTTTGTGCAGGGAGAGTCCCCTCAGTGACATGGGGAGAGCGTACTTTGAATAGGGAGAGTCCCCCAGTGACATGGGGAGAGCGTACTTTGTGTAGGGAGAGTCCCTTAGCTACATTGGGAGAGCGTACTTTGTGTAGGGAGAGTCCCCCCAGTGACATTGGGAGAGCGTACTTTGTGTAGGGAGAGTCCCTTAGTGACATTGGGAGAGCGTACTTTGTGTAGGGAGAGTCCCTCTGTGACATTGGGAGAGCGTACTTTGTGTAGGGAGAGTCCCTCAGTGAAAGGGGGAGAGCGTAATTTGTGTAGGGAGAGTCCCTCAGTGACATGGGGAGAGCGTACTTTGAATAGGGAGAGTCCCCCAGTGACATGGGGAGAGCGTACTTTGTGTAGGGAGAGTCCCCTCAGTGACATGGGGAGAGCGTACTTTGTGTAGGGAGAGTCCCTCAGTGACATGGGGAGAGCGTACTTTGTGTAAGGAGAGTTCCGTCAGTGACATGGGGAGAGCGTACTTTGTGTAGGGAGAGTCCCTCAGTGACATCGGGAGAGCGTACTTTGTGTAGGGAGAGTCCCCTCAGTGACATGGGGAGAGCGTACTTTGTGTAGGGAGAGTCCCTCAGTGACATGGGGAGAGCGTACTTTGTGTAGGGAGAGTCCCCTCAGTGACATGGGGAGAGCGTACTTTGTGCAGCGAGAGTCCCTCAGTGACATTGGTAGAGCGTACTTTGTGTAGGGAGAGTCCCTCAGTGATATTGGGAGAGCGTACTTTGTGTAGGAAGAGTCCCTCAGTGACATGGGGAGAGCGTACTTTGTGTAGGGAGAGTCCCCTCAGTGACATGGGGAGAGCGTACTTTGTTTATGGAGAGTCCCCTCAGTGACATTAGGAGAGCGTACTTTGTGTAGGGAGAGTCCCTCAGTGACATTGGGAGAGCGTACTTTGTGTAAGGAGAGTCCCTCAGTGACATGGGGAGAGCGTACTTTGTGTAGTGGGAGTCCCTCAGTGACATCGGGAGAGCGTACTTTGTGTAGGGAGAGTCCCTCAGTGACATGGGGAGAGCGTACTTTGTGTAGGGAGAGTCCCCTCAGTGACATTGGGAGAGCGTACTTTGTGTAGGGAGAGTCCCTTAGTGACATCGGGAGAGCGTACTTTGTGTAGGGAGAGTCCCTCTGTTACATTGGGAGAGCGTACTTTGTGTAGGAAGAGTCCCCTCAGTGACATGGGGAGATCGTACTTTGTGTAGGGAGAGTCCCCTCAGTGACATGGGGAGAGCGTACTTTGTGTAGGGAGAGTCCCCTCAGTGACATTGGGAGAGCGTACTTTGTGCAGGGAGAGTCCCCTCAGTGACATGGGGAGAGCGTACTTTGTGTAGGGAGAGTCCCCTCAGTGACATTGGGAGAGCGTACTTTGTGCAGGGAGAGTCCCCTCAGTGATATGGGGAGAGCGTACTTTGAATAGGGAGAGTCCCCCAGTGACATGGGGAGAGCGTACTTTGTGTAGGGAGAGTCCCTTAGCTACATTGGGAGAGCGTACTTTGTGTAGGGAGAGTCCCCCCAGTGACATGGGGAGAGCGTACTTTGTGTACGGAGAGTCCCCTCAGTGACATGGGGAGAGCGTACTTTGTGTAGGGAGAGTCCCCTCAGTGACATGGGGAGAGCGTACTTTGTGTAGGGAGAGTCCCCTCAGTGACATTGGGAGAGCGTACTTTGTGTAGGGAGAGTCCCTCAGTTACATGGGGAGAGCGTACTTTTTGTAGGGAGAGTCCCTCAGTGACATCGGGAGAGCGTACTTTGTGTAGGGAGAGTCCCTCAGTGACATGGGGAGAGCGTACTTTGTGTAGGGAGAGTCCCTGAGTGACATCGGGAGAGCGTACTTTGTGTAGGGAGAGTCCCCTCAGTGACATTGGGAGAGCGTACTTTGTGTAGGGAGAGTCCCTTAGTGACATCGGGAGAGCGTACTTTGTGTAGGGAGAGTCCCTCTGTTACATTGGGAGAGCGTACTTTGTGTAGGGAGAGTCCCCTCAGTGACATGGGGAGAGCGTACTTTGTGTAGGGAGAGTCCCTCAGTTACATGGGGAGAGCGTACTTTGTGTAGGGAGAGTCCCTCAGTTACATCGGGAGAGCGTACTTTGTGTAGGGAGAGTCTCCTCAGTGACATGGGGAGAGCGTACTTTGTGTAGGGAGAGTCCCTCAGTGACATTGGGAGAGCGTACTTTTTGTAAGGAGAGTCCCGTCAGTGACATTGGGAGAGCGTACTTTGTGTAGGGAGAGTCCCCTCAGTGACATGGGGAGAGCGTACTTTGTGTAGGGAGAGTCCCTCAGTGACATGGGGAGAGCGTACTTTGTTTAGGGAGAGTCCCTCAGTGACATGGGGAGAGCGTACTTTTTGTAGGGAGAGTCCCCTCAGTGACATGGGGAGAGCGTACTTTGTGTAGGGAGAGTCCCTCAGTGACATGGGGAGAGCGTACTTTGTTTAGGGAGAGTCCCTCAGTGACATGGGGAGAGCGTACTTTTTGTAGGGAGAGTCCCTCAGTGACATGGGGAGAGCGTACTTTGTGTAGGGAGAGTCCCTCAGTGACATCGGGAGAGCGTACTTTGTGTAGGGAGCGTCTTCTATAGGGATAACCTTTGACTTTCCTTTTTATGTATTCTTTACTTAACAAACACCATTTGTTTGTTTGTATACTATCTAACTTATATAGGGATAAGTAGTTCTTTTTAATCTTTTAAATAGTTGTAATAACTATTTAAAATTCTTACTTTTTACCTCATGGTATGTACTTCATACCATGAGGTATAGTGATGGATGGATTTGTCACTTCATTCCCGTTAGACAATTAATTTATGCATTAAATCTGCATTAAATGTGAAATAAACAGGTTCTACCCTGGCTCCCCTACTAGGTTTGGTTTTGTCCACAAAGTCGTGCTATTGTTTTATGTTCACATATGTGGTGGGAGGGGGTGAGACAAAGTGGCAAAACATGTTTACAAAATGGCGTCAGTTGTGTCGAGCCCGACGGAAAGATTGTCAAGGCGGGTCAGTTTCGTTCCTTTTGCTCCATCTTTGATCAAAATACACTAACAGGAAATGTGTTCAAGAATAAGGAATGCTCGAGGGGAAAGAAATGGGTTTTAAAGTCTTAAACGTGACGATGTCTCCTATTTGGACGACGAGTAATCGATCAGTCGTAGCAAGAGTGCACAAAACGAACTATTCGGAATGAACGCTTTATTGTCTGGGGAAAGGACAGCACTTCATGGAATAATTACCACAGACCATGAGGTAGCTCGAAGGAGCCTTTGATTATTTATTGTTCCTGAAAAGCCCCACTGAGGAGGTTCAATAAAATATGTATGTATATGCGTATGTTTGTTTGTGTGAAACAATGAAACTGCATGTTTAAAAATAATACAGTCCGGCAGCTTTCCTTCCTCTACTTTGCCAATCAAGAACGTGAAATGACTCTTTTTCACGTTTTCTTGAAGACGCAAGTGTTCAACGGCAGAATTACATGGAGAAATTCAAATTCACTTTTTACTGGCTCCGTCCTCGGCGTCGTCCTCGGCGTCGTCGTCGTCGTGTTTTCGTAAGCTCCGTATTGTATCAATAAAAAATGAGAAGCGGCATTTAAGTCTTAAGTCATTACGATTGTAAGAGGACCTTGGTGAGAAGAACACGTACGATAGTTTATTGTTTAGCAATTTAGGATTTCTTGTACCATTGATTTTCATCCTACAGGTATCCGTCTGGACTGGGAAACATACAACATCGATCCTGACGATGACCAGTTCCTGGACTTGTTGGTGTTCGTGGGCGATTCGCTTCCAGTCTTTAGTAATGGCCAGGAAGTGGAACCAGTCGTCCAGGAAGATGATTATTACCAAGAAGAAAAACCTCTTATTCAAGTTAGACTAAGAGAGCACGAAGGAGTTCGCGCCAATAGACCTTTTGACGTCACACCTTATCAGCAGGTGTGGTCATCAGCAAATGACGTCATATACTTAGTCATGTTATGAAATCATAATATCCTGTGATATAATACTTTCCGGCAAAAGGAATGATTTTGTTGTATTAAAGTGCAACTGAAGTCTTTTTATAGGGTATTTTTTCAAAATTTATGAAGTCTTTGGAGCAACAATCCGAAAAAATGTTTCAAATTGGTTGAATTCCCGAGTTTTAGTGAGTGTTTAAAAGACACAATTTTCGCCATATTTGCGACAAATCCCAAGAAACCGAGGTCTTTCCAGGGAGCCTGGATTGAGTCAATTGCGACGTCTTCTGAGGGACGACACTCTTGGTTCGTAGATACAAATTTTAACATATTTTTAGCGTTCATACAGAGGAATATTTTGTTTGAAAACCGTCGTCGAGGAAGCACCGCTACAGAAAATCTTTGTGAAGCTCAGGAAGCCACGTCACTCAACCCAGGTACCAAGAATGAAAAAAAAACTTCGGAATTCGGGACTGCCGGGAAATTTAAACTTATGCTAAAAATAGGGAATTCGACTAGTGTGGAAAGTTTTTTCGAATTGTTGCTTCAAAGATCACATGGATTTTGAAAAAATACGGTATAAAAAGGTTTCAGTTGCATTTAAAGAAAGTAACTGAATGGGGCGGGCTGTGTGTTGCTCCTGTCGGTTTATTCAGCTGTGTGACGTATTTTCAATCATTTTACGTCTGCAACTGAAGTATTCTTTTGTGTGCACTGTGAAAAGAACAATCGTTTTGTTATTAGCTTGCTGTTACCGAGAATTCGGGAGACAACAAGTTGGCACAATGATATTAATTTTATTTTTGATTGGTTTAAATAATATGTTAGGAATGAGCGCTGTGAGTAAGTAGGTAGGTGGGTAAATATGTTTTGAACTTGAAGTACCCTTACACGTGTGAAGATATCAGCGTTATGAGTGGTGTATTTGTTAGGAAAACACTCGTTTTTACGGAAGAAATACGTGTCATTTACCGGGCGGATGGTCCGTATGGCACACCTTTTTCCAATACGGACCGATCTAGCCCGGTAAATAACTTATTCATTTTTTTTTTGGATGTCTTCTTTTTAAAGCAAGGAAAGAGATGGGAAACTGGTACAGCAGGGAAAGAATCCGGCCCCGTGGGCCAAACCGCAAAACGCTGGACCGGTGACGCGCGCGTGATTAGCCAATCAAATTGGAAGATTTAGGATTCCGGCCCGCTCACATGTTTGAGAAAAAAATAAATGTTTTTTTTATTGTCAGTGTTATTATTAGAACCTCCGTCAGCTTTTTGTTCATTTGCTACGTCTCATGTGTAAGAGATTAAGAATTCAGAATTTCGTTGTATTATTTCGGTTTCCAGGTTATTCCTGCCAAAGGTCACGGCATCATTAAAGTATCGTTCCACCCATATACCGATAGTCCTTCTGGTCAGCTGTGTTCTGCTTACGCCGCTGCATTTATGAGCTTAGAATGTGAGGCAAGTAGCTAAGGTTTCTTGCTTTTACGCTCTTATTTTCACCGATAGCTACAGTTTGAACACATTGCTAGGGCAGTTAATAAGGACAAATACCAATAGAGCAATGTTTTGGCTTTCCAGAACCTGAAAGTTCCAGGGCGTGTGGATCGCGTTGATGGGATGGAAACAGAACCTTTTCGCCTGAACATGACTGCTAACATTGACCCAGCCTTGTAAGTTGTGCACATATGCATTACTCCCTTGTCCGTTTTCTTGACTAAAGAATTTAAAACTATTCATGAACTTTGTTTTGTGAAGTATATGTTGTGAACCAAGCAACACGGTTGATTCACAGATCAAAGTCAAAATCACTTTGTATAGTAGGCAAAACAGTACCAATACCAGTACAGTACTGTTCAGTAGCGTTCCAAAGAATGGTCACACTGCATGGTTTGATCCACAGATAAAAAAGTTAGAACCACACCGTATAGTAAAACAAACAGCACACACAGTACATTCCTGTTCAGTAGCTTTCCAAAGAATGTTTACACTTTATTGTAGTCAGGTGAATTCTTGATTTCAGGCTTTCTGTTGAAATGGAGGAGGATAAAGGCAGTGCTTTCATCATGGCGGCTTCTGATCTGGTCAGTGATATTTTTTTCCATTTCAGAGTTGTTTGGCTTGTCTTCCTTTTTTATCCCTGTCATATTTGGAGACCCCCCCCCCCCCCCCCCCACAAAACCTTATTTGGTTGATGCTTACCTAAGGAAGGTGATATCAATGTCGACGCGCTAGGAAAATATGGTTCTCACTTATGATAACAGCCTGATAACGTACTTGGAGTATTTCGGGCCCAAAGATAGATAGCAGTCTCAAGATGAGTTACTGAACCACGAAAAAATAAAAGGGCTAAGAAGGAAACATATTCAAAAGTCTCAAAAATTGACTAGTGTTCCTATCAGATCTTCAAGGCTAGCCAGTGCAGACTACTCTAGCAAATCCATTGTGACTTATACAAAGATGACTATATTAAATGAGTTGATGGCTGGGTGTTTACTGCCGCAAGACAATAGAAGGAGCTTGCTTTATAAACTCATTTTAGCACCAGCCTCTTTAGAATGTATCCTCTTTACATATTGTGATTTTGATTCGTAATTGAAAGTTTGTATTTATGCAGCTGCGTGGGGAAACTTCCTGTGTTCACCGGTTTGTCTTGAGTAACACCACAGAAACACCGCTGACCATGATGTTCACCGTGGATACTCCATTCCAAATTGTATCCAGTGAACCACCTTCATCGGCCAAGGCAACTAGGCCCCAGACTTCTGGTAGAGTCACTATAAAACCTACAAAGACGATAGAGGTGAGAGGTTTTTGGATGGGGTAAGGGAAGGGTAGGTGGAAAAATTTCTATGCATCTTGCAAGGGGGGGTAGGTTGAGAAATTTCTATGCATCTTGCAAGGGAGGGGTAGGTAGAGAAATTTCTATGCATCTTGCAAGGGTGGGGTAGGTAGAGAAATTTCTATGCATCTTGCAAGGGTGGGTTAGGTGGAGAAATTTCCTTGCGTCTTGCGAGTTACAAGGGACCGTTCATTTTTTACGAGAAAGGGGGGAGGTGGTGGGATGGGGGGGCTTCGAAAAAAACGACTTTCGAGGGGGCCATCCCAAAAAAAAATAGTGAAAGGGGGGGTCAGCTGAAATATTTTCGCAGTACTTTGAGTACAGTACTAGTTTGAGCTAGTTATTTAGCTTTTGTCAGGAGCCCATGGGCTCCTGCTTTTGTGGTATATACTAAACCAATTATTCACCTCAGTGTCGGTGAAAGTTGTGGATATTTACCTCCACTTCGGTGAATAATTGTTAACTATACCGAGATGTGAAAGTTGCTATATTAATTCTTAACACCCCGCGTCTGGTTTGTTAATGTGGTGATTATGATTACTCTTTTCTTTCATTTTAGATTAAAGTTGGATTCTGGCTTTCTGAGGAGCTCATTCGCAAAGTAAACGATAAAACACCAAATGAAGAACAAGACGACGGTGTTGTGTTAAGGATTCCAAGCGACGGCGACAGAAAATTGCTGTTTAGACGGGACCTCAAAGTGCTATTCTCGAATGGTACCAGTCAGGTAGGCTTACAGGAAGCGCTTTTGAGGCAACATACTGAATCTCCCAGTATTAAATACCACCACCTGACGACAGTTAACTCACTTGTCTCTGATGATGACCTCTGCTCAGGTTATCGAAACGTCAGTCAGCGTCATCAACAAAAGTCCTCCACAATCGAACTCCACAATCAACTGTCCCAATATGCTTAGGTGAGAACAGCAACCAGAGGGACTGAAGGAAATTTGTTGAAGCCCTATGAGTCACTTGGCCTTTAAAGGGTGACGAAGAAGATGATGATGAGGGTGATGATGATAATGATGGTGACAATGGTGATGATGGTGATGATGGTGATGATGATGACAGTGATGATGGTGATGGTTATGATAATGATAATACTGGTGATGTCGATAACGATGGTGATGGAGATGATAATGATGATGGTGATGATACTGATGATAGTGATGATGGTGTTAATGGGGATGGTGATAATGATGATGCTGATAATAATGATTATGGTGATGATTATGATAATGATGATGATAGTGATGATGGTGACGATGACGAATAACACTTCTTTTGCTTGCAGTGAAGTATGTTTTTACATCCTTTTTTCCTTTCTCAGTTAATTCCCTTGACTGCTTGTGTTGCGGTGCCCACTCTTCGACTGTCTCATGACATTCTGGACTTTGGCACATGCCTCGTTGGTCAGTCCATTGAGATGCACGTTACTCTTAAAAACCCATCCCAGTCTGCATCTGTTTGGATGGCGAAGAAAGGTAACAAAACAAATTGTTATATACCTAGACATTCACTCACCGAATTGAGCACTGTGATTGGTTGATTTTTGGTCACGTGCCCCTGATCAAATTCAAATGTATCCCGACCGGGATGCAATTGCGCAGTTGTTGCCCGCGCTCAAGTTGAACCGTCTTCGTTTGTTTGTTTTTGCGAAAGGAAAGTCTAAATATATAACAAAGCACTTAATGTCTGGTCCCTCGAGAAACTTGTTAGTTTTGTTTTCCCAAGAGTCCTGATGTTTTCCCCAGACGAAGTCTTTTTTTAGCTCTATTTCTCGAATCGACTTCCGGTAGTGGAATCGTCATGGCCTCAGTATAGTCGATTCGGCTCAGGTCGAATGTATTGGACATGTGTGGCCGATCAACTGAGGATCAAAGTCCATGCTTTTTTTTAGATTTGCAAGTTTGTACCGTGTCAACTACTATATTTTATGTTTTTCAGATCCTCGTTGTCCATCAGTTAGTCAAGACGTTTTTGCTGTCAGTCCAATTGAAGGATTTCTGGAGGCTTGCACGACACTTGTATCCGAGACAAAGGCACTCCTCAAGATCACATTCACAGCCAAGTAAGCTGTTTTCGTGGACCTTTTTATACCAAACGTATTTAATGTTGTTGTACCAAGCGGTCAGCTAACCTCGTTACCTTCATTTCTAATCGTCAATGTGCCTGTCTCGTTTTAGGCACAATGTGGAGTATGAGTGCACACTGTTGGTCAGCGGTCAACTTCAAGAAGAGGAACAGAGACTGGTGATAAGAGGCCGGGGATCTTACGATCAAAAACACGAGCGCCTAGTGAATGTTATCACAAGCACGTGACTGTGCAATACGGCTTCAAAAGTAATGGTTTAAAATTGGCCAGATTGTATGCCTAACAAAAATCTTTTTGTAGGCAAGAGAACGTAAGGTAGTTAATTTCATAGACGATTCCTGAATTTTCCCGTGTGAGTTATTTGTCAGCCTCTGGAATAGCATGTTGCCCAGTAATAGATGATTAAGACGAACACAGCTTAAGCTGTCGTTTTAGTGTATGGTTTAGTACACAGTCAGAAGTGAACATGGTATGGCATCGTAATGTTTAGCACTATAGACTGTGGGCCTAGGCTATTTTGATGCAGAGAAAAGTGTAAGGGAAGAGGAGATCAAAACGTCGTAATGTGATAAGCACATCATAGCTGTTTTTTTCGACGGTGCTTTTAGTGTTTTATATGTATTCAATTGCTTCATTATCAGCACTGCCAATGTATGTCATATTTAAGAGACAGAAACGATCTTGACTGGACTATGTTCGTTTTTAACAAAAGATTGCTGTGGCGATTATTGTTTTTGCTATATATTTGGCTTTTTATTGCTTGTGAATAATTTAGCACCTCAGCGACTCTCTGCTTGTATACATTGTAAATAGTGTCCTTGCTGGAATAAAGGTCCCGTACTTTAGTCTCCGAGCTTGAGATTCAAAATTACGACACTGCTGTGAGCAGGACAAGGTACTCCTGAAAAATTGCCATCTTTCATCATGTATTTGCTCTGAGGGAGGGCTACTTTGATAAGTTCTTCTTTAATCCACTTTGTTCCTCTGTGAAACAGAACGCTTTAACAAGAACTTGCCACCCGACCCTGTTTTGTGAAGTCTTTTTACGACACCCCACTTTAGGCCGTCTCTCCTTCTACTCTGCCAACCTCGCCCGCCGCCTTGTTTGACGGGTTCTCTCTCCTGCGCTTGCACTTCACTCTGGGACCGTCTTGGCTAGCTTCACAACTTATGTTTGTACCTGCCCCCTTTATTACTTAAAAGTACAAATAGTCTTTCCATTTGTACATAAGAATGTTCAAATAGGCGTAGACAATTTCATTGTCGAACAGACACAAAATTTACAACTTCGTCCTTCGTGCAAGTGATCTCCAAAATTTGAAATCTCGTAACAAGGTCGGCCCAAGGTGAAATACAACCAAGGTACTGGTACGCAGGTACGGGTTGTTACTTATTGATACGCAGTCATCAAATGCAAACTAGAGGTGAGTTGGACTTAAGGTAAACATCTCGTTTACCATCGAAACTGCGTAATATGAAAAAAAAATCAGTTCAAAGAATAGTTGACTTGTCCTCAGGGCCCGTTTTTATCGAAAGGTCGGGTAAGTAAATGACCGCGATGTTTTGCAAAGGGGACTTACAATTCTCCTCGTTTTCAAAATTGAGTAATAAAATTATAGGCTGTCTTGCTAACTGAGCTAATTTGTTAAGAACTACAAAAACATTCGCTAAACTCCTACTTAGATTGGAGGTTCGGTCCCTTAACGTTATCGGTATTTTCGAGAAACGGGTGCCAGGTCCTTCATTGTTAAGAGGAATCTTTGCTTGACAATTTCTTTTCAAGTGCGGGCCGTGACGTAAGCAGCTTAGAGCGCCAAACTTCGGCCGCTCCAAAAGCACTGCGCATGGTTGAGGACTCGGTGCGTGGTAACATCGCTCTGATAATTCCCGCCTTTACTTGATTTCTGATACTGCCTGTGAGAATTGGTGCCGAGGCCACTCTCTTCGGGTCTTGGCGGCGCGAATGTCGAAGTGTGGAAAGGCTCTGGGTCGTGCGAGGTCGATGCTTTCCTGAACAAAAAAGAAAACAAAAATTAAACATGTTTATAAAGACTTAATGTGATGCAAATCAGGAATAGGCCCAAGCCCCTTACCAGCTCGGTCAAGTTTGATGGGTGTGGCTCAAGCTGGAACTTTGAACGACGATTTCGGTGGAGTTCGAAAAAACGTTTTGGAACAGCTATCTACTATTGATGTACATACTAGAACAACAAAAAAAAAAACAGAAGACGATATAGACAGTTAAATCGCAGAGGTCATGGGTTCGAGTCCCGTTCAGGCCTGATTTTTTTCAGGCTTTAATTTCACAGCTGCTTAAGTTGTGTACATAACTGCGACGATCAATTAATGTCATTACATATTACTCCGTAGTTCGAATATATGGACTTTCATATATTCATTTGCATCATTCTTCTCCATCTACGGGTATATTACGAACTCACAATATGATCAGCTCCCAGTTGGCTTGATAGCTCAGTTGGTAGAGCACTGCTCCGGTATCGTAGAGGTCATGGGTTCGAATCGCGTTCAGGCCTGTGTTTTTTTCAGACTCTAATTTCACAGCCGATTAAGGTGTGTACACAACTGCGATGATCAATTAATGTCATTACATATTAATCCGCAGTTCAAGTATATGGACTTTCATATATTCATTTGCATAGACAGTTTACGTTGACCTCAAACTGAAATGAAGGTGTCACTTACTTTCCTCAGGAGACAGTCTCTTAGGAACTGGGGGTCCTCCGTGGATTTCAAGGCTGGAAAAAATAGGATGTTCTTATAAACTTCTAAAAACATAACATATGATAGTGTTGAAATCAAACTGGTAAAACAAGCATGGCCTGCACATAGAAAAAAACGTAAGACTCGCAATGGCGACGAGCGAGGGAGCTCGAATCTTGGCCAAAACGGTTGGGACTCTTTTTCGGAGGGAGGAGAGGGAGAAGTGTATTTTACACTGTTAAGTGACCCAAACTCTTTTCAATATATTTTGTATTTATTTCGTCTGAAGGTGCTATATGGGGAAAGTTAATAGAAAACTCTGTCTTCCTCCCATGAGCACTTCAGTGGTGGTTAAGGGGTGAATGAAACTAAATTAATGTTACAACTGACCTTGCAGATGGTAATCCAACTAATTTGGTCTGCCTCCAGTCATCCATAAACTCCATGGCGATTTTGCCGTTGCTTAGGTTACCGATGAGAGAGTCGAACAATCCAGGTGTGTTCCTACACGCCTGCAACATCAATCGAGCAGCGGTCCGATCAAACGACAGATAGCCGAGTGCTACCGCGGCGCTACTCCGAACTTCCTCGTTTTGCGACGACAGGTTGGTAAGAAGGACTTCTACTGAACCTAAGCACGAAAAGCGTAATGAATAAGGCTCAATAAAAAAGAATTTTATTTCCTAATTGCTTTAGTATTTTTAGTATGTTTTTAGTATTTTTTCTTGTAATTAATTAGTTATAAATAATTAGGACTTTGTGACGGAAAAGCCCTGCCAACCGAGTCCCAATAAATGTATGTATGTAATTCGGACAATGAATTATTTAAAGAGAACTTCTGTTTTACTGTCAAAAACAAGAAACCGTAACAGCGCTTGCTTTGTTCAAAGTAAATTCACGTGACCCCCCTCTTACCCATCCCCCCAAATCCCACCCGACCACTCCCCCCTTCCTCGCAAGAAATGAACGGTCCCTTTGATATCTCAGTTACCTGATGGAGTTTAAAGCGGTTTATTTAGACTTGTTTTTAAGAACCACGTGGGTTCGGTTATGTCCATTCTTGACTTTCACGGCGTTTATTTCGCTTTCCTAGTATATCTATTATTTATATGTTTGCCTACAGTAAGTAGAATGTTTGTACATATTAATTTGATTTCAGATCAAATAAAATTGCTGTTATACAATTGCGAGTTATTATTCGGTTTGGTTTCTTCATTTTCTTTCGGAACAAAGGCTAAAAACGTCCTATTAATGACTGCCCTTTCCAAATAGCACACGATCTATATGTTAAATGCTAACGGCAACCTCTAAAATCAGTGAGTTGCCATTTTATCGACGTAAGTTAACAATTCAAAAGGTCGTTCAAGATTATATTTTGCACTACGAAAAAAACGAAAATTAGAAAATCTAAGTTATCAAGGTAGGTTATTAAATGTGTGAAAATGAAACCATGGAGAGAGGTTTCCATGTGGAAATCCACTGAGTGCTACTGTACAATGACACCGTTTGTCTACAAAAAGAAATAAAAGGAGGATAAACCATGTTGTACGTCCATTCTTGATGTGATTTTGATTTATCCCAATACAAACAATACTACAAGCCAATTGCCTACCCTGAAACAGGGTAGCAGCGAGGTTCAAAGTGAGCAAAGAGCGAAATAGGGGAAAAGGCCAACAAATCGGGCGAATCGCTGATAAAAAAACCTCTTTACCTGCAGTTATCAGAGCAGCAGGTACGCCTGCCCTGGTGTGTCCAAGACTAGCTGTCAGACTGGCTGCCAATATCTGTGTACTGTGCTGATCTGAACTCAACAACTCAACCAGTAACTCCACCCCGTGAGCGGTGAGTGTCACCTGATCCCTGTCAATCACTCGCGCTAAAATAATGATCTGAAAAGCCGCGTGGGCCTGGTACAACTGGTTCTTAGACTCCAGGAATTCCTGAAAGGAGCCCATAGAGATGCCGCCGGCGTGTTTAATGGCGTACTGTTGAGACGTGTTATTGTAAGCGAACGTGGCTAGCGCCATGCCGGCTTTGAGTCGAACCCCCTCTGACTCGTTAGATAAGTGATGAAGAAGCTCCTCTACACGGAACTTGGTCTGTTCTGTTAGAAGCTTCTGTGTTTGAGAGTTGTTTAGTACTATCTTTCCCAACGAAATAGCTACCTCAACCTAAGGAATGAAAAAATAAACAACAACAAAAAACGAAAACGTTACATTTATAAAAACCATTACTCTTACTGTAGGACAAGCAACTAATATATTCTATTACACAATTATTTTTTAGTAAAGAATCAGCTGGAACCATTACACCTCACTGGCTGTCGTAGTATAGCACATCGACAATTGAAAACAACCACATGGAAAACAAAAGTAGCAAATTATACAGAAACCCTTTGGCCCATAAGTCATCCAGGAATCTAGGGCAGCTGCGCAGTACATGCAAAGCCACGTTGAAACGTTTATAAGAATGCATGTTAAAATCCTCCTCTAAAATGTTCTTAGTTTTATTTACCACTCTGAAAGTGCACTTTTGCTAATCACGGCATCTTGGAACTTTTAAGTAAAACAAATTAAGCGCCTCAATCGCTTAAGTCACATTGTTAACAAACTAGGATATATGTTATTCGTGGAATCTCTATGCTAAACAAATTGAAGGCCTCAATTTTTTTTATCGTAAACAAAACTGAGAATCACTATTACAATAAAACTAATTCGTTTGCAAGTTTCTCGCTCGACTCTTGGCATACATCCAAATATATATTTTTTTTGGTTAAATGAAAATATATCATTAAGTTTGCTATAGGATTTCAAGAATTAAATCTACCTGAATGAGAGAGACTCTTGATGTACGTAACAGCTGAACAAGTGTTACAAGCGCTTCAGCATTACAAATTTCTTGTTGGGTTGACTTGTTATTCTGATGAGCCACACCCACACACAATATCCCAAGAACACGAATCACCATCATCAACACCTGAAATAAGACAGACGCTCATAAAATATTCTCAAACTCGTTCATAATTTATAAGGGTGAGACAAAGGAAATCAGGGACTGTAATGTGTTTGGAGATCCACTGAAACACGGCTTGTTTTTTGCATCGTTCATTTCTTCTTCAAAATAATTTCTTTCGAGAAGCTACGTCGAACCTCGCTATCTCGAACTAGGGTATCTCGAAATCCCAGCTATCTCGAACTCAAACTAATTTTCCTTGAATTGTTTTTTTTTTTCAGCCATTTGCCGTAGGTTGACTCGAACTATTTTTCGTTTCCCTTGAAATGTCCAGGTCATGCCCGGTGTAACAAAACTTATTTCTTTAGGGTTAGGTACATTGTTAAGAATGCTTTGAGTCCTTTGTTTTACGTCATTTGTGTGAATAAACTACATTACTGTATATCAAACACTCGATACATGCGTTTCATCGCAGATCAAAAACCGCTAATTTCGTCAAAAATACTCCGTTGAGCGTCGTACTTCAGCTCTCATCTGGGTGTTTGATATGTATAGGTAATCACATGATTTCGAGTGCAATTTGGGATAAATCAGCACGAGTAAATTTTTCAAAGGCTAACCAATTATTATGGGTTACTAAGGCTAACCAATTGATTTATCCCAAATTGCACGAGACAAATTATGTGATTACTTGTTAATAATATACATGCAAAAATTTAATTTCAACTTTCTGCACTCAATTTCAACTTTTTGCACTCAATTTCAATTTTCTGCACTGTCTGGGATTAATTGACGTGCTCTCAGCCAATGAGCATGCTGAAACTTTTGCATGTATATTACTAGGGAAAAAACACTACATGTACATCTCGAGTTTGATAACTCGATGGTTGCATAGCTGCTGCGTTTACCATTTCTTTTCTATCATAAGACTTCACAACTTCACAATCTGACATCACCATGCAACCCACAGGCAAATGGATCGCGCGTATTAGGCAATTATAGCGCGCGCTTTACCAAAGCTATGTTACAATGATTTCTTGTTCAAGTTTCAATTTCTACGTCTTCCATTCAAGAAGAATATCGGGAGACACAGATTGCATTTTACCAAACAAAATGCCAAAAATGGTTTTAAATTCACCGACTGAAAAAATCTGCTGTGTTTTCAAGGAAAATTAAACCTAACGGCCGAGGCAATTTGTAATACAAGAAGCAAACAGATGTCTCATTCATAGAAACAGTTTCTGCAGCCGATACATAAAATAGTTGAACGAATAAAACAAAATCTATCGACGGTTTTTTGTTACTAGATCGGCTCCTAGGAATAATAGTGTGATGTCTTTCCCTATTTGCACTTTGTACTCACAAGTAAGCGAAAGAACTCTGTACTTAAAAATCTACGTTCAGTTTTTTGTCGTTGTTGTTGCTGTTGTTGTTTAATGAAACCAACCTTTTCCGAAGTCTTGCCAGATCTTAGTAGTCTAACCAACGGTTGTACGCCTCCTCCGGCTACTATCTTATTCTGATTCTCGATATTTTCTGTAGCTAAAGCGATCATTGCCATTCCCGCAATGTACTGAAGCGTCTCTGATTTCAGCATCAACATGTCCACAAGAATATTAATGCCGATCATACTAGCAATACGTTGCTGCTGATGGCGAGTCATTCCCGCCAGAGCCCACAATGCACTAGCACCTGAGAAAAACAGATAAGCAAGTTGTCAATTTGCTTTTGCTTAAACGAAATGTCGTGAAGTTAATAAGGCTGTCTAATATATCCAAATTCAGCTAAAATTCAGACTTGCGGCGCCACCGCTGTTAGCTTTTCTGTCCGACTGCCAGAGTACACAAACCTTGTTCCTTGACTTCGATAGCCCACATCTTCAGAAGTCTTATCAGAGGTTTCTGTGCATCAGCGGCGTCTATCTCTTTCTGGGCCACTGGGTTATTTGCAGCTAGTGCCTCTAAAGCGCTAGCAGCCTTCACTTGGCAAACCGTTTTGGGGCTTTTTGCCAGTGTAACGAGTGGCTTGACTGCACCCTTAGCTACTACGAGATCTTGGTTCTCTCTGTGGTTCATAGACAGTGCACTCAAGCACGCTGCAGTGTTCGCTTGGAGATTCTTTGACTTGGCACCTAGTGATAAAAGACGATACCAGACCTGAAATATTCATTATAGAAATTTGGCTCAATTAAATAGTTTCCTGGTAAGAAAATCAAGTAAGAATGCCACTACAGTTTCGCATCTTGGATACTGTCGTGGTGATGAAACATGTACAACGCAGCTTAAATCCTTCTTAAAATATGGCTCATCTCCGGTGTAATATAATTTATTCACACAACTGACGTAAAACAAAGCATTTCCGTAAATATCGACCCGTTAATAGCGGCACAAGTTTAAAATTTCAATTTTGCTCAATTTTTACTCATTGATAACCCTAAATGAGTAGCCAAAAAAGCTGTACTTAGTTTTACCAAACACGGCTTCCTTTCGTAGAGATTCGAGAAAACTCGTTTTGCCCGATTTGGGAGGGTTGTCCAATACTGTCAACTAGACTCCATCAGGAAATTTGTTGTGTTCCATCGGAAAAGCGAAAGTCTATTACTGGACCGTTCATTTTTTAAGGGATAGGGGGGGGGGGGGGGGCTGGTGGGATTTGGGGGAGTGTCAGTGGGAAATTAAGTGACCCCCCCTCAGCTTGCCAATTTTTTCACATGACCCCCCCTCAAAAGGAATTTTTTGGGGGATGACCCCCCATGGCCACCTCGAAAAGATGTTTGTATTTCGTGAATAAAGCAGGAGAATTTCTCATCAATTTATGAAAACTTCGTACCACTTTTTCATCGCTTATTTTCGCTTGAACCCCCCTTTTTCTTCATTTTTTTTTGGGGTGGCCCCCCCTTTGAAGCCATTTTTTTTCGCGTGCCTCCCCAAATCCCACCAGCCCCCCTATTCCTTAAAAAATGAATGGTCCCTTAGGGAAAGAACACTAAAGTTGGCCTAACCGGAAATTAAAGTGGTGGTGGTAAAGTGGTAACCAATCCCACTTCCCAGTACTCAAATCCCATTCCCACTGACAGAATGTGGAAAAAATTTCCCAGTCCCAGTGACTTAAATTCCACTTTCCCATGACAAAACCCCACCAATTCCAATTTTCATTTTACCCCTTCAGGACCCTCAATAATACTTACTCAAAAGTTCTGTGAGAGTGTCAACAGCACCACTGGTTGCAATAGCAGTCTGGTTGTCATGGTTACCATCACAAAGCACTCTGAGTGCATTGACACAGTTAACGAGGACATGTTCAAGATCAGAGTCCAACAAATTCACTAGAGGAGCTATCCCACCTGAATAAAGCAACACAAAACCTAAAACACTGCAAGGAACTGTAGAGGAAACCATGTTGCATCAAGTTCTACTGTACCCTGTGAGATACACTTATTATTGGCTTATAGATAATAGACTTCTTAGATAATGGATAGATAATAGAAATAAGATAATAAATTTTTTAATAATTACTAATTGTCAAGTTTTCTTCTAGTGATTGCTTTGCTGCACAATTAGTCCTTTCACTCTTAAAGATCAAAGTTAACACTAATAGTCAAAATTAATGATGCAAATGTTTCCATTTGTAAAGTTACGTAGAAGTATGCAAGAATTTTTTACAGTTTATACCAACTCAAGCCACTGAGGCAAGCACTTACAGCAGTAGGTAATTAACGATACCCTTTACCAACCTCAAGTAGGTTATAATAAAATAATTTTATCTTATAGAATACAAAATTACAAAAAAAGACATAATTGGCTGGGTGAATTTAAGGTTTGATAAAAAAAAATTTATATCCTGGATCCATTTATCATTTTTACTGAAATATCACCTCACATTTTCTTTATATATACTAGTGGCATAGAGGTTGTAAGGTTCTGGGATAAAAGCTGGGTTCGTTAAAAACAGAAATAGTACATATATATAGCTTGTGGTTCAGAAGTCCACCAAGTAGAACTTACAATCAAATATCTGAAAATGACATTTCAGAAAAAAAAATCATAATTAAGCAATTTTTATTGACATTAAATGTAGATTTATACTGTACATACCTTCTTCAGCTATTCTCAGCTGGTTATAATCCAAACATGCCAGGTCACCCAGGATAACAGCAGCCCGAGAGTAAATCATGGGTAATGGTGACTGTAACAAGCTGATAATCACAGGAACAGCATCTGCCTTGGATACCTCAACTCTGACCTCTGGTTGTGTACCAATATTGCACAGTACTGATGCTGCAAGAGACTGAAGCTCCATATTGTCAAGTCTAAGGAGTGCAACAAGTGCAGGCACTCCATCTGAATATAAAATAGACTTCCAGTTGTTCTCAGATGCCACAGAGAGAACCTCCAAACACCTGACAGCACTGTGTTTCCTCTCCAGGTCTTCTGACTTCAGCATGCCAACAAGAAGTTCCCATACTGGGACATCAGAGTTCTTCCACTGAATGAAGTACTCAAGAATGTTTGTGTGGAAATGAAGGGAGGCTAAGTGCACCACTCCATTGCCTTCATTGTCTGTGGCTGTATATTCTGCATCCAGTTCAATCAGACACTTCAATGCATCAAGGGCACCACTAGATGCTGCCAACAGGATAGGGGTCGACTGCATGTCATCTGTTGACTTCAGTGCAAGCAGCTTGGGTTCGTGCTTGATCAGGTGATGGAGGCAATCCACATGGTTGAAGAATGCTGAATAATGGACAGGTGCCCATCCTTGACTGTCAAACATCATGACATCAGCTTTGTAAGAAACTAAACAAACTAAGCTGTCCAATGCACCACATCGTGCTGCAAGGTGTAAAGGGCTCACACCTTGAGATGAAATGTTGTTGTGCCGTCTCACATTCACATCAAATCCCATCACAACCATTTTAGTGATAATCTGTGGCCTGTTATACATGGCTGCATGGTGAATGAGTGACAGGCCAGAGGAATCTTGGGTTGTCAGACGAGAAGGCGGCAATCGTCTTGTCATGGTGTGAAAAATTGCAACCAATCCTCTTTGAGCAGCAACTTGTAAACCTGCTGGAATCTGCTTCAGTTTTACAGTTCTTTGGTAACCATACCTTTTCTTAAACTGTTCATGAATCTGAAGCTCATGCACAGGAAGTTTCTTTGGCTTAAGCTTTGCAATCTCATCGTAATGAGCATGTATCCACAATGGATGCTTAGGTGAGACAGGGTAGAAAGTCTCCAAACTGATATTCAAAGCAAAATAGGTTCTGCCATCAACTTCAACAGGAGTCATAGGGTAACTTTCTAGCATTACTGTATCAGAGCTCATAATCTTGTTAAAAGTATCAGTTGCCAGGTATTCTAAATTCTCATGCTCTGCTACAATTGCAGGTGAAATTTTCAGTGTAGAGGGAGTTTCACGGTCAATTGAAATTCCTCCATGTAGGTGAAAGTATTTGTCTGAGTTGTCAAAATTCTTGCATTGAAAATCTGGTCTCAGAATTAGTGGTGGAAACTCTCGTTCTGTTTTACATTCCTCAAAAGTGAATCGAGGAAGTAGTTTGTTTACATCTGGAACTTTACATCGCTTCTTTATTGCAATCAGAAATGGAACCATGAAGCTGATAAATTTTAGGAGGCATAGCTGTCGTTTGATGTCAGCTTTTAATGTTAATGTGTTTCTGATGAATTCTTGATGCACCCTTAATCTTCTTTCCAGCCTTTCATAGCTTTGGAGATCAATTTTGTCAGATTTGACAATACTGGAAATGTGATAGTCAGCATCTACTAGAAACATATTCTGATGTTGATTGATTGTGTTTTGACGTAGGGTTATCTTCAAGGCAAGCTCATCGACATGTTTCACGAAGTGCCTCTTTTCATCTATACTCACTAAATCATCCTTATTTTCAACGGGAAGTGACTCATATCCTTTGGATAATTCAGGATCTTTGCTCATGTCCAAAATCCCAGCTTCTGTCCACACGAGCTGTAAGCTTCTCCTCGTCTCCGGCTCACCAGTTGTAGTGTTTAAATTAACAGCCTGCCTCCATCGCTCAGCAAATTTCGTTCTTTTATCCTTTGGAAAGTAAGCACCATGCCACAAACTTTTCATCATGTAATCCACATTGGACATGATTTGACCAATACGGGTGTCGTTGTAAGCTGGAGGTATCTGGGAAGACGTACTACAATCGTAGTTTGCTTCTAACGAAATGGATGGAGTTTGATTTAGGATGTAAATACCGATTACTAATTCGCGAACGATTTGGTGCATTTCTCGAAGCTCTAACGCTTCGATTCCCTCCTCTTCCGGAATTAGAAACAGACAGTTGTTAAACTCGCTGGGAATTTGAATTCCCGCAATCAGGCCTCTAGGAGGCTCTACTGAAATTCTCGTGTCCTCAGTAGAGAGCAACCAGTCACTTGACGTGTAAGCCAGAGTTTCTTGAAGCTCGTAGCGTTCTATTTTGTCGAAATATGTAGCCGCAGCTCTTGCGGCAGTCATGGATGCCATAACATCCGATGAACTTGATCCTCGTCGGCGTCCCGAGATGTTAGAGTTCGAGGCGAACATTGTTTTTTTTTTAGTTGTACGAATTTCTACTTCATAAAGTTGCTATTCCCAACTGACAGCCTTAGGGCAGCTGCGGTAAGTTCAAAAGCGTCGTTGGCAGCAACTTACAAAAATACAGTTTGCATCTTACCAACGGACAACAACACGAAAACCACAAGAAGAGATGTCAGGAAGTCAGAGTCCGCCATATTTGAAGCGAACCAAAACTTCCCATAACAACCATAAACAAACAGCCGTAATTGGTACAAGCAATCAATATTGATTTTGTTTATCCACCTGTCTAAACGACTTTTGCTGTGAAGAATAAATTATGGAAGCTTGTTGAAGTAACCCGTCACACTGTGACATTCGATTCAACTTGTCACGCAAGAATTCTGTGTGAAAAAAGTCACACAATTCTACAGACCTAATACATACTAGGTCCAGTCCCCAAAAGTCATTTCATTCTAAGACATTTCGACTTCCACCAAAGGTTCCCAAGACGTATTCTAACTGAAGAGCCTCCATGGATCCACAGAAGAAAATACCATTTACATTTTTCAATTTGTCAAATGACAGTTTAGAGTCCTTCTTTCGTGTTTTTACTGCTCCTAAGTAGTTTTGTGTGAGTTTCTTCTCAACAATCAAGGCATCCCACTGACCATATTAGCAGAGAGAGGATCCAGAGAGCGGTTAAACCAATGAAAAGAAAACTGGCGCGGATTTCAATTCACCTCTCGCATTTTGTATAGTGTTCGAATAGAAAAAAAAATTTGAGCTAGCAGTTTGAATCCATACAGAAAGGTATTGCTATGCTACACTCTGTTTAGTCTGCTATATGGAGTAGTTTTTAAAAGTTGTAAAATTATGATAAAATGAAATTTTCATCCTACGGCATTCTGCGACCAGCTTTTAACTTGAGAACAAACTCCAGAAGTTGTTGGTTAGGTGTGACAATTAGCAGATAATGAACAACAGCAATGGTAGTATTAAAACTTTAATAAAAAAATATTTTATTGGTGGTACAAAGAAAAAACTCAGTCTGCATTGAAAGACAGCACCTCTCTCAAGCTGTTGATTTCGAAAGCAGCAAATTAGGTTCTCAAAATATGGAGTAACATTCAGTTGACTCTTCAAAGCTAAAACTTGATTGGTTAGGTTTTGCTTTACTGCGACACGTGATTGGCTCAAGTGTCTCGTACCACTTTTTCGACCAATCAGAAGAACGCGCACACGTTTTGCTGTTTTCGACAGTACAGCAGCTTTTCTGTCAGCTCTCTCAGACTGAATGTCGCTAAATTAATGAACTCTAGAACTTCACTTCTTTATTGTGATTTTCCCTGTTTTTACTAACAATAAATATAGCGAAAACTTGCACTTAAAAACTCTTATCTATTCAACTTTATCTGCGAAACCGCTTATCAAAGTAAATGCACCAACAATTGAAACGTGAATCAAGTGTTCTTTTCGAACTTGACGCTTCACAATGTACGGTTTTTAATCAACTGCTCAACAACGCAGTCATAACCGCCGTCCTTTTCTTGTCAACCTTTTGCAAGGTCAGTAATGGGGTGTATGATTTTCCGCAAGGCTCTATGATTCCTAATCGAAACTGTATATCATCAGCTGCAAAAACAAACTAGCCCAACGCTGCACAGCAGAAATTTTGAAGCGAACGCAGCACGCCTCAACTAATCTAAGTCATCATACACGCAAGAAAAATAGCCTTTCTATTTCTCTCCACGCATATTGACATTTCTTGAGTTAGACATTTTCATAACATTTTAAATGTGATATATTTATGTCTGAGGTTGATACCACGGCAATGATCCCAGTGTAAACCTTAAAAAGAGTGTGCTAAGATTCGAAGAATCAAGTGGAAAAATATTTAAGTCATCCACATAATAAAGTACCTAAAGAGCAGGCACCGCTCAGCGTTGTTTTCTCTTTCGTACACTAAAATATCTAGTTCCATTTGAAGTGACGTTTATTCTTCCATCATATCTCTGTCTCTGTTAGTTTCATCTTGAAGCTTTCACTGACGCATGAGCATAACGGTTTCTTGAGGTAACGCTGTACAAAAACATTGCATTTACCAGAGGGCATGCACTGCGAAACTCGTTCGTACCAGACGAAGAAGTCTTCGACTTCGGTAAAGGAGACGAAACCTCAGTTTTTTGTTGCTTTATCACATAGCTGATTCAGTGTGATTTTCACTCGCGGACGGCATGGTTCCTGTTGTCTTGTCAAAGTTGATGTACAAATGGTCGTCGTACATGGGCATGTTAATGTATTCCTGCAGGCAAGCAAATAGTACGGTCAGCATTAAGCACTCGTTGAGGTCAGTTGGCTTGAGGTGAATTGTGTGCTTGATGAGCCGTCAAAATTGATGTACATATTCTCTTCATAAATCCTCATGTTTAAGTATTCCTACAGAATAATAACAGAATAAAATAGAATAAACGCAGAAAGAAAACCGCATTGGTCCCTTAATGGAAAGTATTGCGGCAGAGAGCTTAGAAAATGCATTAACGACGTCAAAATAATGATTGTTAGCCTTCAAACTGATGCACATATTCTCTGAATAAACTCTCATGTTTAATAAAATCATGAAACTCTTTGGTCTATTTCATGAAAAAGCCTATTGACTTTAAAATCATGATTTTTAGCTTTCAAAATTGATGAACAGATGCCTTCCATAAATTGTCATGTGTAAGCATTCTTACGGAATTATAAACACAGAAAAAACTTCAACAGTATTTGAAGAGGGGAGACTAACGAGCTATGCGTTTTGCATTACCTGCCACTTACTGATTTATCAAGGGTAGTTAATAATATCTAGCGACCGGGTCCAGAGTATTACCAGGATGAGTGACCTTACCTTGTCATCACTGATCAGTTTACTGAGGTGCCGAGACAGCTCCAAGAATGTTGGTCTTCTCTGAGGGGCCACTTGCCAGCAGTCCAGCATGATAACGTACCTAGAAAAGATGGACATCCAGTAAACTATGAGTGCATTCAGTGAGTATCCAGACGCACGATGTCGAACTCACATAAACGTACTTTAACTCACATAAACGTCCTTAAACCCACATAAAACGTACTTAAACCCACATAAACGTACTTCAACCCACATAAACGTACTTAAACCCACATAAACGTACTTAAACCCACATAAACGTACCTAAACCCACATAAACGTACTTAAACCCACATAAACGTACTTAAACCTACATAAACGTACTTAAACCTACATAAACGTACTTAAGCCCACATAAACGTACTTAAACCTACATAAACGTACTTAAACCTACATAAACGTACTTAAACCTACATAAACGTACCTAAACCCACATAAACGTACTTAAACCCACATAAACGTACTTAAATCCACATAAACGTACTTAAACCCACATAAACGTACTTAAACCCACATAAACGTACTTACATCCACATAAACGTACTTAAATCCACATAAACGTACTTAAACCCACATAAACGTACTTAAACCCACATAAACGTACTTACATCCACATAAACGTACTTAAATCCACATAAACGTACTTAAACCCACATAAACGTACTTAAACCCACATAAACGTACTTCAACCCACATAAACGTACTTAAACCTACATAAACGTACTTAAATCCACATAAACGTACTTAAACCCACATAAACGTACTTAAACCCACATAAACGTACTTAAACCTACATAAACGTACCTAAACCCACATAAACGTACTTAAACCCACATAAACGTACTTAAACCTACATAAACGTACTTAAACCTACATAAACGTACTTAAATCCTACTCAAACCAATATTGTGGGGGTAGTAACCTTCAAAACGACAGCACCTTCTTTTTACCTTACGGATGGTATAGCTTATTTTATCAAATTGTTTAATAATCCCATTTTCTTGTGACTCAAACTAATACTACCTTCTGATACACCAGTCTACCGGGAGCAAGGAACGGTTTCTACTGTGGTTGAAATTTTGACGCAAAAATTTAGCGTGCTAACTGCGCACACTACAACAAACACGCATGGGTTTCTCGAACGGTCCGAAACCATAGGCGCTCAATAGTTTGAGATGAGCTTAAATACTGTACTTACAGTTCTTCTGAGCAGTGCTTGGGTTTATCCATTCGATAGCTGTCTTGCAGGAAATTTATGACTTCTTGAGAATTCATTCCCGGGTATGGAGAAGCACCTAAAAGGAAAGAAGAATTGTTACACAACAGTATTACTGTAATCAATTAAGGAACTTTAGATTCTACAGGAAACGTTTATGTTGCTGGGCTCTGAAAGCGGTAAAGATTCCATAAAGAAGGTTAAAAGGGGGTCCTGAAGGGGAACTACTAATCCCATTTCCCAGCCCATTTTTTTTTTTGAAATCTCAAATCCCATTACCACTGGCAGAATTCGGAAGAAAATTAGGAAAAAAATTCTCATTCCCTTCTCATTCACATTTATATGGTAACTGCCTGGAGAGTGGCTCTTGTACTAGGATTCACAGATCCCTAACACTGTAAACGTTTTGCATAAATACCATTCATTACTTTTGCAAGAACGTTATCTTCTCTACACCTAACCGTACCTAAAGTGACAATTTCCCAGAGGACAATTCCAAAGGACCACCTAAAAGGAACAGAAGCAAACATTTAAGTAACCCATTTTTTTTTTAAATTACAAATTATCGAACGAAGCGCATTCATTTAAAGGCGACATTGAACGCACATGCAGTTACCCTCTGTTGTACAATGCATATGAAGACGCTTGTTCAGCTATCACTCAACGAGTTGCTGATTTAGTGCTTAACGTCAATTCAAGTTACTGTGACATTTGACAAAGTTGGTAAACAAGATGTACAAATTGTGTAACTGGTATTCTTGATAAAATGTTTTAGAAATTCTTGGCCTTGTCCTGTGGTATTCACTTCCCGCGTATTTTGCTTTCAACTATTTTTGTTTTGTACTCACACATCACTCTTGGTGGTGGAGACTCCATCCAACAAAGATTCTAAAGCCATCCACTTAATGGGGAACCGTCCTCCCTGACAAATAAGTAAAGTAAATCAATAGATGTTATTGAATTGTGAAATTTTGGTCCAGTTTTTACAACTTCAAGAAGCGAGCTTAGAGGTGAGGTCCATTAAGATGTAAGAAGAGGAGCAAAACTAATATTTTCCCAGCTATAATCAGCAACAAATTAGTTGACACATTGTGTTATAACATTTTTCTTTTTAAGATTATAATACCACTACCATTTGTACCACGTTCTACATGATTCACACCCCCATCTCCCCCATCCGATGTTGCCTTTGTATAGCTATACATCCCAGAAAGTACGAAACAACATTGTTTTCGTGGGTGGGGTGGGGTGCGGTGGGGGGAGAGGGCGAATTGGGCTACCTAGGGAAGGCTAAAAGGGAAAATAATTCTGTCATAGGGGGAAGAAATGGTCGAGGTGTCAAAAATTTTGTCGCCGATAGTAGCTTATATCCATTCCAAAGTATAATTTTTCTGCAAATTTGCCTAATTTACTATCTTCCGCGCACCAAAACTGTTAAAGACGGAAGCAGAAAATGGTAGAATCGTCCTGAGTATTTCGTATTAATTTCTGTTCAAATTACGCTAAGAATGAATACAAAACGGGTCAACCAATCATTTGGCGATTTGGTTTTGCGTACAATTCTTGGGTGTGGTGCATCCTAGCGACCCTGATAAGAAAATTCGCACAGCTCACATAACCAATTAGAATGCTCCATAACGTCTTGGACCAGGTCAGCCATATCGTAACAAAATATTGCATAGACTGTCCCGCTAATAAAACAGTGCTGAATTATTCCTATGAGCCATGGGAACTTTAAAAACTCACCTGCGTTTTTCTTGTGTAGTGGTTTTCAACATAAATATCTCTTGCAAATCCGAAGTCTGCTACTTTGCAAACTTTGTTCTCATCAATCAAAACATTTCTCGCCGCAAGATCTCTGTGGACTACCTACAGGATAGAGAAAACACAAACGAGTTAAAAACGCTATCAATGTCTGAGTTCATTTTTTGGTGTGATTCGGTAAGCACCATTAAAAAATTGCATGACCCCCTTGAAGTGATAATTTTTTGGGATGACCTCCCCAATCTCTGACACAAGAACTGTTTAACAGAGAGCGCAAATCAAAAGAAAGAGAGGTCAACTTCGGATTAAAACATTATGACATAAAAGTGTTGCTAAAATAATTCACGTGATCCCCCTTTTCCCTAATTTTTTTTGGGGATGCCCCCTCCTTAGGAGCAGTTTCTTTTTCGCATGCCCCCCCCCCCTCTAAATCCCACCAGACCCCCTCCTCCCTCATAAAAAATGTGGTCCCTAAAATGACCCAACCGGCTTAATATCCGCTGAGTAAATAAAGATTTGTTGGTCCAGGTAGAAAAGTAGTACTTTTTTTTTCGTTGTTGTTGGTGTTGTTTAACTTTATTTACAGAACGGACACTTACGCTAGTTACAGCACTTCTATTATATTTAAGTAATATACTTGTTGCTTATGCCAGTTCTACTTAAACTACTCACAATACACATGTTACAATACATTTGCTATAATTGCCTTGTAGAAAATAAAGAAAAGTAGTGTCGATGAAAGTAATAAACACTTGAATCAACTGAGAAATAGTCACTAACAGATGAGGAAGATGGCGAATTGTGAGCCTAGAGAATTTGCCAAAGATGCATTTTCGGCACTGTCACAGTACAAACTCGGAAAAAGAAAATCCGAGTTCTCCCGAGAGGAATCGAACTTACGACCTCCCGATTACTAGTTCGGATGCTCAACCACTGAGCTATAGGAGACTCGCAGGAGCACTTCAATTAAACTTGGATCATGGGACAAACATCCTGCAGACTGCTAGGATTTGAGTGTCAAAGAGGTGAAAGTGTTGTTCAATAATGAAGACTGTGGAGTTTTAGACACCTGGACTCACGTGTAGTTTCAATTATCATTTGAGCCATTGAGCCTATTTAGAGCGGCCGCCTGTAAATATATAAAACGTGCCCACAGATGGCTCAGAAATGAAATTTCAGTATTTTTAAGTCAATAGAAAACTATTTTTTAAAACAACCAAAATTCCAGGAGAGTGTTGTTTGTTTTGGGAGAAAATCATTGCAACCATTGTTCCTAGAACTGCCTTGATACATAAAGAAACCGCTCTCTCTTTTCTGAGCATTAAACCTTGTACTCCCAGAAGTGATCAATCTGCAACCTCTCTTTACAGTTGCAATACACTGTCAGCCAAACATTTAAGGACGATTGAGAAAAATGATCGACTCAAGATTTCAAATTGATCAAAAACTTAATTATCCCAACTAACATGTAAGAAAATGTATGGCAGCCATTGAGGAAAAGGGTTAAGACTTCCCTAATTTAATCACTTTGACTGAAGTGTTTCTACCTTCATTCCCGCCAGATGAGACATGCCCCTAGCCGTTTGGATCGCGAACGACAGCAGATCCCTGGAGTTCAGTTTTTCAATTGGCACCTTATACAAATCTTCATAATATTTATCCTCCACTCCACGGCAATGACGTAGGTAGCTCTGAAGGTCCCCGTATGAACAGAACTCCACAATCACCATCATGGGTGCTAAAAATTGTACCACAAAAACTACAGTTAGAAACACGCGGGACTCCACTGTAAAACCCATAAAAACTGTAATTTGTACCACAAAATACTACAGGTACATACTAACTCACACTGGACTCCCCAAGTCCCAAATAAGTACTAAACGCAGCCAACAGAATAGCACCTGTAGAGTGGTTTTAATTCACTGTGCGAAAGTAGTTTTGCGCTCACTACTTGTTTTGCATTGCTACAAACATTAATTGGCTAACAAATTTCGCGCCATTTTCTGAACCAATCGTGGATTGGTCACACATTTTCCCGCGCTTAATGCTGACAACATATGTGCTTGCTTTGAGTTCTGATTGGTTTAAATTGCGTCTGTTGTGATTGCCTAGAATAATGACTTATTCGGTTTTGGCTGGTGTTGTAATGTAGCTGTTAATCCTTTAAGCCCCAACAACAACATTCGTTTTTTCCTAACTGTTCACATATATTTGTTATGGTACTTGTAAGGAGAATTTGTTTAAATTTCAATATGCAACTCTTTTTGGTGATCATTTTCGTTATTCTCATAACATGAATGGTTCATGAACAGTGAATATTGTAATGAGAAATTGGATGCTCGTCACTACTGGAACATAAAGGGTTAAAATAATAGTACAAAATACCAATGTAGCTGGTTTGGGGAGCGCGCGAAATGAAGTGAATCCTGATTTCTGATTGGCTATCCAAACGGGCAACACGAGCCTACCTTGCCCAGCGCTTGGGATTTCCTGCTTTGTCCCGCGAAACAAAATAAAAAAAGAAAGCTATATAATAAACCCTTCATTGACCAACCTTGTTTAGTCAGCATCGCTGCATATTGGCCTCGTTCTGTTTAGTGTTTTTATTGAACTCGGCTACTGCTCGGACAATGAAAACACGAAACAGAAATCGGCCAGTATGCAGCAATCTTAAACTCACGCATAGTCAAAAACACTTATTTACAAACCTGTTCTTGTACAGCATCCCAAAAGACCAATGACATTTGGGTGAGGATCAATTAATTTAAGCAGTTCCAATTCTGCATTCAGGTCTTTTTTGGCAGTTTCACTGTCACTTTCTAAGAAGAAACGAATGATATTCAATTTATATGTCGACACTAGGCAACAGTCTATAGCAAGTCGCCTCCTTCCTCAGGAAAAATGCAACGCCTTCTTCACTTCATATCGAAAATAAAGCAGTCCTCGAAGAGCCTAGTTACAAATGCAATGATGGGATTATAGGCTTGTATCTAGACTAGACAAGCGTCTTGTTATCATGATTAAAACCGAAGAGCACGGGAGTTTCTGAATCTTATAAAATATAAGCTAAGAAAGAGAAAAGCGGGTAGCTACTTAGGTTTGTAAGTTAAACCACTAATTTACGATAAGACACAATGTAGTTATACAACAGTCAACATTTGCACATACATATCAGTTCAAAGTTGGAAAACTAGTTTGATTAACCCTGAAAAAAATTCAAGTCAAAACGTTTTCGCCTGCCAAAAAACACACGTTCTGTTAAAACGCAGTTGAAGTATCTTTTAAATGGTCCTTTTTTCGGCCCTTTCTCCAACTTGGTCATTTCGTGTTCACTTACACAGGGCTAAAAATTAACTCCAGTGCTTGGTGGCCAGTTGGGCCAGTTTCCTTGAATTCTTAGTGGCCCATCCCAAAATGAAGTAGCCCTCCATTCTTTTTTTCAGAGTCACGCGGATATCACAAAATCAAAGTGGCGTCTATATGTTATGAATATGGATCGCTGGGAAATAACTGTTAAAACAGCTCGGAATTTCCATTTCAGAACTAAAAATTCAGTAGTAAACTACATGTTGAGTTTTATTTTTAACTTTGCACTTCGCATAATTTACATTGCAACTTTTCGAAATTCTGTAGCATAGTCGCACATCGGGCATTCAAAACTTAACTTTTGGTAGCCCTGGTCAGTTTTAACTCGCCACTGGCGACTGTGCGACCGCCAATTTTTAGCCCTGCTGATAGGTCAAAAACCCACCTTTTACTATTTTTACGGCTACAAACATTTTTCCCACACATCCCTTGATGCCTTGAGCTTGTGCTTTCATCACCAGTCCAAACGCGCCAGATCCCAGCACTGTCTGTAGGTGCAGTCGATCCCGTGGAAATTCCCAGCGGCTGTTTGACAGAGGATTGGCAGTGGCACCTGGTTCGATTGGCAGTTGAGTAGAATGTACGTTCGGCACTTGGGGTAACAGCTAGACAGACCATTAGATTAAGTTAGAATAGCTTGGTTTGTGAAAGACAACGAAATCATTATTGATAAAATCCTCAGTTTAGATATAAAAACACCTTCACAAGTTGAGCCCTTTTTTGACGCATTCTAATTATTTCAAGTAATGGCTTCAAATTACAGTGAAAATTCTAAGCAAGACAAAGTGGCAAAGTTCAAAGTGAGTCAAAAAACAAAGATGGTCGTGCGGCTAAGTTACCCTTACACACAAATTTACCCATAATCCTCTCTTGACCGCCCCCTTGGCTTCGTATATAGCTCAGTTGGAGGTTGGTTCGTGGGTGCGATTCCGACCGAGCAAAAAAGAGATGCCTCTTTTCGTTCCTTTTATTTCCAAAACTAGAGCCAGCGCTCAGTGATAATGCAGTAAGTAATTTATAGCACTTAATGTTTATTTCCTTTACCAAGATTGAGAGTAAGATTCATCTTTTTTGTCGCGGGGAAAGACATTTGTCCGCCCGTTTCCTCCTTTTTTTATGGTACTTACCACGCTCATCTCAGTCTGTTCTTGATGGCTTGTCGGTCTGCTATTAGCAGGTGAATTTCCAGGTGAGCTATTTTTCTGTATTTTTCGAACAAAACAAAACACAGCAACAATAGCGATGATAATTGCCAAGAAACCACCTGCCACGCCCGCGATCAGTGCGGTCATGTTGCCAGTAAGTCCATTACCATCGCCACCAGACCGCGCGCTAACGGTCGACTCTGAAACAGAGACATTTAAAACAAGTAAGTTTCTTTCCAGCACCGGGAGCAGACGTTGATTGTAAAATTTCATTGATTCTAGAGTGCGCAACGGAGACTAAGCGTCATTAAACACGGGTATAATTAGTGCCATTCAACCAAATCACTTCATCCCTGAAGTGGACACTTTACAGGAGTGTCGAAACGTCGGCTCAGTGAATTGTAATTTTTTGGTCACGGGTTACTTTGATAAACTTATTCAGCGCGTTTGGTCGTACACCTGGTTGCAATGCGCACATATCGTTTGGTTATTACGAGAGAGTTTGTTTGCTAAATTATAACCATGCGTAAATTTCAGCATGGTTTTCACGGCGCAAGGCCCAACTCAGATGTTTTCGCAAAACGTTTATTTTCCTCTTGGCCTCGCTTTAGTTTCATAATAGATTATCACTTCCTTAAAGGCTTTGTGGCGGAGGAGTGATTAATTAAGATAACTCGTAAACTGATGACTACGAACATAACTTTTTCGTAGTGTAATGTTACTTGGCAGTAAAATGAGAAAAATTCCCAAACGCTCACCATGGCAACCGAGATCCAATCCACTTACCGTATAGTGATCTGTCAAGTGTGTACAGTTTGTTGTATTGTTTTTTTTTAATCGTGCGAAGTTAAGCATTTTTTAGGGGGGGGGGGGGGGCATTTTCAAAGCGCAATTCTCTTTACTATCAAAGATTAATGACATCATCTAGGCAAAGGCTTGAGTGGCGAATTGAATGAAATTCTGTCAGAACTGCTATATATTCGATCACTTCGATTCGATTTGTTTACTAGTATACAGGAAACTGATGTCGCTTTAGTTCGTTATGTTCCTTCTTCATGAGAACCATACGAGCTGTGACTGCTTTGACTTTGCATGATTTAAGAGACAGTGTACTCACAACTTTTTGGCCCAAGGACCGAAAAGTTATCAGGGGTTCCTTAATTGCTATCGATCTGGAAAGAAAACATTTCGAAGTATGGATGAAGACTAACCAGAAGACGTTTCCCTTTCTGGTTCCCTCACAAACTATTTTGCAACAATTTCTTAATCATTAAGTCTCAATATCAATATTCATTTTCTCTTAACTGTTCTGAGCTCATATTTTTGTTAAAAAAGAATTTGTGTAAATATCAATACAACTCTTTTTTCGTTATTCTCGGAACCTGAATGCTTGACGAACAGTGAATATTGTAATGAGAAATTGAATGCTGGTCACAATTGTGACTCAAAGGGTTAATTATCTAAATTGGTTGATATCAACAAGGAAGTGACTGATGTATTACAAAACTACAAAAAAACACCGCGTCACGTACCCGACGTTTTGGTCTTGGTCGTATAGGTTGAACTGGGGGGACTGGTACCAAGACTGTTGGTTGCTAGGATGCGAAAGTTGTAGTTGGTGTTTGGCTTGAGGTCCATGATTGTGTACTTGGTGATGTCAGGCGGTTTCAACTGAATCGACATCCATTGACCCTTCGAACTTTCTTGATGTTGAAGCGTCAATGATATTAGTTCCAGGCCCCCGTTATCTCCAAATTTCCACTCGACGGTGGCCTGGGTGTCTGTTGTTTCCACGGATAAAATATTTGGTTTTGCAGGACGCGCTGAAAATGGTACAGAAACGATGAATTTTTTAATTAGTTGAAGTTAGATTTAAAAAGGTAACTTGATGTTATGGAATAGATTATTATTCACCGTGGGGATGCCGGAGTAACACAAAATTTTTCATTTGTTGAGCGATGAGCGCGATATATTTAACAACTATTCATGATCACCGAAGTGGAGGTGGGCTAGCATATAGCTTCTCGGCTCGGTAAATATCCACCATTAGCCACCGACACTAGTACTGAGGTGAATAGTTGTTTTAGTACATACTATAACAGTGAGATAATGTACACGAGAAAAAGAAAACGGCTTGGAAAATGGAGGACTTTTCAAGTGGCAATCCAACGAAGCTCGGATCGCCGTAAAGGATTTTTGTTGTAATTACTACCGTACGTCTCGTTTTCTCACTGACAAAAAAAAATTGTTTAGTTATAGTGGCTTCATTTCTTCAAATGGAGTTACAAACTCCTTCTGTATTTGAAACCATTCTGTAAAAAATATAATTCAACTTTGGTTCTCAAGTGAACAAGTGACATCAAATTTTGTTACGCAAGATTAATTTGCATTTGTAAACAAAACATTTCTCGTTGGTTTGTATCTCCGGGTTGAAAAACATAAGTCATTACCTCTGAACACGGCCAAGCCAAATTTAGCCGCTTTCTTGGAGTTTTCAGGGACTATTTCGTTGTTAATAACATACATGCAAAAATTTCAGCATGCTTACTGGCTGGGAGCACGTCAATTAACACGTGAATTTTTCAAAGACTACAAATTTGGTTAGCCTTTGAAAAATTTACTCGTGCTGATTTATCCCAAATTGCACTCGAAATCATGTGATTACCTATACTAATTTGAATGATTTCGTCGCTTCCTCGGGACGCCAAATTCACGCGGCGGAGCGATAACTCGCAAGTTGCTTCTGGGTAAATAGCACAGGATATTCGGAGTTTGACTAGCCAATCAGAGCGCACCTTCAACGCTATCCACTGTTTTAGTATATACTAATAGTATATACTAAATAGAGGATATTAAGCGAAATTAGTGACGATATGAAAAGTACGCGCCACTAAGATCCCGGATGTAATTTCGCATGAAATTTGAGAGTGATGTAATTCCCAGTAAAACACTCACGTCTATATAATAAAATTATTTGGTTGACAGGAAACATTTTAAAGAAAAAAACCAAAGGCATAAGTTATTGAAACGTGGATCCAAAGTCAACATTGATACAAGATACACATAGGAAGTCTAAACCTACTTTTCCCTTCTAAGAAAATGAGAGCCGTGTCTCTTCCCAGCTCATTAACTACTGTACAGTTGTAATCTTTCCATAGTTCTGTCGTCACATCTTTGATTTCCAGAGTGCTTTGACTTGATGTGTTACTATGCACCGTTTTCACGCTGTACCGACTGCTTTCCTCGCCTTCGCTCAAGCTGACCGTGTGGTTGCCTGCATCCTTCCAGGACCACGTGAATTCAGGGTTTGGATTACCCCGAGATGAGCACACCAGCTGGGCGGTCTCGCCTGTATTTGCGCGAAACCTCCTGTCGCCGATTATTGCAGGTGGCTCTATAAAAGGAGAATCATCATACTTGATTATTACATTAATAAATGGTCTAAATGGGGTTTAATGTTTGGTGTTATTTTCCCATAATTTTTGTGGCTAGTGCCTCTAGGAGGCTCAAGCCACTATGCCATCGCCCTTGAAAGTGTGTGCGTGCGTGCGTGTGTGCGTAACTCGTTTTAATTTCGCTATAGTTCGTTTCCTACCGTTGGCCGCCCGATCATTTTTAGTGTTTGTTGTTAAATTGGCCAATTTTTAATGTTTACTGTTTTCGAAGAAAATACTATTGAATGTTTGGAGGATTGTTCGCGATGGAAGTTACGCTAGTGACAAACGTGCAATTGTTCACTGTAGAAATGACGAGTTTAATCAATATAAATTCCAAAGCGAAATATTTCCTTCATAAAAGGAATTACGTCGTTTAGAAATCTGTAATAGCGAGTTCCATAGTCTGGTCTCTGAGCCGGTAGATTTCTTACCAAAAACTGTGATCGTAAAGTTCCTGCTGTCGCTTCCTACTTTATTTGAAGCCTGACAAACGTAAGTTCCAGTGTCTCCCTTTGTAGCCTCATAAATAACAAGTGTACCATTGGCATACTGAGTCATCCTGTTGATTGGCAGCTGTCCATCAACCTTCGTCCATGTCGCATCAGCATTTGGGAATGCACTTACTGAACAATCAAGGATGAGATCACGTGGATCTGTAGTTTGGGTCATATTTTGCACAGCTGGGCTTATACTGGCGATTATTGGGCGAGCTAAAAGGTGACAAATAAATTAGTATTTAGACAATAAGAACGGCACCAAACGCTAAGATGCGTCAATGAATTACGTAATGAAGACTGTATTTGCAAAGTACAGTCTGATGATAAGTTAACGTGCCATCCTTTGAAAAGCGACAGCGTGAAATGACTAATTTTCAAGTTTTCTCGAAGAAACGAAGGTATAATGGCAAAATACTGTACCATTGGAAGTTTTGGAATGAAGTGCAAACGGTACCTAACGGCTAAAAACTTTACAGCTTAACCTTTTAAGCCCCGATAGTGTCTTTATCTTTATAGATTTTCCTCTGGCTAACGCCAGACAATTTTACTCGTCACAGGGAAACCCCTCCGGGCTTAAAGGGTTAAAAGAAAAATGGAAACAGAATAGAGCAATCCTGACGAAAACCGAGCAACAAGAGAAAAAAAAATTATTGTCGATGTCGCTGTCGAGTCGTCGAAGTGCTTGCCTGTTGCATTCTCTAGCTGAGGTGACCACCCCTGTCAGTTTTCTCGCCAAAATAACACAAGGTCAAGTTCTCGCACGTTTTCACTCAACAGCAGAAAATATAGTTCTTGTACTCGTATGAAATTACCAAGAAGTCTTATCTTGTGGTGAGTTTGCTCACTCACCTTCAACATACAGGAATTCAGACACGGTCAGGGTGGGTAATTTCATTCCGACAATGTAGACAGAGTTACACGAGTAGTTCCCATGATCTTGACGATCAACGTTCAGCAAAACCATTGAACTATTCTTCCCAACAAGTATTGGAGATTTTCGAGTTGACGATATTGAGAATCTTCCGCTGGGTTTTATTGTAAAAACTTTTTTCTTGTCTTTAAACCAGAACGTTTTAAATAGGGTGCCACGGTCGGGAGGCGAATGAACACAAGACAATGTCACATTCTGTCCTTCCTTTGCGATGACATCCAATGCTTCCACCGCATCTGAAATCAATGATGAACAATACATCAAAAAATATCACAATTACGTACAGATATCGCACCAGTTATTATGACACACTTAAGAAGTAGAGGATATTATATGGAGATACGAAATTCCTCATCGAGAGTTGAAAAATAGAAGGTAGTTTGCATTTTTAGCCATTGTTTCATACCGCTTTCTATGATAGTTTTAGCTCGGTAAGCTAGCATAATAAGGCGTAACGCGACCTTGGTTTAGCCAAAGCAACGAATGAGTGTCAGTGTAAACCGGGGGCGAATTAAATATCCAGTTTTTCCTCATGAGTGGAGCAGACGGACCCTGGTACCAATTACTGATTATGCTCGACGTGATGCTATGGTAACGTGTCTTGTCCAAACTAATTCCGATAATCAAATTTAAAAAAGAAATTAGTAGTAAATGATTGGTCGTTTCAGCCTAATGCAGGCATACGTATTATCAAATGTACCGCCTTAAATGCGATAGCATCTCAAGTTAATGTGGTGTTTTATCATAAGATAACAGAAAAACCTATCGATTACCAAAGATTTATCCGACAGTCTACAAGGAAAGGGTACAAGCGAGGGTTCACCTATTTGAGGTGAGACGCTTCTTGAGTACCACTTATATCATCCAGGAACCAGACGTTACAGGTTTTAAAAATTCCCCCCTACAGAGACCACCGTTTTACTCCCGCCCAAAACACGCTATTGGAATATGTACCAAACAGATCACGAACAAACACGAAAAACACGCAACTCAGCTCGCTAAAAAAGATCAAATGGTTTTAAAAGTTTTAGCTAATTTTAAAACATTGCGATTTCTCTACAGATGTGGCGCGGCATCTGTTCTTCTGTTGATAAATGCTCGGTAGTTTTCTTGGAGACAGCCTAAAACCTAACTAATTGCACGCGATAAACGACTGTGCTTACACTGGGAGAATTAACAAAAAATTCATGACGTAAAATCACCGAACTAAGAGGTTCTTACCTTGAAAATACACCATGGAAAGTACCAGAAGGAAAGATAGATTCCCAAACGTCATGCTGCAATGTAATTGACTATTCCTTCTGCTAACTTGTTGTAAGAGCACCTGGAAGCAATGTAAACAAGCTATGTAAACTATACATGGACCACGTTTTAGGAAAATGAACAAATCGCACTCGTGATACCTGAATCTCCCCAGCTTTCTAAAATGAATTCAAAACTGCAAAAACAGGTGTTAACTATATCTACCAGATCTGCCGTCAAGAACTCTGTAAGTGTTAAATGCGACAAAAAATCGCTCGATCTTTATGGTGTGATCACACGTCGCAATAAACAAGTCATTCCTTATCTCGCCAATTAGATTTTGGTCAAGACTTCCACTTTTCATACTCGACTCAATAAACAGCTTTTCATCCAATTACTATCATCGGGAACGTATCGCAATGAAGAGAAGGAAGGCACTTAATTCCCAGGAGCACGCGTCGAAAAGTACTCGTTATTTGCTTATCTCTCCCTGAAAATCAGAGATAAGAGGTTGATATTGTCACAAACTGTTTATCTTTGTATCGCATTTGTTAACACCTACTTCCTGCGGGTAAAATCGGCGGTGCCCTCGCTTTTGAGGTTTCGGAGATTTCTCTATATCAGTGCCAGTGAACAGAAATGACAAAGATTACTCCACTTCCATAAATCTCTACGGGATCGTTTTTCAGTTCACAATTTAACCTTAAGTTAAACAATGTTGATCAAACTTGCTCAGTTTAGATAGATTTTCATGCTATGCGATTGCTTGTTTGTTTTGTTGTTTGTTTATTGCGGTCATTTCCCAAGTGAGGTTTTGCATTCTTTTTCTCAGTTTTTGTCTTCGGTAGAGTTCAGTGTGGCTTACCTCAAACAGACCTGGCGAAGCTGGCCAGACCTGACCGGAGAAGAACCTTAAAAATTCCCAGACTGGGAAGTACGTATTTTTTAAGTGTTTTCATTGAAATGGCTTTGAACGGGATGTTTAGCATTCAGGTGTCATCAACGTGATTTACGACAGAAAACAACTGTACGCCGATTAAACCGTGCCAATAAAATTCAGTAATGACAAGAAATTGTATTCGACATGTTGCAATCAATAACTGGTGGCTTAAAGCATCGGAAGTGGATAAAAATTGTCAAAACATATCGAACTGCTTTCAATGAAGTACAGCCCTTTCATCCTGAGGCCTCTTCAAACAACAGTTTATGTCGAAGTTATGTTGGAAGCAATTTGAGCTATGATCTGGCAAATTTAGAACTAAACGTGGAGGAGTTTGACAATTACGTTTTTCAATGGTGCAAACCTTATGAATTTTGTGGATTCTGCAAAACTTTATGTCATATGGTAATAGGATAGCTATTATGTCAACACTAACTATACTAACCGTGTACGAGTACCAAGCTATGAAACATCGCAAAGTATTCAAAGGTACAGAATATAAAGCACTGGTTCTCTTTGACCTTAGAAGTCCTAAAGTTTCAGCTATGAATACAACCCTGTAATGCGACTATTATTTGTAAGACTTGTAAGCACAGACCCTGGCAGTGCAGTATTCAGGATCTGTTTGACTCTGGTACATGGTGGTTAGACATCGAGAAGCTGATGTGTTAAGTACGGTAAATTCATTTCCTCTAAATGTTTGTAAGTTACTTCGGTATGGGGAGCAGGGTTGGCACAGTGGTGAGAGCGCTCGCCTTCCACCAATGTAGCCTGGGTTCGATTCCTGGTCCCAGCGTCATATGTGGGCTGAGTTTGTTGGTTCTCTACTCTGCTACGAGAGGTTTTTCTCCGTACTCCGGTTTTCCCCTCTTCACAAAAACCAACATTTGCTTTGATTTGTTTGATTTTATTTAACATGATTTGATGTATAAACTAAGTTTAAAATTGATAAAAAGTTCCAATTGAAAAAAAAGAACATTAAATAAAAAACCTGCTAAAAACGCTGCACTTAAAATTCACAATGTCAGGTATGTTTCTGATGTCGCTGTCTAGATTATTTCGATCTTTCAGAAAGTGAACACACTCTCTGCTTGCCCTAATTTTTGGTAGCAGAGATTAATCTAAGCACGTCTCTTTTTCTTGTGTTATAATTATGAACGTCCCTGTTTTTTACTAGCTCCATGGAGTGATCCATAAGGCGACGTATACACTTATCAGTAGACATATATACAGCGATGATACAGTCTACGTCGTTCTAGGTTGAGCCATTTTAAAGTTACGAGGGCATCAGTAGCTGATGAATAAAGTGGCCTGTTTAGAACAATTTACGCGGCCTTGTTCTGCAAAACCTGCAGGTCATTCATAAGCGTCACATTGTTCATGTAATCCCACACCAGATCAGCATAATCAAAAACTGGTAAAACAAGAGTGTTATAGAAAAGTAAGCAAGCAGTCAAGGGCATCAAATGCTTGATTCTACGAAAAAGACCAAGCCGTTGATTAACTTTAGAAATTACATACTGTACATGATCTGACCATGCAAAGTCTGATGCCAGCATAACCTCTAAATATTTAAACCTATTTACGCTATCTAACTCACAATCAAAAACGGACAGAGACAATTAGGAAATATTAGCTAATTTTCTATTGCTTTTAATTAACATGGATTTGGTCTTTGAAACGTTCGATGTAAGATTGTTCGCTTTAAGCCCCATTGCTACGTTGTAGAGATCTTTATTCAACCTGCTCTCCAGCTGGTGAGGTTTTTTGCGAAGCAAGAAAGAACAGTATCATCCACGTACAGTGATACCTAGTGTGTTCAACAGCAGCAGGCAGGAGCACCGAATCACAGCAGGTAGTTCATTAACATACACTAGGAACAATAACGGTAATTTAATCGTTAATATCATTAATTGGAGGAGCTGTTTGATATTCCCTGTATCAAGAATCCGCAGGACCAGAGTGTTTTACTCATTTGGTTTAAGAAAACGACTGAATTTTTCCCTAAACCAATCACAGGACGACCCTGTTCTAATTCTGTCTTGGAGCGTGACCTGGGGCCCCATTGTTTATGTGTGATAAAACAGTTGTTTATGCTTAGTCTTGTTTCCGTTTTAATACACAAATTTGGCTGCATCTTCTTGTGTCTCGTGGTAGTCTGGATTCTCATTTTTCGATTACACTCTTTCATGTAACTAATTTTTTGCGTCGAAGCGGTGCATTTATCTGAAGTGACAATGGTTTTATGATGAAATATTCTGGTGTTGATCGTGGGAAATACTTTTTTCTAGAGATGACTTCTGGCCTTTACTGACATAAATGCCGAAATAATGTGATAATTAGTTATTCTGTTTGGCCAGCTTGGATTTCTGGTTTTCACCCTTGCTAACCCTCGGAGGCGAACAAAGTACAAAACGTAGACCTTTCAGAAAAGCTATTTGGTGATTTTGGAAGAATGCGATCGCAGGTAATGGACGATACAGGGTTCCTTTCAGGAAGAAACAAATTCAGAGATGAAGCGAAAAACAGCTAGAAAAATATCGCTTTAACGTCAAAATATTTTCGAATAAAAACCGCAAACAATTTTTTTTAAAATTTGATCAACTCTGCGCCTTAAACCTCCAGGAAACCGCAACTGCTATACCCATCCTCTCCTAGACTATGTATTTTACCTCGGTTCCCAACACTATATCTCCATCGTTTCGTTGTGCTCGAACAAAGGTTCAAAGTACTGTCTGATTTATCTATAGAATGCTGTCAAGGTGGATAAAAAGGAAACAGCCACATAGCAAACAGTTCGTTAGGCGTATTGTTCTTTACATTTCTGTTCTTAATTTAGAAAAGAAAATAAACGGGAAGGATATAAGACGTCGCTCCTGAAGTTTCAAACAATTGAAAGAAAACCTCACATCAGCGCTTAGTAAAGTATTTTTATAAAGAGCTCATTTAGCTTGATAAAGTTCAGAAGTTGTAGTTAAAACAGCAGTGGTTTCTATGAACGTTTGCATCGATCGTCTAGCCTTAACAAAGACAAAAGTTATCTTCCAAAAAACTCTTTTTTTCTTTGTTTGTTTCTCCTTGTATTTCTTTGTACGATCGTGTTACTTTTATTAATCCGGAATTGGCTGTAAAGACAGATTATAGGGGTGTGATTGTAAGGTTTCAGCAGGAAAGAAAAATAGAAGAATGCAGTCATTATGCATTAAAAGTTTCACTGATTTTCAGCGAACAATCTGGATTTCTCTGCATGCTTGGCTGAACGGAACAACGGCAATCAATGAACAAACAGCCTAAAAGAATGTGACCACAGTTTTCCGGTCCTGAAACGTGGTTGAGACTAAGCAATCGATCGGCGTCAAACAGAGATCCGAAACACAATACAATTATAAGTGGAAATACTACCTCAGTTCGTTTGGTATTGCTTGTAATCCGTTGTATCTTAAACAAAAACACTTATACTCCCAAGAAAAGGGCATAAGGACGATCAGCCGCCACTGCATAACCTACTAAACATTAGAAATGCATTTTTTTAGTTCCTTGTTGTAGTCTACGACCTTCCCCAGGATTTTCATCTCTGGAATGTAGGCATGCGATTACCTGCATGTTTATGTTGGTAAAGCTTTTCCTTAATTATCAGCAGGCTGGTTTTTGTGTTGTCTTAAGTTATAGATAATGTTTTGCTTTCCTTTTAGCTTGCACTGATTCATCTCTAAAATCAAATTTTCCAAAAGTTTTTTGGCACTACTGCGTAAAACTCTTGTACTAATTTGGACCTTTAAAAATAGACCTCTGAAGATACACGGCATATCACCCGTACTAAAGTTCTCTTCATGTGAAAAATTTATTTGCAATTGTCCTCATGCCCGGCAGTGCAATTACCATGTGTTTATCTTATTTGGCAAACTAAAAATAAATTTAAAATGAACCTCATGCAATGGAAAGGAAAACACGGAAAGCTAGGTGACTAAAGTAAGAGGCCTGGTCAGGCGTATCAGATACTGATGCCCCAGATAGGTTTCCCGAAAGGACCGGTTTAAATTTGAAAGGATGCCCAGTTTTAAGGATTTTATATGGTAACGTTATATGCGTTTTAATTTGAAAAATCTCGCATAAAAGGCCAGGGTCATAATAAGCGGCAGTTGAAAACGTGTCTTGTCCTGACCGAATTCAGTCGCACACAACTGAGTTCTCCAACACTGTGCAGCCTCAGAATTAATTAGTGTCGCCAAAAATTAAACCACCGGTAATAAAATCGTAAACCTCGCTGAAGACGAAAACCTCCGTTCTTCCAGTTTTCATTGGTCTGGTGCTACCAATCAGAAGAAAAATAAAACTGAACGGAGAGCTTTCATAAGAAGGAAAACTGCGAAATGAGTTTAGTTTAGCGTGGCTATGATCCATGGGGTGTTTAAGGCCTCAATTCTTGACTACAGTAAAGTATTATTTTAAGATCTTAAGAATGAATATGACACGATTGACAAGTTCTTTTTTTTCGCGCTTTCTTCCTCAACCATTCTTCCCAGTACAGCCGTTTCACTGAATATCACATTGTCATCGCGTCCACACATCCGGGCAAAGTGAGAAGGTGTGTGATACAACCAAGATGTACAACGAACATAACACACGACAAGAAGCATTGTTATATACCTAGACTTTCATTCAACAAAACGAGCACTGTGATTGGTTGATTCTTGGTCACGTGCCCTTGAACAAATTTAAATGTATCCCGATCGGGAAACAATTGCGCAGTTGTTGCCCGCGCGCCAGTTGTACCGTCTTTGTTTGCTTGTTTTTGCTAAGGGAAAGTCTAAATATATAACAAAGCACTTAATGTATGGTCCCTCGGGAAACTAGTTAGCTTCGTTTTCCCTCGAGTCCTGATGTTTCCCTCGACTCTCAGGACTCTCGGGAAACAAAACTAACTGTTTCCCTCGAAACCATACATTAAGTGTATAATGTGTTCAGTACAAGATTTACATCTCACGCAAAGAAACTGGAGCCATTCTGCACTTTCTTCGTTTTTGTACAGAGCGCGCCTCAGCTTGTTGCTCAAGCTCTGTTTCGTTGGCAAGAATTTACATGAAACGCAATGCGAGGATCACCATCTCGAATGTCAACCATCGGTATGCCAAGAATGCGTTTTGGCTTACTGTTTTACTGCAAGAGTCTTTATTTTGACTCGTTAAAAGATATGCCGATGACCTAGAAGTTGGTGACCTAAGATATCAATGTTACAGTTATCACGGAAATGATCTTGTCAGAGGCCGGTGTCAAATGCTTTCATGGGCGATACGTACCGTGAAAGGAAATACAAAATATTACGCCGCACATCTTGCGTTATCGCTTCTTATCTGCGAAATGTCTCTAGTTTGATTTAATTTTTGTCGCTTGAAGTGTTGTATTTTCAGAAGCGTGAACACTAATTAAAAAGCCAACTTGAGCAAAAACTTGTCAAATTTTAACTTGTCGACCAAGGCTGTGTGGGTTGCGTCTCCTAATGAGAAACCCACACCACAAACCACAACATCACGTGAACTTCCAAAGACGTATGCTATTTCATGCAACATAGGTTCGTTTGATTTTTTTTTCTCGCATAGGTGAAATTTTTTGCAACAAGGTGTCGCTATATACACTATAGATACATTACAGTTGTTTGTCAAGCTGGAGTTAATTGAACGCCAATCAGAGCCAGTTGTGATCAGAGAAGGACGATCACGTAATTACACAAACAGAACGCAAGGTTTGAAACATGACGCCAAACAGTTACCCAGGTGAGAATATTATCGTTCGCAAATAAAGATGAGGTTTCTATAGTGTTTCACTGCGTTTTGAGCCTGAGATAGAAATATTTCATCTCACAATAGAGCTACTGACACTGCTTGTCAAAAAGGTGCAATTCACAGGAAGTTGTTATGACTACTTTGAATGAATGAAAGGTAAGCGACCATTGATTTACAGGGCAAACAAACTTAACAAAGAAACAATAAAGGAAAGAATGAATAAATCCACATGAGAGTTGTTGGAATAAACTGCCTTGTTCGGGCAATTGTTCGCCGCATTTAATCGGTAATCATGCCTTCAACAAGAAACCCCTTCTGGACAGAAAAAAGAACGAAGACTCAATCTACAGCGCAATAAATTGAGTTCTCCACGGACAAAGCGAGAGACGATTTTACAGTTTGTGCTTCGCCATGCTTAAGCTGGTTCTCGGTGAAAAGACAAAAATTCTTTCAGTGATTTTCCTATACGTGAGGTCTCAAAAAAGATTATGGCGGAATAATTACTATAAGATTTCGTTACTGAACGACTTAGGACTTAAATTAAAGTATTTTTACCACTGCTCAAGAGTATATGAGAGTAACTATACTTTACTTACGTTTAATTGCACTTTCACGTTGGCAAAGGATGCTTGCTTAATTCACCGGCTTTTCCAGTCTTCATAAATTCGGCTCAGCACAATTCAAGGCGAAGTGCCAATCTTTTGCGATACGATCCTATTCAATTGAAATCCCTGCTGTTGTCGAGATGAAACTCTTCTACGAAATCCTAAGCGAGAAAGGAAAATTCCGTTCGCCAAACGCTTCCCACGTTATTGCAAAGATGTGCTGCTCTATGCGGGGTTGTCTCAACGGGAACAATCGCAATGCGACCACCGGTGACTGCACGGTGAAATGTGGCCTCCTCGAGCTATGTAGTACTGTCACTCCTTTTACAGCGATTACGATTCTTTGTTCTTTTATTTTCAGGCGTAATTGACATTAATTGGTTGAGGAGATGGGAAATTGACCAGATCATCGGCTTGTTTTAATCACTATTGTTCGATAGCCAATCAGACAAGTTCATTGTTTAGAGAGTAAATATTGCAATGAGTGTAGATAAACCAGATCCCAACGGCCACCGAACAATAGTTTGTGTTCGTCTCCCGAGCACTGCCATATTTACTCAGTTAGCACAAACGTCAACGACAAATACAGAACGCTGTTTACTGAATGCAAACAAGTTGGAGGCTCAAACAAACAAATTTCCAAATTTTTCCGCCCTTTTTAATTTACATCACTTCGCACCTAATGCTGTCGTGCAGTGTCTTGCGACTGTTGTTTTTGCCTGGAAACTCCAGATAAGATCTTGATTATTTTTTATTGTGTCTGTTAATGAACATATTTTGCAAAGTTAAGGTTTATGGCAAGACACATGTTGGTTGTTAGGGTGTGTGAAAGCGCGGTTTGAACGATGTAAACTGTGCTCTCGTCACGCTAATGATAAGATCCCTGTAAAAGCCACCCATCGCTACGTGATGGGAGTTAGATCGTGCAAAAGGAGCATGGTTTTGTTGTCTCCAGTCGAGCTGACATATCCGTAGGAGACTTAATAACTTAATCAAGACGGCAAACTAATTTCAAGATGAAAGTTTACCGTTTACCAAAAAGACATTGAAGAATTTTGCGGTTTTAAAATAATTTTTAACAGCCATTAGAGGAGCTGACATACCGTGAAGGGAGTAAATTAGGCACCTTTATGGAAAAATCGCTGTTAGACATTTATTTTCACGTTTTCTTAAATGCAAACATGGGGCGGTGTTATATTTGCACAAACAATATGAGCCATCAGCTTAGTGCGGTGGATAGGACAAATATACCTCATTCACACTGCACACAGCAGCTTTGTAATTTAAGAAGACTTGTAATCAGAAGATAGGGAATGATGTGCAGAGCAACCTTTGATCACGGATGGTGGAGATATAAATACCCAACAAAAAGGTCGCAAATTTGAAAAGAAATGTCATCTTACATTTAAGATACGGATCATGTTTCGATCCCTTTGCACATTTAATCCGCTAAAAAAACCCTTTACATTTTAAATACCCCATCACTCTGATGGCTATGAGAGTGAGCTCGGTGCAAAGATTTTTCTGATCTCCCTATATAAACCCAATATTCAGAGGGTGTAGTCTGACGGCAAAATACCCAGTTCTTACGGCGAGACCCACAAAACATTCAAATCACCCGGGTTTGGTATGAGCCTCTTACTGTAGGAGTGGTTGGAAGTTGCATCCCCGACCAATGAGCTTGAGCTAAAGCATTCTACTTAAGGGAAGATGCTGTTTGTGTTTGCTTATAATGTAGATAAGATACCTTGAAATAAAGACGGCACTCGGTTAACTCGCAACTCAGTTTGTTGAGCTCTTAATCCAGTATTCAGCACTTTACTGCATGGGCAATCGTCGCTACATAATCCATAATCTGGGTATAATTCACTCGCATTATTTAAATAAAATCCGAGTCGTATCCTTGTTTAAGTATATTGTCGGTAGAAGGGCTGGCGCCGTCTTAGGCAATCTGGTGGCCGGATAACGACAATGAATGGAGATATTGGTTAGCAACCAACAGATCTGGCGAGGATATCATTGTCGCCCGGGGGGGGTACTCCCTTACAGGAGCCTAATGGGGATGTGCCGCTGGATGGGGTCGCATTTTCACAACTGTAGTGACTATAATGGGGTCGCATTTTCAATAGAGTTACTAGAATGGGGTCGCAAAATTTTCGAATTTTGGGGGTAAATAGGGAATCAAAATGGGAAGATTCTCGGTTAAAAAGATCAGAAAGTTGTTTATTAAATTTAACAATAACCTTGCATTGACCGCATTACATTCCGTTCTTGAAGTGACTAAGATGGGGTCTATAATTGGCCAAAAATTGACTAAAATGGGGTGGGGGCTCTGAGAGGCCAGCGGCACATACCCAGCAAACATTAACCCAAGTACCCCCCCCCCCCCCCGGGCATTGTCGATTATATAGCGACCTCTTCCATCGGCTTGTGTATTCTAATACAGTTTGTAAACTGTTCTTATCTAATTTACGTACTGTTTTGTAGAAGTTTGAATATCTTGTACGGCTTGGCTTGTGCAACGTATCACTGTCTAAAACTGTCAGTTGGTGCGTGTGCTCAAACAGGCTACAACGCTGATCAATGGTGTATAAAACCCGGACTGAACAAGTGCCCTGTTTACAAGTCGTTGAGTACGCAAGTTACCTGGCTTCCTGGAAAAATGACTGGAATTTCTCACGGTCCCCACACAGGGTTGGTTTTTAGTCTTACTTCTTTTACACTACAGCTTGTTTGGTAATTATGCTTTTAGATAATTAATTACAAGATTCTTGGGTGGCCCTAATCACACCAGGAAGATAACAAACTAGGACGGACACACCATTCGTTCTCTTGCAAATTGGTCGCTAAAATCAAACATTGGCCGTTTTTACAGCATGGAACGCATTATCCGTCTGGACGAACTTGGGCAAACATTCGTAGTTCATCTGGTTATGCGTCTCTAGTATAAAGACGGGCACAAGACGTATAATGCGTCTAGACGAACTAGCCTTCGTAATACGTCTTGAACGACGCACTGCTAAAGCCGGGTTGTTCGTCTGGACGCCTAATGCGTCGTGTGCCCGTTTTTATACTAGAGACGCATAACCAGACGAACTACGAATGTTTGCCCAAATTCGTCCGATAATTAGTCCCTTAGTGTAAAACGGCCATTTATTTACGCTTTGTTTTACTGTTAATACTTAATAACTGACAATTTCAACTACTGACTACGAAACGTTTCAATAATGAGAGTTGTTATTGATCAAATGTCGTTGGATTTTAGAGAATACGGCTTGCTCCGTGTCTTTCAGTACAAAACCGAAAGATTGTTTTGACAATTGCGTTATGACAAAACATGAGCCAGGGACTTGAGGCTACAGTGAAACCTTGCACGTGTTTGAGAGACAACAGCGTTAGAGGCGACTGACAAACGAGTACTGAGCACTGAAGCAGGAAAATCACGGGATTCCATGTTCCTGACTCCTTGCTTGCGCCGCCTCGCAGGCTAAACAGACAATGCCAGAAGATTTCTTTATTTGCCCCCTGTTGTATAAACAATCGTCAGAAAATTTTGCTAACCGCATAGTTTTTTTTTATATCATCAACGAAATGCAATGTTTGTATCATAGTTTGGAACTGAGAGACGAGCGTTAGATTGCGCTCGATCCACAGACATTATGCTCGTCCGTTGTTTTTAAATAAATATAATAAATTAATATACCGTTCCAAAACTGTGACATGATTCTGAACTGTACTAACGTTCGTACTCAGTCTTATATAATATTGAATGAAATTTGCGAAGGTAAAGGTTACAGTTACGTCATAGGCTGCATGTTTTACAAAGCCGGGAGGTATCGAACTTGGAAAATTTAACCTGATTCTTTTCATGTTGGAATCCATTTTCATCCTTACCATCCACAGCTTAAGACAACGGCAAATTTAAAAAAAATGTGCCCCTTGGGTATTTTGAAACATTTCTAAATAAATGCATTTTTTGTTTTCCTCAAATCTTTCTTGTTTGGTTTCATGTGAATTCGTAACACCCCTTATTTTAGGTTACATTACGCCCGTCTAACTTCATTGTACCAGGGGCCCGAATTACACCGATCAAGAGTATCAAGGGGTTTATTGATTCCTGCAATGCCCCCTAGGAATGTAAAGAACCAGTAGTGTGGTTTCCTTTTCAAAAGCTTGATTATTCACTTGGAAACAGAAAAGATACCATTCGCGGATCAATATCAGTTTCTGGGCAACCGTGCACCTACCCCTCCCCTAATCCAACAAGTTATAATGAGTTAAAAAGTTAGCGTTAATGTTTGTTTAGGGGAGGGGTAGGTGCACGGTTGCCCAGAAACTGATATTGATTTGCTGGGTGCTTTGGTTAAGTGGGATTTCCGATCATTCTTGGTCTCAAATCACATATTTAAATTCACAATTCATCAAAAAGGTCACTTTTCAATAATGGAATTAAGTGACTGTTTCTAGCTAGACAAAAACTGAACTGACGGACTGTTCTTAAAAAAAAGGGAAATAGACACATGCATATAATGACAGTAGAAAATACATATTTGTCAGTCTGTCTTATCTTGCCTCAAAATTTCCAAAAGCCACTTTTTCCTAGTCAGTATTATGGTATCACCTTCAGAAGTAATCAGTCCTAAAGAATAACACTTTGTTAAAAATGTTTGGAAAACAGACAGACTAAGACGGATTTGCGGTTAATAGTTCCAAGCATTAGATGCATACCCAAAGGTGAAAAGGTTTAATCTTTCTTTAAAAAGCTTAGACGGCATTATACATGCTGTCTATAAAACGCCGTTTATAAAGAACTGATTTTACCCTCCGGTAACCGGTTTCGTAAAAAAAAAAAAACACAGGCAAACAAACAAACAAAAAAAACTGCAAAACACAAAACAGTCGAAACAAACAAAAAGAAAGTAAGGTGAAAAATCTTATTTTTACTATTATCTGACTTCTGTCATCGTCCGTTTGCCAATCATGACTGAGCGACTTATAAGAAGATAACTACAACATGAACGCTCTCATATACATGCATTAACCTGATCAGAACTTCAAGTTAAGTTAGGATGGCTCGAATTAAGTCAGGTTGTTACGTTACTGTCAAAACTGGTGCATCAACTTTTGATTCATCTCTATATTCTGAAATAACTGTTTGCTCACGTTTCAAAAGGGAAAGACCATGATGACGAAGAAGGAATATTTAGAGGCGTAGAGGAAATGTAAGAAGCAAGGAAAGGCAAAGAGACTGGAGCGAGGTCTCCCTAGTCCTCTATTAATTTTTATAAAATAGCCCACTCACTACGCGCGCGCAAGAGAGAATGAGGTACCTCATTCTCTCTTGGCGCGCACTGATTGGTGGAAAACATACGGGTTATTGTGCCGGTAAACCCATAGAAAAGTGAAGCATTTTCTGTTTTATTAAACTTAGTTTACAAAAGCAATAAACTGCAGTTTCTATAGGTTCACCGGCGTAATAAACCAGTTGAGACGTTGCCGGAGAAACTCGAAGGGCTTGTAAATCACGTAGTACAACGTTTTCTGTAGCGTACCTCCCAGCACTCACTTTGAGAATATGGGAATGAATTGTATCCTCTGGAATCTCGATAAATGTTTCTCACTGACTGGGAGAGCGTTTTTACGCACGTGCCTTCATTGAATCAATATCTGTTATCGATCTTTTAAAACGGACCTGCAGGCCTAGGAACCGAGTAAGCTTGAAAAAGTTGTTAAACGTTGAGGGTTTCGGAACGGCTCCAAGTCACGCACGCCGAAAGGAAACCGTTTTTGCGAGTAGATACAATGCGCACAAGGCGGGAAGTTCCAGGGAAACAAAAAGTCTTAACTAAACCTGTGGAGAATTCTTGTTCAGCTAAATTGGCCGGACGAAATGCGTGCTCTAGCTCTACAAGTCATCTTGGAAATGGTGGCTCTTTCTATTCTATCAAGTTTCACAGGCGTGGTAATTTCGTGGCCTCGAATCACCCGCCATCTTTCGCCAAATGAACAGAGTCAAGTGCTGAGACTTCGTCCTCTATTCTCAAGAAATGACGTCACCACTTCTGTAGCGCTACGTGTGAAAAAGTCATTCAGTCTGTAACCAAACTTTCAGTTGACGAGAACGCGAACGACTGCACAAAAGCATATCTCCTATGCTATATTCATTGACGATTGACAATAACGTTTTAAATATATTGTTAAAGGCAGTAATGATACAATACATCGACAATGCTGCTTTTGCACTGAAATTTTCAGCAGTTTTGGCCTCTCAAGGATTTTTCCCAGGTTAACACTTGATGATTTCTGAGTTTGCCTCAATCCTTCCTGTCATTGAAATTTAGGTATGTCCTTAAAATCGAACAAGGGTCCTCATTCTCGTTGTGTGTTTCCCCTCGATGACAGCAAAGCGGTTTCTTCAAATGTTTTTGGGGTCATAGGTTTGCAGAAAGGCTATGTTCATTGATAATGAAAAAGAGCGAATGTTCGATACCTCTCTTATTCAAAGTTATCAGTTTCAAGTTTATTTATTTGCCCATTTAGTAAGCGAGCAAACTGTTCCCCTGTTTTATATTAATGCTCTTAATACTATTGTTTTTAAACGTCGTACAATACTCGTTAATTACAATGTTATAGTTTCCACTGCAAGTGGCGACCTGTGAAGAATTATGCTACTTAGGAACGGAGGCCGGCACAACTAGTTAACCAAACTCAATTATGAACGAGTTAGTTTTCAATTTGTGGCGGTTTTTGTAACAAAAGATTTAGAGGCTTACCTTATAACATAGTCTGAACACTGGGCTTCCTTACTGGTAGATACTGATAACCGTCTGCTAAACTCTTTACTGGTTACATGAGAAAGATTTTGCAGCAGTTCGCATGCGATATCACACTTCTCTCCCTACAAAAATGTCAAAGTTCATTTATCTCAACTATTTAAATTAACAGCCGGTACCTTTTTTGTAAATTAAATTTCAGCCTGGAAAAATAATGCATGTTGACTATGAGATGGGCATGAATGAACACGAATCTTTGACAATTCGGTTTCAGGTTGGAAATGTTCTTCTCTTGATAATGGCATTGTCGTCAAGAAATCTCCATAGTTTATTGATGATGCACAGTACTCATGAGCTCTAACATTGAAAAGAAAAAGGAAGATGGAAAAAATTGCACACGTGATTTTTGACCTACCACTGATTCATAAGCAGCATCTGAAGATGAGTGATGCCCTCATATTTCATGCCCTGCGGCATCACAACTGCATGATCATCAGTAAACGTTGTTTTTTCAATTCTTCAAGGCACTCTGAGAACGAAACTCAAAACACAATCTACGTGATAGAAAATAAATCCGGTGTTTAATACCTCGGTTGCAGGGGCAAAGCTAGGGAGGGGGTCCTGGGGTGCCCGTGACCGACCCCCTCCCCCCTTTGTAAGATAATTGTCCCTAGAATTCAGGTGACGAAAACACGCGAATGCGAAGAATCAATTGCAATAAATGTTTTCCAGTGCTAGAAAGTTATATACTCCATTTGCAGGACCGAACACCTGCAGTAAACCATGTTTTTGTTCGTAACTAAAATTACGAAGGTCATCTTGTGTGTGACTCACCCCGCCATTTTTTTTTTTTTTTTTGAAGAGTCCCAACTACGCACCTTCGGAGTCAAAAACAAAAAGAATTGGTTCTTACTGGGGTTCATGTTTATTCAATTTTTTAATAAAAGCGTTGTCCCCAGTTGACCTACTTATCACGCCTTTTCCGAATAAGCCTCGCAGAGGACTCGAAATTGAGCAATATTACCTCTTTGTGTCACCACGTATATCCTTATAAGGTTAATTGCACTCTTCAGTTATTATAACTTATGAAAATTAATAACAGCCTTGAGATAATCTTAAGAAGGTTTACCAGAAGAATGGTAACACTGCATGGTTTGATCCACAGATGAAAAGGTTAGAACCACATTGTATAGTAAAACAAACCGTACCACAGTATAGTACTGTTCAAAAGCTTTACAAAGAGTGGTCACACTGCATGGTTTGATCCACAGATGAAAAAGTTAGAACCACACTGTATAGTAAAACAAACAGTACACAGTACAGTACTGTTCACTGAATAGCTTTCCAAAGAATGGTCACACAGCATGGTTTGAACCACAGATGTAAGAGATAGAAGCACACTGTTTAGTAAAACAAAAAGTATCACAGTAGAGTACTCCAATCATTCCAAGGGTAACCCCTCCCGCGCAAGTCATTTTAGACAGACAAATTGTTAGGCATATTGACAAGAGGGGAAATGCATGCTAGGTTCAGTAAAGTAACATTGAAATACGACTGTTAAATAGATACCAATGCCGTGAATGTGCCGGAAATTCATTTTTTCAGTGGGATCCAAGACGAAGAATACGAAGCATTAATTATAATTGGAACACCATATGTTGTCCTCACACAATCTATCATAATTGCTCTCTTCGCACGAGCCGGACAAAGCGAATCGTACATCACATTCACAAGAAAACATTCTCTAAAAACAAGGCTGCTAATGAAGCACAACAGGTTTAAGTATTCGAAATAGGAAAAAATTTCTTAAACAACTGATAAATACACATGGTTGGGGGCCACACGAAAGAAAACTCCTTTTCACAATAACCGGGAGGTCGTAGGTGCGACTCCTGTTGCATGCCGGGAGACCCCGGATTTACTTTTTCAGAGTTCGCCTGTAGCAGCGCCGAAAAACACATCTTTCTCAAGTTCTTTGCCTTCATTATATATATTAACCCTTTCACTTTGATATTGGGAGTATTCTAGAAGTGTGCAGGATGTTTGTCCCATGAACCCAGTTTAATGGCCTTGCTCGCTCCGGCGAGTCTTCTATGAGGGTCCTGAACAGGTAAAATAAGGATTGGCAGAGTTTTGCCCTGGGAAAATGGAAAAGTCGCGTACTGGGACTGAGATTCGGTCTTTAGGAATGGGAATTTTTTTCCGAATTTTGCCATTGGGAATGTGATTTGAGCACTGTGAAGTGCCGGGGATTTAGAAAAAACAACAACAAACAAATGGGTTGGGAAACGGGGTTGGTACCCCCTTCAGGAGGTTCTCAATGGGTTTAACCGTTAGCCATAAAACGGGCAAAAAAATTAGCCCTTAGGCGTAAATATTGAAAAATTTTAGCCGTTAGCCGTAAAAAATATTACCCGTTAGCCGTAAAACAGTCAAAAATATTAATCGTTAGCCGTGAAAGTCACCACCCCGCATTAATACCCTTCTTGTCTTCAGTAGTAATCGAAAGGCCGCGGGTTCGAATTCAAATATGGCATCTTCATTATTTCACAGCCGTAACTATATAGAGGATATTACACGGTGGCGCTGGAGAGGATATGAATTTTATTTTCGAGTGGCAAGAATAATATTAACAACAAGATTAATTTTATTAAACTATATCATTGGCATAGAGTACATATTGATGGGTCTACCATGCGAGGGTAAGGACGTGTTTTTCGGCTTTCCTGTAAAACCGAAGGTCAACAACACATTTATGGCCAAGAGCGTTACAAATACTAAACCTAAGACCAGAGTAAGTGGCAGCACAAGTTCTGGAAGCGATATTTGCTCTCCGGAAGGAAAAAAGATTTGTGACATTTCATTTTCAGACTCGGGCACAAACCTTACATTCGTTGAAATGAACGAGCAAATGTTGCAAACAACCGACATGGGCCGGGCGAGAAGATAGCGGCTCAATTGCAAGAAATACTCAACAGGTTAACGAGTCGAGTGTCGAAAGGAGATTGCAAAAGACAGAAGGACTTTGCCAGAAGATAAGCAATTTAGAAAAGGCAGTAAGCGTAACCCGAGCTGAGCTAAACTTGCTCCATGAGAAAGCTGATCTGACACACAAGAAGGTGGGCTCAGAGGTCGAGAAAGGAATGGAGTTTGCTAATGCCGAACTGATAGAAAAGCGGAAAAAGAAAGAAGAAGAAATTGCTGCAGAAATGAAACAGCTGTAGGATGGAATTTTGTATCAAGAGGCGTATAGCAGAAGGGAGAATCTTCGTTTCTTTGGAATTCCTGAAGATGAAAATGGTGATGAGAATATAAGGGAGTTGTTGTACAAGTGTTTTAGTGATGAGCTGAATATTGATAACTCAGATTCCATTGCTTTTCAAAGGGTGCATAGACTTGGTAGGAAAAAACCAGGGAAACCAAGACCAATAATCGCTCGGCTCTTAAGATTATGTAATAAGGGTAAGTTGAAGCCACACATATGCGCACTGAGGCGACAGTGGTAGAAGGGATAAAACCCTGTTGCTACCAAGAAAAAGATGAAAAAATTGAGCTCAAAAGCCAGCAGCCATGGACAACGTCAAAATGTAATAACGGTATGTTGAAGCCACACATATGCGCACTGAGGCGACAGTGGTAGAAGGGATAAAACCCTGTTGCTACCAAAAAAAAGATGAAAAAATTGAGCTCAAAAGCCAGCAGCCATGGACAGCTGTTTCGGCCTTGTTAGGCCTCATCAGCATGACACATGTAGCAGATGAGCAACAGGGTTTAATCCCTTCTACCACTGTCGCCTCAGTGCGCATATGTGTGGCTTCAACTTACCCTTACTACATTTTGACGTTGTCATTTCAAGCCACATCTCACAACTCTACCATTTTTCATCATCTTGACATTCATAATGCAAGATAATGTGGGAACCCAGAGCTCATCTGCTAGCTGTGTCATGCTGACAAGGCCTAACAAGGCCGAAACAGCAACCTGACTGCGTGCAAGGCGGGAAAAGACGTTATCGATATCCTCACCACTGAGGAAACGAAAAATACGCCACTACGGTCCCGGATGTAGTTTCATATGAATTTTACGAGTGGTGTAATTCCCCCTCACGTCTATTTACATGTAATAATTAATGAACAATTACTCACCGAAGTGGATGTGGCAGTGTCGAAATGGTGAATATTCACGTCGCCGCTACGTGGCTCGGTAAATATCCACCACTTTCATCGACATTGAGGTGAATAATTGTTTTACTATACACCACGCAAGCCAAGAGAAAATGAGGAAAGATAACATAACCCCGTCTGATATGATAAGGGGACAGAATCTATTTATAGCATGGAATCTATTTATATCTCGCTCCATGGCTGCACGGTTTCCCAATACCGCAAGTGGAAAGTCGAGGTCAAACGAAACAAGATTCCCATGGCGGATTGAAATTACAACCACGTGATGTGAAGGACATCAGCCATTGGTCAGTTAACATAGTTTCCGGATCTTAAAATAGCTTCTGTCACCTTATCATAGTAAGAGAACCCAGTATGGAAGATGCGTTCTCTTACCTCATTTTCTCTTGCACAAGCTAAATAACTAGCGTTTATTCAAATAGTTTCCTCGCCGGAAACCGAAACGGGAGGCCGTTTTGTTTCTCTTCGTCTGCTCAGAGGTGAATAGTACTTTGCTAATCACCTCCGAGTAAACTAATCAGAACGCGCGAAATGCACTATTTACTTGTGTCGTATATGCTAATGTAAGTTAGTGAAGTTAGTCTCTCGTGACTTTCCCGCCTTTCCGGCACTCCTTGAGGAGCCCACTGTAAACATCATCACACGGTCATGCGCCGAATGTGTAACAATGGCGTCGAAACCAATTTTAGTGTTGTGTGCTTCTGGGGTAAACTTATTTTAGTTTGTTATATCACATCCGAAGAATAGGGCGATGGTGGTAAACAGATGACTGTCGAGAATTTATGGCAACTGGCAAGAAACCAGTGACTGGTGGGTCATATTACCATGCGGATAAGCAGGTCGATCTCTAGCAGGGCGATTCTTAACAATATCGAACGACCGGACGATAAGGTTCATTGCAGGGAGTCTTTCCACATTGTTTTAGGCACAACTTACACAGTTCTGTCTTAGCATAATATGTATCAAAATCCGTGTAGGTAAAAAAAGGAGCTTAGGTCGTTAAATAGGAAAGAAAATATTTTTAAAATAGTTAAAATAATTGTGTCAAGAAGTCGTATCGCGATGGAAACCGGAACAAGCGATCAACCCAATCATGACACGGAAGTTGGCAAGGAGAGCAAGTGGATTTCTCGGATGTGTTATGAACATGGACTGTTTTGTGCAACACATCCACGGCTGGTGATGTTCTTTAGTGCTTTGGTAGTTTTCGCCTGTAGGTAAGTTTTGTTTAGGTCACAAGATAACCGCAAGGTTACTTTACATTGACCTGTGCTCCTAAATCGAACTCGCGTGTCGTGAGTAACTGGCGTAGTCTGTCAGATTAGAAGAACGTTATTAGCAATACGAAGAATATTTTACCACCTTATTTAAACTCTAATAATTATTGTTTAATTGCTGAGTTCACAATATACGAATTTAATTACTTTCTGTAAAGTAAGTGAGAAAGAATAAGTTGTAGGTTAGAAGGGCGGGGCAAAGTTAATGAAGCTACGCTTATTTGGTGTTTACATCTTCCAAATGTAAAAATTAACAAGAATTGTTAAAATGGGGATCATTCTCATGCTTCAAACACAGTAACAGTATATTTTATAATATGCAATTATTTACTGTATCACGAGTGTTTTCTTTAAAACGGTCATAATTTGATCATCCATGCATGTATATAGATTTTAATCAAATTCAGATATTACATCGGGTTATTGTTTGCTCTGCAAGGGAGAACAAATCAAGGGTTCTATGACACAATGCTCAATTCTCCTTATGCTTGACAAGCAACTACAAAACAATTTGGAAGAAGAAGCGGAATGATTTCTGCACAGGTCCCTACTTCATTATGCATGCTGTAGTTGAATTGTCTTGGAAGTGCATGTGCAAACATTTCTTGTTTCCTGAGAACGAAACCGTATGGCTACAGCATGCATAATGAAGTAGGGACCTGTGCGGAAATCATTCCGAAGAAGCTAGTTATTATTATTTCCAGGGTATGTACTATTAAGACGTAATTTTTGGTTGATTTTTTACTTTTTCTGATCTTATTGATGTTTTTGCTCTCTAGTGCTCCTTTGTTTTCTCTGCCTTTATTTGGTGGAACAGCTACAATAGAATGGATTACACTGAGTTCTTCTGGAGTATCAGTAGCTGATAGCAGGGGTAGAACATCCACGCTGCTACAGGGGAATGACAGTACCATTCCAAGATGGGTATGTTTTTACTTTTACTTGTATTATCATTATATTGTAAAGTGAAATGTCATTGCTATTAGAATGTAGAAAATCCCAAAGGAAACACCTGTTTGCAATACTTAGCAAAAGAATACCAGAATCTATCTTGAAGATATGCAAAGTTCAGAATCCCATATAGGGAGCCAGGGAAGTGGTCATTACAGTGTAAACATTAGTTTACCAAGTTGGTAGCCTTATTTGCTTTCACTCCCTCAATGTAGGTTTGAAGGAATATTCACCCTGGTTCCCCATGTTTGAGTTTTGTACTGGTTTACTTGAAATGTCATGGTTGTTTGCTGCACAGGATTATGATTTTCCCCCAGATTAAAAACTCATAATTCAACTCTAGCTAGAGTACCTTAGTAGGAATGTGTATCATGGTATCATGTTATTGTAGTTGGATGCCAGATGGATTTGGGTTGACCTAAAAATTTCCATTCATGTAAACACAGTAACTTGCCATGCACAGTTGATTGTCATTATGATTTATGTGAGCTGCAGTGACATTCCTCTGGCAGAATGTTGTTATTTATTTGGCAGTTTTGCTTGTCTTTTTAGTTTGTAGGTGACCCATTGCTCTACATACAGCAGTTTATTTTGATGGCCCATGTCAGCCCTTGGAAACCAGAACATCAGAGTAAAGTGGTTGTAAAAGAAGCTTTGAAGCCTGCCTTTCAAATCACCAAGTTTTTAATGGATTTTAAACTTCATTATGGGTACTGAAGCTTTTATTTTTGCAACTAGCAGAAAATTAAAGATTTGCTTTCAGCTAAAGCAGGGTTTGTATGCATCTTGAAAACCCTTGAATTTCAGAAGTCTGATTTCCAGGCCTTGAAAGAACTTGAAGTTGATTTTTGGTCCTAGAAAGTCCTTGATTTTTTTTTTAACAAGATCGAAAAATATGAGTGCTCAGGTTTTAAAGTAAATGAAAGCCAGTGAAAAGAAATGTTCTGGTAAACATAGTATAACGTTCTCGAAATGCTCACAAAATGCGTAAAAATGCTTGTTTTCATTCCATTGCTTTCTCGTTACTCTCACACACGTGTGTTCTTACTGAAGAAGGGTCCTGGAAAGTCCTTGAATTTTTGGTCTGAAAAAAAAGTGTATGAACCCTGTAAAGGAGTAGTAGATAATATGTGTACGTACATTTCATTATAATCATTGATTTAGATTATGTTCCTTTTCTGTGATTCAGATCAGGATTTGTCATACAAGAGACTCAATCATGGCACATCAAAAGAACCAATACATTTTTCTTAGTAGTGGATTCCTCGATTCATCAGTTCTTTTGATGCTTCATAATGTAGGTGATCTTGGATCACAAATCCAGAAGTGGATCCAGCAAAGAAATGCAACCTCATAGTCCAGAGTTTTACTTTTAGGAGCAGAACAGTGAATCTAAAGGATGTGTGTCTTCATGCGACATCTGGTCCAACTATTACACAGCGTTCTGGCGTCAGATATGAGGACCAGAAGTTCCTTCCATCTGAGGGTTGTCTGTTGCTTTCTCCTGCTAATCTCTGGGACAGAAACATGAGACGGTATGACCTGCTTGCTGACTTGTTTGTTATTTTGACCTTTCTGCATTAGACGAGTAGAAACATTTTACAAGCTTCCAAAAGTTAGACCTTGACAGGAGCCCATTACCGTAGTGGGCTCCTGGCCTTGATAATAATTATTTAAGATAATTATGACCAGGAAGGCAACAGTAATTTATTATTAAATATACATGCAATTTATTAATGGTGGAGGTTATTTACTCATGATTGTATGTACATTAATTACAAATTCTAACTCGTAGTCACTCAGAGCTGGATATATACAGTATCTGCACAAGCTTTTGGTAAAAATGTAATGCTGTTATTAGTTTAAAAACCACTTGTTCAGTAGGTACATGTACAGTACATGTATGTTGTACTCTTATGTGGCAGCTTTATAAATTCCATGTGCTGTTTCACTCATCAGATTCGAGCAGGACTCCTCCATACTTGATGGCCTGTACCAAGAACATGGCAGACTTTCTTTTAATATTGCCCTTAAAGGTATCAAATTTGGCTTATAAAAATGTGTTATTGATTGCCTCTGATTATTTATGATTCCTCCTGAGTTGAACAGAAGCAACGTTTGTTTTTGAAACAGAGTTTATCTTTGGATTACCACTCAAACAGACTGGAATCTTCCCTGGCACGCGATCAGATGGATCTCATCATATTATTCAGTATGCCGTAACGCTAGTTTTGTCATCACATGACCCAAGGTACATGTATTTGTACATTTGAATAACCATTAATTGTTAAAGCTACACTTTATTAGCTGATAATTCAGGGGGAGTTTGTATGAACATGGTTCATACAATCTTGAAAAGTTCATGTTTTACCAGGTGTTTTGAAAGGTTTTTGAATTTGGTTAAAGAAGAATGCTTGATTTCTCTACTTAGTCTTGAAAAGTCCTTGACGTTTAGTCTTCCTTATACCTGTATGCCCTATCACTTTTTTGACTGTGAGCTGATTGTAATAAAGTGTTTTTCATTTATCAAGTCAATTTGTTTTGTTGTCTGTTCCAACCTATAGAAAACCTGTTATCATGAATGTTATGATTTAAATGCTATGCGCCTTTTCTTTTCTCAAGGTATATTGATGAACTAAGTAGACAGTTAAAAAATCAGTTTCCAGTGGCATTCTCATCTGAAAGCAGTGGTGACCTGGTTACAGAGACTGAGAAACATAATGTGGTGCACATCTACTACAAGGTACCACTTCTGTAGCAGTAAGTTGTATGATATAGCAATACTATTCATGTGTAATCAAGATTGGAAGCAGCTTGGACAATGGGTTACCTGATAATATATTGCAGTATTTGAAAATTATTATTCATAACAAGCAAGCAGTGTGTGCTGTATTTTTTTTTCATTAATTTTGTGTTTTCTTCTTTATTCTTGAATACAACCCTCTTAATAAACCGTGTCTTGATTGTCATGTGCTTGACATTATTTTTCACTCAAACAGCTTTATTGCCAGCAATAAATGGGATTGTAGATAGTTATGCAAAGTTGATTTGCTAGTTTGCTGTGATATTACTCAACCCTTTCACTCCCAAGAGGTCTCCATTTGACGAGTAAAATCGTCTGGCATTAGACAGAGTAAAATCTATAAAGTCACTCTTGGGAGTGAAAGGGTTAAGGGAGATAGTTTTTAACCCTTTCACTCCCAAGAGGTCTCCATTTGACGAGTAAAAAAATTAATCGTCTGGCGTTACACAGAGTAAAATCTATAAAGTCACTCTTGGGAGTGAAAGGGTTAACTGTGGGATTTATATTTATAGCCTTTTTTGCCACAAAAATATGTCATGTCTTTTCTTTATCATCAGGATGAGAACCGAGGACTGGTTGAGCTTCTTCCTCTGTGTGTTACATACTTTATGGTATTCCTCTACTTGGCTTTCTCTGTTGGTAGGTAGCTATGCAAACGAGTTAAGAGAGATGTGTCCTGGAGATACTCATATTAGATGCGCTAATCATCTTGATTTTGGGTTGGTTATGCCCATAGTTCTTCAATCTGTCATAGTAAGAACAGTAATGACAATAACAGTTATAGTATTAGTGATACTGCTGTAATAGTATAAAGTAGTTATAATAATAGTAATAGAAATGGTAGTGGTAAAGGTAGTACTAATGATGGGGTAATGATAATGTAAAAATAATTTGCACTATTATCAGTTCCCTGTAACTAGATAGACCTTTATTTATGGTGGGGTTACATTCTTCTGGTTTCTCATGTTATTAAACAAACTGGGGATTTAAGTGTTTGCAGTGTGGACCTCCTTGACTTATATACATGTATTCTATACCTTCTTTTTTTTTCAGCAAAGATAGAGATGGTGAAGAGTAAGTGGGGACTTGCATTCAGTGCTGTTCTTACTGTGGTAGCATCACTTGTTATGGCTGCTGGCTTATGTTCATTCTTTGGACTTGTCACAACCCTGGACAGCAGGTGAAACTATTTATTTTTGTCATTTAAGGCTAGTATCACAAAAGTAGAACAGGGAAGGTGGGAAGGGGGGGGGGGGGGGCGGGGTTAGAGCAGGGCAAAAACTAAAATCAGCCAATCTAATTTCTTCATTTCTGTTCCCACGAGGGCTGACTTACAGTTTATCCTAAATGATTCTGCACTATTCAAAGTCAGATTTTTGTTTTTCAAATCAAGCTGGCAGAAAGCATAAACCTTCTTTTAGACTAAAATTAATGCAAAGCTCCTGAACAGCTACTGTAGCTAAATAACATTTGAAATAACATTTTTGTGGAATCTTCAGGAAAGAAGTTTTTCATTGCACAAATTCTGAATGCAGTCTCTCATTAGTTGTGTAATAAATCTCTTGTTGACAAAGTTTGCCCAGGACTGTGTTGGAGAATATCAGTCCCCAAGGTTTTTTGTCCAGATCGTACTGCATATTCTGCCCATTCTAAGACCTACATGTAGGGCCGATATTTTCCCAGTACAGCCCTCTTGCTGTTATCAAAATTTGGTTGCCTAAGTTCTGTTTACAGCATATGACTATCAGTGATACAGTATTTTTTGCCACTTTGTAAATCAAGTTGTGTTTGGTTGTGCATGCAGCATGCACCCTGTTGCAACTTAGAGTAGTTCAATCTGCATCCCTCATTTGCCTCGTTTTAAACTTAACCCTTTAAGCCTCAATATCAATATTCATTTTCTTCTATCTGTTCTCATATATTTGTTATGATACTAGTGAAGAGAATTTGTTTTAATATCAATACAACTCTTTTTTGGTGGTCATTTTGTCATTCTCATAACCTTAATGGTTGATGAACAGTGAATGTAGTAATGAGAAATTGGATGCTGGTCATGACTACTTGGACTTAAAAGGTTAACTAGAGATTTTGTTTATTGTATAATCCTTTCTTTTTCAGTGAGATTTTTCCATACCTTGTGATTGTGATTGGAGTTGAGAACATTCTGGTGATAACAAAATCAGTGGTGTCCACCCCAGTTGACCTGGAAGTCAAGAAAAGAGTTGCCCAAGGTACTGTGTGCATTGAGATGTTGAAAAGAAGTGCAAAGGAGAACCAAAGTGGTAGAACATTCACTGTATCTGCAAGCAGTACAGCAAGTTGTTTAAAAATGTCCTGAAAGCCAGAAAAAAATGTTGATGATTTTTCTTTAAGTGAATTTTGTATGACAGTTTGATATACATGCATCGCAGAAATAAGATTTAACAACAACAAAAACAAAAACAATAATAATTCACTAAGATATGATAGCCATCCCACAAGTAGCAGTGCCAATTGAGGCGAGAGGCTGTGCAAGAGATATTTAATATTATGTATTTACTTAAAGCATAAAATTACCTGCAATTTTATTTTATCTTGAATACACTGTGTAATATTGTGGAAAGAAAATATGGTTAGAACCTACACAAATTGCTAAAAAATACGGAGGTCGAAAATGAAAGAAAGAAATAAGGACTAAGCAACAACAGAGTGGGCGAGCAAGTTAAAGGCAACCATTATATGGTAGTAATAGGTTATTAATTATCATATGAAGAATAAACAGTAAATTTGACTTTTTAATAAGTGAAAGATTTTCACAGTTTTGTGAGCAACACAAGCAGTCAAAGATAAGACCTGACAAAAATATTCAGGCTTGAATGAGATACAAAGCCGTGACCTTGTGATATTGGTGCAATGCTCTAACAGGGCTAAAAATTAACTCCAGTGCTCAGTGGCCAGTCGGGCCAGTTTCCTTGATCAATTCTTAGTGGCCCTTCCCAAAATGAAGTAGCCCCTGATTTTTTGGAGTCATGTGGCAATCGCAAAATCGAATTGGTGTCTACATGTTGTGAATGTGGATCGATCGTGAAACCACTGTTAAAACGGCTCGGTATTTCAACTTCAGAACAAAAAATTTACTAAAATGGTTGATCTTAGAGTCCAGGCAAAGAAACAAAGAGAAAGGTAGTCCAATTAAACTACATATTACTTTAACTTTGTACTTCGCATAATTTACATTTCAACTTTTCGAAATTCTGTAGCATAGTTGCACATTGGGTGTTCAAACCTTAACTTTTGGTAGCCCTGGTCAGTTTTAACTCGTCACTGGCGACCGCGCAACTGCCAATTTTTAGCCCTGCTCTAACCAACTAAGGTAACAAGCCAACTGGGAGCTGGTCATTTGTGAGTTCATAATATACCCGTAGAGGATGAAGAAATGAATGCGAATATGTAACAATTTCATATATGTGAACTGTGGAAGAAAGATTTAATTAGTTAAAGATTGTCACAGTTATGTAAATAACTGAAGCAGTTATAAAGATGTACTGTAAAACATGAAAATATTAATTCCGGCTTGAATGATTCCCTAACCTAGTTTTGTGCTTATCTGTTTGTTACATGTACTTGTAGTTGAAGTAAGGACCAATGCTGTGTTTTTACAACTAACCACAATTAAAAAAACAGAAGTCAAGTCAAATACATGAAAACTGAACTTAAGTTTTGATGTCAATATGTACAGTTACATAATGAGGTACAAATTTGTTACACCTTTTCTCTTGTATTGTCCTATTCAGGGTTAAGCAAAGAAGGCTGGTATATATTCAAGAACCTTTTTACAGAGATGGTTATATTGTTTTCTGGTTATTGCACCTTCATACCAGCTGTACAGGTAATTTTACCAAACAAATTATTGTGTAACTTCTTTTTTATTATAATTATTGTCAAGAAAACGATTTATGAGAATTTGAAAAATTATTTATTTATGTATTTGTTGTGGCTTCGCCCATATGAACTATCATGCAGTAGAACTTTTTAGCTCATAATCTAATGGTTAAGTGGTAAGATCACCGTGTACAGAACACAAAAGTAGCTCTCAGTAATTTTGTGATTTTCTTTCCTTTGTTATAGGAGTTTTGTTTGTTTGCCATAGTTGGTCTGTCTACAGACTTCTTTCTTCAGATGGTGTTTTTTGTGACCGTCCTATCGATTGATATCAGAAGAATGGAGGTAATCATTGATTTTAATTTTAGTTATGATGTTGGGATAAGCATTACTGTACATAATATTATTCCTGTATAGGGTCATATGTTTTGCTTATTGCACTGACTTCAAGCTGTCAATTACACAGCTAACACAGCGGTGCAGATATCGATCATTGGAAGGGGCAAAGAGTGAAAGTTTGAACTAAATCTAATGAAGTGCAGTATTTTATTTTTTGGAGGGGTGGGGGAGATGTGGTTCTAACTCATTGGCTGTTCATAGGTGCAGAGAGCCCTCTCAGACAAGAATACTGCTTTTCTGCATTAAGAAAAATTGACTTAGTGGGAATTGTGTCCCTGTATCAGATTTATGAATACTGTAGATGCTTACCCTCTCAATGGTTATCACCATTGTATTATTAAACAATAACAGTAAACAATAACATAACTGCGATGATCAATTAATGTCATTACAATAGTCATATTACTCCGCTGTTCAAATATATGGTCTTTCATATATTCATTTGAATCATTCTTTTCCATCTACGGGTATATTACGAACTCACAACATGACCAGCTCCCAGTTGGCTTGATAGCTCAGTTGGTAGAGCACTGCTCCGGTATTGCAGAGGTCATGGGTTCGAATCCTGTTCAGGCCTGAGTTTTTTTAAGGCTTTAATTTCACAGCTGCTTAAGTTGAGTAAATAACTGCTATGATCAATTAATGTCATTACATATTACTCTGCAGTTCAAATGTATGGTCTTTAATATATTCAACTGAATCATTCTTCTCCATCTACGGGCATATTACGAACTCACAACATGACCAGCTCCCAGTTGGCTTAATAGCTCAGCTGGTAGAGCACTGCTCCAGTATCGCAGAGGTCATGGGTTCAAATCCCGTTCAGGCCTGAGTTTTTTTTTTGTCAGGCTTTAATTTCACAGCTGCTTAAGTTGTGTACATAACTGCGATGATCAATTAATGTCATTACATATTACTCCGCAGTTCAAATATATGATCTTTCATATATTCATTTGAATCAGTAACAGTAATAATGGAAATATATGTTGTAGGGTAGGGAGTAGTCTCCTTATCTCCCCAGCTAAGGCTCAGGGTGACATGGATGATGTCTAGCTCAGTTGGAATCACATTGGTTCAATGGAATTAATTTTGTTACACTCTAATTGTGACGCTTTTTATCCTCCCAGCTTTCAGATCTCTACGTGAAACAGAAAGTGCATATACAGCGAGGTATGATGTCTGGTAAATAGACCTGTGTCTTAAATACGCTACCTTTGATTGGAACAAATCTTACTAAATAGTGCGTAGGAGTAGGTAATGTTGTTTTTCTTGCCAAACATTGTGATGACAAAATTGAGAATTTTGGTATCGACTCTAGGAGCTTCACAACGACAAGCGGTAACCTCGCCATCGCCAGTTCCCAGCCCTCCTAGTTCACCTGAACCGGTAACGGTCACTGGACTCATGCCTCCTCTGCCTCAGGCGTTAGTAAATAATCCATGTAATCTATCCAGTGAGTGTCCTGTTATACCCAAGAAGCTTCCAAGGAGGCTAAACTTTGCTTACTTTTGGGCACGAACGAGAGTGGTGCAGAAGGCCTGTATGGTAAGTAAAAACTGTGCTACAGGGGCCGTGTGTTCGAAGGCCGGTTAGCGCTAATCCAGAGTTAAATTTTAACCGGGTTTCTTTTCCTCTTGTTGAAAGGCATTTTCTCTGCCAACTTTCTCTATTTTTTTTTAGAGGATACAATCATCAAATTGTATTCAAAAAGAATTATTTCTTTTCCTCTTGTTAAAAGGCATTTTCTCTGCTAACTTTCTCTATTTTTTTTTCAGAGCATACAATCATCAAATTGTATTCAAAAAGAATTATACTGAATGTGCTTTTTGAGCTCATATTTGCATTTAAATTTCGCACTAACCCTGGGTTACCTTAACACTGCTTCGAACAACCTGGCCCAGGAGGAGAACTGATTATTAAACGTTCTATACTGAACAGTTCTGTGCTGTGGTACTGTTTGTTTTACTATACAGTGTGGTTCTAACTTTTTCATCTGTGGATCAAACCATGCAGTGAGACCATTTTTTGTAAAGCTACTGAACAGTACTATACTGTGGTACTGATTGTTTTACTATACAGTGTGGTTCTAACTTTTTCATCTGTGGATCAAACCATGCAGTGTGACCATTCTTTGTAAAGCTACTGAACAGTACTGTACTGTGGTACCGTTTGTTTTACTATAGAGTGTGGTTCTAACTTTTTCATCTGTGGATCAAACCATGCAGTGAGACCATTTTTTGTAAAGCTACTGAACAGTACTATACTGTGGTACTGATTGTTTTACTATACAGTGTGGTTCTATCTTTTTCATCTGTGGATCAAACCATGCAGTGTGACCATTCTTTGTAAAGCTACTGAACAGTACTGTACTGTGGTACTGTTTGTTTTACTATACAGTGTGGTTCTAACTTTTTCATCTGTGGATCAAACCATGCAGTGTGACCATTCTTTGTAAAGCTACTGAACAGTACTGTACTGTGGTACTGTTTGTTTTACTATACAGTGTGGTTCTAACTTTTTCATCTGTGGATCAAACCATGCAGTGTGACCATTCTTTGTAAAGCTACTGAACAGTACTGTACTGTGGTACTGTTTGTTTTACTATACAGTGTGGTTCTAACTTTTTCATCTGTGGATCAAACCATGCAGTGTGACCATTCTTTGTAAAGCTACTGAACAGTACTGTACTGTGGTACTATTTGTTTTACTATACAGTGTGGTTCCAGCTTTTTCGTCTGTGGATCAAACCATGCAGTGTGACCATTCTTTGGAAAGTTACTGAACATTTACGTATCGTTTATGTTCCACCATACAGTGTGGCTCTAACTTTTTTTAGCCGTTGATCAAACCATACATGCAGTGACCATTCTTCGTGAAGGTAGTGGATACCACAGTATTTCGGTAATGTTCAGTTTGTATTGCCGGTTAAGTTTTGCGTTAAAACGTCCAGTGTGTCCAATCATTTATTGAAATACTTAAGGAGACTGACGCTGTTTGTGAGTATTTTTCAACGTAAAGTTTTTGACAGTGATGTTGTATTTATTTTAATTGAATTTTCAGGTCTGTTTTGTGTTTTACTTCGTGTATGTGTTGAGCTACCCTGTCTTGGAATCGACATTCGGCTCTCATCTCATCACTGATCCAGCCAAGCAAACAGCGAGTCCATCATCAAGAATGGAACACGAAGACTCATCGAAAGTGAGACAGAATAAACAAGAGGAAGGGAGACCCTCTTCACAAGAGCACCGTGGAGAACCTGTGGCATCAACGGCCAGAGGAGAACTTAAGAGGCCTCCCCCTGTTGAGCTATGGAAGGGCCTTTATCAACAACACTGGCCCAAGTTATTGAATTACTACAGTGTTAGCCTTCGCGGCAGGTAGGTATGTCCTCCTTATGTACTGGTATTTTCAAGTCCGTAGATTGATTTATACTGGCGTTAAGTTGATGAACTGAAGAAAATTATACAGTTTTGAACGATCATGTACTTTTAAAATTTTGAAATTGAAATCTATACTCGGGGTGAAATCCATGTTTTTCGTTTCAAAAACGTGCTTGCACTGTTTTAAACAAAACGGCGATTTTGAAATTTTTTATACGGAACTTTAAGTCAGGGTAAAATTAACTTTTCCTCGCCTACATGTACATTTTGGCTGCACTTATGGCTGGTACGTTAAGGTGGGGTACAGTTGCCCCCGTTCTGCGCACATAAACAATCACAAGTATTGGTTTATCAAACGAATTGATAAATACACGAAAAGATGAAAGTGACGAAAAGCTAACTCTGGAAACTAGGCTGCCCTTTTATCTTCTGGTTTTTCAGTTTGCATTTATTAACTTGTTGATTAACTGATGTTTGGTTGTTTCAATTTAACTTAGATTTTAATTAGTTATAGATTATATTTTATAGTTAAAGATCATAGGTATAAAATTTATGGAGATTTTAACTAGTGAAGTAAATTAGGGTATCTATTAATCTTAGGCTAATATTAGGGTTTCTTTATTAATAAAGTCGCGTCCGCCGATTGACACTTTTTAGATTTTAATTAGTTATGGACTATATACTATAATTATGGATCATAGGTATAGAACTATGGAGATTTTTATTTAGTGAATTAGTGAATATTAGGGTTTTTCATAATTATGATTGTTGTATCTTTACTATTTTTTCGCTGTTATAGCTTGTATATGCCAATTTTTAAAAATGTAATTAACAAAGTACACATTACCAATGAATGTTTTCACCAATAAAGTTATGTATTATTTTTTATTTAACAATAATAATAATAATTTATACCACACTAGTGAATAGTGCATTTCGCGCGTTCTGATTGGTTTACTCGGAGGTGAATAGCAAAATACTATTCCTCAGATATTTAAAGACCTTGAGTGTTTGTCCGGCCGACGTTTGAACCAACTTCCTTCAAAAACTGGCGTTGCATTCAATTTTGCAATGAGTGGTTTGTTAGTGAAGCGCAGAGACTGAGAACAGTGTTTTTCACCACTGCGTTTGAACTAATTTATCTCATTTCCTTCAGGTATGTCACAGTGTTGCCTCCAGTCCACCTCGGTGTTAACATAGATACAGAACTTTTAGTCCCAGACTTCTCAACTGTAGGACTCTCAGATTCCCTCTTCCCGACCCAGGACGGCGTAGAGCCCATGGGAAGTGGACAGGAAGTAGGGTCTGGAGACGAGGAAACCGCTGACCCAGAATACTACCTGAACGCGTTGTATTGTGTGGTCCTGGGCGTGATAATTATGATTGTTCTTTTCTTCATATGTAAGTTTTTGAATGATCTTCAAGTCAGTCCCAGGTCACGACCTAGACGGTGGCGACAGGGAGTCTCGTGCTGTGACCTGGTGGAGAGCCTTCCCGTCAGCCTTATAGGGCACAAACAGGTTTGTTAGAGATATCATAAACAAGCCATTGTTTTTGTCGTGGTAGTTAGGTGCTGTATGCTGTTGCAACTCGTTTTCATTATTGAAGGTACATTGCTTAAAACAATTTATGATTGCGAGGAAGTTTTCATTTTGCAGATTTACACTAATTATGAGCAAAAAGAAGCAAAATATAGCAAAATTAAACATCTTCGTCGTTTAACAAGCAAAATATAGCGATTATGATAATGAATTTATATAGCGCACTTTTTCATATGATTATGTTCAAAGGCGCTTTACACTTCTATTGGGTGAGATCGGACGTCAGCATGTAACCAGGGCAGGACCAAACAATAACAGGCTCATCTCCGGTGTAATATAATTTATTCACACAAATGACGAAAAACAAAGGACACGAAGCATTCTTAACAATGTACCTAACCCTAAATAACAAAGAAATGAATAAATTATATTACACTGGGCATGACCCCAATAACAACACCAGTTAGTGCTCCTTGAACTGAACCCTTTGTTGCATGTGGCCAATCGCAAGTGGGTTTCACGAGATATTCACAACGCGTGAAAAAACACTGCAGAGTGCCAACTCCTTCTTTAGAATTACACGCTTTGAGTTACAAAAAAATTCAACCTAAAGGACAACATGTCCACGCACTGGTCACGTGGTTCAACCACACTGCTCGTGCCATGCTGCAAAGCTCCTTTTTATATGTTTGACTGTCAGTAAAGGGGCTTTTTGTCAGTGACTTCAATGGATCCCTAATTGCCTTTAAGCTATCATAATTCCTGTGTGATGATGGATCTTCTGTTTGCATTCCAGAACATCGAGCACATGAAAGTCACCTTGTCCTTCATCATTAGTGTTTGTTTGAGCGGACAGATCTGTATTTGGGACATCGCCACTGGAGATCGCTTGAACGTCATCAACCGCAACAGGTCAGTCTGTGAGTTAGGTTGGTACATTAGTCCCGTGCTTTATAAACCTAAGTAAATTATGGCATGATTTGAGACCTGTAATATTTGCATTGCAGCACGCTAAGGAATGCAAAACATTTATCTGTTTTTTTTGGTCTTGGTCTTTTGGTCCTTTTTAAGTTTTACATTTTAAGCGTCACTGACTGCATGTACTGTTCGATTGTCAGGATATCTCGACTCTGATGATGACTTCGCTCAGGTTGTCGAAACGTTAGTTAACGTGATTCCCTACAGTTCTCTTCAGAACCCCTTACACCTGGACGATCGGACTTGACAGACAACTGCTGAGACTCCTGAGTTCAAATCATTTGTCGTTTTATAATACTCTGTCCAGTGAAATCAGATCATCATCATGTATGCGTTATACAGTTTGACCCTGTGTAGCGTAGAACCGTTTCACGTCTTAGTAACTGTTCAGACGAATTTCTGATTTTTATTTAAAACTGTTTTCAAACTATATCGAATAAACGTAACAACAAGCTCAACTCTACGACTACGAACGAACGAGAGAACACACCCAAAAAAATGTAAATTGCGAAACTTTTAACTACGCGTCTTGCACGCCTATCTGTCAAATTGTCACTTAATCCCTCGCTGGGATTTGCGTCCCAAAGGCGGCGAGGTGTTTTCGAGACGTTACAGGAATTCTTTAATTATCGTGTCATCAGTAACTGTTAAACCCAGAGTGGACGGTAGCTTGCACAGATAACTACTCCTTAGACTCCACTATAGAAGTACTGCTTTATTGGAATCACCACTGTACTTATGTTACAACGTGCAATTTTCTTACGTACAATTGCTATACATGGAAATGTCGACTCAAGGCAGTTTTACATAGTTATGTTTGAATCATGCCGAGTCACAGGCGAAACTAGAAATACCTCTTACGTCTGGTCATTTGTACGTGACAGACCATTTTAACGATTACACCCAAACTATTACGCTACTATACTTGTTGTCACGCTATGTCGAGTCACGCTCACAACACCTGCTTTCTCAAACTCTCAAGGGAAACGAACAGTAGTTCGAGGTAGCTGGGGTTCAAGATTAGCGGGTCAGGGTCAAATTTAAGGAAATCTATTAATTATTAACATGACCTACTGTCACACATGTATTATTTGTACCACTGTATACGTAAGCATTCGTACACTGTTCGACGCGGAGTCGATCACAAGAAGAGTGTTTGAGAAAACCGTTTTTTTTATCCTTCAACTAGTGAAAATTAAATATCGGAACAGAATTGATTACGTTCGATATGCTACTATAAAAGTTTTGTGTACTTTCAATACACTTTCCAGCTGTGTTCTGACACTTTCTGACGTTTGTCTATCAACTGTGTCATTAGAGTTCGACCAAGAGAATCTAAAATTGTTCGAGATAGAGTGGAGTTTGAGATATAAACCTAGTTCGAGGTAGCCGACAGTAAATGACTGTAAAAACAAAGGCAAATCCAAGGGAAATGGGTTTGAGTTCGAGGTAACCGAGTTCGAGATAGCGAAGTTCGACTGTACATTTTACAATTTTCCTTTTCTGTTGGTTGGTTTATTCTGTGCGATTTTTTTGCTCAGTTTTTCCTCGCTGAAAGAGCCATGAAAGTGTGACTTTGATCAGCTTCTGTAGCTATAGTGACTGTTTCTTACTTTCTTCAGCCCCAGTTTCCCTTACTTACCAAGTGAGAAAAAACCACGAGTCAGGAAACGAAAAACAAGGCGCAGCTGCGATGGAGACAGCGGCTACACTGGGAACGAGAAGCAGCTGAGTCCCAGACCCCAATCAGATTCCGATTCCATGTTCCTTCAACAGCTGGAGGACCTCTCAACGACGCCACTGAAATCTGAACCCAAACAATGTGATAACGTCGGTGAATGCTTACTGAGCGGCTCTATAGAGTCACGGGAAAGTATGGAGTCATCGGGTTATGATTTCACGAAGTACGCGGAAGACCTGGGTCTAATTTCATGGTCGTCAAGGAACTCGTTCGCAAGTTCCTGGTCGAGCGCTGGTGACGAAGACGGAGGCTGGCTATCAAGTTCAGAAGCATCTGATGAGGAATTACTGACCAATAGCGAGACAGGTTGTTTCCATGAGAATGTCACGCCCGCTCCCTCTGTTTGGTGTGTGGACTGTAAGGGGAATTTATTTGTGGCCGGCTGTGGTGATGGCACAGTTGAGGTAATACAGATACTCTCCGGTATCGCAGAGGTCATGGGTTCGAATCCCGTTCGGGCCTGAGTTTTTTTCAGGCTTTAATTTCACAGCTGCTTAAGTTGTGTACATAACTGCGTTGATCAATTAATGTCATTACAGAAAATTAACTTGTCTACGCTAGAACACGCCTGCGTTAACAAAACAAACACGTAGAAATAACACCGTTGATTTGGTATTAATGGGCGAGAGAGCTGGATTTTGAGTTGATCCATAGTCAAATGATATGACCACTTCATCGCTTACTTTTAGGAAGATGTTAAATTTTAACCGCATGGTTGTTACTCGCAGTTTACCTGTGTTGATGAAAGGAATAAGAGTAGAAGCTGCTATGTGCGTCTCAAAGTGCAATTATGGGAATGAATTAAGTTGTAAATGTCCAAGCCTAATTATAGTATTTAATGTTTGATCTCTAAGATACGTGATAAGCGTGATTGAAAGGTTGCACACTGCTAAGCAAGAAGATGACTCCAGACTACATACGGCTATCTAAATCTGCTGTGGTTTAAAGTAACAGATAATCGTCTTAGGACCTTCCATTCTACTTGAACCATTTCAAACTTTCGAAAGGCCACGCAGAAGGAGGAAGGGAATCATTTGTCCATTAATAATATACATGCAAAAATTTCAGCATGCTCATTGGCTGAGAGCACGTCAATTAATCCCAAACAGTGCAGAAAATTGAAATTGAGTGCAAAAAGTTGAAATTGAATGCAGAAAGTTGAAATTAAATTTTTGCATGTATATTATTAACAAGTAATCACATGATTTGTCTACAAATTGCACTCGCCCTACGGGCTCGTGCAATTTGGTTAGCCTTTGAAAAATTCACTCGTTCTGATTTAGCCCAAATTGCACTCGGAATCATGTGATTACCTATACAAAGAAATGGTGCTGCGTCGGTTTGAAATTACAACTCACAAAACTACTTTATCAAACAAGTTGGTAATGTACGTTGTACCAACCGTGAGATTAAAGGGTGGCTGGCGTTTCGAGCCTTAACCATTAGTCAGTTCATAGAGGCGATTAACTATGGTCAGAGTGAATGACTAGTAGCAAGGTCATGAAGGGGTAAAATGGCAATTGGGATTGGCCGGGTTTTGCCCTGTGAAAATGGGATTTAAGTTACTGGGACTGGGATTCTGCCACTGGAAATTGAAATTTTTTAAGAATTCGGCCAGTGGGAATGGGGTTTGAGCACTTGGAAGAATAAAAAAAAATTGGGCTGGGAAATGGAATTGGTACCTCCCTTCAGGACCCTCTACAAGGGAAGGGACGAAAAAAGGATTGCTTAAAGAAACATGCATGTACATAACTCCAAAGTTTAGAGCCTCGTGTTTTTTAGTATTATTATTTTTAACATAATCTAGTTTAAAGGTCTATAATCTAACTTTAAATAAATTAATATTACTTTTAAAATTTATTTGGGTGACTTTTGCGTTGTAGATTTGGAGTCTGGTGACGGGAACGCAGGTTTACTTGTCACAAGAGAGCAACGTGGGGATCACTAATGTCAGCTTCTTGTCGAAAAGGTGAAATAAAACCTTTCCAGCTCTTGTAAAATCCATGTCATTGTGGTGCTCTTGTCGAGTGTTCTTGTAATTGTTTTTCTTTATTTTGCAGTAATCAAATCGTTGTGGCCCGCTTAGATGGCACGTTAGTGTTCCTTAATATCGGGGTCCCAACGACACCCAGTTTCAATGTTCCAACGGAGGAAAGTTCTCCGAAAAAACGCGCCTCTCCAAGGACTACCAGGAAGACGTATCCACAGTCGACTGACTCCTCTGATGTGACTGTTAATGTAGCGGTCTCTCCACATGAAACGTATGCGCGCGCATATCCGGAAAGTCCGCCTCCTCTGTGCACTGTGATACACAGACTACGGGCTCATCACCAGCCAGTCAGTGTGTTAAGTGTTATGGAAGGTCGGATCATCACGGGAAGTCAAGACAGGACATTAAAGGTTAAACTCTGTCATTTTCTTTCAGTTTGTAAATAGTCTGTTTGTTGATGATAATGTAAATTGTTCATTTGTCACACGATGTGGTCACTGGATGTTGATCGCGACGTTTCGACTGCTTCCTGCTAGTCATCTTCAGGTCATGGGATCGACTGATTCAGGTTCACCATTATGTAGCTGTGTGGTCTGCTCTGATTGGTGCGTTTCGATCCTGCTATTATTCCTGCTTGCTGTGTCTTCCTCAGGGGTCCGCTGGCTTGCCGCGCGTTTGTTGCTGTGTCTCTTGATCGTCGGCATCCACGCTTCTGGAATTTCAATTCCGTTATCCCTGTTGATGTTATTAGGGTGCAGTCTTATGTGAATAAGATGAAGATAATACGTTTTTGTTCCTTTCATAAAGGAACGCCAGGCTACCTTGTCAGTTGCCCTCGTATCTTACCGGGGTACTGCTACATTAATAGGGAGCTTAAGCACGCGCGTTTTTGAGACGCGGACGGCTACCGGAAGTGTGCTGTTTTCTCTTTTAACTTGTCTTCACACAACCACATTTACATTGATTGGTATCTTTTCTCCATTAGAGATTATCACTATAAAAATCTGAGAGACACCACTGCATTGATACGCGTAGTGGTCTCTTCCGGTTGCCGTCCGCGTCTCAAAAACGCGCGTGCTTAAGCTCCCTAGTATACCAACTCAGCAACCCTGGCATCTTGAATAACCTGGTTATCTCCTTATTTCGGGATATTCAAGACCATTCACCTCCTACGAGGTGAGTGGTGGCAGAGGGTCTTGGTAACCCTTTGTGCAAGTGAGTTTTGGTCGAAGAAAACAACAGGGCGGGCGTCTATACTCGCTCTGCAGCTGTTTTCGAGAAATGACACTGAGCCAGCTTTATCGGTGTATACTTTTAATTTATTCTCTGAAATTTCGATGAATATTGGTTTTAGAACTCGATTTCAGAGAATAATTGTTACATATCAGCTCGCTTGACAAACCCATTTTTATCCCTGCTATATCCCTGTATACTTGACAGGTCTTTCGAGCAGACGATTTTGGATGTGTGTACACGTTACATGGTCATGCAGACGGCATTACGGCTTTGACTGTGGATCAAGTAAGTCATTTTAAACTTTTCCCCACCTTTTCCCTCTCAGGAGTGTTGATTTTGGAGCATTTTCTTCCAATAACGATACTTTATCTACCAAGCAGGACAAAATATTTTCAAAACAACAACAAAATCTTTATTTCTAGTTACTAAATTATTTACAGCTGGACGGGCCCGCATGTAGCTATTGTTAATCTTGGCAGACCCGTTTATTTCATTAACGTAGAATTTCTATTTGTATTTTTTGTATATATTTGTTTATTGTGAAAATAGTATAAATAGGGGAGAAGAACTGATTTACGGTACAAAATGTTTATGGGAAGGTTAATATCTGTTTACACTTTGGTTGCTGAGGATTTTACTCTAAAAATGATTTTATGTTACTGAATAAATGAATCTTCATCGTCAAAAATACTGAGCAGCATAGCTTGAATTCTTGTTTTCAATGAAGATTTCTGTAATTCTCTACAAGACATCAATTCAAGAATATTGAGTCGGTCATACAGCAATATTTCGAACAAAACTGCGGTTCTATCTTTAATTGAAATCTGCTTTTAAGGTCTTAAAAGTAATGCAGGTCGTTTATTGGTTCTTTTTGCTTGATGGGGTGATCACGGTGCAGCTTCTCCTTGCAATGTCCGTGCAGGTTAAGCGGACATGTGAACGAGAATATCCGCAATTATTAGTTCAAGAAATTTGCCCTCAAATTCTGTTTACCAACATGTAATGCAGTATAGAAAACTCATTGAGGTGAATTACCTCTTAGATCTCTTTTAAAATAAAAGATTTAAGGTCTCAGTTCAGTTAGTTACTCAAGAGACTCCTGCTTTTCCAAGACTTTCCGTCTTTATCGTTGGTTACAAAAAAGAACCATAATTTCATCAGCCGCGAAAACGCTGTCACTTGCAGAACCAGTGTATCCGGCTAGTTATTTAGCTTTAACCACGATTTGTGGATGGTTTCATCCAGACGAATTCTTCGGCGAGATTTTTCCCACACTTTTTCTTATACTGGTGGAACTGAAGATCTTTCGGCCAGCGTTGCTTCTATAGCCTCCAAGTTGTCCCCCAGCTATCGAAGCCATTTAGGTTTTTGCATCACCAGTTTGAAATCCTCGGCTCGGCGTTTTCAAATTTTTCTGATTTATTGAGCAGGTTCCGCGCCTGATACTGTTCCTTTAATAAACAACTTACGAAATAAACTTACAAACACAACCTGCCTGGAAGTAACGGAGCTGCCAGGTAGTATGACGTGTCACTTACGATCAGAGGACATGAATTAGACAAAGGAAAACTGATGAATCACAAGGGAAGACACTACGATATGACAAAACAGTTAACAGCATCCATAACGTTCGTGAAATTAGCTTCGAATGTAGAGACTGCTGTCATTTCACATATCATGTGTCTACATAAATATGTGTCGTGATTTTGTGGTGTTATGAATCTTCCAGAACACTAAATTCCTCTGCGGATTTGTACCTAGTTGTCGTATTTGCTTTTGTGTAAGTTTCCTTTCTCTTTTGAAATCTTCACTTCAGACCAATAACCGCCAAGTGGTCAGCGGTGCTGCAAACGGTGGTGTGCGCGTCTGGGATGTGATCAGTGGTGAATGCCTTCAACATCTTCGAGGTCACGTGAAGGCAATCAGTGGTGTCACGTGCACAGCAGAACACTTACTCAGTTTAAGTCTAGAAAATGTGCTGTGTATCTGGGATAGATCACGTGGCGAGTGCCTGCATCGACTTAAACAGGTAAGACTTTCACGTGTGATACAAGATGCGTCTAGTCAACGACTTCAGTCAGTTCGACTCAGTTCTAACTACAGTTTTATCGACGCCGATCCCAGGGTCTTTGCTCTGCAACCTACCAGGAATCAAAGAGAGACACTTGGAACGAGGCTGCAGGGCTAGACAAAGATCTCCTCCGGTTGTCTGCGACAGGTGTATTTGGTAACTTGTCCAACGGACGAACAAGCCAAGCTACACAGGCTATCGGTGCCTTTTATCTACCCTCTCTGCCGCTATTGCGGTGAACATATCTTTGGACTTAATTGTTTAACCTGTAGTACGTTGAAAACTGTTCAGCTTAACACTTAAAGTTTCAGTAGATTTATCATTTAAAATACCTGAAGAAGCCAGCAAGAGACCTGGGCAAGCCAAATTTGAGAGTTGCTTGCCCAAAGGATGAGCTGAGATTCTAGGCCTTATTAAGGCTTGCTGTGACAGTAAATGTATTCCGTAATTTTCGCCATTAATTTTTTTAAGGTGGTAAAACGTGATTTTTCAACGTACATTTACCAAGATATGAATACTAATTATACTGTAAAGACAACAGCTGCAATGTTCTGTGACGTATAGCTAACATGTATTCATCTTTTTAGATCCCAGACCTCTGCTCCAATGTTGCCATGTTGTCACGAACATTGTTCATAACCGGCGGACAGGTGAGACCTTTATCAGTTGAACTATTATTAAAAATTATCAATTCATAATAAAATCAGTGTGTCAATGATGAAATCCCAAATATATTCCTCGCAGCTCAGATGTGATTAATATCTCTTGCAGGCAATCCACTTTTTTTTTCTAAAAAAGCTATTATATTAATATTATTATTATAATTATTATTGTTATTATTGTGATTATTATTTATTAGTATTGTTTTGCCTTAAAGGACTTTTTCCTTTGTTTAGTGATGTGATGTCAATCGGGGACGCTACTTTTTATAGACCCAAGTGCATGTAAAACAGGTTTCTAATTTTTCCTTGATTGTGATCTCGTTATGTAGATGTTCTTCGATTTGAGAATAAAGATTTTTCTATTATTTTATATTATTGTGTATAAAATTTCACGCTACATATATGATCAGATACATTTAAACAATAGCTCTTGTTTCACGCTATTATTTTATTCTTGTTTGCACATTCTGTTCTCATATTCTTGTCATATATTCCTGTCACATCAGTATGCAATGTCTGTTGTAAGTCTTCGTCGTGAAAGAAACCGGAGTCCAAGCTCACGCCGTTGAAAGGATTTTCGGAATAATTGTTAATTATTTAGACCAAACGTAAAAATAAAGTATTATCATCGTTATTGTTTCTTACTATCATTATAATTGATTTTTATTGTTTTCAGTGAAACTCTGACGTTACAGCTAATTTGATTATTGTGTTTCTTGTCAGGGTCAACTCTCTGTCTGGGATGTGTTGACGGGACGGCGCGTGCGAACTGTCTTACTGGGTAACGATGACACCTCCGTGTTCGTACGTCATGTACACGTGTGCGAAAACGCTACAGTCGTGTGCGATTATGGAAAGGAACTGAAAGTTGTCAGCTTTCCACCTGATATGGACAAAACCAAGTGAAAAGGGCATTAAACCGGCTCATCTCACGACACCCCTTCAAATTTTATTTTCCTTTGTTTCAAGCTTATTATCGTTAAATTACCATAAGCAAAACAAAAGAAAACCAAATTTGAACGAAGAATAAAATTGAACCACAACATATATACTTTCGGCAAAAACATTTTATAAGCGAATCAAACATCAGAAAAGTTCTCCAGTGTGGTGTAGTGTGGTGACAAACCCCAGCATGCAGCGAAAGAAATCGCTCGTGACGTCATCCACATTGGTTTTAGTGTTACTTCGGATTGTCTGGTTGGCTTGAGATAAGCTAATCGCCTAACGAGGGATAAACCAAATCATTTGAATTGTTGTTCCTGCGCCGCATGTTGCGGTATATTCTTGTGGAAGACTGGTCCGGTCGACGTTCGCGTTACCGACACGGTCTGTCTAACCGACAGAAATGGAGTATTTAGCATTGTAATAAATTTAGTCTTTAATTCAAAGTAAATAAAAAAGGGCTTGGAGAAAAAATGTCAGTTTTTTCGTATGATGCTGTAAATGGATTCAACGGGCTTAGCTAACTCGCATTACTGGGCCCTAGGGAGTGTTTTATAGCAGACCAGACCACCTTTTTGGCCTCGAAAAGCAAATCGCAAAAATGACAAGCAATCAAGCATTTTAAGTGAAATTTCTTTGTTAATTGAATGGGAAAAGGTTCTAATTAAACATCAAATACCAGCCCAGCTTAAACAACTTTAAAACCTTCCTGCACGGGAGGAGTTATAGTGAATTAATTAGTATATTGAATAATTTTTTTTAACTTAGCTGTTAAATTCTAGTTAAAATAGTTTTGGTCGCGACTTTTAGGAACAGCACTTTTATGATGAAACTTCGTGAATAAATGAAGATTAAGTATTACGCCATTCGACGCACTTCAAATGTTCACCAAATTATCATTATTATTATTATTAAATACATACGAAAAATATATCAAAATATGGTTTTCAGTGAGTTTATTTTAATATAAAAAAGTGAAAAATAAAAAAAAACGTTTTGAGAAAAAGTGCATGGGTGAAAGACAAATGTGCATAGGGTTCGCACGCTGAATGAGCACAATGCACAAGAAATAAGCTAAAAATGCCTTTTACCCTTTTCGTACGAATTCGTTACAAACAAATTTCAAATTACACGGGCAACACTGGGAGAAAAGGGGCGAGTTAAGAGAAATGTTCAAGTGCTATATTAGAAAGTGTTCAATTTGACGTTATATTCACATTGCAACCAGGTTTACAATTGGGAATAGTATGGTGCTACGCTGGTTAATTAACAGCTGAGCGTAACTCGAAAAAGTGAAAATGTCCCGCCATAGATGTATCTACACCTTGTAATTTGGCAACGCCATTAAGGACGGGTATATACAGAGCCATACAGCCAATCCACTGAAAAAGACACTTTACAGGAGTGTCGAAACATCGAGGCGGTGAATTATGACTGACCTTTTGAGTTATATTCATTTACCCTACCAGCGTAGTATCAAGCGATACTTGCCTGTGTTGAGGGTAGCTGTTGAATGATGCATATTTCTACAAGGGTTTTCCGCTTGCATTGCAGTCTTATCAAAAAATGTGGCGAGAGACATTACAAGCAACAAAATTCCTGCGCGTTACTGTAACACTTGCTTATTTCCACTGCTATGGTACCGCTGGCCAGTTGTGTAGATAGTAATGTCGGATGTAACTGCCAGATGACGTGAGATGTTATGAACGGAAGCTGACTTGAATTATCGTCCGTCATTACATTTTATGCAATCTGGCCGGCTTTTCCTCTATAATGTCCATGGACAGCGCGGTACTCTACGATTATTATAGTATAACATACAGAAATGGTTTTACACAAACAAAAAATAAGCATGTTGCTTGGCTGGCTAAGTGAAATTGTCTTCAACATCCCATGAATTCACAGGGCTGTAGTGTCCTTATTGGGCAACTGCTGAAAAGAAGGAAAGCAAAAGTAATGAATGTAGGTCAATGAAATAGGAGGGAACAGAATTCATTGAGCTCGTGACAAGCTTATCATTTGGTAAGGTAGTCTTGAGTTCAGATTGGTTCTTTTGTGGTCAGGATTTTGCCATACAGACCACGTCTATGGAAACGGACGGTTAGTTAGAGATTTCAAAACATGGTTGCTGATCCCGCGCCAGTTTTAGTGATTACGTGTAAGACTTTCTCGAAATTGGAGGCTTTTTAAATTCATGAAACTGGGTAAATCAAACGAGTTGATTAAGTAAGTTATACCACCGTAAGGTAAAAGGGAGGTGCTGACGTTTCGAGCGTTAGCCCTTCGTCGGAGCGAAATTCATGTTTAGGAGCGGCCGATGCCAGTGGTCTAACGTACCCGCGTCTGTACCAGCCCATTGGCTTTCAAAGCTAGAAATAAGATTAGGAATGCATTCCTTTCTTGTGATACGGGGATTTGGAGTTGTGATCTGAGATCACTCAGATCATGACGCATCAAAGGAACCGATGAATCCTTATCCTGAGTGGATTCATCGGTTCTAATGAGCGCCATTTCATGAGTAATCTCGATTCACAAGTCCAGATCCGGACGACACCAGAGGAACGCAGTTTTAGTTAGATTCTGAATATGATACTTACCCCTGGATTATCATAGACAGCCTGGCTCCTTCCCCTGTCTCCTTGAAACCCTGGATTGTCATAGTCTGCAGTCTTTGATCCACCAGGCTGGGGATCTGGTAGATCATAGTCCCCATTCAGACCGGAGGGGCGCGGCCCTACGTTTCGGTACGCTGGCGTGACCTCATAGTACCCCGTCTTCTTTTCTTCGGTCGTGGAAAAGGTTACGTCAGACTGCACAGTGTTAGTTCCCAGCCGGCTTAGATGGTTATTTTCTCCAATGTCTCCCTTATATCTCCTGGAAACAACAGAATGAAACAGTTACCACTTCAAGGGTGCAATGGGGACATTTCCAGGGGCAATCTATATCTAAAGATTTGCGTATTGTACTTCCGCAGAAAGACTTGAAACGTGACTCATGTTCACAGCTTGTCCAGATTCAAAATTCCCCGAGTACCATGTTTGGAAATTACTCGCCCTAGTCTTTGAGCTTGTTGCCATTGATTGGTTCATTTGCTTTCTCTTTCTTTCCAAATATGGTACCTGGTAGATTGAATGTGGGCAAGCTGTGGTTGAACACGTTCAAAAACAGTTACACGTTTCAAGTCTTATTAGGTTCTGAATTCATGTCAGGAGGCTTCTAGTTCATAACTGGTTGGGCATTACCCGGCTGTATAAGAAAATTTCCATTCCAGAATCAGAGAGAAAATGTATTACAAAGCACCGAAACGACGCAGCTGGGAGATGAATCTGATGTTGGGAAACACACTCAATGCCAAAATAACCATAAACTAGAGTACTGATCGTTCGTCCGGACTTCTCAACTGTAGTAATTGTACGTTGGAATAAAAAAGGGGACACAAAGCGTAACCTTGGAGCAACTGGTTCTATGATAGAAGGAGTAAAACTCTTATGATTGCCAAATTGCTATCACACCCCTAAACAGAAAGTCTACATGAGTTCGTGTTCGATCTAATAAGCACTGAAACATTTGCGTGTTGACCCAGAACTTACTTCTTCCGCAAACAGTATAAAAGGCAGATAAGTATTGTGATCACCAACGCTCCAAACAAACAACCCAGTATGATCGCCAATCGTCTCTTTTTTTCTTCATCTGCGGACAAAAAATTCAGTTCATTTAGTCCCTTTATGCTAAATGAAGACTGACTTTGACCACGCTAGTTGATCAATGCTTTCTTATTGTTACTCATTTTCGTGGACATAAATTTCGTTATTATTGTTACTCATTTTCGTTGACGTAAATTTAGTGATATTCACGATTTTAAAAAAAATCCCTAAATTTGAAGTCCCGTGAAAAAGATTTCCGCGAAAATTAACCAAGCGAAATTTAATCTCTGGCTATATTATTATTTTATCAGTTTTTTTTTTCGCTGTAAGCACAGTTCGACCGTGTCATGAAATACTCTTGTATGGCTCTACTTCGTTGCAAAGGAACTTGTCAAACTGTTTTCAATTTTTTTCTTTTTGTATGGTTTCAGTCTTCAATGTAGTTAAAACTCTCGCTATGGAAAATGAGAATAAGTCGCGCCAATTCTAACTGTTTGTTATGGAGAACAGTATTTTGAGAATTTAAAACGAAGTGGTAACTCCCTCATAATGCATTTTCTTAATAAATCGCGGAATTAAATCCCGCGAAATATGCCCGCTCCATTTTCGCGAAATTAATTTCCCGCTAAAATAAGTAACGATAAGGTGCAAGTTAGAGTGAGAACTTGGGAAAATTTTACTGTTTGCACATGAGAGAAATGCATGCTCTTTAGTACAATTTTAACACGTTCTAAAAGCAAACGGGATATTCTAAAACGCGATTTCTGGAACAAATAAAGGAAATCAGCTCAATTTTTTCCAGATCAAAAGAAAAAATCTGGCAAGAAATAACCTTTTTGTTTATTATTTTGCCAGGGTGGTCAAAGTTTTGGCACAATGTTGCATTAACTGCTTAAATTTTGCCACGAGTAACAAAAACGTCAGCTGGTAAGAAATGGGTGAATAACTGAAATATTTACCAGTACCGGAGCTTTAAAGACAGCAATGGTAAAAATGTCACGAAAAGTTAGGGTTTTTGCCAAGATCTAGTTGCAAGAATCAGCTTAAGAAAGGAGTTTTCTGCAACGAAGGCAACAGACATGGTAAAAAGTAGGAATAAATGTCTAATTTTGGTAAAAAGGATTTAAAAGGCAGCTTTTTCCTGGCATAAAACAAAGCGAATTTGTCTAATTTTGCAAAGTTTGAAAACGATTGGCAAATTTATCGGTAATTGTGGTAATCTCTGTCAATTTGGTACTTGCAACAAAAAAAGGGGCAAGGTACATGGAAATTTCCATGTACCTCGCAGTGAAACATATCATGTACCTCAAAGTGAAACATATGGCAAGGTACATGGAAATTTCGATGTACCTTTTCAGTGAAACATATGGCAAGGTACATGGAAATTTCGATGTACCTTTTCAGTGAAACATAAGGCAAGGTACATGGAAATTTCCATGTACCTCAAAGTGAAACATATGGCAAGGTACATGGAAATTTCCATGTACCTTTTAGTGCAGCATATGGCAAGGTACACGGAAATTTCCATGTACCTTTTCAGTGAAACATATGGCAAGGTACACGGAAATTTCCATGTACTTCGTCGCAGTGAAACATATGGCAAGGTACATGGAAATTTCCATGCACCTCGCAGTGAAACATATGGCAAGGTACATGGAAATTTCCGTGTACCTCGCAGTGAAACATATGGCAAGGTACATGGAAATTTCCGTGTACCTCGCAGTGAAACATAAGGCAAGGTACATGTAAATTTCCATTTACCTTGCTAGGATACATGTACATTGTTCATGTATATTGCATGTTGGTTGAATAAACAGATAACACAATGCAGAACCTCGTGTTATGCGCATTTGAAACTTATCGCTTTCATCTTTGTTGAGACACATTTTGATTGCAAATTTACTGATGATGATCCTGCTTTTTGGTATGTTTGAACATAACGACTGCTGTTTATTAGTGCAGGGCAAAAGTTAACATCAATGTAATTAATTTCACTTGCCGATTTGTACAAAATCAACTATAAATGTTCGTGCAAAAGGCATATAAAACAATAACTTTCTCGCTCTTGATAAGAAATATGTGGTGTTCACTGTCCTTCATATAACTTTATATACTTTTTTTCTTTTTTTCCCTTCTGGAGGCAATACAAAGGGTTTATCGAGATTTACAGTCTCTCAGTTTTAGTTTAGCTTTCTTTTAGTTTTTCATACGTTTCCTTGAGATACTTATACGTCTCATTTGCAAGTTTTTTGCTTTCATTTAACTGGAAATTAACCAACAGAATACACTCCTTTGGTAGTGTGTCTCTCCATACGTTTCCACCTGCCACCTTCCAAGGTTTCCACTCCGTCTTCCAAGAGCCTTTCCAGTATTCTATTTCAAACGAAGACTCGTCCATCGCGATTACTTTCCCTAAAACAGGAACTTTCTTGTAGCCATGAATATTAACTGCCACCAAAACACCCGGCCTTAATGCTTCTAATGGATTGGAAACTCTATTGACGCGAGTAGCCAACGCTCGTGGATTCCGGTATTGACCTGTATATACCTGCGAAAAAAAAAGTTGCAAAACATCTTATGCTTGTGTTTGTAGCAAACATTGTTTTTAATTTTGGTAAGGCTACTGAAACATTGCATCATCAAGTCAAACCATTAGACGAAAACCAAACATGAGATAGATTGTTTAGTTGGGCGAGTGGCCACATGACAGATGTTTCTCCTGAACGGCCGCATGTTTCTCCTGAGTCAATCATTTGCATTGTTCAAGTTACATGTTTGTTATTTCTAAATTACATAAACCGTACCAATAATGAGTATTGTTCTAGTATTGCAGCCAGTTGTTAACTTTACCTCAGGTATTTCATCCAGCTGCTGTGCAACAAGGCGTTCAACTTCGGGCTGGACATTTGCGGGCCTCGGTATATCCGGAGGATCTCTCGAATCGCTCGGCTCATCAGCGTACGAAAGTTGCCTTTCTTTTATGTGGATTATATCCTCCAAAGGCCAGGTTGTTGGTGTATCTGGTGCCTTGAAAATACCGTCTTTGTCACCGAGGAAGTCCATCCACCATTTTTGGTGGTGCTCTTCAAATGACCTTGAAAGGAAGAACTTTGGGATGTCATCCTTCAGCCTTTTAACGTCAATCTTTTCGTCTGACGGAGGAACACAATTGGGCACGCCACGAGGCACTTTGTTTGCCTATGGCAAAACATTAAAAATACTTTTTACCAATGAAGAGAAATTAAAACAGATTTAACATTCGTCATTATAAAATGAAACAAAGAAACCAAATATTTCGATAGAAATATTTACTTCGGCTTTCTGTACAAATTGCTAAGCCCATCCTCTTGTCGACTGGCCCTTTTGTTTTTGTACAGACGTACAATCGCACGCTCTATTATTGGAAAAAATATCACGAATGTGGCCGCCTAGGAACAAAGAAATTGTAAGTAACAAACCTTCAATATCACGAGGCACTCATCAGTCAAATTACTTGGCTTCCACATGTTATCTCTTGACCAATTCTTGTATTTCAAAACGACATCTCCATCAGAATTTTCCTTCAACACAAAGCAGTGGGGGTTGCTAATATTGTGCAATTCTGTTTCTGCGGCGCGTAACCATGAGCGGACATCATAAATGACATCAACAAACTCTACATATGGAGACGGTGTGTACCCCTGGGTCACCGCTGTCATCAATTCTACAATTTAATCAATTATCATAACGCGGTGAAAACTTGAATAACCAAAATAAAAGATGAAAGATACTCTGTGCTAATTACTTTCTCGTGAATCATGGGTAGGGGGAAAAAGATACCGAAAATATCTCAATAAAGCAAGCAGGATTAGAAAGCGATATTATGTACGTTAGTAGCAATAATCATATAAGCAAAAAATAAAGAAAAGAATGTTTCCTTGGCAACGGCCTTACAGTTATGTTAATACGACTTGCTTAAGGTCACAAATATACCAATCAATATCCTAATGTTGTTCTTTGCAATGTTCCCAGCAATCCGACTGAAGAGCTGGTCAATATCTTCATGGGTGTGGCCAGGCATGAGGAAGGTAATTTTCACCTACAAAGAAGGAAAGATACACATTGCATAATCTTAATGGAGATTCATTTACTCAGTAAGATTATTATGGACAGGACCCTATCAAGAATGCTGAACATTGATATAAAAGTATATAAGGGCGAGACATATCATTCAGTGGTAAAATATTTTACTGTTCAATTCGAAAACCAGATATATCCTTTGAAATGGCCCAATACAGCGAGAATCTAAATATGCGATAATTGTGTCACTTGATTACCTTTTTAAATACTTGGTACTTTATCAAGACTGCAAGGAAGATTATGACAAACTGATTTTTGTTTTCTCGCCAGCAGTTATCCATCTGTATGTAGAGTACCTCTGGAATGTATTCCATACGGGACAACGTTCGAAGTAGAACGTTAATGGTAAAGTTTGAATCGTGTCCCCACTGGTGAACGTCAATAAACGCAAGCACTTCCCTACCGTGGTTGATAACACCTGTAAAAAAACAGTTATTATAATTGCCCGTTTATTTGTATAAAACCTTACAAATTACTTTATAATCTATAGATAAAGGTCATTATTAAGCTAACCTCCGGAATAAAATATCCGATACCAGAAAAAGACATCGGAAAATAAAACATCTTTTCTGATAAACACTGTTGTTTAAAAGATTTTCGATGTAAATGATAGGCAATTCATCCATCCACTTAGTTCATCTATTAATGTCATGAGTCATATCATGGGCTCCTGGTCGTATGAAATACTGAATTTCAACAACAACTGAATACAAAGTAGTACATGGGACCTGTTAAATGCGTTTTCAGTCTCCAGGCACTCGCGTAAGACTTGGCTTGATTGAGAAGTGCAGGAATAAGAAGCTTGTTTTGATCCATTCCGTCAATAATGATACACATGCAATTTTTAGAAGTCACTCCATCTTTAGCTTTCCCTCTGTGATAATAGTACTTTTCTCTTTCTTCCCTGTCAAGCAAACATGTACAATGAAAAGTTCTAATTAACCAAGAAGAGCTCGTAATTTGAGAATTTCGATGATAAGGCTAGAAATAGTACCTCTGTAGATCGTTGTGGTACTTATATAAGTTATCAAAGTACTCTCTCTTAGTCTTGTCCATGGTCTTCTGTTTTTCTTCTTTTAGGAAAGTACAGATGTCACATTTCGTGAGTCTGTTGACCTGTCAAGAAACATCGACAAAAAAATATGTCATTGAAAAGGAAAAGAACTGACTGATCATATAGAATTTGAGATTAGGCCTCGAAAGAAACCAATGCGGGTGTGGCTCGCTAATTTGACCGCTAATAAAGACCACTCAAAAACGGACAGACATGAATTTAATGTAGGTATGAACTTTGTCATTGAATACTGTACAGAATTTTATTCCTCGAGTGCAACCCGAAGCGTGTTCATTGACGACTAAAAATAGTGGATTTTGGTCCTTTACATCTTAAGTGAGTGCAAAATCCGTGATTTACACTACTGAGCGAGACGGCGATCATTATCATTGACCTTTTCACAGGGGAATCCCCACCCGGGGCATTAACTACATTATCGTCCCTTCGTTTACTGATCAAGAGCGGTTGGGTTTGGCACTATCTTATCTTCGGGATAAGCACATCTGGAAAGTCCAAGTTCAGTATACGGCAAAATTGGGAGTAAGAAATAACTTGTTCACCAAGTTGTGTTAAATCATCCTTTAGGTAACCGTACAGAATTTGATTGTCAAGGTAACTGGGAAGATTGATGACCAAGGTGTCAGGCATTTTATCCCCAATTCTGCTGAATAACATCTGCATCCAAGCTTTTGCTACGCTCGTCTTGTGTCGTTGCCCCACGGAATTGTACTGATTTTCATTCTCGTAAACTACCAAACCATTCAAGAAACATTTCACGACGTCTTCTAGCCGCTTGCTGTTGATGCCATAAGCTGCCTGCCATGCAGCTCTACATGTTTTGTAACCACGAACAAAATAAGACACTTCAGATAAAATTCTGCGAAAATATAAATACATAAATAAATAGATAAATAAATAAACATTAATAGATAAATACACAAATCAATCATTAAATAAATAAATAAATTGATGGAACAAAGTTCAGACCAATGGTTATTGAATAGTAATTAGGTAAGAAGGTCTCTCTGAACAGTAACTACAAGCTGGAAATCCAGTTATACGCATATTCTATAAAAGGTTTACACACACACAAACATATACACGTACGCACTTCATTGCGGCTGAATTTAGAAATTGATATAAATGATGTAAAGCTGATCTGCTGGTATCATAGGCCGGCTAATCTAGATGGATCAGTTATTGAGTAACACATACTAACCCGTACCTTTCTTTGTTTGATGTCTTGGGACATCATTAAAAATTTTCTTCTAGCGATGAGAATGTCAGCAAAATCCATGTTTCGTAAGCATTCCTTTATACAACAGTTAAATGTATGCACTAGAAAAGAAACAAGATGCTGCTAAATGGCCTTTTTTCCTTTGGAGATATTGTAAGGGACGTTGTGCTTCCGTAAATTGTTACTTATGAAAGTTAGATGAAATCCAGACGTTTACTTATATAGGCATTTCAGGGCAAGGGTGATTTGCTAGTCTGACTACATATATTAGTATTTCTATGTTTGCCCTCGCGCTTGGTTACCATTACATTAACTTAACATTTCTTGGCAACTGGTTCTTATTACCAACGTACAGCATTATTATATAGTTACGATTTTACCTTCTGTTGGAGAAAGCTTGGAAAGATCTATGAATGGTTTGTGCTTCTTGGTTGTTGGCCCCTTCCTTGAAGTTACATCATATTGGCCTTCTAACAAAACACATTTAGTAGTCTATAGCTTACATAAAGGCGGCTAAAAATAGTTTCACTTAGATTTTGATGGGTTGTTATAACCAATCTTTATCACTTGACCTCACAATCATGGTATCACAAAACTGTCCACTCGTTGGTTAACACATTGCTGTCATTTTCGTGATAAAAGAGGCTGTCATAGCTAAAAACAACCTTAATTACCGCTTTAGGGACTTATAGTTCAAGAACGGCACTTAAACTTGAACTTCGATCTGGCGTATAATCCTTCGCAGAGTGCGATTGTAGAGACAAATTTGACATTATCTGGCGACCACTTACATTTCCTTGAGTTACGATACGATACGATACGATACTTCATTTAACGTGGGGTTTACGCTCAGCTTAATCAGCTAGTTTACAGGTAACCCATTACCCTAGCATAATACAAAGAAATTAAAACTAAGAAATATACAATATTGATCGTAAAACTATAAACATAAAAAACTAAGACATCGTGAAAATCGAATTACAATAAATTCCGAAATCAGTCATCAGTTAAACTTAAGCGATCGATTTAGTGATGTTGTACTTCATTACTACTTAATCTGAAAACGCTGTTTTCCTTCAGATCGTTGTGAACTGAAATGTGAAGGCAATATCTACTTTTAAATAGAAACATGAAACCATATTCTTCACGACTTAGAAATGTAATAACTGCTCAAACTTATTGCGTGACGATGCTCTTCAGGTAAAATGATGCTGAAGCGAGACAGAAATAATTTCACAGTTTGGGGTATATATAGATAAAAACTGGTGCAAACATTAAATTACACGCAACAATAATTCTTGCTCCAGATTAGGATTAATTTTGTCGCTTTAGTGAAGCAATCTGGTACATTTAATTGGGATATGCTGGCATCAGACCAAAGGTGGCTCAAAAAAGTATTATTTTCTAGTGCACACTTCAGCTACCGTAAATTGTTATGTTGATGTGGCGATCTTTAGCGCCGGCTATCAATCCAAAATACAGCAGGAAAAAAACTACGCTTCAGGTTTTCTTCGTTTTTTTCTACTTGGCAAGTCTCACCATCATATTAATGACACTCTTGCTCTACTGCTTATGTTATTAACGACAAATTGCTGCAAAAAAGAGAAACACTAATCGCGTTTATTTGAGCACAGTCATTCAAAACAATACATTTCCTATGTGTCTAAAAAAAACAAAAACAGGAAAACTTTTTTCTTACTTTATAAACCTAAGACTATATGCCAAAGTTAGACTGTCACCACCCCGGAGACCTAAATATGCTTGAGGTAAGTTCAAATTACTTCTGTTGCCTAATCGTACTTTCTATTAACTGTTCAACAGTTGGCAGTCTTGCCCTCGGAGCATCTACTCTTTCCCAGATTTTGCTGTCCGTTGCGTTTTTGGTGTGCTCAGAGCTGCTTAAATGCTTTTGCAAGTCATTAAAGGGAACGTTGCAAAGTTCACAAAACGTTACTTCCCTTTTTCTTCCCACCTTATCATACAGAACATTTGGTCCCTTAAAAAACATGGTAAAGGCGTCAGGCCATTCTTTCATTTCTAAAACTAGTGGTCTAAAACATTCCTTCCGGTCAACGACTTTAATAAATGGTGATCGAAGCTTTCGTACTTCTGTTTGGACTGGATCTCCGGAGATATTTTTAGCAGGAGAAGAATATGACAGGTCTTGCCTTTTTGAAAAGAAAACAATTTCTTCAAGGAAAACGATACTGATGCCGAATTTCTTCGCCTTTTCAAAAATACCAACTTTACTTTGTTCCTTAGTTGCCTTACCAAGAAACATAGCACCCCGTGAAGATGGATCTGTTAAAAACGTCCTTGATATAAATTTTTTCCTTTTCTCCCTCTCAATGCAGTTATTGGAGGTGATCAAGAAAGAAATCTTCTTGTGGAAAAACTGACTAACTTCAGCTCCACATTCCTTTAAATTGCTGATAGTCTGTCTGAGGCTATCTGCTGATGAGCCAGGTAAGTAAACGAACACTAGTGCGCCATTCAACTGATTACAATCGAAGCATGTTTCCGCTGCTGCTTCTTGAATAGCATCTGCAAATTAGTAGAAGAAAATCATTCCTTGGTGCGCCTTTCTAAAAGATTAATATGATTTTGAAAATGAATGAAGTGGTCAGCGTAGAATGCTTCAGATTTCCTGCTGTTGTCTCCAACAGCCCTGGCCTATACTAAAGATGTTCCAAACGACGGGAAATTGTTCCGAAAACCTGTATTCATGATTTGCCATGAAAGAACAATACGAAAGGTCGCAACGAGAAGTGAAATGTGAAGAGAAGAAAACAATCAGGTTTCACTGAATTGACTGGCAGGTTTATCATAACTAAAGCTATTTTTTGACAAAAACTCGTGCTCCGAGCTAGGCATTGACACTTTAATATTCATTCGTTCGTTCATTCACGAAGACGGCGCCTTTAAAGTTTTTCTTCGGAGACAAAGTTCTGTGTCAAGTGTTTGTCCGCGTCGTCGCACTTGGCGTGGTCAATTGATGACAAGAATTTGGCCGAACTTTAGGTTATCAAAACAAATTTATTCGACCTATGCCAAATACCAAATACCAAATTCGACCTATAAGTGCGACCTATGCTAAATTCAAACACGTTTTTCACATACGTTTTTCTGTTGTTGTTGTTTATTAAATGGTCGAGGACTTGTAAGCTAACCGTTGTCTTTATCCGCATCCGGGGAACGGTGTGGTCTGGAATACCGAATACAGGAGGGCCTTATTTTTTCAGGCATGCGGTCTAATTATTTTGACTTCCGCGCGCGGTGAATATGTTCCTTGTTTCATATAGATCGTTTTCACTCACGTGACCAAATCCCTGACAACTGTTGCTATGCCGCCATGTTTGTGTACAGATATTGCAAACAAATCGACTGCGTCCATCAAACGAAGATGGTTTTGTGTTTGATTGTGGGCTGTGGGAATAGAAGTGGACGGGAAAAAGGATTATATTTTGCCAAAGTACCTTCCATCATTGGAAATCAAGGAAAAGAAGCCAGAGAATTATCAGAAGAAAGAAGATCGCGCTGGATTTCGGCGATTAGCAGGGACGACCTCACTGATACCATTTTGGAGAATGATCGGGTGTGTGAGAAGCACTTTGTTTCTGGAAGGGCCGCAAAACCATGGGATAAATTCAACGTTGACTGGGTCCCAACTTTGAACTTAGGGCATAATAAGAAGACCAGCCTTAAAGACCGAGAAAAAGCGGCAAAAAGATGCGAGAGGGCGAGGGAACGCGAACTCGTAAAGAAGCCGGCATTTGCTAAAAGGAAGAAGGATCTCGAGTTTGAGAGGGAAGCGAAGAGGTCAAAACTTACCGAACCAGGGCAGCAAATTTTAGATGTGAACTTCGAGGTCAGCAAAGGAGAAAGTTTAGCGACATCGAGAGCCACAGAGAAAGGAACACAAACTGACGGAAAAGTAGTAGTTGACACCGGCACACAATCAGCGGAGTTTGACTACCTACTCAGCCGAAGGAACACCAAACCTCCGTTTGATCAGTGGGAATTCGAAAACGACAAGGAAAAAGTTAAGTTTTATACAGGACTTCCTTCATTCCATATACTGAACACTGTTTTCCTGCAGGTTTCTGCACACGTAACACGCAAATCACGAAATCTGACAACATTTCAAGAGTTCATTATGACACCTAATGAAGCTGAAACTTGACATGCCTTTCAAAGATTTGTCTTACCGTTTCGACGTGTCTTTGCCCACTGTCTCAAGGGTATTTACTGCATGGATGGTTGCTTTAGACGTCAGGTTATCACCACTCATTAAGTGGCCTGATCGAGAAGACTTGTGGCGAACAATGCCACAGTGCTTCCAAGTTTCATTTGGCCAGAAGACAACAGTTATTATCGATTGTTTTGAAATTTTTATTTGTAGGCCATCTAATCTTCTGGCCAGGGCCCAGACATTCTCTTCGTATAAGCATCACAACACTGTCAAAGTATTAATTGGCATTACTCCTCAAGGAACTATTTCCTTTGTCTCAAAGGCATGGGGAGGGAGAACCTCTGATAAATATCTCACTGAAAACTGTGGCATTTTGAGAAAGCTGTTGCCTGGAGATTTGATTTTGGCAGATCGTGGCTTCACGATCCATGAAAGCGTGATGTTTCAGCAAGCCCAACTTGCCATTCCTGCCTTCACCAAATGCAAAGATCAGCTCGACCCCATTGATGTGGAGAAAACTAGAGGCATTGCCAATGTACGCATTCATGTTGAAAGAGTGATTGGTCTACTTCGCAGGAAATTCACCATTTTGTCTGGAATCCTGCCAATTGATTTTTCTAACATGCAAGCCAGGTGGACCTGAAAATCAATCAGTACCCATGATTGACAGAATTATAACTGTATGTGCTGCACTTATTAATTTATGTCCAGGCATTGTGCCTCTTGACTGAACTTTTTGTTTACAAAAACCAAGGAGAAGTAACATTTTGATCAGCACTTAGCATAATCAAAATGCATGTAAATATAAGAAATATTAACCACCCCTTCCTGCCCCCCATTCCCTCAAAAATACTCACTTTAAGATCTCAACAAGTGGTTGGCAGGTAGCTTTAAAGCTGGATATGAAGGAAACTGTGTGTATTCAGACTTAGAATTTCACAGTGCATTACATTGTTGTAGTATGGACATTTCCCATTGTTAAACATTGAGATAATATAGTTTTCATACTTATTTACCAGCACATATACAAATGTCTAGGACTGCAAGTCCTCTTGAGGTCTCCTCACCACTTATTCTGTATTTCAATATTATTTGGTTGCATGTGTGGGAAAAGGTCATCATTTACTGTTGATGTAATTAATGTGAATTTAACTTCTTGTTTTACTAGTAAAAAGAAAACATGACAATGTGAAAGAATCTGAAAGTTCATCACAAGTCACTTATGGTTCCTTCCATATACACCTCCATTTATTGTAAGGTTACAGTGGTTTGATATAAATGTACAATCAAATTGTTTCTGCTCAAAGCATAATTTTGTCACTTAAAAAGAAATTCAATTGGTAGGGAAAAGGTTCATGCACCCACTCTTGAGACACTGGATCAAATGTGGTCGCATTTTTGGAACATCAAAAGTCACATTACTCGGATTTTCCCCATAAACAAGACATGTTGCAAATGCAACTGCAAACATGCCACAGTCACTCCCATTGGTCTGTTGTTGAACTGGCATGCTTGTAATCCGGTTTAAGTTTGGACCATACAAATTCTGTGCCAGTTCCTGTAGCTCTTGAGATACCTCTGGTTTTTTAATGCTGTCTAATAGCTTCACTTCACCAGGGGTACATCCAATTGAGGTCAAGCACACCCAGTGATTACTGCCTACATGCAAAAGTTGAATAAATTCAGATGTCATGATACCAAACTGTCTAACAGGACCGAGTGTTGGTCTCTGAAACCCTTGAATATTTGGATTGATCTCTCGCAACAGTAACTGTGCTTCATGGATAATTGTGCAATCCAGCCATCCAGTGGGTGATGCAATGAGGTCAAAGTCAGCTTGACCAAGGCTTCCAAGTGACTTGTGTTTGTTACTTGACATTGTAGTTCTTACTGCTTTCACAAACGTCACACCACCTGAGGAAACCATTTGTTGTTTTGCTTTGCTTTCTTTGCAAACTGGACAAAGCCATGTTGTTTTACTGTTATTTGGCATACGTTTTAGGTTGACACATGCCAAATGAAAAAACTTGCCACTTTGGCAACAAGAGTTATGGCACTCTAAAAGCTTGTCCATTCTTCTTGCTTTCTGTCCACACAAACAAACAGAATTCAATCTTAGAGCATCTGCCTGAGCTGTAGTGTTCTGTCCTTTTGTTGCCTTTTTGAACTCTTGGTTTGTCCTACAGTTTGGGCAGTACCACAACTGGGGAATACTGTTGATGCTTAAACACGAGGGATGGAACTTGCCAATTTGACAAATTGGGTTGCAGCAGCTTACAGTGTCTTCGGCTGTTGTTGTTCTGCAATAACAAACAGAGTCAGCTACAGCTGGAGACTCATTATGATACCTGGAATACCACCTTCCAAGTACTTCAGGTAAAATACATTTTCTCCAAAAGTTAGTTAGCTTTGGTAGCACAACTTTCCAGTGATCTGCGTCAGGGAAAATTCTCTGTTGCACCTGCACTGCTCTCCCATCATGATCAAATGCACAGACTACAAAGTCACAGTACAGTTTCCTGGTAGTAAAGATTTGTTGTTGGCACTGGTAGAAATACTGGTGAGTTTTCCTTAGGTTGAAATTACCAGTACTGTCCTTTTCCAGACAAGAAGACGGCTTCAAGACATAGCTCTCAAAGTCACAGTTTTCAATGCACAGGGGGCATTTTACTTCACCACAACCTTCCCCACAGCAGTCACATGAACACAAGAAGTCAGGAGTCGCATGTATCCAGGGATGCTCTTCATTTATCATAAGCCCACATTTGACAACTTTAAAATTTACATGTTTCTGTTTCATTGCATTTTCGTATGCATTTATTGCATCCTGTTCATGTTTACAGCCATGACGGACTGCTTCTATATTTAGCTTGCTCAGTTCAGGGTAGCAAATTGAATGGATGAGAGACTGAGAGGGCAATGCGGGATTTGTTCGGCATGCTGCTTTGCTCTGAGAGGCACCTATCCTGCCAGCTCTGTGTTTGAAAAAGTTGCTCCCCCTCGCCTGGCTTATGGTGTCTCTCTCCACTTGATCAATCTGCTCTTTAGAGAGTTCAACTTTTACATCATCGCAAACCTTTAACAGTTCCGGATATGCTAGATCAAGATATTTTTTATCGAAGAGATCATTAATTGTGGGAATTGTACGACTTTTGAAAACATAACGTTGCGCAAATTCAGGAACCAGGCTAAGGGCAATGGGTTTGCTGTCGCTACACTTGCCAAGTTGCGTGTAAAAGTCGTTCATCTCTTCTTCTGTTGGAACTGGAATTGTCTTTGCAGCACTACCATGGATTGTGGAATAAGCGACAGGAGGATCAGAATTTGGAACTCCCGGTTGAAGATTAGATATTTTCGAATCTAGGTCAGCTTTCATTTTTTTAGCCGATGTAAAATTTATATCCCGGGCCATCGCGTACTCCACGTGGTCTACGTAAGCAGGAAGAAGCCACGAGCATTTAACTTGCGTACACGCAAGTTTTCCATTAATCTTCGTCCACGCTTCTAAGTAAAACAAAACGCTTGCGATGTGTGAGCAAGATTCCGCTAGCCCGGCCTTACAACCTAGGCAATGAGCAGACAAGACTGTTCCTTCTCTTTCTGTGATGATCCAGATAGGAATTAAAGAGTCATTCATCCTCTGTGAATGTCTCACTTTGGCTAACACAACAAACTTGTTTGAGATTATGTGGCCTTTTACGCTAGTAATAAACCCCGAAACCATTTGATTGTACGCTTCCAGGCTTCGAAAAGCCTTAAACTGTTGTTGTGTGTAGAAACTCGTCTCTAACACCAGATAGAATAGAAGATCTGTGGATTCTACGGGAGGCAAGCAGTCCGGTTCGTAATGCTTACCCTCGATGAGAACAGGATCGATTCCAATCGCCGAAATTTTCTCTAAATAACGCTGCTTCACTCGTGGTTCAAGCTTCTTGGCATAATCAGAAAGAGGAGGAGGGCTTTTAACATCGGGATTGCTGCCTAAATTTGCTTCAGCTACTGAATTATTCATTTCTAAAGGCAAAAATTATAGATGTGACTCACATCTGCATTTGTTATGCAATTCAAAGCTGTGCACAAATATGGCGACCGGAAATAGTGTGACGTCAAATGAAAACGATCTATATCCTACGCTGCATCGTGACAGGCCCGCAGGACAAGACCGCACAAAAACACCTTGATATGAAACATGTACATGTCAAAATTTTTTGTGGTTTCCATGATTAGGTGTCTGTTTTTCTTCGGCAAAACAAAACCAAACAAACAAAAACTCAATACTAACTCATTGGGTAGGTTTCTTAAATACTGACCAACCTAAAAAAGTGGCTCCAGCTTTCATTTTTAAAAATTTGAAATATCTGACTTAAAAATCTCTACACGGTATCCGATAGATAAGAATAAAGAAAACAACAAGGTAGGCGGGAACGGAATGCCGAACAGGAACTTGATCGTCAGTAGTTGTAAAAAGCGGGTTCTGGCACAATTTTAGCTTATAAGCTAATTTTGACAAAGATTTCATCAGTGATTTCATCAACGAGCGCAATTTACGTTTAATCTAATTTTGACAAAGATTTTATAAAAAAAATTGAATTCTAAAATAGATTTAAAGGATTAAAATGATTTGATAAAGATGGAACAGAAAAACAGTTCGAATTTTATAGAAAAGCTAAAACAAGCTATTGATAAAAATGGTAAAGATTTAAAAAGATTAATAGTAAATCAGCTAACGAAAATTATGAAAGAAAAAGGTAAGAAATTACCGAAAAATGTAGTTCTCAAGGAGTTGCGCAAAATCCCAGAAATTTCTGCGGCTTTAGATAATAAAATACAAAGATTAATTATGGATGAGCCAATACCTGAGATTAATGTTCCAATTTTAAAACCAAACAAAGTTTTTAATTGGGGAAATTATTCATATAAGGTGCTGGATGAAGAGGAGCTTTCTAAAAAGTTTAGGGATTTAATCCGCAAAAATGTTATAAAAATTACTAATATTAAGAAACATAAAGCAAAAAAAGAAGAGATAAGTATCGCTGATAGTGTGAGAGATGAATTGAAGGAAAATGCTAATCGATTTGTTCCAAAAGAACAACAAACAGCATTGAGGGGCTATCTAAAAACCTATAGGATAAATGGGCAAAAAGGGCATGGTCCTAAAATATTTATTAATAAAATCAAACAAAAAGTTATTGATCTAATTAACAAGCAAAAGAAACCGATAAAGATAAAATTTTTATACGTATGTAAGTTTATAAAAAAGAATCCTGCCACAACGCAAATCGATGAAAACTTTGGATATTTTCATTCAACAGTAGAAATGATTACTTCATCAACCGATTTATCTGAATTATTTAATAATATGACAAATATGTTACTTGAAAAAGTTGAAAAGTTTCAAAATGAGGGTTCTGGATGGCAATTCGATCAAGTTGAATATTTTGATATCAACATTGATCCTTTCGAACCCTTTGTTGGAAGTTCATATATTAATTTACCGCAAAAATTAGCGGCAAAAAAGGCGATTATTAATGTTAGGAATGAGAATGATCACGAGTGTTTTAAGTGGGCTATAACTTCCGCCGTATATAAAAAAGATATTAACCCAGAGAGAAAAAACAAAGAAATGATTGAAAATTCGAAGAACTTCAACTGGTCGGGAATAGAATTCCCCACTTCATTAAAACAGATTGATAGGTTTGAAAATCAAAACCCCTACTACACGATTAATGTTTATGGATATGATAAAGATGATGTATATCCACTAAGAATAAGTAAAAAACAAAAAGGTTATTTAATCAACCTACTTTTAATATCAGAAGATGAAAATAATCATTACTGCTGGATAAAGAATATGAGTAGATTGTTGGCCGCAAAAGTTAGTAAACACAAATCTAAGATGTACTTTTGCCCGAGATGTTTAAACTCATTTCAGTCAGAAAAATCATTGGAAAAACATCTAGAATACTGCGGCGAAAATAAAGAAGTTAAGATTGAAATGCCAAAAGATGAAGGCGGAAATCCAAAGTATATTAAATTCAATAATTATAATAGAAAAATGCGAGTACCATTTGTTGTATATGCGGACTTTGAGAGCTTTCCTGAGAAAATACATACCTGTTCGCCGGATGAAAGAGAAAGTTATACTAATCAATATCAGAAACATAAAGCATCAGGATTTAGCTATCTCATAAAGTCTTTTGATGATAAAATATTTCCACCCGAGCTTGTACAATATACCGCTAAATCACCAGATGATGATATCCCCCAGATATTTGTGAATAATTTGGAGCGGGATATTAAGGAAATTTACAAAAATATAAAATATCATAAGAAGGCGGAGAATATGTCAGAAATGGATAAAAAAGAATATGAAAATGCTACTCACTGCCATATATGTGAAGAAAAATTAGGAGAAGATAAGGTATTAGATCACTGCCACCTTACAGGAAAGTATAGAGGAGCGGCCCATAATGAATGTAACTTAAATTATAAGATACCAAAATTCATCCCAGTAATATTTCACAACTTATCTGGATATGATGCGCATATTTTTATCAAGAATCTCGGTGTAACAGAAGGTAAAATAAACTGCATACCAAATAATGAGGAAAAGTATATTTCTTTCACAAAGCAGATTGTGGTTGATGAATTTATAAATAAAGAAGGTAAGCAAATTGAGATTAAGCGTGATATTAGATTCATAGATTCATTTAAATTTATGGCGACAAGTCTAGATAAATTAGTAACTAATATACCAAAAGAATCTTTCAAAAACTTAAATATTTTCTGTAAAGGTGAAAAATTAAAGTTATTGCTGAGAAAGGGCGTATTTCCATATGATTGGTTTGATGGATTAGATAAACTTAATGAAACTAAACTTCCATCAAAGGAGGAATTTTACTCAAAACTTAACGAAGAAGATATTTCAGATAATGATTATCAACACGCAAAAAATGTATGGAAAACATTTAATATTAAAACAATGAGGGAATATCATAACTTATATCTTAATTCAGATGTGTTGCTTTTAGCCGACGTATTCGAGAATTTTAGAGATGTTTGTATTAAAAATTATGGATTAGATCCTGCACACTATTATACAGCTCCCGGACTAGCTTGGGATGCGGCATTAAAGATAACAAAAGTAAATTTAGAGTTGCTAACTGACATAGATATGCTGCTTATGATTGAGAAAGGTATTAGGGGCGGCGTATCTATGATTTCTACTAGATATGGGAAAGCAAATAACCCATACATGAAAAACTTTGATATTAATAAAATAATAAGTTATATTATATATCTCGATGCAAATAATTTATATGGTGGAGCAATGAGTAGGCCGCTACCTACTCACGGTTTTAGATGGATGAATGAAAAAGAACTTACATACTGGAAAAATATGCCTTGCATACTAGAGGTTGATTTAGAATATCCAACTCACCTTCATGATTTACATAATGATTACCCGCTTGCTCCAGAGAGACTTTTAATTAATAAGGTTGAGAAACTAATTCCAAATCTAAATAATAGGGTAAAGTATGTCGTTCATCATGAAACATTAAAACTTTACGAAAGTATTGGATTAAAAGTTACAAAAATTCATAGAGGAATTACATTTGAAGAATCAGAATGGTTAAAACCTTACATCGATTTGAATACTAACCTCAGAGCTAAAGGAAATAACGATTTTGAGAAAGATTTCTTCAAGTTAATGAATAATTGTGTGTTTGGCAAAACTATGGAAAATATTAGAAATAGGGTTGATATTAAATTAGTTACTAATGAAAAAGATGCGAAAAAATTAATATCAAAACCTAACTATCAACATCGCACTATATTTTGTGAAAATCTTGTAGCTATTCACATGAAGAAAACAAAGTTAGTATTCAATAAACCTGTTTATTTAGGTATGTGCATTTTAGATTTAAGTAAAACAATAATGTATGATTTTCATTATAATTATATAAAACCAAAATATGGAGAAAAAGCAAAATTGTTGTTTACAGATACAGACAGTCTTGCTTATGATATAGAAACAGAGGATTTCTATAAAGATATAAGTCCAGATGTTTGGGATAAGTTTGACACAAGCAACTTTCCTAAAAATCATAAATCTGGTATAGAGACTAACGTAAATAAAAAAGTTATAAATATGTTCAAAGATGAAGCCGGAGGAAATCAGATAACTGAATTTGTAGGTCTACGAGCAAAGCTTTATTCATACAGAATGGATGAAGGTGAAGAAGAAAAGAAATGTAAGGGAATGAAGAAAGTAGTTGTAAAAAAGACCATAAACTTTGATGATTATAAGAGATGTCTATTCAATAAAGAACCTCAGATGAGAAAGATGAATGTAATCAGAAGCCGCCTACATGATGTTTATACCGAAACGGCCAATAAAGTTGCACTATCTGCCGATGATGATAAGAGAATCATTTGCAAAGATGGAATAAATACTTTCGCTATAGGTCATTATCGTTTCAAAACAGAATCTGGCGGAAGTTCTGTATCATAAGGAATAACCTGTAATTCTTCTCTAACAAATCCTCGTCTCGGACCGCCAACTAAATAATATAAAACCGGCTGATTAGGTGAAATCACACTTCTAGAAATATCATAAACTTTTATACTCCAAATAGGATCTGTAGCCCGCCTTTTTTCACCACCCTCAAGTTCGCCTGGAGATAATAAATATCTAACTTTAACACTAGGAGGTAATCTAACCTCATCAGGCCCCACCACGCGTTTATAATTTTTAGGTTCAACATCGAGTTCTTTCATTTTTATAGCCTCATCAGGCTCTTTACCAGTTATTCTTGTTTTTGTATTATTCAAAGTTTTTAGAATAGTTGGTAATCTTTTCACCCATACTCTAGATCTGGTATCACTTATCATTTCCTGCGCATATTGATGACTAAATAATCTTTCTCCTAATATTCTATTTGCATTTTCCACAAATGCTTGAGCTCTATGATTACCAGCTTCACTTCTTTGTATCCCCACATTATTGTAATTCATGAGTTTACCAACTTCACCCATAAATTCTTTTCCTGGATCAACCATTAATGTTTTAGGGTATTTCAATCTTCTAGAATATATTTTTGTAAAAGCTTCTGATATCTCTCGACTTTCTTTTGAGGTTAATGGCTCTGCATCTTTATATCTCGAGGCGATATCAACCACAACTAACGCATATTTATATGTTTTTCTTCCAACTCTATCATGCGGTAAAAATAATAAATCTGCTTGATGAATCTGATTTGGTTTATTCACAGTCCAATGCGGCCTAGGTATATACTTTGGAGCTGGAAGATAGATTTGCCATATTGCCTGTTTCTGCAACCATTGTTTTGCCCCATTTTCACTTACTTTCGCTTTCTCAGCTAATTTAGGAATCGCGGAATATCCTTTCCAATACCCTTCAGCCGAATAATATATTTTTGACATCATTTAAAAATTAACAAAGTATTTTATAAATTAAAATGGTGGAAGAAACAAATTTTAGCGAATATCAAATTAATCTTATGAAAAAAATTATTAGAAAAAAAATTCTATATATGGAAGATGGCGATAAAATTTTTAATATTATGATTTTAATTCCCGAGGCGAGAGAAGATTTATTAAAACATATTGAAAAATTAAAGAATAATAGCGCAAAGGGGTTTAAAGATTAGTCAAAGTATCTTATAAATTACAATGACGTCTGAAAAAATTAATCCAAACAGAATTCCAAGAGAACCCTTTGGTTTGAAGGCAGAATCAACATTAAATAGAATTACTTTAAATCCATCCACAGCCAGCCCCGGCGAAACATTATATATAAATATTCCAAAACTTTCTGAGAATTTAGTGATTGTGCCAGGAAGCGTATCTCTTTTGTTTGATTTAGATGTTGAGGGACATAAAAATAATACTGTTGTTAATAATGTGGGAAGGAATCTTGTATCTAGATTAAAAGTTCGTTTTGGGGGTGAAACATTACAGGATACACAAAGATATGATCTATTTCAAACATATCATGATTTATCTTTAACCAAAGAAGAGCGAGAAGATAGATTAAAACAAGGCATTTCAGAAGAAAATATGAGAAAACTTAGAACAAATGCGTTTGATAAGGTAGATACAAATGCAAAGGAAGTAGCTCTTGCAGTAGTACACAATACCAAGTATAGAATACCAATAGATCACCCAGTTTTAAAAGATCATGGGGTTTTTTATCCAAAAGCATTAGAAAATCATTTAATATTTGAGATTACACTAGCCTCACTTCATGATATTATTAAATATTCAGATGTAACAAAAGCACCATCATATTCAATCAAAAACTTAGAGTTAGAATATTCTTCAATTTCAAGCGAATACTTGGCGCGCGAAGCACAATCAGCATATCAAGTTGGTAAAGGATTCTTTTATGAAAATATTACTTTACACAAAACTTTTACATTTAAAGTAGCCACCGATGAGGTTATTAATCAACATATTAATTTACCAAGAAGATCAATGACTGGAATATTATTTTTGTTTACTCTTCCGCATGTCGGTGGATTAAGAGATTCTGAAAAATTTTATAATCCAAATATAACTTCTGTTAATATTGATGTTGATGGCGTTCCAAATAGAATATACTCTAGGGGGATGATTCCATCTGATCTTTGGGAATCCGTGAAAAAACGCTTTCATAGAGATGATGGTTTGCAAATTTCACTAAAAGAAGGAGATTTTTACACGGATAAGTTTGCTCTTTGGGTTGATACTAGAACTCACCCAGATAATGGTATTCATGGCGGAGGACTAGCTCTAAATAATACACATGATGGTGTAAAAATAGAAATTAAAAGGAAGACAAAAAATACTGCAGAAACAGTAATTTGTTATATGTTTGTTGTTGCTGATGCAATGATGGAAATAATGAATTCAAGTTTGAGATCAATTAAGTACTGAGAATCTAAAAACATAATGTTATGATACAAAAATCATGGAAGATTTACGAGATAAAATCCCATTTCATTGTATTATAACTGGACCAACAAATTGTGGAAAAACAAAGTACCTAATTGAACAGCTCCGAGGTCCTTTCCGAAAAGTTTTTGAATATATTGTTTTAATTTGTCCAACTTATTCTAAAAATAAAACATATCATAATTTTGCTCGCGGAGACAAGAGATTCTTTGTATTATCACCAGATGCAAGTAATGTAGATGAGATTAATGAATTGTTAAATGATTGCCAAATTTTATTCTCTGGACTCAATACATTAATAATTTTGGATGATTGCGCTGTATCCACTGATCTGAAGAAAAGATCTAATAAATTTATAGATTTAGCATTCTCCGGAAGGCATCACGGATTATCAATGTGGGTTTTAACCCAGCAATTAACATCAATAGCAAAACCATTCAGGGAAAATGTGGCTTGCGTTGTTACTTTCCATAATCCATCGCAGAAAGGTATGAAAATGTTTTTTGAAGATTATGGGGGTGATTTGGATTATGAATTAGGTAAAAAGTTTGTCCAACTCTTAAAAACTGAAAAATATTCTAGACTATGTTTGAGTTTGCGCTATCCATTTAATTGCTATTTAGAGATTCCCGAAGTGATTTAAAAAAGATGACAAACGTTGAAGATTACATTGAAGAAAAGACAGACCAACCGTCAGAAAAAGATGATGAACTTGAAATAAAACAAGAATCACTTGCCATTCTCGCAGCGCTCGGAACAACAAAGGAATATTTGGGGGTTGAAATGAGTTTGGGCGATATAAAAAAATTATCGGAACGCGATGTAGAAAAATATTTTAACCGGTATCAAGCAGTAATGGGTAAAAAAATTAACGGCGGATTGGTAGATTCATCCTTACAATTAGTTTCCAAACTTATTTCATATTTAGTTCCGGTTGATGACATAGAATCTCTTTGTAATGATTTGAAGAAGGATGATTTGGTTAATCGCGAATTAACAAACATTGTTGGGCTCTTAGCATTGAAAGCAGGAAGGCTGGCCGCACTTGCTAGCGGGTTATTTCAAGTAGCTAAACACGTTAAAATAGGAAAAATACAACAAAAACCAGCAAATTCTAACACAACCGATCATGAAACTATACAATCTACTGAAGGTATTGATACAGTATATTAAACAGATCTAAAAACTTATTTTAGCATATAAATAACAATGTCTGAACAATCTGAAGTTGAGCAAATTACGGCAGATCCCGCACCCGAAAATAAAGATACTAAAAAGAGGGAGAAAGATCCTAAAAAAGTAGCGGCTGGTAAGAAATTAGCAGAATATAATAAAAAAGCAAAAGAAGCATTAGCTAGGGAGATGAAACGCGAAGAGAAAAATGATGAATCAAATCACCGCGAAGCGAAATCATGGCTTCCAGAGTTATCTTTTACTATTGTTTTATCTGTTGTTGGATTAGTGTTTACAGCATTTGATCTTTTTATGAGATATAAGGAAAAAGCTAGGGTTGAATATTCTAATAGGATAGCTGATTTATCACAAGTTCCACAATTACCACAACCCGCAGATAGACCAAAAATTGGAATGATGTAATTATTACTACATAAAGCCATTTAAAAGTTTCTTAATGATGTAGTAAAAAATCATGTCAAGCGAAAACAAACTTGTGAAAACTGTAACTGATTCAGCGACACTTATTGGATTAGGAGCTGGAGTTGGATATGTGGCTAAAAAGGTAATGAAAGAATCATTTTTGAGCGACCCATCCTCAAGTATTACAAATTATGCAAAGTGGGTGGCTGTATTATCAGGAAGTATGTATCTTAAAACATATTTAGAGGATCAAAAGATTCTACCAAAATAATTAAATATGGCAGCAATAGCGATGATGATTGGTGGGGCTATATTGAATGCAACGGCATTTGTTGGCGGAAATTATCTTGCAAAAAGTCTCTCAGGACATAATGTGGATACAGAAAAAATACGACACGATAAAGCATTAGAAAAATATCAAAAAGATTATGCAGAATATCAGGAAAAAAGACAAAAAATGATTGATTGGAAAATGAAGAAAAAAGATGAAAAATATCAAGCATCAAAAAATATTTCGACTACAAACCAAGCTTTTGAATTGTATGGTCAAATGACTGAACCTAAATTCTCTGATTATTACAAACCAAGCGATGAACAAAAAACAGGAGAAATGGTATATGTTGGAGGAGGAATATTAGCTTTGGGTTATGCGGTCAGTAAATTATTATAAATTATTATTTGTTATGTAACCAGTAATTTGGTTATATAACACAAGTATATTTATTATTGGGTTTACATTAGACTCCCATCATCAGAATCTTCTTCATTTTCATATTCCATTTCTTCAGCCGCAGATTTACTATCTGAAATAGTTAAGCATCTAAATTTAGTTAATCTTTTCATTTCTTTGTTTGGTTCTATAACTGCTTCATAAAGTTTTACTTGAAGTCTAATAAAAGAACCAATAAATATTGATTCAATTTTTATTACACCTTCTTCAACTCGACAACCTTTATTTAATAATTTTAATGGATCAATTAACTTATCATTTTTAGAGTTATAAAACTTGGTTAAAATTTGGCCTTGTTTTTTATCACAAATTAATTTTGCATATAAAGTTGGACCTCTATCTAGAACTCTAGTCATTGAAGATTTTTCCATCTTCCAATATAGAGGATTTAAACCTCCTTTTTGTTTTTCAAGCTCATTTCTTTCCAACTCAAATTTGCCAATTTTTGCTCTATTAATAATCAAATGATCAATGCAATTGTCAACTATTTCATTGAATAAATCAATCCATTTTTCTTCTTCAGGTGTTGGACTGCTTCCACTCCATAAACATAATGGAAACACATATCCTGAAATTACACCTGTTTGTTGATTTGTGTTTGTAGAAACACCAAAAGAATATAAATTACCGGTTGGAATAACAAGTTCTCCTTCTGTTCCATCATCATTTTTTGTAAAAATTTTAATTCGTTTAAATTCAACCTTTGGTTTACTTCCAGGAATTTCACCAACAATTGGTTTAGAAAAAATCATGCTTACTTTAGGAATATAACTATTAACATCTATTAATTGTGTAGTTTCGTTCATCATTTTATTTTTATATATTTTTTTTTAATCATTAAATCAAATTTTATTTTTTATTATAAAAAGTTTTAGTCTAAAGATTTACTACTGATGAGTAAAAAATCATGGCAGAAGGACCAGAAGATTTCGATCCAACTGAACTAAATAAAACAAAAGATGATGATGATAATAGAGATAATGATGATACACTTTATATGACGCCCCCAAAAACATCTACATCTTATCAAAATCCTGGTTATGATGATGAGGAGGAGGAGGAAGAAACTTCATTCAGCGGTATTAGAGAAAATCAACCCCTTTTAAAAAAGATGCAAGAAAAAGAAGAAGCTGAAGATGGAATAAAAGTGGCATATCCACGGCCAAAATTTCAAAAATTTATGGCATATCTCAAAGATATAGGACAGGGAATAAAATTGCCAACCATTAAATTACCAAACAGAAGTAATGCGGCTGAATATGTTCTTAGAGGTGGAGAATTTAGAAATTTTTAAACAGGAGCTAAACTTCCTGATGGTCAATTAAAAAATGCTTTAGGACCTAGAGCAGAAGAAATTGTGGAAGAAAATTATCGTGAGATTAAAAAGATGAAAGAATTACAAAACAAAAATAGGGAGGAGAGAAAATTCCTTAAGGATAAGCCGTTGAAAACACCAGAGGAAACAGCTAGAATAGAGACTTTAGATGAAGAATTTGATGGTCGTAATGATGAAATTACTAAAATAGAGGTTGAGAGTGAGAAAATCTTGGAAAGAATGTCATTACGAGAACGAATTAAAGATATCTTCAAAAAGCATGGTTTTACAGTTTTTGCTGTTTTAAGCGCTGTTGGTTTAGTAATTGGAGTTATAGTTTCTAATCTTTCTAAAGGTTTATCAACTTTGGGAAGGGGTTTAGGAAATGGATTAAAAACTATAGGTAAAAAACTGGGTGAAATATTGCCAGGAATGATTGGTGCGATAGTTAGCTTTTTATTCAAAACAGCCGGCGAGGTTATTGGATTTTTAGGAAAGAATGCTTGGCTTTTGATAATGGCCGTAGTTCTATATTTTGTGGAAAGTATAAAAAAGAAGAGAAAGTAGGTCTAAAGATATCATTTTGAGTAGTAAAATACAATATGGATGAATACAATAGAATTTACCCCGTATTGCCTAATAATCCAGATCCTATTAATTTCAGACTACAAAAATCAAGCGAAGTATTACAAAATCTTGAGAAAGAAATTAAACATTACGAAGAAGTAAGGAAAAAATATAATAGAGCTAGAACAATATTTACAAAAATAAGTGTTGGAAGTGGAACTATTTCTATTATTTTATCGGCTAGTGGTTTGAGTACATCTCTTACTGGATTTGGTGCTGTTATCGGAATTCCCTTGGGTGTGGTTGGTGGAATTTTTGGGGCTTTATCCGTTGGATTTGGAGTTGGATCAAAAAGTCTTTCAAATAAAGTTAGTAAACATGAAAGAACTTTATCAACCGCGCAAGCAAAATTAAACACTATAAATGACTTGGTTTCAAAAGCTTTGAAAGATAATGTTATATCCGATCAAGAATTTTCTATAATTTTAGCAGAGTTGGAAAAGTTTCAAAAACTAAAACTTGAAATACGACAAAAATTTAGGAAAGACGCAGAAAAAAACTTGGATATGTCTGTGATAAGGAGAGAAGTTCGCGAAAATCTATTAAAAGAACTTACCGGAGGGAAAGGACATTAAAAATTTCATACGAGAAAACTGATGTTGGTTGTAATTGTTTTGCGGGTATTAGAAATGAAATTAATTAACTTTACATCTTATTCTAGATCTAAAGATCAGATTAATTGAAACACAAAAGAATAAGATGTTATTTGAGGATTTCAAAAACCGATACCCAAACGCCAACCTTGATAAATTTACATTTATTAATGATTCATATGGGGGATATATTAAATGGAAAGTTAATGGGTTAACAGTTATGTCTGATGATGATCCTACTGGAAAAACATGGACCGATGATCTCCCCACTAATTTGAAAACATTATTATGGCGCGATTTGGGATTACAAAATAGTTCCTTTCCTAAAAGTTTATCATCTACAAAAAACACATATCCAATACCTGGTATTAAATTCGATGAATCTGCAAAAAATGTAACAGAAATGTTAATTATTTTAGATATATATGTTTCATATAAAGATAACTTCACCGCGCTAATGAAAAATGTATTTAAAAATCAAACTGTAGGACTTACTAGTGGTAAAGAAGCCAGAGCTTGGTTGAATAAACCAAATATTAATCACTGGCCACAACAATTAAACATGGCGGTTTGGTGTGCAACATCTGGATGCGGTGTAAGTTTAAATGATAGTTTAAATTATCCAAAAGTTATTAGAAGTTTTTTTATATTTCACATTTACTTTACAATAAGAAGAATATTATATGAATTATCTGTACCATTACCCGGCGAACAAACTTTTTCTTTAAAAAATAATCCATACAACAAAAATGCTTATAATCGTTTATGCGCAGAATTTGGTTTAAGCAATAATCAAGATTATAAGGGATTAAATAAGCCTTTAGCTGATTTTAGATGGAAAGGGGGTGCAAACCATGGGGTTGGAGATGTATTCATTGATTATGGAAAAGGATATGTACCTCCCGGAAGCGTTCACGGTCAAGGAGGGGGAAATCAAAATGTTAGAATTGTAAGGGGTTATGATACAGAAGCTAATATATGGCCAAACGGTTCAAATAGATTTTCCGATGATGGGGGTAAAAAAATAGACGGGAATTTAATATCTATGCTTCGAAATGATTATTTTGTTGATTTTCAATATGCATGGTTTATACCAGAATCTGGATATGGATTAACAAATGCTGGATTAGGAAGAATAAATAGATCGGTTGAGGCTTTTGTTTATTGCATTTTGGGAGCACAAGTTAATACTAGGAATTCAATTATTGGTAATGGGGGAAGAGCATTTGAAACCCAGCAAGAATTTATAGATTTATTTGAAAGCTCTGTGATTGAAAATGATATCGCAAATTCAAATCAAAGATATCAAATGGCGGTTCAAGAATCAAAAGTACGGCTTGATTTGGCTATAGCTCCTGATGTTTTGTTGATGCCTAGCAATTTAATTATAAATACAGAAAGCGTTATCGGATACAATAATAATCTGAAAATAGCAACAGAAAATATGAAATTTGGGGTAAATAATTCAATAAATGTTGGAACAAAAAATGTTGGAATAACTCATAGTTTAGGAACATCAAAGGTTTTATTAAATACCAATCCTCAACCAAAGAAAAATATAAATCCTAAAATAAACAATATCGATGAAGTTAGTAATATAGAAACATCTTCTCATCAAAATAATCTTATTGTTTTAATATTTGCTGGAGGATTATTATCTTGGTTTTTATTTCGATAATGTTTTGATTATAAAAATCTAAAGATGTAATCAAAACAAAATATTTAAACTAAAAACCCAATGCAACAAAATCCATTTTTATCATATTTAACTGCTTTTATTTCAACATTAATTTTATCGTCTATTACAATTTTGTTATTCTTATTTTCGTATGTGTTAAAAACATCATCAAACTTATAATCTTTCAAATAAATATGTGGGATTAAAATCTTCATTTTTTCAAAAACCCTAATAAAAATACCTTCTTCATAAACCCCACATACTACGCCATCAACTTTTTGTTTAATTTTTGGTTTATATGTTTTTGCTTCAAATCTTAAAACAAAAAAAGTATCTTCATTATCTAAAATTTTTATTATACGATTTACTGAAATAATATATCCATATTCTTTATCAAATTGGCCAAAAGTTGCTTTATTAAGCGTTTTTAAAAGATGATTCATAATATTTTTATCTAAATATTTAGGTTCAAGATATATACGCCTTTGAAGTATATTAGTTTCCATTTTCTTAATTTTTATAAATAATCTAAAAACTAATATAATTTAATCAAAAATATGTTCAGCATTACAATGTATGATTCAGAAACTAGGGTTTATTTAGATCCTCCAATGAAAAACGTTAGTGAATTACAACTTTTAGATTGTAATATTAAAACAAAAAGACTAATAACTTTAAAGAATCAAGAAAAAATAACTGATGAACAAGATAAGTCTTTAGTAATATTTAATCCGGGAATATATTCCATAAATGATATAAAAATATTAATTGAGCTCAGCGAAAAGGGTAAAAATATAACAATGATTATCGGAGATAATTTTGCTTACATAATCAACAATAAAACAGTTAACATTAAATTTACCCAGGGTTTGCAAAATTCTTTGGGGGTGCCAGAGATTTTATTTAAAATAAGTCAAATATATATAACTACAAAAGAACCTTTGAGACTTTTATGCAGTATAGTTGATAATAGAATGTCATACGCGAATAAAGGTAAAAATGAAGGTCTTGTAAAAATACAACCATCACAATTGTTAGCAAACATTCCATCAAAAGATTACCCATCTATTCCAATTAGAAAATATGATAACTTGATTAATCACTTTGATTTAACCATTTTAGACTCTGATTGGAAAAAGTTTGATCTAAAAGGAGAATCTGTAACTTTTAGTTTAAGATTTAAATAAATTTTTGTTATGTAACTATTACTTTAGTTATATAACATAATTATTTCTAATTAAAGTATGCGTTTTCCATTTAATTCCTCAGCTACCATAATTAATGTTACAATTTTTTCTTTTTCTTCAAATTCATCAATAGTCTTAACTAAATTAAATAAAAAATTTAGTTTTTCTTCTTTTTCTTTATTATCTTTAGTTGCAACAGCTATATCATATAATAAACCAAATTTTTTTCTTTTTTCTCCTTCTTCTTCGTCAAAATCTTTAAGTATAGATCTCCATAAAATTCTTTTTGTTATATTTTCGTCCATTATTTTTATTTTATAATTTATATTTTTTCTTTAAATCAATTTTTTATTTTTTCTACATTCTTTACAAGAAGCTTTTTGTTTGCCATGCTCACATATTTGCGAACCCCCACATTCTTTACATTGTTGTTTTTGTTTATTATGTATACATATTTGTGATCCTCCACATTCTTTACAACGATATTTATATTTATTATGCTTACAATTATGCCCGTTACAATCATTACAAAATTTTTTTAATTTCCCATGATCACAAATAATTTTACTAATGGGGGTAACTTTTTCAATTAAATTAGTAATTTCCTCATCTTTAAAATTTTTAATTTCATCAATTAACTCTTTTTTACTCATTTTCGATCTTCCTTTAATTTCTAGATCTTTCGCCATTAATTTTAATTCATAAGTATATAAATCTCTTAATTTTTCCATTTAGATTTTGTTAAATATTAGACGTCTTTAAATCAATTTTTTATCTCCCTAACTTTGTTATGTAACCATTTATTGGGTTATATAACATAATTTTTTATTTTTCACACCACGTACAAAACCATCTTTGTTTTCCATGAATACATATTCCTCTCCCATTGCATTCTTTACATTGATACCTCCTTCGTTTATGCTCACAAATACTACCCCCATTACATTCTTTACAGCGCGATTTCTGTTTATTGTGTTCACATATTTGTGATCCATCGCATTCTTTGCAAAAATATTTTATTTTATCATGAATACACTTATAATTATTAGTTTTTAGTTGTGTTATATATTCAGTTATAACATTTTCTAAATCTTCAATGGGTCTTTGTGGGATTACAACATTTTCTAAAGCTTCAATAAGTTGTGCTCTTCGCAACCTATAATATCTTGGTATCCCCCGCTCTTTAGCGAGGAGTTTAAGTTCTTTCACGTTTTTCTGTTCCATCTTTATCAAATCAATTTAATCCTTTAAATCTGTTTTAAAATTCAATTTTTTTATAAAATCTTTGTCAAAATTAGATTAAACGTAAATTGCGCTCGTTGATGAAATCACTGATGAAATCTTTGTCAAAATTAGCTTATAAGCTAAAATTGTGCCAGAACCCGCTTTTTACAACTACTTCGTCACATTGTTCAAACCATAAATGTAATAGAACTCCTTAGGCAACGTTTAATTAAAAAGAAGTATTTCATTTCAGTCTAATATTGGCGATAGATTTGTTGCCATTCTCGCTATTTCTATCAAACTCTGCAATAACTATTCATGATAAAATTAAAATTTTGGTCGGAAAAGAGGCAATTCGATAAAAATTTCACAACGTGGACAATTCTACCCTAGTCACAACGCGGACAATTCTACCCTGTGAACAAAGTTTCCCTCTATCGTTCCAGAAAAAAAAAACGGGAAATTTGAAACCTGTAGGGTGTTAATCCTTTCCTTGGAGTTACTGCTCTTAGCGTTTGCACAACTTTAGACCGAGACTGGGTAAAGAAGACTCTTAGGAAGTTCCAGGATAAAATTTAGAACTTACCACTCAAAGAAGGTTGAGCCTCCTCGTCTGATTCTGGAAGTGGCAAGCATCCTAGATCGTCATCCCTTCCCATGTAGAATGATACATTTTCTCGAGTCGCGACGATTGGTATCCCACTCGATAATTCTCTTCCAGCTGTACCTGGGACTGGACCAGGAAAGGCTTGTTCAGTTCTTCTTTTAAAGGGACTGAGCACAGCTTCGCTCGAATTAATCGGGTCACTCCGCTTGCTTGAATTTGAGTTCCCAGAAGTCGAGATGATAGGAAAATCATGCTCATCAATGTCGCTTTCTGGTTCAAAACATTCACTTGTGTTTGGACTTACGAAATTTACGTATGTCTCGTCATGGGTTCCAATTTCGTTCTCACTCTCAGCATCGCTATCAAAGGGTTCGTAGAGATTACTTGAGCTCAATCCAGCAGATTCAATTTGATAAGTTGCTAGCCCCTCAGAAAAGTCTTCTGGTTCATATAGATCACTTGTAGCGGGGCTATTTGATAGCCTTTCTTTAGTTTCCATCTAATTTCATAGTCCGTCTCCGTACTTAATTTCCCTCTGAGTTTCCACATAGTGAAACAATGAAAACATCTTTCCTACCGTGCACGTAATTCCCATCTGTGGACTTAGCACTGACCATAAAGGAATTTCGGCGCTTTCGATGTGGTTCGTGCTCATTGATTAGTTCATTTCCCGGTATCCTTTTGAGGTATTGTTAATGACATGCCGTCCCATCCGTTAACATGGGGTCTACGTGACCCCTTTTTACGTTTATGGGATTTTCTTTCCAGTTTCAAACTTGGAACACTACCTTAATCGTAAAATGCTGTGTGTTTGATACGTTTAAACTACAAAATGTACTTAAAGCGTTACAGAAAAACAAACCCTGGCATTGGCAAATGTTAATAGCACATGACTAGCACAATGTTTGAAGTTCCGGCATTTTGGCGGACAACCAACAGGCGAACCCTTTATAACGGCTCACAAATCGATTACCGAACCATTACCTGGGAACCGACTCGCACGTCGTAAGGTATTAATATTTAGAAAATTAACATTACGCTAGAGCACGATGGTTCGTGGAGCTGGAAGTAGTGTAAAATGGTATTTCCAAGAAGAACAAGAAGGAAATGGAAAGGTTCGAATTCATACAAAAAAGGGGCCTCTTAAACAAAAAGAAGAGGAGTATGGAGAAGTGGTGAATATCACAACCTCCAAAAGTGATACCATGGATGAAAAATTGAAGGTAATGTTCTTGCTTCTATCTCTGACTAGTTACACGAATTCGACGACGGAATTAAAGTTATTTCAACAGCGGTATTGTACACTAGACTGATTTTGAGGCTATTTACATTAGACCGCCCTTGGCTCATCTCAGGTGAAGTATAATTGTGCATTCTTTGTAAGCTATGATTTTACTACTTTCCAAATGATCCGTTTTTAGACCTGAAGGACATCCCGCCGAAGTACTTCAGATTCACTTACTTCAAATTTGAATTAACAAATTGCTTGCAGCTTTAATACCTTTAGCTACCTTTCCACGCTTTGAATTGAGTATTCCTCTGAATATTAGTTAGTTTACAATGTTTGCCATGTGAACCGAGTTTTTCCATAGTAGGAAAAATCGTTTTCGTTTTCGAGTAACTCATTATACACATTAAGTATCTTAATGTTGGAATGAAAAAGCCTTGTATTCATTGATTGTACTGTTTGTTTAAATTCTTTCAAGGTTGAGTGTAAAAATGCCGAAAAAGGTATAGCCTTGAAGGTGACACTATTTGACTTTACGGGAAATGATTTTTCTGCCAAGTTCAAGAGCTCTTGCTACTCGGCTAAAGCATTTGTTGATCGTTGCAAGGAAGTGATATGGGGAAAACACGAGGTACCAGTACCAAGACCGTCTGAAAAAACAACGTCGCCAGAGCCCAGAAAAGAAATGAGCGGTTGTTCAGCTAAATCAGCCTCAACACCGCCGTCAAGTGAGCAAGGAACAACGAGAAAAGCCTCTTCAGTTTCGAACAAGTTAAGCAAACGTCCTTCTGTGTCAAAAGAATGTAGTAAGCCGGGAACAAAGAGAAAGGCCTCTTCAGCTTCGTGCGAATTGAGCGAAAGTCCTCCTGTGCCAAAAAAATCTAGTGAGGCAGAACCAGAACAGTTTCAAGAGCCAAAAGAGTCAAAATCCTCTGATGTCGAGTTTCTGCGAGAAGTTAGCGATTTCTAGATCTTTCGCAATTAATGTATTTACCCGCTTAGGTGGTCTGTTTGGATAAAAATTTTCCACTTTCAACCGACCGAGTTTAAATTGATCCGGACCTTTTGAAGGTAATTAGCGTATAATTATACTTGTGTTGCCTACTTTATGTTACCTGAATACACTTGTACATAGACAAACTTGAAACAATCTTTAGAGTGAATAGTGCTGTCGTTTAATATCTGCAGGATGACTTCCCTTCTGTGGTTCCCTCCGATAACTTCCAACTGGTAACTGTCCAGTTCCTCTTCTTTAAAATCCGTAGATTCTGTTAAACCTTTTGCCACAACAATCATCGGCTTACTACATGTCATCGGGCGGGATAGAAGTTCCTGCTTTAAGGCCTCTAAATGGCAAGAATCCAATTCTCGCAGTCTGTATTCAAGTCGAGGAGCAATAAGACAAGTTGCCAACACCTTGTGCAAGCCTAACATATTTAAGAAAAATACATTTGTGATTAGCATCACCAAGTCCGGTTCCGGCTAACAACGAAATAGAAAATTTATGGTGTCATTGCGACAAGCAAGGATATAAAGAACATGGAAGGTGTCATTGAATCGCTTGCTTTTCGTAAAAGTTTGTTCTGATCCCACTACATAGCGTATTGGCTGAATAGCAGAGCTATTAAGTCTTGAGGTGCGTCACGTGCAACACACGGGGAAGGAATCCTGTATAAAAGGACGGGTGTGCCCGCCGTGTCTTTTAGGTTTCAGAAGAGAGGATTTGATGATTCTTTATAGGGTGTTAAGCCTCAAAAGTTCCACAGCGGAAGCTTTGGAAGACCTGAAGACCCATTACAAAACTAAAGACGCTCTTCGAAAATGAATGCCTACTACGGAAATTACATTTGGTGCGAATGCCAAGGGATGTATTAGTTGCGGTTACACATCGTCCTTTTACAATGGTAAAAAGGCTCTTTACCTCGGGAAACTCATAACACGTGTGTGACCGCCATTTCTCACGGTAAAACTACCGCGGTCCATTTCCATGGATACATCAAAATTAACAAAAGAACCCCCATGACATTTACCAAGGTAAATGGGTAGGTTTTTCAAGTACCCCAACATAAAACGACCAATCGCGAGGCAAAACTAAGATAAGGAAATAAAATCAACAGAGGAATTTGAAATTGAATATGATGGCGTGAGGTTTAGATTTCCGGAAGTCAACCTTTGCGTGTTCAAAGCAGCAGAAATGCTCTCTTTCTTAGAATCATGGCAGAATGGCGTTCTAATTTGTAAGTATAAAGCTTTTTTTATTTTTTGCTCCTTTTGCGTTTAAATATAACACAAGCCAAGAAAGATCTATAGTACACTTTCTTACATGTGTTTCGATTCCATCCCTAGGCCTAAAGACAACCAAAGCAAAGCATTAGAGGACTGTCGAAACAGTATAAGTAAAAGTAGCGAGACGATGCTTGCAAGCTTCCTCAAATTATCCATTTTCGCATTTCGCGCCGAAACCAGTCAAGTGATATTGACCTTGGTAAAGTATTTCGTGTGTGACCGCAAAAACCTCGGTAATGTACTTCCCGCGGTAAGTTTACCTTGGTGTTATTTACCTTGGTATGTGTAACCACAACTATTATCATAAAATTAAATACAAGTTCTGGAATTACAAAATGAATTCTAAATGAATAGAATTAAAATTCCATCAATTCATTCCTGAGTCATTTGTTTCGCCGCACGAACTTGGACATCTATCAGTAAAAGAAAATTACAGTGGCTGTTTATTGAAGAACTGCTATATTATTGTGTCGATTCTCAACGTTGAACGCCTGTTGTACTTACATAAAATGGAGTTGTTTCGGCATTCTTTCTAATTAGTCTTTTGAAACTTTGTTTCATGTCCATGTCTAGTATGCGTCAAATTTAAAAGGCGGCATGTCAAATTCAGGATAGTACACGACTTTTGTTTGGAGTAACGAGAGAGTAACGAGACTATGCGTCGTTATGTCACGGTCAGCGTTGGGGGAGGTAAGAATCAAATCTGAAATTGAACGAAAAGAACCTTAGATTGAGTTGTGAGGGTTAGCGATGGTAGTGAGTTTTTTTTTGGACCAGGAGTCAAAAAAATAGCGACAGAGCACTGGCGGCTTCATTGGCGGCAAATCATTTTTGTGGCGTTTCATAAATGATCCTGCTGTCAAATATTTCAAACATGAGCCGCTATCAAATTTGTGCGCTCGCGGTTTCTTGCAAGAGGCCGGGTGTGCAGGACCAACAAATGTCCAAAAAGCTTTTTCGTGGAAGGCAGTCTATCTTTTTGCCGAAGGTTGTCAATAAATACCGATAAGCTATTTAGAAATAAAGCGAAGACAAGAACTTATCAAATCAATAAATTTGTCTCCGGGAGACACTAACGTTGACTCACCCGGTACAGCATACTTGCTAACTTCTCGCAGAAACTCGACATCAGAGGATTTTGACTCTTTTGGCTCTTGAAACTGTTCTGCCTTTGTCAGGTTGCCCTCTGCGAGAATTGGATTCTTGCCATTTAGAGGCCTTAAAGCAGGAACTTCTATCCCGCCCGATGACATGTAGTAAGCCGATGATTGTTGTGGCAAAAGGTTTAACAGAATCTACGGATTTTAAAGAAGAGGAACTGGACAGTTACCAGTTGGAAGTTATCGGAGGGAACCACAGAAGGGAAGTCATCCTGCAGATATTAAACGACAGCACTATTCACTCTAAAGATTGTTTCAAGTTTGTCTATGTACAAGTGTATTCAGGTAACATAAAGTAGGCAACACAAGTATAATTATACGCTAATTACCTTCAAAAGGTCCGGATCAATTTAAACTCGGTCGGTTGAAAGTGGAAAATTTTTATCCAAACAGACCACCTAAGCGGGTAAATACATTAATTGCGAAAGATCTAGAAATCGCGAAAATACGCATAGTAAGTGACAGCGCATACTAAGCGAAGACAAAATCAGCTATCAAATTTTCTATTTGATAGGTTTCAGCATCCGAATCTGTCTTTTTCTGAGCTGGCTTGCTAAATAAGGGACGGACCATAAGAAAAGTGATGGGGGTGGGGGAGGGGGGGGGGGGGGTGGGGAAAAAAAAACAAAAAAAATTCATGCAAGGGAAAATGCCAAGAAAAAAAATTCAAGCAAAGAAGAAGGTAAAAAAAGAATTCATGCAGAAGGAAGGTCCAATTGTGACTTTTTCACACGTAGTAAAAAAAATTCGTGCAGAGGGGTTCACCTGAAAAAAATTCCTGCATAAGCAGTGAGCGAAAAAAAAAGTCGTGCAAGCTGAAAATTCCCAACCCACTCCATCTCTTTTCTAATGGTCCGTCCCTAAGGAAGATCACAAGTTGTTCATGAAAATTTCTCGCAAGTGTGGAAGTATTCTTCAAAAAAAAAAAAAAAACAAACAAACAAACAAACAAAACAATCGGCTGTAATGACAATTTCACAACCAGTCATAACAACACTAATGAGGTGGTGCGTATGGTAAATCCATGCGATCGATTTGAGCGGTGGCACCATGTATAAAAGAGAAACTGCCTACGTACATAGCACAGGAAATGTTTAAAGTGTATTTGCTATTTTTAACATGTAATAACTTTTTTTTTCAAACAGAAATGGAGACTGTTAATGTTTTGCGTTTAGCCCAGCTGCATAATCAAACGGACAGGGTATATCATGAGATGAATAGCAAGGAAAAGGTAAATACATAGTGCATGCTCTTTTTTATTACTATGGCAAATTCAGTCATTGCAGCTTTAGCTATCAATGCAAGTGACATGCATTTCTTAAGGAAATAATAATAACAGCAGGTCAACTGCAACTATAAAACGCATGGAAGTAACAAAATTATAAGAAGTTACCAGAAGAGCTTTAATGAAGATAATAAAAGCGGCAGTCTTAGCCGAATTTAGCACCATCATCACCATAAAAGAAGAGACGCTAATCTATCGTCTCTTGTATCGTGCGATAATCATTAACTTCTTGACACTTGTTTTATAATTCTACTTTCTACGTATATTTTTGTCAGGTTGCCCTCTGCAAGCAGATGCTTGAGAAAAATTTCGATGGAAAAAAGTGTGTCGAGTGGAGGAAAACATGTGCTGTTGTTATTGGCGAAGAAGTAAGTATTGAAACTTTTATCAAGTGTAGATCATTATCACTGCAGCTGCTATATGTATTAACACACCATGGCAATTCGAAATTATCGAAAATAAGAGTAAGTGCTGCTGAATCAATGCAAACAATTTAATTAGAGTAACAACGGTAAGCAATACAGCTGAATGTCTCGGAAATAGTTCGCAGCCAGTCAGTTTTATTCCCACAGTCGAAGGTTGTATGAAGGAGAAGTTTGCTTGCCGCCTAAAAGTAAAGAAAAGAGTAAACACGAAATTATTAATGCAAGAGGTTGATGTGTTTTTCTTAGGTTCAAAAGATGGAAACTGTCTTTTTTCTGAGTGGCCTAGAAGATGACATCTATAGGAAAGTTCTAGATGTAATGGAAAAGTATGGACGACTCGAACTTAAGGGTCAAAGAGCCACGAAAAAAAACTTGACCGAGAGGAGTGGGACAACCATAGACTGTCCCAGTTACCATTTCAGGCCACTAAGAGGAGATCTTACAAAAGAAGAAATGTTAGAACTTCTGAAAAATGTACAAGAAGGAAACATGACGTTTGCCGCCATGAAACAGGAAGCAAGTAGAATTAAGGAAGTCAAAGAAGTCCAGCATTTTTTTATAAATCAGACTGGAAGCGAAAACTGGGAGGAGGTTGAGAAGCGGTAAGTAGAAAACACAACCATTTTATGCAATATATTACTTTATTTAAACATCAAACAGAGCGTCTGTGTACGAACCTTGGTTGTTTGTGCTAGAGGAGCTCTCGTGACTTCTGGTTGTGACGTCATCATTAAATGTGGCCCAGGCTTGCTCGGCTTGCTAGGCTTAGTCTTGCTCGGCATTAAACACGATTAAGATGGCACAATACTCAATCAAAGCGCTCTATGAGCCAACTCATTCATGCTTTAAGTAGTGAAATTTTGAGAAAGTGAGGGCAGCACAAAAATGCACGCTAAGCTTCGTTTCTTCTAGTACTGTTATTTCCCGGTAACGTCATAGCACAATTTAATGAACATTTAATTTCCGTCTACGCCGGTTAAAAAGTGAACACGAATCAAAAGTTCACGCAGACTCCCGGATGGCCCAGACGGGGAAGTGTAATGGCTAATGTATTTTATTAAAAGTTTCCACAGAAGTAGGAAATATCACTTTTTTTAAAGGGAAATGAATGAGCCTGTGATGGTGATTCATACAACGTTTTTAACAAGTAATTACAATTATCCGGTTTTGTATGACTTAACAGCTTTTCTACAAACTTTCGTTCACATCTGTTGAAATTGATCATTGTGTATTTTTGGTTACTTTCTGATGGTAATCAACCATCGCTATGGCCTTCGCTACGTAAAAACATTATACCACTGTGTACTTTACTTGAATTTAACAGTCATCTGGAGACAAATTCAGCAAGATCGTGTTTCAAATGTCTTTGACAAGTATTCAAGGTTCTTAACTCTGATATTTTCAAGAAACTAAAACATCGGCATATTTTAGGGAAGCATACCACCTTAAGAGATTCGATCTTTGGTTGTAGCGCCATGCAGAGTGGTCTGACGGCCATCGAAACACAAAAGCAAAGTACCCAAATCACCGACAATTTATAAAAATACAAGTAATTATGAGTTAGTCACAAACGACTAACGGATGTTAATAAGTGGACAAAATTATTCAACTGAATTTCCCAACAATAACAACAATATCGCCACGAGTCTTTGTTTACTTGCTTTTGCCAGTACGGTTTCTTGTAGTTAAAAAAATTTTTTTTAAGTACAAAAATTACTCTTATTAACAGGTTTCCCTTATGGGTTCTTGAGGACAAACTACAAGCGTTTAGAGGGCAGGTGAAGAATGCATCTCCTACCCTTAAGAGCTACGTCCAGAGAGCTTTAAAGTGGGAGGAAGAGAAAGATTTGTCGACTTTGTCCTCAAATGAGATGCAAATATGCAGTCCAAGTTCAGGGATGACTTTGTCAATTGTATTTACTTCAATTGACGTACAGAAAATTAGCAATCTATCCCTGACTAGTGAAGCTCCGCGCTTTTTGGGATCGACACTAATCTTCTTGGAGATACCAAAGGTAAGTAACACTTAGTTAATATATTTTACTATTAAAATCAGACTAGCTAAGTTACCCGCTACGGTACATTGTAGAATGCTTTTGATCGGTAAGTTTGTAGTAAATATCACGAGCATCCGTCACCAGGATTCATCACACAGCCAAAATGAACTGTCATTTCAAACGACGATTACTTCCCGCTTCCGAAATAGTATGAAATTTTTATTAAACAAAAATTAACTTAAGCTCTTAAGATTTTTTTTGAACGTTATATATATATAAATTGCACTAAGGAAAATAGTCTCAACCATTTAATAATTTAACCCTTTGACCGTTTATATAATTTAATAATTAAATAATTTAACCCTTTAACCCTTTGACCTTTGACTATATATATATATATATATAGTTAGGTGTAAAATGAGGCGTCATGAAGCAAACTTCTAACTGTTTCGGCTTTTAATGCGACGTTTCGGCCTTCGGCCTTCTTCAGAGTGGAACAATATTTACACGTTAAAAAATAAAAAGTTAAAAATACTAGTAGGTTTACAGATTCGCATATATTTATGTAGGATCAGAAAAATGCAAATATAATTACAAAATGGTATACAAACTGAAATAATAGATTGGGTGACAAAGCTAATGGGAACTTAGAAGAACGCACAGGTGATGAAATTTCAACAATGTTAAAACATTAACAACATTAAAAGCCGGAACCGTTAGAAGTTTGCTTCATGACGCCTCATTTTACACCTAACTAAAATTCACATTGAAGCACGGTATCTATTACAAGCCGGAACAGTTAGAAGTTTGCTTCATGACGCCTCATTTTACACGTAACTATATATATATATATATATAGTTGTTGCGGGAGAAAAAAACACAAACAAACTACAGGTTTATCCCTACAAGCCTGTTTCGTGGTTGCCCACTCATCAGGGGATAATCCCCTGATTCCCTGATCCCCTGATGAGTGGGCAACCACGAAACAGGCTTGTAGGGATAAACCTGTAGTTTGTTTGTGTTTTTTCTCCCGCAACAACTACTTCGCTCTACGTTCACGTATTGAGCACTGTTTTACGATTAATCAACTTTTACACTTTATATATATATATATATATATATATATATATATATATATATATAAGTGTAAAAGTTGATTAATCGTAAGACAGTGCTCAATACGTGAACGTAAATCCCCTGACGAGTGGACAACCGCGAAACAGGCTTGTAGGGATAAACCTGTAGTTTGTTTGTGTGTTTTTATCTCCCGCAACAACTATATATATATATATATATTGCCTCAATATTCATACCGAGCCACCTTGTGATTCTCGAGTCCTCGTGCAAAACCTTTCATAAGAAAATGAGTTTGGTTTGCCTGAACATTAACCTGTAGGGAAAGCACATTTTCATACGAATGGCTTAGAATGCATACGAGCCAAGTGTTTATCTCGGTTTCTGCAGTATGAAGCGACCAATCGTATTTCTACTCCTCCCCTCCCTGGATGGGATGCTAGTCTATCGCAGGGGTAGATACCCATTTATACACCTGGATATTTTTTTTTTGATATTTTTCAGGAATGGGACGAGGAAATACTACAAAAATTTCTTCGGAACATCAAGTCCATCAATACGAGACAAAACGTGGACATCTATCATATAATCATGTTTCCTTGTCCAAATAAGGTTATAGAAAGTATGGAGTTTGTTCCTAGAACTCTAGCAAACGGTGGCTTAACTTGTGAAATAGGATATGTCCATTCACTGGGAGCGCCCAATAAGAAAGGCCAAGGTAGGACTCATGGAAGTTCTTTGCATTCTAGATACAGTCTGATATTGAATTTCTGAATGAAAACTTCAACCCATGACAAGATTTTAATTCAAAGAGCAACTTGTCTCCCCTCTCTCCTTTGCAGATCTAATACTATCTAAATTCACAACACAATAGATAAATTACTATGAGTCAAATATATCCTCAGCGCCTGGTACATTGGTTCTTAGAACAGGGTTCTACATGAGTTCTCGCGTTAAATATACTCGGTATGCCAATTGTGCCAGTAGAGGGTAGTATATAGTCGCTTGATTTGCCTCAAATATTGACTAGCACTGTATCGATCAGTTGTAACAGGTTCATCAATTATGCCAGGAGGGGGTAAAGTTCTAAAATGAGAGGAAACGGGGATGAGGCGGAATAAAACCCTACTTTTAGTTAAGGCTTTGTAACCCTGCTTTTAAGTCTATATCCAATTTCAGACCAAAATAACCGTTCTTAATGCTTTTTTGTTCTTTATACATTTTTTTATACAGATAGCATCAGTATGAATCGGGACATCACTCCATTTTTCATATGCCATTGGGGCAAATGTACCCACAGCAGAAAAATTAGTAGTCTCTTCCAGGTATCCCAAGGATCAGACGTCCACAAGAGAGAAAAGCCAGTGGATCTGTACGAAAGGTTAATCGCCATATATGATTGTCCACACAGCTGGATTCTTGATCTCTGCAGTGGCACAGGTAATTAAATAGAGTGAAGGGATATCTGCCTTAAAAAATACTGAAGAAATGCAACAACGCTTATTTCTCCCTAGTTTTGGATTTGATACTCTATTTCCACGTATCTGCTTTACCGTTGTTTTTAACCCTGATTACGCTCTAGTAAAGTGCTGCCACATGCATCATAATCACGCGTATACCATGACATTGCATAGGTTGAGACGAAATAGCCCTTTTCAGGGTTACGTTTTTCTTATTTGCATTGCAGTGTAATCCGAAGATGCGAGGCAATTTTGGGCAAAACCTACAAAATATTGCCTCACACATATCAAACCTACTGAAATTGCCTCACACATATGCTACATTTTAGTGTAATGAAAATGAGCAAAGTTAACCATGAAAAGGGCTGTTGTGATGAGAAAAATTACCTTAATCCGATAAGTACAAAATATTAAGATATTAAATGATTTCTTTATATTTTTATTTTAATTATTTATCACAATTTAATAAAAAACTAACAATACATAAATCAGACGGTCCGTAAAAGAGTCAGTAATACCATATTCAGACAGACCACCAAAAAGATAAAAAAAATGCAGGCTAAAATAGCAAGAGTTGGTGAAATGATACTATGTCCTTTATCTTGCTCGTACTTCTAGGATCAGCGGCCGCTGCTTGTGCTGAAAAAGGGCACAACTGCATCATCGCAGAAAAAGATGAGCAAAAGCTACGCATGATTCGAAGAAGGATGACTGAACGAGAGAAATCACGTAAACAATCGATTTACGTTGAAGACGCAGACGAAAACTTGCCAGATGGTGAAGAAGTCTCAATTGACTAAATTAAATGCAATCAGCACTTTTTATTTATTGATTTTTTTCGCTTTAAATACTTAGCTTTTTCTGGCAAGATTAACTGTTCAATTCCGGGTACTTTTGCCAGTAATCTATATACACTGTACTAAATTAGACAATATTAAAAAGGGTACTTCACTGTGATATGTGTTCATTAAATGTCTTCCATGCTCTTTCATACAACAATGCAGTTGTACGGACATTTTCATTTTTCTTTGGGCAGCACCGGTGCATTGATACCAAGAAATGTCTATGTCTCTTTCGCGATACCGTTAAAAAGCTAACACATTGGAAGGTACATGGAAATTTCCATGTACCTTGCCCTCTGTTTCATTGCAAGGTACATGGAAATTTCCATGTACCTTGCCTTATGTTTGACTGCGAAGTACATGGAAATTTCCATGTACCTTGCCATATGTTTCATTGAAAAGGTACATGGAAATTTCCGTGTACCTTGTCATATGTTTCACGGCGAAGTACATGGAAATTTCCATGCACCTTGCCATATATTTCACTGCGAGGTACATGGAAATTTCCATGTACCTTGCCATATGTTTCACTGCGAAGTACATGGACATTTCAATGTACCTTGCCATATGTTTCACGGCGAAGTACGTGGAAATTTCCATGTACCATGCCTTATGTTTCATTGAAAAGGTACATGGAAATTTCCATGTACCTTTTCAATGAAACATAAGGCATGGTACATGGAAATTTCCATGTACCTTGCCATATATTTCAGTGCAGGAAGATAGATGGAAATTTCCAAGTACTTTTACATGTTTAGTGCAGGTTTTGCTTTCCACCTGCGTTACCTTTGGAAGAAATCATGCTCTTTGAGAAGAATTTTACCACATGAAGTGATTTTCTGGTAAAATTTTACTTCTTCTTTAAAAATTTTACCAACCTTAATTCGCTTTTAACCACCCTTGGTAAAAATTTCATTAAAGTGGATGATTTTTGCCGTAAAAACGGGATTTTAGAATATCCCGTTTGCTTTTAGAACGTGTTTTTTGCTTTGATTTCCGTGAAAAGTTTCTACTACGTAATCCTTGGTACACTTGGTTTTCTAAAAAATGTTTGGTACCTGAATCATCTTGCTCCTTGGGCACAGGATCTGCAGATAAGAACACACAGCAGTCAAGAGATCATAAAAGTACACGCGAGAACTAGACACTCAAAATTTAATTAAATTTGCTACTTTCCTGGGGGTGAAAAAGGACAAATTCGAGCCACAACCAATTGGTCTAATTTCCATATGTGCACCTCCCAATAACACATGATCCATTTAAAGCCTGTTGGAGGTCTTACCACAAGTTGTCTTTCCGTCTCCCGTGTAACCCTCCAGACATTTGCAATCAAATGAACCTGGAGAGTTGGAGCACTTTGCCATCTTGTGGCAGTTGTGAGTTCCTTCAGTGCACTCGTCAAAATCTAAAGAAAGAAAGAAAGGGTAACGAAACGTAAAAATGACTTTTGTCATCATTTTCCTTTGCTTGTGCAACGCAAGCACTATAGTACCATATTTTGTCACAGAATGAGAGACTTATATGTTACTGTTATCTATGCCTTCCTTGGACTACTACTCTACTGAACGTATCAGCGTAATGCTGCATCAAAGGCAGCTGCAAAAAGAGTAGAGCAGGGAACTTTAAACACAATAAAATATTAGCCTGTGTGGACAGGTGGAAGAACCAATATTCCAGTTCAGTTTCCCTTCCTTCCCTGCCACCTAGGATAATAATAATGATATTAGTAATAATAACAACAGTTATTCCACGGCTCAAGAACTTAAACAGAAACGTGAGTTCAACATGTGCAATGACATCCCTGTCTCCCCTCCCTGACTCCGTTACTTCATTCCCCATCCCCTCCCCAAGAAGGCCCTTACCGTTGTGTCTCCTCCCTTGCTTCCTCTTCCTACCCCCCCGCTAACTCTTCCCTTCTCCATCCCCTCCCCTACCTTCCATTTTTGACAATCTTCCCCTGGCCTTATTCTCAAGAGTTCCTCTTCCTGTCTTCCCCCTTGCCTCCCTCCCTCCCTCCCGTCCCCCGTCCCCCCTCCCCTAACTTCCTTTTTGAGCTCTCTTTCCTGTTCGCCCTTCCGGGACTCCATTCCCCTGTCTCCCCTCCCATGTCTCCCATCTCCTTTCTCAAGACTGTTGAGTTACCTGAGACCTGTGCTGACGACGGATCATACGTCAGATTCCCCATCTGTCCGGTTGATGGGAGTTCGTCATTGATTCCTTCTGTCGTTATGTTTGTTGCATTTTCAGCGAAATTGAAGGTAACTTCAGCAATGACACTTCCTTCCCTTGTATTCAAGAAAAATAGAATGAAAAAAGTTTTCATGAAATGCTAATAAAGAAAGTTTGGAAGGCAAATTACTTAAAATACGAAATAAATGCATTAAAATACAGTGGTATCAATATCATTTTTATTACTATTATTATGATTATTATTGTTAAGTTATTATTATTATTATTATTATTATTATTATTATTATTATCACTATCATACATTTAGAAAATGTCGTGTGCACTTTTGGACGTATTGTAAGAAATTTATACCTGAATTTTACTACTCGGCATCTGTAAAATCCTCCTCTTAACTTGGATCTGGATCTAACATACAAGTTCATCTAAAAGGATCAAGAAAGAACAGCGCGTTTACCATCAATCACTTAGCTGATTATTGTTGGTCATATTTTACTTCTTGAACAGTACGTTTGCCTTCCTATTCTTCAATAACATTATGACTGAACTTTGAAGGTTGCTAAGGACCTTTACTAGGAAAATGTTTAGATGATCACAAATGTTCAGTCATACTTCATGGTTTCCACAGATGGAAAACTGCGAACCAAACTGTTTAGTAAAACAACAGTACCACAGTACAGAACTGTTCAGTAGCTTTCCAAAGAATGATCACACTGCATGGTTTGATTCTCAGATGAAAAGATAGAAGCACACTGCATAATAAAACAAACAGTACCACAGTACAGTACTGTTCAGTAGCTTTGCAAAGAATGGTCACACTGCATGGTTTGATCCACAGATGAAAAAGGTAGAACCACAATGTATAGTAAAACAAACAGTACCACAGTACAGTACTGTTCAGTAGCTTTACAAAGAATGGTCACACTGCATGGTTTGATCCACAGAGGAAAAAGTTAGAATCACACTGTATTGTAAAACAAAACAAGACCACAGTACAGTACTGTTAAAAATGACTGCACTGAATCGTTTGGGTCAAGATGTTAACTGAAAATGTGGCGACGTAAGGAAAAGGGTTAAAAACAAAATCAAGTGGCCCTGGATTCGGAAAATCAAGTTGGCAAAACACATAAATTATCTAACAAAGATGTGTATAACGTCGATGAATTGATTCGATTGATCGATGTTTAATCTTTTGTAATGATACCTGGTTTTCAACTTGTTTAGACAGTTTCACAAACATGAGAGAGGCAGGGTCGAGCAGTGAGCTGTGCCATTCTACTGGAGCCCCATTAAGTTGGAATAACGTTACTTCAATGAAGAAGATTCTTACAACTGCAAAACAATGAACGATATTTTGAATCAGTCAAAGTAGAAAGCTCACATGTCACGGCCAAGAAATCCCGTGGAAGGATATCTCTTACTCACTGATGGTTTGGAAAACTCTACCACATTATTTTTGACTTATTTCAGTTGGCGAACGATAAATGCATCTGCACATATGTAATAACGCTTGTCTCTATACAAAGGTAAAGGGGGTTTCCCTTGGTGTAAAAACCTGTGAAGTTTTTCTTTGTTTTTGTTTTTCGCTATGATTTTCCAAGTCTCTATTGTTTTGTCTCCTTTGTTTTGTTTGTTCTACGTCACTCGTGAACGCAACAGGTTAAGTTTTTACACCGAGGATGAACCGGTAAATATACCAGATACACATACTTATCGCTTACCATGGCATGTACCCTGGTAATATAACAAAGGACTCTCGCAGTCACACCTGTACGAACAATTAACGTTGACGCACTTCGCAGGGTCACACAATGCAGCGTCAGCACATTCATTAATATCTAAACAGAAAGTGAAAAGAGGGATGTCAGTGTTAGCATATTGGCAAGAGATTGGAAATAGTTAGAAGTAACGTGACCGATCGAGTCAGTAAACGTAATATGAATAACAACTCCAAACCGAGCGGGAAAAAAGCACAAAGTAGAAGTATAGTGAATATACCCGAGTACCTTTAAACTTTATAAAGAGTTCAGTCTTTAAAGAACCTGGTGTTGCGAAGATGGGAAGTTGAAACAACAAGAAAATAGTTTACTAGAGGGACTGATAAAGTGACTTTTACTTCTCTCAGGATTTATCCTTCCTCAGGCAAATGCCGAGGGCAAACGCTTGAAATATTAGCTCCACTTAAATCTTCCGGAAGTAAAAGTTACTTTATCAACTAGCTTGACAAAGCGTTTTTTGTGATTTTAAATTTTACCTGCGCAGGTAGTATTGTCTGGCTCGAGAACAAATCCTGTTTCGCAGTAACAACTAAATGAACCCGGCTCATTATCACAGTTCTGACTACAATTACTCAAACCAGGACTGCATTCATCCATATCTGCAAAAGAGTGCAACGAACGATTTAGGCAAAAAAAAATTGCTGACATTATGACGCAAAATTTTGTTTAGATTGAGTTCCTTAGGTAAAAGAATAAAGAACGATGCCACGCATGCAATTTTTACGCTGATTCTAACATTCTCAGGGATATATAAAACCTATGAGTCGTGAGTGGATGAAAGGGAACTTATCTACCTTCACATGTTTTGCCATCTACAGTTAACTGGTATCCCGGTAAACAACTGCAGCTGTAGCTTCCATTAAAGTTGTTGCACTGTTGACTACAACCGCCGTTATCAGTCGCGCATTCGTCGATATCTACAGAGATAGAACAATATGCTTATATTAAAAATTAACTAAACGATTCGAATTAAACCGCCAGCATATTTCCAAATACAGCTTTTACCAACATTTTAAGAGCGTTGTCAGCAAACAGATGAATAAAATTGAGAAAACTATCGTGCATGAGAAGTTGAATCTACGAAGCACCGAATTCTCCGAAATATGAATGAGGAAGAATATCTTTTCTTGGGGAACAACACGGTGCCACTATCAGGACTCGAAGTGCGGACCTTCTACTCGGAATCTGACATGCTACCGTATCTCCATTAGCAATTTAAAGTGCATTTTTGATATCACCTTTGCGTGTAATTTCGAAACTAGATTGGTTTCATTTACCACGGTACATGATTGGCTAAAAAATTCCGCACTACTTTTTTAACCAATCAGAAATAAGACTAAAACCAGTCGTGACGAGGTCGCACGCGTTTTCCCGCGCTTGGTGCCCACGATATGCATTTGCTTTGACCTCTGATTGGTTCATCACTACTTCTAATAATATATTAATATTTCAACAGGAGGGTCCTCCAAGAAAATTAAAGTCTAAAATATACAGTAAATGTCTAAAATACAGAAGTAATAAAAGCCAAAATGTGACACTAAAACTAGGGTTTAAAACTAGAACTAGGATTAAAGGTACTACTGCTAACTAAGGTTTATATATGGTTCAGTAAAAACTGTTTAATCTTTTCTGGCAGAAGGTTCTTTAGGGAATGTTCATTTCTTAAGGGATGGGGGGGGCGGCTGGTGGGATTTGGGGAGTGTCAGTAGGAAATTGAGTGACCCCCCCCCCCCTTCTTGGCCACCTCGAAAAAAAGTTACATCTGGTATTTTACAGATTAATACGTTCAAATGCCACTACATGCATCTTGATGTCATATTAACTGTTACATTTCACTTGACAAGTGAAAGCTGTTTTGCACATCTCATTTAAGGGACGGACCATTAGAAAAGTGATGGGGGGGGGGTGGGGAATTTTCAGCTTGCACGAATGTTTTTTTTCGCTCACTGCTTGTGCAGGAATTTTTTTTTCAGGTGAGCCCCTCTGCACGAATTTTTTTTACTACGTGTGAAAAAGTCACAATTGGACCTTCCTTCTGCATGATTTTTTTTTTACCTTCTTCTTTGCATGAATTTTTTTTTGGCATCTTCACTTTTCTAATGGTCCGTCTCTAAATTTTTGAAAAGAGCTTCCAAATTGTCTTCTTTATCCCCCTTCCCTGACAATCCCTGAAGCTGTGGCAACAATGCTGTTTAGACGGGATGCAAAATTAATCGCTTACCTACTGCAAGCAAACTATTTTAGCAATGCGGCAGGAAGCAGGATGCTCACCAATCTTGAGCCAGAAGTTAGGAACAGGGTGTACTGCGTCCTGCATCCTGAAGATTATCACACGGATGATACAAGTGAAGAGGAAAATGATGATGAAGAGGAGGGCGAGAACGACGAAGAGGAAGAGGAGAATGTCGAGGAGGAAGAGGAAGGAGATACCTTATTTCTTCCCTGCGTTAAATGTGCTACGGGCAATGTTTTTAAGAGTTTCATTCAGAACTATATAAAGGCATTACAAAGTACCGTATAGTACAAAATTCTTGAGGTAGTTTTCTTTTTTGCAACTAAAAGTAAGAAAACGATCCCATCAGTTTAATAGTCGCTAGAACAAGTAGTTAGTTTTGTTGATATAAACGTTGCTAAGAATTTTTGTTCTTACTTTGAAACTGTTTCAGAATATTGAAGATGAAGCATGAGAATTTCTCATCAAATTATGAAAACTTCATACCACTTTTTCATCGCTTTTTTTTCGCTTGACACCCCCCTTTTCTTCATTTTTTGGGGTGGCCCCCCCTTTGAAGCCATTTTTTTCGCGTGGCCCCCCCCCCAAAAAAAAAAATCCCACCGGCCCCCCCTATCCCTTAAAAAATGAACGATCCCTGATCAACCGTGAAGAGTGGAAGTGTTAACAACGAAGTCAACTTGGTGGCACAGACGGCGGGTTAAATCTATCATTTCTTGGTGAAGTAAATCAAGATCAACCATACGGGCAGTGGGGGCGCAAATGGACATTCTTTGATTTTAGAAACCGGTGGATGACAAATCGGGCTCTACGCAAAATCTCTAAGTGGCAGGCTGATGCATAAATTTAAACATACAGAAATTTAGTGCAAGCATTAAATTTGGCACATATACAAATTGAACAGAGGCATAAATTTTATGCAAGTGTGCACGGCGAAACTGGGACAGAACAACATGAAATAACATTTATACAACAATATTGTTCATTGCACTATCATTATCAACATTATCATTATCATTATAATACTAATAATCATAATAATCAGGAGCCTGTAATAATAATAATAATAATAATGTTATTATTATTATTATTACTATTATTATATTATTATTACTATTATTATATTATTATTACTATTATTATATTATTATTACTATTATTATATTATTATTACTATTATTATATTATTATTACTATTATTATATTATTATTACTATTATTATATTATTATTACTATTATTATATTATTATTATATTATTATCAGTCACCTTGGCAGGTCTTCTCGTCACTTGTCAGGTTGTAACCAACAGGACAATAACACGTGATTATTCCAGAGGAGTTGACGCACGTGTTTGAGCAGCCACCATTAGTGTCGTCACACTCAAATGATGGCTCCACTACAACAGATAGATTAATTGTTACTCAACTAAAAAAGGATCAAATTACACTACGTGGTGGAAACAGGAATGTGCTCAGTCACTCAAGGAAATGGATCGTCTGCAAAGCGAATTCTTGATTTCGTTCACTCTGACAATTTAGCCAGAAAATAGTTCGACACGCTGGGAACGAAGATATTTTGCCAACGTTGTCTGCATAAAAAGTTGTTTAGCTGACAGGCTGTATTAAGTCACTTGATTTTACCAAACGAAGTTTAACGGCCCGGGTGATAACAAAATTTGTAGAAACGATCTACAAGACAACTTTAAACTCGCGTGCCAGTGACCCCCCCCCCCCCTCCTCACCCCCATTATGAAGTAATTTCGTTTATTAAGCCAACAGCATACAGTCCTTGCACAAGTTCAGATGGCCAAAAAGCGCGAATCTGAATAATCTACATCGCATAAAACTTTCTCAGACGTCGTAGATACTCTATTGATAATTCATGGAACTTAATTCATAAATGCAGCTGTTTTGTAGGTTTCTCCCTCTCCTCCAGCTCACTTCTCATCCGAAAACAAATGTCACTTTTGACAAAACATAGCGTGGACATCAACATGGCGAACTGGTGGGTAACCTGAGTATGACCTCCCTCCCTACCCCCCTCCCCCCCCCTAGCTAGCCGCGCCCCTGGTACGTCATATACCTGCACATGTCGCGTTGTCGGGATTGAGATCAAATCCAGAAGGACATTTGCAGATGAAGCTGCCAAAAACATTCTCACACGTCCGCTCACAATTATCAGTCTCCAGTTCACATTCATCCACATCTGTCAATAGAAACAAGAACAAAAAATCCCTAGACTTAATAATCAGTGTGGCAAACGAAGGTTTGGACGTTTCTATGGTTATTGCCAATTCGTTGCGAACTCTATCCTTGGAAAATAGATTAAAGATTAGAATTCCGCATAGTACCGCAATTCATTATGCATGTTTTATCTGCACTGCTTAAAATAATGCGCGCAAAAATTCTTGTTTTGGAAGAATGAAACAGTACGACTACGGCATACATAATTAAGTATGGCGTGATATAGAAATAACCAGGTTAAACTTCAAAATTGACAACCTTCATGGTATTTAGGACGTCGATAAAACCAGGAACATGGAAAATTCCGGAACATCCCGGAACATAAAAAATTTTTTAAAATTTTAAAAAAATAATAGCAAGAAATATATAAGACAATAAATATACTTTATATATAACGAAAATAGACATAAATACATAAAATAAAAACGAAAAATAAAGAAAGAAAATGAATCTGGTATCTTCTCCGAGTATAAGAAAACAGTATTTTGTCGGAATCACGAGAGGATGAAGCTTTATTAACGAAGTATCCAAACTTATCCAAACATGCTTTGTAAAACGTTAAGTTCAATGGGATTCCAACATAAGGTATGCTCTCTTCCATAGATGAAAAAAACACATTGCTTCACTGAATAATAAAGAAGGTAATTTTGGCTCTAACATGGCTAATTTTATACCTTCACAGATTTCTCTGTTGCTTCCAAGCTGGAACCCGGCTTCGCACGCACAATAGAAAGAACCTTGTGTATTGACGCATTCCTGCGAGCAGACCGCTACACCATTTTCACATTCGTTGATATCTAAATAGACGAAAACGGGAACAAAGGTTTCATGACTTGAAACTGAAGTTTATCATCAACATATATATATCTGCACATTTTTCCTCAAGCTTGGTGGGTTACACTTTGTGCATGATTGGATAGATGGCTTGGTACCTTCAGCTGATGGCGGCCGCTGGGAATCCACTTGATATGCAGGCTCAACATTTTTAAAATAATCACGCCCACTGCGGTACCGAAAACCAAGAATTCCGGGATAATGCGGTAACAGTTACTTCAAAGTTGCAGAGAAAGCCGTGACAGATTTCCACATTGCCCCTTACTTCATTATGCATACTGTAGCTGTACAATGTAGAGTAATTTACGTGAAAACATTTTGTGTTTTTGAAGAACGAAACAATTAAGCTACAACATGCATAATGAAGTATGAGGTGACAAAGCGGAAACCTGGCCTGAGTCGTCACTTGGTACTGTAGATTTTTCGGCAAGATTTCCGCACAGGTCCCTACTTCATTTGCATGCAGCAGATGAATTGTTTAGGGTAATGCACATGTAAATATTTCCTGTTATTGCAGAATGAAACAGTATGGCTACAGCATGCATAATGAAGTAGGGACCCGTGCGGAAATCATTGCGATTTTTCTTCCTTACCTGTGCAATTGGTGTAAGGATCTCCTTCGTAACCATCATTACACATGCAGCTGAACGAGCCAGGAAGGTTGAAGCAAGTTGCATTTTGTGTGCAGTTGTGCAGATGATTGACATTCTCGCATTCATTTATATCTACAAAAAAGAAGAGAATAACAAGAGAATAACAAACACGTGCAAACGACGAACTTCCATTCATCGTCGTCACTTTTTAACGGCCACTGATTACCTAATATCTGTGTAATAAGTATTAATTCAAAAATTTCAAAGCGCTGAATGGCTGAGAGCATATCAATTAATGCCAAACAGTACAGAAATTTAAAATTAAATTTTTGCGTGTATATTATTAAGTAATCAATTGATTTCGAGTGCACTTTTGTGTAAATAAGCACTCGTAATTTTTTTTAAAAACAACAAATTCATTCACCTTACCGGCTCCTGCAATTATTTCAGTCGCGGAAAAATAAAAAAAATTGCACTCCAAACCATTTTATGATTCATTTGATTACCTATAGGTAAATGGAGCCAAATTTGAACTCGTCACACGTAAATAAGTTGAAGCTGTAACAAAGAAACGAACATACCTTCGCAGATTATTCCATCGTCACGTGATATGAAGCCCTGATTACATTCGCAGTAGTAACCATCGAATGTGTTAACGCATGTCTGGTTACAACGGCTCAGACTTGTATTCGCACATTCATCAAATTCTGAGAATAAAATGAGAAACACCTCGGTTACAATTTGTGCGCACACTAGAATTAGGTTTGAGTATGTTGGCCACGTTTGCAGATGGCGCAAAGTACTTTGGACTACTCATTCCCCTTCAGCTTCCCGAATTGATGTAAATGACAAAACAGTTGAAGCGAGTATGACAAGATGAGAATGGCCCCAAGATTAAACGTGTACCAGGAGCCCATGGAAATTGTAGTGGGCTCCCGACTTGTACCAGTATTTCCTACTAGCAAAAGAATAGCTCCTTCTTAGAGAACAGTGTAAAGCGGATTATTATTCCACTATTGCGTCATTTTGCTATGTAAGGTGAAGGGAACACTCAAAATATGCCAGCGTATTACACTGTAGACAAGCGTATTACACTGTTCCTAGAGAAGGACGAGAAAGAAAAAATGGCCGGACAGAACGAACCAAATTTCGACTTGCAGTTACAGCTTTTAAACTTGACTTTCTGGATGACGAACTCATTGCAGCAGCCGACTAAAACACAAAGATCCTTGATCACATAAAAATTCAAGTGGAATAATAAACCTCTTAATTCGATGTTTTGTTAGATAACACGCGCGGGCATTTTACTCATTAATTATTGCTCGCATCTTTTTCTCGCCCCCTGCGGGGTTCCGAAAAATACTACGCAACTCGTAAAATATCAGCGCGTATTATCTCGCAAAACATCGAATAAGATGTATTTATTATGCATTGTCTTCATTGCACGAAAATCATTCAGTTTTTACACTGTTTTGTTCGATGTCATCTAAACGGCACCCGAAAAAAAAACATTGTGAGAGACATTTCCAGCAGTCCAGCGAAGTGCCATGTGCGGTCGTCAAAGTTTTGCAGGACCTCATTATTTGTAGTTTTTGTTGACTGTTGTTATTTGATGTTTGATGTACAATGTCATTCCTCAAGGTCTACCATAATTCACTTCAATTTGGGCATGTTGTGCTCAATAAAGCTTGTTTTATGTTTTGAAAAAAGCCCGGGGGGGGGGGGGGGGTACTCCCGCGAATTTTGGATAGGGGTGTGCCGCGAAGGTTCGTGAACCCTAACCCTATTTAAGGACTAAGAAAGCGAAAACCGATACCCTTTTTAAGGCCCAAAGCCGAAAAATGACACTCTATTCAAGGAAAAAACCGCTTAACGGCTGTTAAACCTCTGTTGCAAAATCACTTTGTTAATACTTAGACGGATACATCAACTTTTAAAAAAACCGTTCGTTTAGGCGGGCGTTTTCACACACCAGTATTAGATAATACAATTAAGCTACCCTATCTAAGGACCACACCAGGGACACAGAAACAAAAGGGTCAAAAAAGATACCCTATTTAAGGACCGAGAACCTTTAAAACCATACCCTATTCCGCGGCACGCACCTATATAGCCCATATATGGGAGTACCCCCCTCGGGGACAAAAGTCATTTTACTTCTAGAAATGGGTGTTAGAGAGAGCAAATTTTATGTTTAGTATTATAAAAGAAAATTTTAAACTTTTTTTAAAAAAAATTACTAATTCGGAATTTAATGCAACCCACCGAAGCAGCTTTCTCCGTCACCAGTCAGTCCCTCGGGACATGGCCCGCACAGGAACCCGAATGATCCCGAATTGGCGGTGCAGGTCACATTGTCATAGCAAGGTTCATCGGCACAAGGATCTGCCACTTCCGTCTCACAGAACGTCCCTTCATATCCATCACTGCAGTTACAAGCAACAACACGGAACGGCCCTGTGTTGTCTCCTACAAACTCCGTGAAGTCGCATTCGCCATTGTTTGTACACTGGCACATGTTAATCACAACTACCAACACTGTGGAAGCCTCCTTTGAGTCTGTCGCTGCAAACTCTAGCGTGACATTTGTTGCGTTACTCGGTGTCCAAATGAATTCACCAGTAACGTTGTCGAAACTTGCGCCAGTTGGTAGCTCTTCGATGTCCAGAGTTATTGTGTCATTGTCAAGGTCTGAAGCAGTGATAAAGAAACTTATTTGTTCGTTAAGAGTGACGTTGATTTCCGCTGGTCCAGTGATGTTGGGAGAGTGATTTTCTGGAACAAAATGAGGGTTTATGATCAGCTAATGTCAATGTCAGTAAAATATTAACTCAAAATTCATATAAGGAAACAAAGAATGTGCCTTGCTTCAACAAGTGGCAGAATAAATGATCAATATGATGTTACTTACCTAATTCTTCTAGTGATTTCTTATTCTCATTGTCGAATGCCACTGTTTCAAGGGCGAGATCTAAATTTCCTGTCTGTGATGCATCAAACAAACACTCCTTGTTATCGCCGCAGAGAGCAATAGTTTCATTGTCCGAACTACTCTTGTTTAGAATGGCTGGCTTGAAACTTTCATTAAAAAACACATCTTGGAGGGTGCAATCAGGTGAAACAAACAACCTTTCACCATCTGGGACCTTCCCTACAAATCAAAATATGAAAACGATGTCTTCATGTCTGTTCGGATTTAGACCTCACTCCCTAAATTCAAACATTGCCCACGCTAGCAACGCGAAACTGAAGCAATCATGACATCAACAGTGCAACCGCACTTTGGGTTGAATAATGTTTTGGTTTTTGACTCCGTCTCTTAATAGAAATAATCTATCCTTTTCAGTATATTGTTGATTGACTAGTTCATGGAACTAGTCCACGCTTTAGGTCCGTCAGTTCACTTAGTGTAAAGTAGCGCGTCAAGCGTTAGTACATCGTGGGGTTTGTTAACGTTACTTTTCATTATTATCAGTTTAACTTAAGCCAGGCAATGGGCTGCTGATTAAGCTAAATTACTTTGCAGATATTGCCTTCACTAGCAATGTGAAACCGAAGCAAACATAACTTCGACAGTGAAAAAAGAACCGCTCATTGTGTTTTATGGAAAGCCATAACTTTCTTATGAGGTTGTTTACCATTATTTTGTGTGGTTTCTTCATTATATGTTGTAGTCTGTGGCTGCAGCTGCTCTTACCAAACGCATGGCTCTTTGCAGCAGACGAAGTGGCAGTAGTAGAAGGGGTGGCCGTGGCGGAAAAAGAAAACTTTCTTTGAGAAGGACTTAAACAGCAAATTTCGTTTGTCAGTTAGCTGAGCCGCAGAGTGACGTTATTTTTCAGCGGTAACACGAAGGTCACGGAGACGATGACGATCAGCGATCGTAGTCAGACCAAGACGTGAATGCTCCTCATCCGACAACTCTGACACATTTTCAGGCTCAATTTTTTCAGAAGCAAATTTTCGGAAAAAGAGACTCGAGTTTAAGCTCCTTCAGAATACTCTCTATAATGATTTTTTTTTTCTCCACGAGCTAATCAAAATTGTCTGTTCCCGCCATTTTGTTGTCTTCAACACCGGGAAGAGAAGTAACTGGGACCCATGTAAAAACCGGTCTAACCAGTTCGTGATAGCGAGTAGGCCTGGGTACTAGAGCTTGGTATCGCGAGTGAGGTCAAGAAGACATAGGGCGTTTTCCATTTACCGAGAAATTCCGGAAATTTCATTGGGAAATTTCCATCAGTGATGAACGCGTTCCATTTGACACAAGTTCCATTCAGACGCTCCGTTTATTCCGGAAATATTCCAGTGGAACGTACCAAAAAAGTGCGTCCATTTACATCCCAACCGGAATTTCCGGAATCTCTTGGTAAATGGAAAACGCCCATAAAGACTCAACCACATCACGTAATGATCGAACCACATAACGAAGATACCAGACCACATAACAGCGTAACCACATTACTTCATGACAAGAGCACAAAGAATAACTTAACAACCTCAATACATCACGGTAAAACCACACCACATAACGAAGTTATTACACCACATCATGATAAAAACACATCACGTCAGGACTACATTACAAGACATGATGAAGAAACCACAAAACCTAATGAAGTGACTAAGGCAACACATAATGAAGAAACCACACAATATAATGATAAACAACCACAAAAGAAAGTTATGGCTTTCTATAGTATTTGCTGGGTTTAATAATGTTTTGGTTTTTGACTCCGACAATTTTCGCTTGAATTACTTCAGACACTGTCTCTTAAAAGAAATAATCTATTACTCATTTTCAGTATATCGCTGACTGATTAGTTCATAGAACTAGACCGGGCCACGTTAATCCTTCTCTTAACTTTCCTAAGGTATCTCGGTTCATTTAGTGTCAAAAAACGCCGGGATGTTTTCGCGTTAACCTTTAGTACACCTAAATACTTAGAATAACTCACAGGTTTGCCCCAGGTAAAATATTTCCTCGTCTGTGGCATTAATCGGTATCTTCGTCCCATTAGGAAACTGGAAATCGTCAGTCTTATCACCGTTGAATAATCCCATTAGTCCTTCCGCGTTGTTTTCAAGTTCCTCTGGTGCAGTAACACTGAGTTGCAAAAGCCGTGTTCCGGCTGTTACCTCCACCGAAAGGCCCGATGGGAATGACACGATGACTGTATTGTTTGAGGACTCGCTTCTCTCTATTGATACTCTGTTAAAGTCTCTTGCGCCGATGAAATCATCTCGAGCAAACCTTTGACAAGAAATGTTACCATAGGCAACGGTGACGGTCAGGTTTCCATGCTCAGTCTCATTGTAGAGGATTTGTACAACATCGCTTATGTTGGTTTTCATAGCAAAACCCGAAAATACCGTGGCATTTGTGAGCCGGCCCTCGGTATTAAGTGGTCTTTCAGTTCTACCATGTAAATGAAGTGAATTGTCCGGGCTGCGTATCAGAATATAGTCACCAAGACCATTGAATGTGTAAGGCACACCGTCTAAAGTAGTGATATGGGGATCTCCAAAGAACCAGCCTGAATAAAGAATAAAACATTTAGAAATTGATCTATATGTAATAGTAATAGGACTGAGTGGAGTCCAATTCGGTCTGTAATGAGAAGAGTGATAACAAAATCGGACGACCACGCAGCGGGAGTTCGATTTGTTCATCACGAGTATGATAACAGACCGAACTGGACGACACTAAGTCTTATTACCAATTAATCATAAAAATTACAATTTCCGAGAAAAGAGGAAAAGCCAAATGCAAGTTTTGAAAGAAAATATTGCCATTGTACAAGGGAAAAATTCTCCATTCTGAAGAAGGCCCCAATTTAGGAGTTTATACACTGTTTCTATGGTGATTGAAACCAAAGTTGTGATTGGTTGATTCAAATTACAACTTTTAACGTGATTGGCTTATTGAACTGTCCGATAGCAAAGTGTCCAAGCGAAATAATGAAAAAGTAAATTAATGAAAAAATACGAGTTTTTTTAAACCAATCACAGTCGAGGAAATTGTAATTTTTATTATTAGATTTTTAATAATCCTTTAAGAAGCACCGTAATAACGTGCCCGTGTTCTGCTTGTGTAAGCCAACTCGTATAACCATGTATGTAATTACTATATATGAGTTTGGCCCGGGAGTTTATAGTATAAAAACACAGAGGTCATCTTTCACCACCCTGAATTACATGAAAGATTGTCAAAGACGGATTCAGTTTGCTCCTTTTCTTCAAGAACAACAGTTCAAAACATTTACTGAAGTCGACCTGTACTAGTTTTAATTCCAATCTGGTTCTAGTTACCAGTACTCTGAAATGTTTTTGTGTCTGACGAATCTATTTTTTTGGCTTCTGCATATGAAATAATACAGGAGCCAATATGTCAAAGGAAACACGAGTGATTGTGTGTGCCTAGTATTTAGCCAATAACAATGCACAATACAATTCGCTTTGAAATCGAATTAATTTTACACTCAGAAGAGAATAAGTAAAAGTAATGAAATCGAGGAAAGGCGATAGGTATGGCAAAAAGGCCCGAATAAACTTGATAAATGCAGTAGCCACATGCATGCAATGCTTGCCTATTTTTTAGTTTGCTGTTGTGTATCAAAAGTTAGTGTTGTGTTCTGAAAAAGTTCGCTTTTTTGAGGAAAAGATTGTTGTACACTGAAAAAAAACCTGTTTTCTTTGCAAAATATTGTTGTGTTTTGGTAAAGATTGTTGCGTTCTCAAGAGGAAATTGAGTTGTGTTTTGCCCCTGTCAGCAACCGTACTTTATGTCACGATACCATTGTGTCAAATTAGCTTACCAATCCTGAACCGTCGAATACGCCGCCTTGGTCTGCGCCTGGGCTCGCACGATCTACCACGCCCACGGCATCCTCCTGCCAGAAACTGACAAGTGCAGGGCAACGGTGCGGGCACGGAGGTTTCAACGGATGTCAGCGGTCTCTTCTCATAAAAGAGTGAGCATAGAGTGGAATCTCGCCGATTGCAACAGAACTCAAATGGCTCAATATCATTGGTTTGTCTGAGATCTCTCGAGCTGGAGTGATACCTACAGAGAAACAAAACGTTGTTATTGACATAGGATGTCATAAAGCGTGCACATCTAACAACAACTTAGAAAATTCTCGATTGCTAATGAGTCAATTTGTCTAAGAAAAACGAGGGTAAACAGAACTTTTTTTCGCAATTTTCAAGAAGCAAAGTAACAATTTTCAGTGTTTTGTTGAAACAAGAAAAAACGAATTCAGTTGAATCCCGGGTGTATAATTCACTCGTTTTCTATTGGAAGAAAAAAATGGTTATCAAAGTAAAGTTTTAATGCAGTTCACTATAAAGAAGAGGGAGGAAGAAAAGAAAACCAAACATCAATTTGTTTAATTGAATATTCTGAAAGAATAATTCAACCTATAAGAACACAAAAGGGTTTTATAGATTAGTTTTTCTTTATAATACACTGTATCCTTAATAATGATATTATCGTGCCGGTAATTAACCCATAGAAAAGAGAAACACTTTCCGTTTTTATATATAGTTAGTTTATAAAAGCAATAAACCGCAGTTTCTATGGGTTTACTGGCGTAATAAACCACACGGGATGTTGAAAGAACACTCGAAGGGCTTGGAAATTACAAGCCGCAGGCTCTTGATTTACAAGCTCTTCTCGTGTTCTCCTAACACCCCGCTTGGATTATTAGGCCCGTAAACCCATATAAACTGCGTTTTATTGCTTAAATAACATTTATTACATTGCATACCTTTGGTATATCGTATCTGATATATGCTTGTGTGTACACATTGCTTAAGACAAGTCTTGTTGATTTAAGTGTTAGTTTTGAAAGTTAGGTAACTATGCTAAAATAAAAAAATCAAAGTTTGAACAACGCATTACGAGAAAAATCATCAACCTATAAACTCTTCCGGCCAAAGGAATCTCAGTGACAAAAGCATCTCTTCTTCCTCTTCCTCTTCTGTAATAACAGCACCGCTGACTGGCGCCATTAATGGTCGCAAAACGAAGCTCATAGCACTCCACATCTCGCTCCCTACTCATTCGGCGGTACCCGCTTCGTCTTGCTGTTCTCCTTGTAGACGGACAATCACTCAGTCCTGTAAGCCATTCTTCGGGGTCGGGTTCCTGGTTGTACCACGCCATACATTTTTGCTCGTCGGTCAGTGTCACAGGCTCACTAGGCCTGTTCAGTGAATGACACATTACTCCGCGCCTAGTGGTTCCACGAGCATCTACGAATTCCGCCGAGTCAATTCTGAAGATTTCCTCCTCGAAGGACCGTTCGTATTCAAAGCTGTCTTCACCATTTTTGGTGGCATAACCGACAGCACATTTTCGTCGTAGGTCTGTCCTCCATCTCATTCCGCCATCTTGGTAGTTGTAGATAGCAAATGATAATGTCCCGTTTGTAATGAGGACTGCTTGGTATGTGCTTTGCTGTAAATGCATAGAAAACGAACACCTGTTCATCAATATGATGTTCAAGGTCCGGTACGTAAGCAAAAGAACGAAACTGTCACAGAAAAGTAAAAACTGTCCAATAACTAAGAAAAGTAATTCAATGTTAAAAACGAAAATGATTGAGATCTAACATTACATAGAATGTTATCATTATCATCATTGTCAATATCATAATAATAAGTAATGGTAATAGGACTGAGTGGAGTCCAATAAAAATTGTGAATGTAATTGTTTGATTTAAACTATGACTTTGAATGTGATGATCGCTTTATTGAACTGTCCGTTAAAAAAATGGTTTGATAGAAATCTTTCCGATAACAAACTGTCCGACAACAACTTGGCAAGTGAATTAGTGGAAAATAGGAGTTTTTTAAACCAATCACAATACCGGAAATTGTAATTTTTATGATATAAATGATAATAATATTTTTTTTAATTGCTCTCGTTACTATAATTATGACAATATAAGCGACAGTGTGATAAGGGCAAACTAACTACAGAGGAGACGATGCGTAACCTGTGAGCCCTGAAGTATAAGTAAGGAAGGAAACATGGAAAGCTAGTACTAAGTTTTTAATGGGTGTTCTTGGAGTCGAACAGTTCCACAGGTTTTTTACGTGGCCAACTGGAAGGCTCGGTCTAACCGATACGGTACCGCCTTCTGTATTATTATTATTATTATTATTATTATTATTATTAGCATTATCATTATTACTATCATTATCATTATTATTAGTAGTAGGGTACTAAAATAAATACTGTCATGTCATCTTATGTCGTTTTTCTTCAGAAACCCTGTCTTACCTCATATTCAAAACCGGCGGGCGAAATTCTTTCCCACGTGACTACCAGCATCCATGTGCCTTGGAATCCGTTTACATTAGAACAATTCATTACAAGTTCTGATGCACTGTCAAGTTGCTATAAAGCAAGTTGAAAGCATTGTCAGATCAACATTTATTATAGGAACGATTGTCCTTTGTGACATTTACCTGTTATATTTATGTTAAAATTAAGTGCAAAGCGCAAACTGTAAAACTAACTAACAGGGCACAAATTATCTGTTTTTACCTGCTAAGATTAAAATAAAGAATATTTGAAACCAAAGAGGGGAACATGAAATGAGGAACGCGCAGAGAAGTGCGATTCCCGCAAAACCTCGCAAAGCTCATTTTGGAAGAACTTGTAATGGCTTTTTACTGAGTATGAAGGCTAAGAACCCAAGAATATTTTATTAACCTTATTCTTATATTAAGCTTGGCTCAATTCAATAAAACTTTTACAAGAGTAATTTACAAGTGTAGCTGTAGTAGTTTGAAAACAATAGCTGACTCTTGTAATTTACACTTGTGAAAATTTTGTTGAACTGACCCTCCACAAATCAAAATCACTTTAACCAAGAGTTAACGCCAACTTCGATAGATAATATATATTATACAGACTATACAGATAATTCTTTAATTAATGTACCTCTCTGAACTCGGTTGTACTGCGGTCTACTTCCTGGTAAAAAATCCTGGTAGATCTTGAAACTCGGGAGTTGCTCCAAAACACTGCAAGGACATTTTTTCTTAACCCATTTAGCCTTTTCGGTGATTTGCGATGATATTTGGAACCGATGGATATCAGACCATTCCTATAGAACTGTCAACATCAAAAAAAATAAAAAAACGTATGAAGCATTAGAGGACGAATAAATCTAAGTAGACGTATATCTGAGATCTCAATGGGGTTAACCGTTACCCGTAAAACGGCCAAACATTTAGCCGTTGGGCGTAAAAATTGGAAAATGTTAACCGTGAAAAAAAGCCATGAAAACAAATTTTTTAAATTTCTTTTAACAATGAAAATTAGTTATTAACTTTTTAAAAAAGTGGAAATTAATTTTCAAATAAAATAATCGTTAGCCTTAAAAATAGAACATAATATTAACCGTTAGCCGTAAAAGCCACTACCCCATTGAGACCCTCATATCTGCGTTGACTTGGTCTTCCCATGTAAAAGAAACCCTGACTATCGTCCCTCTACATGTTTGTCCCTGTGAACCTCCGATTTTCGACCACGCATGCGTATTAGGACCTCGATGGCGATTTATGACTGGACATAAAAAATCGAATCCCAAATTCCAACTTGGTGTTCCCTCTCAGGAAGCCCCGTATAGTAAAAATTCTTGTTAAAAAAAAGGACATTTTTATCGATGTTCGATGTTAAAAACGACTCTGACGTGAAAGACTGGTGAAAGAGGCTCACCAAGTGTGTCATCAAGCGACATGTAATGCCATTAATAAGCTTTCAAATGCATTGTACGTTTTATTCAGAAAGCACAAACGCCAGATCGTCGCCACGAATATAACAAGCAATTTTTTATTGCATATAAATATACTTGACCTTCATCTTAGGTCGCTTCTGACAATCCGTGGTAGAACTGAATCACTTAGAGGTATCAATATACCCAAATGACAACCTCGGGTTGTCGCTGCTTCACTGTCACACGTTTCATAAAAACCCCAATAAAGCAGACATTTTCTGAAAGCTTAGGGATTGTAGATTACGATTATTACTTTATTTAAGGCAAGAAATAAAAAGCTTTTCAAAAATAGCGATCAATTTCCAAAAGTATTTAGTTTCACAAATTGAGTTCGTTTTGATTTCCTGTCTGGTTTGTTTTTAATACGCGATTAAACTAAAAGGGTTTTTAAAACACGCATTAGCTTAACTAAAATTCTTAACTTTCGAAGAAGGCAAAAACATCTGATGGGCCCTCAGGGCCCTCACTGATAGCAGCATTTTATGCTGAAGAGATAACCCTGGCTAAATAACATTTATTATTATTTATTTATATGGAACACGGCTCGTTTTTGAGTCGTAAATTTGTCCTTGAAAATAATTTCGTTCAACAAGAAGCGACATCAAACACGGTTTTTAGCTCGTGGAGCTTTATAGCTCACTGAAGAGCTATTGTGATGGACGAGGGAGTTGGGATGTCAAGCGTAAACAATAGAATTTCGGAACCCAATCGTCTCACGATCGTTAAACGTTCTTTTTTCGGCGGTCAATCAAAACTTAGAATATGCCACGTGATCTCTACGTTTTCGACTCAAGTTCGGAAACGTGTAGCGGGACATGACACGTAGCCCTTTTTGCTCTACGAGCTCACCATACGATGCCTTTGATTTCGATCAAGGTGTCAATAAAACGGAGCGATGTCGATCGCTTTCTCCCGTTTAATTCTGACCGGAAACGAACTAAATTTGTGAAGCAACATACTTCTGGAAATTGATCGCTATTTTTCGAAAGCTTATTATTTCTTGTCTGAATCAAACTAATTATCGTAATATACAATCCCCAAGCTTTCAAAAAAATATATAACGGTACTTTATTGGGTTTTTTATGAAACGTTAACGTGTGAGCGTGAAGTAGTGACAACGCGAGGTTGTTATTTGGGTATGATGAGAACGTGACAACATATGCTTCTCAAGCTCATCAATAATGCATGAAAAAAGACAAAGGAAATCAGGCGCTGTGACGTGTTAGGACATCTGATGGAACACGGCTCGTTTTTGAGTCGTAAATTTGTCCTTGAAAATAATTTCGTTCAACAAGAAGCAACATGAAACACTCGAAACATGTGTGTGATCACACTGCGCGATATCTTTAGCTCCCTTTTTGGTGTTTGATACGCTATGAAACACTGCATCTCGTGTTTTATCTATTACGTAAAGCATAAATAATCACACTTACGTAAAGGCGGTGGTAAAGCTCGCCAAAGTATGGAAATCCGCCGGGTATCAATACACGGGTTCTGGAAGATTTGATGAATTGAATCCAGAAGTTTATAGTGACAATAAATCGCTTGGCTGCAGGAACAAAAAAGAAAGTAGTTGGTTATATTTTTGAAATACCACATGCTGAAGTTGTTTTAATTGACCAACTCGCACATAAAAAGCCCAAAATTGACTTCTGAGCGATAGGTCCCCTACCTCTGCATCTCTTTATAACCTTGTTATTATCTTCGTCATCGTCATCTTCGTCGTCGTCATCATCATCGTCGCCCTCGCCATCATCATCGTCATCATTGTCGTCATCGTCATCATTGCCGTCATCGTTAGCATCGTCGTCATCGACATCTTCCTCATAGCCTGGTAAACAGACGCATCTGTATCCTCCAATTGTGTCTATACACGCGGAATTTTCAGGGCATCTTGTCGAGTCGTCCGAGCATTCATCGATATCTAAGAGTTTGAACAAAGGACCAAAATAGCTACTACCCTCCTGGAAAATATCTGGCCTTTTAAACTCATTTCGCAAACACGTTAAATCATCATCATCATCATCATCATCATCATCATCATTATTATTATTATTATTATTATTATAAATTCCATTTTATTGCCATTACCACTATCATTTAACTGTCGACCTGCGGCAAGCACAAACTCTCTCTAGCTTTAAATCCGGCTGCCGAGGTTTCATTTTGGCTAGAATCAATGTAAATTTTTAACAGCACACGGCATTCATGGAAAGCAGGCATTTCTTTTATTATAATTAATTAACGCATCCTTTCTTACTATTATTGACGATTGATGTAATTTGAATTTATTATGTAAGATAGGTAATTTTAAATAGGTTTTATGTATTTTAAGTCCTGATGATTTTACGGTGTTGAAATAAAGTTACATCATAACCATAATTATGACCGGTACCGGTAGTATTGGTATTATGACAGTATTTACGATAATTTCTTCTATTCTGTTTCTTATGTATACATTGCTTACTTGTGCAGTTGATCAAAGTTGCAGGATCCATGCTTGTATTGTATTGAGGTTGAAAACCGTCTTTGCACAAACACTTGTATCCGCCTCGCTTGTTATCGCACTTCGCATTCGGAATTAATTTGGAACAGATGTGCGGGTCCTCCTTGCATTCGTTTATGTCTGGAAGAATGAATTTAACAAATGTACATTGTTAATCCAAAAAGGAATTTCTTTGTTGTGGTGATCTTTCAAGTTCATTAATAACGCATGAGTGTTTGGCAAAGGATATCAGGAACCGTGACGTGTTTGGCTATGAAACGCGGCTCGTTTTTGTTAAGTCCATTTCCCCTACAAAATATTTTTGTTCGAGAAGCTATATCACACATTTGATACGTGTGTTTCATCGCAGATCAACCACTTCTAATTCTCCGTCGCGTTTTGTATTTCCAACTCTCTTCGTGGTGTTTGATACGCGATGAAACACGGTACCTCCTTCGCTACTGTAGCGGATCAAAACACATAAACCACAGAACCAATGAGAACCAACATCAAGTAAATGTATATCGTCCGCACCAAGCGCGGGAAAACACGTAAGGAGATTGGTTGCAGATTTACCTCTGATTAGTTGAGAAAATGGGTTGCGCTTTTTGATTAGTTGAGAAAATGGGTTAATTGCGTTTTATTTCGCTAAATTACATTCGAAGTACAATTGGTATTCAGCGAAAGTTTGAAAAGTCCTTACAACAGGTTTGCTTGACGATCTGACTTCAGGTGCTAACACCAGCGTAAATTTGCATGAAGTTTCAATTTAACTTCTAAGCAAGAACGGTGAAGTCAGTCAGTTTCTCTTTGTCTTACCTCTGCACGTCTCTTTTTCTTCATCATATCTGTAGCCTTCATCGCATCTACAAACGTATGAGCCGACGGTGTTGTCGCACAGTAAACCTCCCCAGAAACAAATGTTGTCAAATCTGTTGTCACACTCATTGATGTCTGACCCAAAAAATGATAAGAAGGAATAAAAGGCGATTAAGTAGGGTTAGTGCATATATGATTAAAATAAACCAAGGATTTTAAGTCATCACCAATAATTATAAAACAATGTTCTATACAGAAGTCAGTTTGCTGTTCAATGCTGATTTCAGGAATCCAGCATGTGCCACAGGAGGCTTGTGCGATCAGATCTTACATACATACACTTATTTCACATCCCCTCGGTGAAAATATTACAATTCTTTGTTGAAGGTGAGATCGGATGTCAGCCTGTGAAAGCGCCTCTGGCAGCCGCTATCAGTCCACATGTGATCTCACTCAACCACCCAACCCACACAAGACTGTGAAAGGCCAAACCACAATACCGGTTGTGTTTATGTAGCACAAAGCAGCTAGGAGCATTGCTACTTCTCCTTGAATGGGATAATAGTCCATCAGAGTTTAAGTTTTATCTTGTCTGTACCAATTTATACCCTGGGGAGGAGAAAGGTGCAGGGAAAGAAACACCACAATTCCGACATCACCTGGGGCCGGTTGTTCGAAAGCCGATTAGCGCTAGCTAAACCAGGGTTAAATTTTAACCCGTGTTTCTTTTCCCCTTGTTAAAAAGCGTTTTCTCCGATAACTTTCTCTATTTTTTTCAGAGCACACAATCATCGACTTGTATTGAAAAAGAATTAATATACTGAATGTGCTTTTAAAGCTCTCATATCTGCATTTAAATTTCGCACTAACGCTGGGTTACATGAAATCTGCTTCGAACAACCCGGCCCAGAGAACTCTAATCTACTGGTTGGACGCGTTACGAGGCACAAAATAAATACAATAATTTGAGGTCTCCTAGAAGCTGGCTACGCGGTTCGTGGTACGCAGTGCAAATTGGGTTCAAGCTATCACCCTTTTTTTGATTTTCGATTTCACGTTTAAAGAACGAGGTGTATATTCTCTGTATCAGGTTAGAGCACCCACCTGAAGCGGCGTAAATAGAAGTAACAGAGGCAGAGTAACTGAGTGGTTACAGCAACGGACTTAATAATAATCTATTCGTCCCGGGTTGTTGTCCTGACCACTAGCTCTACTTGTAGACTAATGCAAATGCCACGATCTGATTGGCTGCGCTTCTGCAGATTATCAGCAATTTGACAGCACTTGGTTAAAGATCGTTTTCAAAACTGCGACGTCGTCGCGCATTAGCGAAGTTTCCCAGGGAACTTTAGTTTTTTGGTATATTTTTCACCGACACATGGCTCATTTATTATGATTTTTACTAAAACAATTAGATTGTTCGCTTTCTATTTCTATGAGGTGACAGTTTATTCGGCTTTTGGCCTCATCAACTATCACCCATAGAAATCTCGAGCTCATAATCTAATTGTTAAATAGCCAAGCTGTCTGCCTCGGATCAGTTGAGATCCGCACCGAAGTTTATGTCCCGGGGTTTATGTTCTATTTGAAATAAATGTATATGTTTATGCTCGGCAAAATTAAACTAGCACCGATGTGCTACATTATCGCCGAGTTAAGATAAATATTTTTTTTTAATTCGAACAATAACAGTAGTAGAGCTGATTCGTATAGGGAAAAGAATTTTTGTATTAGGAAATTCTCACCTTCGCAAGATGTAGAATTGAATCGGAAGCCTGGGCTGCAGTCACAAGTATAGGAACCAGGGTAATTAATGCATTCAGTGGATATTGGTGGACATGTGTCAATTCCTTCCTCGCATTCATTAATATCTGAAAACAAGTTGACAGGAAAAAAGAACATTATTGTTGGTCAAATGAATGTACACGTATGTGTAAGGGACGGACCATTAGAAAAGTGATGGGGGGGGGGGGGGGAGTGGGGAAAAAAACAAAAAAAAATTCATGCAAGGGAAAATGCCAAGAAAAAAAATTCATGCAAAGAAGAAGGTAAAAAAAAAATCATGCAGAAGGAAGGTCCAATTGTGGCTTTTTCACACGTAGTAAAAACAATTCGTGCAGAGGGGTTCACCTGAAAAAAAATTCCTGCACAAGCAGTGAGCGAAAAAAAATTCGTGCAAGCTGAAAATTCCCCACCCCCACCCCCCCCATCACTTTTCTAATGGTCCGTCCCTAATGAAATGGTGACGAGTGAAATTAGGGAATAATTTCACGCGTGTTTAATTTGTCCAAGTTTTAATAATTTCCCGAGCCTCATTCCCTAATTTCCTAGAAGCTGGCTACGCGCGCGGTTTGCGGTACGCAGTGCAAATTGGATTCAAGCTATCTCCTTTTGTAAACTGGAGATTTTCGATTTCACGCTTAAAGAACGAGGTGTATATTCTCTGCATCATACAATCTTTGTGCAGTTTGGATAAATATAGTTTACCTCATATAGCAAGTGTGACTGACGGGATTGTCTTCACGAGTTGTTTGTGTCAAAAACCCGAACCAGTCCGTTCCGAAAACACTTGACATACTTTAAGGTGGGTCTACAACGAACGGCGTGTGCGCTTGTAAGTCGTTTGAGTTTCTCCTAAATATATTAATATATTAATCGAAGTATTCATGAAGGCCTCCAAAGAATTTGATGCTTCGAAAGAAAATGAACTTGACTACGGCTCTTATGACTCATCCTACACATGCGCATAATGAACACACATGCTCTGTAAACACATAAAAATGAAGGCGAATCTATGCCTCGGGTATTCCTTCGGAAGAAGCTCGAGTAAAAATATCACCTTGACAGAGACGGCCTCTGTATCCTACAGGGGGACAACGACACTCATAGGATCCTGGGATATTAATGCATTCCGCATTGCCAAAGCACTGGTGAGTGTTCTCACGGCATTCATCAGTATCTGTCAAGGAAAAGAGATAAATTCAATTCAATCCATAGAAAAAGATGGTTTCAAAGATTTCAGCATCAAGAGGACATAAGAGAGAGACTCATTTTCTCTTGGAGCATACATTTAAAAAATGATATATTTACACTGCTTTTAAGTACGTAATATAAAATTTTACCCTCGTATAGTTATTAATTTCTTATTGTTACTTATTTTCGCAGGACTTGCATTTCGTGATTTCCAAAAAAATTGTGAAATAAGAATCCCGTGAGAAAACGTTCTCGCGAAAATTAACGACGCGAAATTCATTACCTTGATTTATGATTCTCTTTAAAATATGTTTTAATATTATCATCATCATTATAAATATTATCGTTATTGTTTCCATAAAAGCTAACATGTCCATAAAGATCTTCCATCTTACCTTCTTCATCCAGCCTTATTATCGTTCTGATGATCACTGATAAAGAAAGGCGAAAGATGGAGAAGCGGTAGTTACCAGTGAGGCCATTAATTCGTAAATAGTGCTCCACTATTCTAAGCTCATATCGAGAAAGGATCACCAAACGCTCGTCATCGTACTGTTCATTGAAGATTTTAAACAGATATTCATAATCCAGACGCAGAAATTGTATAAGCTGTTTGAGTGTTAAACGGTACACCGATCTTAGGGTGTTACCATTTATTTGGACCAAAAATGACAAGGGTTTCTGAACGACAATTTCCTTCAAATCCAGTACAGTGCGCCGACTCGTTGTTAGCATTCCATCCAGCTGGCACATGCTCAGTGTAGCGATAGGGACATTGATGTTGAGCATGTTTTCAAGAAAAGCTCCGCTGACACCAAGCATCTGACCCATCGATTCAAACGCTCTGATGATGATGATTTTGCGGATGACTTCCTGGAAAACTTGTACTGTGAAATTTTCATTTAATTCACTTTCGCTTATATTAACTTTGGCCGCAAGTTCTGCAAGACTGAGTTCCAAGTTTGCGGCATAGCGATGTAGAGTGAACAGAGCAGCCAGACGTTCAAAAAACAAAACATTGAACGATTTCAGTTGTTCTTCAGTGAAATTGAACTCGAGACTGAGTTCTAAGATGGTGACATTATATGATATAACAATTGATTGGAACGCTTCGTCTACCTCTTCCATCGTCTGTTGAGTTATGTTTTCCAGGTTCCTTCTGGAGTCCGCAACAAACACCACCAACCTTGGATAAACTTCATATTCCTGAAGCTCCATGACTGTCTCGTTCAGCAGGTCACTCAGCTCCAACAAGGAAATGTTCAACAGTTCGAGATCATTGCGTCCAAGTTCGAGAATAAACGACAAGGCATAAAGCCACCTTTCAGGGACAACACGCTGCATCAAATCCAATATGGCCGTTTCGTTGACCGGCTTGATATCGTGGGTTTCAGCAAATTGAATCAAACTGACACCAAGAGAAGCTCTAATTGTTATCACCGCCATTCGAATCTCATCAAAAAACGACCCTCCTACAAAGTTTAACTGGATTAAGTGAAGCAACGAGTAGTGTCGAAGTTGAATCTCTTCGACGCTCAAGATTTCTGCAAGCTGACTTGTTGTGTAGTTCAGAAGGGCAAATGACAGCTGAGGGAATTGCACAACAAAGGAATAATTGAAGAAGGGAGGTACTTCGTTGAATACCTCCAGTAAGGTGTCATTTTCCAGACTGATGTTGTACTTGGTGGATATGCTAAGTAAAGTTGCATTTTCAGCTATACCTTCCGTCTCCAGAGCTCCGACGGTGATTCTCGCGAAACTCAAGGCTTCCTTAATATTGGCAGAGAACACAACTTGGAAAACATCCTCGAAATAGACACTGCTGTAATCAGATGTGTTCAACAACATCAGAGCTACCTCGGACAACGAGAATTCCAAGTAATTGAGACACGCCACGTCAAAGTTGAGGATTTCAGCTGTATCGTCTCTTGAGCTGTTCAACTCTGCTTCGATGATCGTTACAATAGACAAAGGATCACCGGCAGCCGGGGATTCCAAATCGTGCAATTCGATAACTTCTTTCACTGTTTTATTGGCCAGCAAACTCAGATTGTAGCTAGAAGAACACAAAGAAAAGCTGATAATATCATCTGAGGCATTGATAGGCATGTGTCCAACGAGAGCGAGACAGCAAACGATAGCCAACAAGCCACGCATCCCTTGATGACTCACCATAACTGAGCGATGATTTCTGAAGGCTAAAAAAAACGCTCATATAGATAAAATTATTTTAAAGATCAACATTACCGAAAAACACATAAAAGCGCCCAAAAAAGAGATCGTATCATTAATCTATGAAAATTTCTAAGCAGATTAACACTATAACTATAGACCTAGCCTAAGAACGGAATAAAGTTCCGACCCACAACCATCTACTAAACTGAGGCGTTTGGCCAACCATCATTTTACTCATTAAAAAATTGTAACCTTCCCAAGGGGAAACATAGCAAAACAGCCGTTAACAAATAACATTCAGTGTTCTCTCTCATCAGCGAAACTTTAATCAGGAAAAATCTGAGTTCAAAGATCTGAGACAAATATTATGACCTCAAGAACACCATGACTCCACCACACCCCCACCCCACGCCCCCTCCCCCCTCAAAGGATTTTTAAAAATGGCCCTCCCCAAAGCGACAGTAAAAAACTGATCCTCCACACTAATAAAGCAGCCTTACCTCTGCATAAAATATTATCGGTCACTTACATACATTAGTTTCTCAATGTTATAGTGATGCCATTAACTATTATTTCGTTGCTATGGTAATCCATATATACATTACATTAGGCATGCACTAGAGAGATCGACCGTCGAGGATATCGCAAAAATTCCACACTTGATCAACTCGGCCAGTTATCAGAATCTCTCTCTTCTATAAAGAGTAGTCATCGAGGTAGCATCAGCCGTGACCTCAGACTAATTTTATGGCCAGTACGTCAAAAAAATCGAGCCATAGTCAAAAATCCGTTGCAACTTTAGGGACGGACCATTAGAAAAGTGATGGGGGGGGGGGGGGAATTTTCAGCTTGCACATGAATTTTTTTTCTTGGCATTTTCCCTTGCATGAATTTTTTTTTGTTTTTTTTTCCCCACCCCCCCCCCCCCATCACTTTTCTAATGGTCCGTCCCTTAGGTTCATTGTTTGTTCGTTCTAGAAGCTTTGACCGACAGTGCCTGAAAAAAGGCTGGACATTACTTTCCCTGACAGAGAAGGTCGGTAAAAATGGTGAACAACCATTTTCATTTTGTAATTATAAAACGTCGCTGCCGCGAGAAAGAGGTTCTGTGTTACTCACATAAAAGGGGTAAATAATTTCCCTGGGGCGTTTCGTTCGTGACCATGGAAATTCTAATACTGCATGTTCAGGAATCAATTAACAAAACGGGAAACACGGTTCCATTATCGATTGATTGTCGAGAATGTCGGTTATTCTATTAACCTCTTAAATAACTTCTTAATTCCTCGATCAGAAAGAACACGTAATATCCATCAAAAAATAATTCAGCCCACGACATTCATGTTTTCTCGACTTGGTACCCGAAGGCTGCTAATTAAGCATGCATCTAATTTAGCTGATTATATGATTATTGAAGAATGTGTTTTGCTTGCCAACTGCTGATTAAACGTCGAACCATCTAGAGTGCACAATCAGGTCAGAACCACAAAATGTCAATTCGTTTTACTAGATGTTTCTGGTTGCTCAGCGTCTAACCTTTTCCAATTTTTACGAATTCTGCTGAGGACAAAATAGACACCGACAAAGGGCGAAACCTTGACGCATGAAGGCAATTTTTACATATGCATGGTCTTAGTGTTTGTGCAAATAACAGTGGTTGGTTTGATATTGTCAGTGAGTCAAATAACAGTTGAAAACAGTTGTTACGGCAGCGGGTTTACCTGTCACTAGAATAAGATTCATACGCACCTACCATTAAAGATTGACCTGAGGAACGAGTGTGAGAACCGGCTGTAGGAGCTGGTCCCCCAACTGCTCTTAAGGACTTCATTTCATTTGAACAGATCAATATCCGTCTGTTTGAAATTTGTTGTGCTTTTGAAGTACACTGTCGGATGATGCTTTCAATGTTTATTGCATGCTTTCTTCACGTCAGCGTTCCAGGAATTAGTTTGAAAATAATGATTTGTTTGTAGGAAATAATTTCTTTGCAAACGAATTTAAAACCTTGCAAAGAGCACTGAAGGCCACTTGTCGTTAGCAAGAAAACTGACTAAAAAGAGTTGATAAAACTCCGAATATCATACCCTTATTCATACTTTTTCATTTCATGATGTTGCGTGGTTGATGCGTCAACCGCATTTCGACGATTGTTACCACCTACACCGAAATTATGGATTAGTTGCAGTGTGATAAACATTTCGTCACGTCTTGACTTGAATGCATACTCTCAAAAAGTGGAAGCCTACAATAAAGATTCTTAAACATGGAATTCTAAAATGCGTGCCTTCATTTGTGTTTGAAGTATTCTAACCTGCATCCCATTAAACATATCCTAAACTGTAATAATTTTACATTTAAAAATTAAAACCATCTAAAGATCAGAGAATGAGAACTTACTGTTTGATTGCTGTTTGATAAAAATCCGTGATCGGCGGTCTCGAACTTTTACACTCTCTTAGAGACACATCTGACGGAATGTGTGTTATGATGATAATTGATGATAGAATGATCTATATTTATAAGCCAATGCACTTTAGTCTTAACGCATTGATGAACTAGAACAATTTAAATGTCTAGCTAGCTGTGCAGGCTTGTTTTCATAAAACATTAAGTCGATTCTACAGGTAAATATATTCTTTATAAAAATGCGTATTCTAACCACGTTTTTCAGTGCTGAAACTGAATCGAAATTTCTGGGTTTTTTTTTTTGGCCTAGTTACGCGGTAAAGGGATAAATAACTGTAAAATTACTTCATTGAAGTGTGTAATCTATAAATGCATCAATATTGGAACTTTAATGTCCCGACAATTTCTATGCCAACTTGATCAAACTAGGATTTTGTGCGTGGTTTATGACGCCACATTTGACCCCTGGCCAGTATCTAGAACAGTCGTATTAGATAGAAACTCAAGACTGGATTAACTCCGTGCAATTCAACAACATAACAAAGCGGACTATGAATGATCCGCTTTACACATGAATATTTTATTGAATTGAATATTGAATACTGAAAAAACGTCTGTGGCTTCCATAGCAACCTTAAAATCGTATTAAGCGTAAAATTTGATTGGACTGAGAGCCAGTCGTGGTAGATAGTGAGGAAATATATATTTCAGTTATTATTCTAAATGGTTGTGTCCTTGAGTGATACTCAGTCGGTTAACATTCAGTAGGTGTTTTCTCAACAGTACACTGTTAGTAACAAAACACTGACAAAAAATGCCGCAGAAAGCTGACAAGTTAATCCCTCTGAATGTCAATCATGCGGCACGACGATCATCGAGCATAAGACAGGGTGATACAGTACAGTAAAAACCCGCATATAAGAAGTTTTTCCAGGCTAGTCTAAGAAGGCGCTTATAAAAATGTTGCTAACTCGAAAGTAAGGCTTCTCAGGTTCTTAAACAGATTCTTATTTTTAAAAGTAAATAGGGTGGTGAGTTTTGCCTATTTATATATCTACATGTTAGTTGTCTCATTGCCACGGTTATCTTCATTTACTAACTGGTAGAGCTTGCTCAGGGTTAAATTTTTGTATTCAGTGTTTGCTGAATTTCTTAAAATAAGAACCTGTCTCAAAATTATAGGCTTAAAGAGGTTCTTATGTAAAAAGGGTCTAAATGGACAATCTTAGCCTAACAGGTTCTTAAAATCTACAATCCCGGCCAAAAGTAGTTGGGACACTTGAGCTAGACCACGTATCCCCCATCCCCCCTAATCAATGTTGGAAAATATCGCGTGTTTTCCAACCAAAAGGGAAGAAAACCACCCGATTATTAACATTGTTACTGGGGGGAGGGGAGAACTTGCTTGCTGTGCCAACCTTTTTGTCCGGGATTGTAGGTTCTTATATGCGGCTTTTTCTTTATTTGTTTTGATCAATACATTGTACTAAGGAAACGCAGAATTAGGGAAGTCGCGGAAAACTGGAGAAGTCAAGCTCCGTTTGGTAGTCGCTTGGCAACTGATACGTTACCATGGCATTGGTATCGGCTGTGTCCCCACTTTCAATCAAACAGACTTGCCAGCAATTAGAGAACAAAGTTTTATTCACTTCTGGTATTTCAAAATTTGTCATTTGTCCATTGAAAAAAACGTCTTATAGAAAAGCTAAGACATGAGTTTAGGCAAATGAACTGGCAAAGATATCCTCCAATTGTGGGTAGCTACAATTACGTTTATCATTTTAGGTCAACTTTAGAGGTAAAAGCTACGCAGAAAAAAAAAATAGAAAAGTTAATAGAAATAAAGCAGCTGTAAAAATGACCAAAGCATTTCACGTGCCTAACCTAAATTCTTCTTTCTCGAACTAAAATTGCAAAAGACAGTACAGAATTTGCCTGACGTCGCGGTGGAGCCGAATGAAATCCTTACGGCATTTACTGAAAGTCAGGCGACTCGAGTGTAAATAGACAGAATAAATAAATCTTAATAATTTGCTATAATTTATGCATTATATTTGGCACATGTGAAACTGATGGACGTCTGATGATTGAAAGTCGAACCTATGTCGAATCGGCAGCTTCTTCAGTCGCAGATTTGGCAAACGTTAAAGTCTTGAATTCAACTTATTCAAACGTTGCATTTCACATGCACTTTACTCCCGAATGAAATTCGTCACACGAGAAATAAAATGCAACCTTTTTTGCCAGGTCTTAATTATTACAGTGACGTTTCCGTGCAAAAAAAAAATATTTGCAATATAAGCTTTACATTGAGCGCTCTCTAAAGAAAAAAACTTTGACTATTGCTTTTAGTTTCGTGCTTTTTAACTTTTGAAGCTGAAAAAAAGAGGATGCTTCCTCGGGCACGGGCCCATCACTGGGAGAGTTCCTCTGCCTTATATCAGTGTTGATCGGCGGTTTGACAGATCCAGTCACTCTTCAGTAGCAACACCTTTTGCACGAAATGATGGTGTTTTCACCGAGGTTCGCATAATTCGGCAAAAGGAATATGGCTGCGGAGTAAACTGTGAGCAAAAGGAACTCTCCTCCATATTTCATTTTCCCATAGTCCCAGCTGTGTACAGGCATTTCCAATACAATCTGTTTGCAATCCCATAACGCATGTCATGGCACACTGCAAGGAGATTAGCGGTCTAGATCTTCACAGAAGTTGGCTGGTTTTCAAGACATCTGTTTGTAATTGACAAAGCCAGCCCAGCCTGATCAACCCTTCGCAATAGTTTGAAGCAGTTCCACAAAGCTATGGAAGCTGTTTTGAGACGAAGTTCCGAGGACAATACGTTTCTAAAAATAACTACAATCCCGGCCAAAAGTAGTTGGGCCACTTGAGCTGTAGATTACGTATCCCCCATCCCCCCTAATCAATGCTGGAAATTATCGCGTTTTTCCAACGAAAAGGGAAAAAAATCACCCGACTATCAACAGTGGGGGGAAGGGAGAACTTGCTTGCTGTCCCAACTTTTTTGTCAGGGATTGTAGGTCTGTCAAAACGCCCGATCCAGAAGAGAGGAAAACTAGTGATCGGTACCTGAAAGGGTTATCTCTATTTCTTTTTTTTTTTTTTTTTGCAGGGTTAGGAACGGACTAATGTGGAACAAGACACGTGTAGTCTCTTTGATATACAACTAAAAAATAATTCCAAAATTCGTGCTGAATATGTGTTATTTTTGTGTTTACCAAATGTTTTATCTGAACCACTCTAGTCATAAAGAATTCGAAAGCGCTACTAGGCGCTACATTCACTTTGATATACAGCTAAACAACTACTTTAATTCAACTTGGAATATTGAAAAAATCGTTTTTGTGAAAAATGCGTTATTTTTGTGTTTACCAACTGTTTTTCCAACTGTTTTTCACACATCAGTTAAGAAAGAATTCGAAAGATCTTCTAGGCACTAGCGACAGGAAAAAAGTAAGTATTCTTAATGAGAAAATTTTTATACGTAGTTCGTTTCGAGAGTGTCCCAAATCTTCTTTTCAAATTCATAATTTGAGTAACTGTACTGATTCCAATTCATTTCCAAAGAATCTTAAGGCTTGCACGTATCCCAGTGTTTTGTACGTAGACGGCATACGTATTCCGGAATTTCACTAGACATGCATTTCAGACGCTGCAGGCCACGCCAGTGACGTTATAGATATGTGCCATTCAAACGTTTTCGCCTCCTGAGAAAAACTCTTGGAGATTAAATCCAGTTCTAAGCTATTTATATATTAAAGAATTAATCCTACTGTTGTTGAAGATAAATATTTCGTTTTGGAATACAATTTGCCTCATTAATGGACAATTGAAGTTGCTCCTTCTTTGGCAGGAGGGCTGCCACAATTTACGGACAGCGCTCAGAACTAAAAGAAAAACAATCAACTTGGGAGGATTTACACCGGCAATAGGTAAGAACCACAATAAGTTGCGTTTTTCGTTATCTTTATACTACTATGGTAACATACTGTGAAGTAATCGTTCTCTGATTTATCTACCTAGTGATGAAATCAACGCTATTTTTTTCATCCATTCATAACAAATGAGCAAAAACGTTTCGCAACTGGAGATGTGAAACAAAGACAGAATATAAAGAGGCCGTTTGGGTGTCATTAACAAGAAATTTAATTTTGAAATTCTCATCCGGAGATTTCGATTGCTTCGATAGCGGGAGTTTAGGCGCGTATTCATTAAGAACAAAAAACGGAAAGTTCTGTTTATCACAGACAGATTACAAATCCCATTAGCAACCACGTTGTAATTTTGATGGAACTGTTGCAGATTACCATCGAATGACACTGATGAACCGGACTTTTTTCAGCAACGTGTTAAAATACATTTATCTGGCGTTCCAGTCTTTTTTAACAGGAAATTTGACTGAAGTTATTTTCAATTTGAAACTAAATGTTTTGAATGGCCAGTATTCACATGCTCTATTTCGGATAATCAAAATGCTAATCAAAGTTCACATCAGCGTTTTAAATTTTCCGATTTTCATGTCCACAATTGAGTCACGATACAACTATGAATACTTAAACATACACCACAATACTAGATTACCAGAGGCAGTTTGTAAGTCACTAAACTTTTGTAACGCTTTCAAAAGCGAGCCAACAAATGTCTCTTGATAACAAACGAAGCAACAACATATACAGGCCGGACTAGATGCAGGGATAATAACAAAAACATTCATAAATACCGTGATATATAGAAACCCAACTAAGCCCGGCGTAGTTTTTGTTTTTTATGAGGTATAAATATCTAATAACCTCATCGAGATTTTAAAAGCTTCTTTTTTCCATTATCACAAACAGTAATCCGGAATTTAGGACGATAATCAGGTACACATTCATTTTTATTGAAAATTGTACGATAAACCTCTCTATTTTTCTTTACAAAGGTGACTTACGAGTTGAAGCATTGGGTTTCCTACAAATGAACCAATCGAATTAGAGGAATTAATGCACCTGTCTCAATGTCTTTTGTTTACTTGTTATGAAAGCAATGGCCACTGTCACCTAGACTGTAATTAACTTGGTTGGCCAGAACTTTACTCATTGCATGTCAAGTTCTTCTTCCACGAACGCACTTGGCAAATGCATCCCGGAAACTTGTGACACACTTAGCTTTCTCTGAATGACATTCAATTCTCTATATTTCAAACGTGAACAACAAAATAACGAATTTATTAATACGCGTGCAAAAATAATGTCTTGCAACTTTGTTTGTTTTTATCATGAGAACATTTTTTCAGCGCCTAAGGCCTAAGGATACGACGAGGAAATGAAGAGTTGCTAAGGCCATGAAGACGCCAGAAACCAGAGTCAAGGCTGTGTTTGCAAGTTTGCTTTATTTCGCTTGTTTTGCTCAGGTGTCGAGTTCGTTCTCGCCAGATATCGGTAAGTCGAAATTTCTATAACGTCTCACTCTTTAATCCCAAATAATTCATCTGCCTTCGGCGTTTTTCTGCGACAACTTGTGCAGGGAATTACTGAACCGTTTTTCGTTTCCTTGTTAAGCGTTTTTCTAAATTTGTCATGTTCTCTAATATAATATGACGTTTCCTAACCTGGTAGAAGCAATTGAGCATTCTATCACAAACATTCGAGATCTGACATTGTCTGCCGGGGTCCTTGCGGGAAAGAGAAGAACATGACTCTAACGTTACACTGCTAATTCAGTAATTTTGAACAAGAATGAAAGATTGACCTCCATACACAGAAAACTGCTATAGATGCAATTTCCCTGCATGATTGTATCTAGAAAACTGAAAAATGTAATTATATTTCTTCTTTATAAATTTATGCGGAAAACAAAATAACCGATTTTAGTTTGAAGTAGATTCTCTACCAGAAAAACCCAGACAACCAGCAAGAAAAAAAATTACAGAGCATGTAAACTAGAAAAAATTATTTTGGGAACCAAAATGTTAGCCATCATACACAAAAGTATATTTGCCCACATCTTTAATCTTTTGTTATCAATTGTAGCAGTAGTCGCTTTTGTGATCCTTAATCCTGAGCTCAAAACAAAACTTCAGTTTTCAATTTGCTACATTCACGGTAAAAAGTATATTTGCCCACATCTTTAATCTTTTGTTATCAATTGTAGCAGTAGTCGCTTTTGTGATCCTTAATCCTGAGCTCAAAACAAAACTTCAGTTTTCAATTTGCTACATTCACGGTAAAAACTTAGACTCTCCTTCTCCGGAAATATACGTTCAAAAAATAATCCCAATTTTTTGACATCTAGCCGAAACCAGGAGTTGAACCATTCTGGCGCTGCTGTTTTGTCATCTGAGCCAGCGTCGGATATTCTGAAAAGAGGGCGAACAAATACAGGGTCGTTTACATAAGTTCGTTTCATAAATCTGATATTTAACACTATGGACCTTTGAAGGCTTGGGCCGCTTGTCAAACATTCAACAAAACCGAAAGCATACGCGCATTAGCATGCACATTAGAGAAAACCGCCTTCACGATCATTTTATTGCCCCGTTATATTCGTTAATTCTTCCTCGGTCACAGGGCAGCCACATAATAATGTTGTTAGCAAATTTTACTTTTCAGCGTTAGACCATTCATTCAACTGCGCAATCATCATATACGGAAACTTGGACTTGGGTTGTGTCACAAAGATGATCATCAGAAATCGGGGTTGAGATAAATCTTTTAAATAGTACAGTAATATTCAAAAAAGTACGGTTTGCTTTCTACAATGAGGAAGTTAAGCTACTTTGTTCCAGTTTTTCCACTGAGATTTTCACCGGCATTTTATTTCTTGTTCTAGAATATCTTAAGATTGGTTGTTTCATTGAGTCCCCAACGAACCGAGAGTTTCCGATTTCCCCCGGAGATTATCAACCATGGAAACTCACCCCTTACGACTGTCTAAAACTTTGCGGAAAGTTGACCTACAACTTCGCCGCTCTCCAAAATGGTAATTTGTGTTTTTGCGCAAGAAATTTTAGCAGGATATACGGAGCGAGTGGCGACTGCAACAAGTCCTGCACCGGAGATGGAAAATTCATGTGTGGTGGCAAATGGGCGAATTCTGTCTACAATGCGAGTTTTTATGGAAAAACGCTCAATATTGACCACTCTAACCCTCTTTTGGTATTCGAGTTAGTGAGTTTGACAGCTGGCTATTTGAATGAAAGCGATTCTGGATTGAAGCTACGATTTAACATTGGGGATGGAGCTGGCGAGTCTCCGGGTAAGGGCAGTCGATTTAATTTTCGAGCTACTGTCTGGGGGAAGGTTATCGTAACTGCACGACCATTTTACAACAACAGTTCACAACTTGGTCAACGTGAGATTCACATCCATGCACGGCCAGCAAGACCTGAAATTCAATGCCCCGAATATGTTCAGACTGGTGAAGAAATTACGTGTGTCACAAAGATTTACGAAGGAAGTCTACTTGAAGCGTCTTGGCAGTTCCAGTACGGACCACGGAAGAATATTTCATTGCCAGGTAGGACATTTCATTCATTCATGTTTGAACTGTGATAATAGGTTTTTCATTGAATTTTATTTCATCCTTTATCCGTCATTTTCCCGCCGTTCTCATGTCACCCTGTTTGCTTAGTTGGACAGAGATACAGCGCGACCGAAAGAATTTTCTTAACAAGGGAAATATATTAGTGAGTTTTAATACGATTTTTCCTTTAGTTAAATTCTTTTTTTTTAGAGCCTCTCTAACAAAAGTCTGATTTATGTACATCTTTTTCGCGTTCAGGGTTTTTTGAAACGTAGAAGAAATTCAATTTTGTTTCCTGTCTAATTTTATTTATATTTTATGTATGACGCATTGACCTAAGCTAACACTGAAATACTTTTTGATAAATTTAAATAAGTCTGGGGGAGAGAAAAACTATGAATTTCAAGCAAACAAACAGTTGAGAAACAAAGTTCCTTCCTTCTCAAACAAAAATGGATATAAATAAATACAAAAATATCGAAGTTTTTTTATTTCTCTTTAATAATATTTATAATAATAATAATAATAATAATAATAATAATATTTATTAATTATTGCGCTTTTTCTATAGGAGTAATCAAAATCTTTTCCATTCCTACCCGTCATTCAACATCTAGCAAAATTTGGGATAACAGACAAATTGTTTTCTCAATTCCATGCAGGCAGGTGGTTTATAAGAAGGACTTATTCAAATGCTGTCTGTTTTTTATTTCAAATCGAAACTGTGTTCAATCACCGCACAAAGAGTAAACGAAGGAATGGACACGATCACGTCGAGATGTCAACAAACGTCAGTAGCAGCAGAAGCTGTCAATCATTTTAGTGTTCTCCGCCCTCGTGATAGGCAGCAATCTTCATTTTCCACTTACGCACGATATTTTATATGTCGCAATTTATCATTTTCTTGAAACTCAGAGAAAGATGTTTGATTTGCTAAAGAGAGGGTACAGGCTTTGATCATCGCACGATTTTTAACCAAAATAAAATCAGTATCTGCCGACGATTGTAACGATGACTGTTAATGTAGCTGTCGTTTCAAACCAGAGGCCTTTAAACTTTATGATAGTTTCTCGAGTAAAAAAATTAACATATTTGCAATGAATAAGTGACCTTACTCTTATAGTTAAAGATCATCAAATATTCGTCCGGTACCACGATCATGATTTTGGAAAATAATAATATCAGTGAGAGTAGAAACTTAGAGTGCTTTTTTTTTGGTATGATCCGGATTTGGATTTGTGATCCGACATCACACGGATCATTGCGTGTTGTAGGGACCGTATCGAAGGGACCGATGAAAAACGCACCTTTAACTTCTCTTCTCTCACCAACATCATATACACTGTATGTTCATGCTAAACGTCAAAAGAACTGAAAATGTTCAAAATGTGTCTGTTACATGATCAACGACAAATCTAATTTAAGTCTTTCCAAACTCCCGATACCCATCAGAAAGACGAAACAAAATAAAGTGACTTCATAGCAGAAAATCTTTTTTTAACCCAAGATTTAAACAGTCAAATCTTGTATATAGGAAAGGTGCAGTGAACCTACAGACTAATCTATGCGTGAATATGTAATATTTTCCGCCAAAATGTGGCTTTGGTTCCCTTAAAACAAAATTCACGAACCAAAACGTTCCACAGGCGAGCCTGCATTATTTTCCTTTTTGAATTTAAAATTGCGACTTTAACAAAACGATTTCTCGTGCGGAAATTAAAAATGTCAATGGGGTTCAAATAGCGTGATTTACCATTATGATAAAGACAATTAGAGTATTTTAAGACATCAATTTTTTTCTTCCAAAGGAAAAAAAGGAAATGACAAATGATCGTGAGATTCAAATGGCGTACTAATTATCCAAAGAAAAAAAATGAAATCAAATAATTTAGACAACTCTTGCAATCAGCATCCATTCAATCTATTGTTTGGAAACAACACATACACATGAAATAGGAACTTCAGAATGAAATATTTAGGTGGAAAGTTCAAGCACCATTACCTTTAATGCCAGCCAGTGGTTTGACTCAAAATTCGCTTCCAGGCCTTCAGGTAAGCTTTCGTGCGGCTGCCGATCACGCCTTCATCTTTGAGAGATCACGTGTTTCCATACGATGATCACGTGCCATTTAATCATGCCCCTGCTGTCACGTGAATGATCTATAAGCTATTTCTTTCACTTTCTGTTTCTCATTACTTTAAAGTGTCGCGTCTTTTATATTGTGAACTTGCTGTCCGCTGATTTCCACATTACCCCATCCACTTTTCTCATCAGATAATTAATATTTTGGCCAATAAACAGTAAACAGGTGTAAATCTACTCAGTGTACAGGAAATGATTCTTAACTCGTTTGTGCAAATATCGTCCTCAGACCCCTTGTATACAAAGGCTGGAACGGCTGTACCTCAGTGGGTGGTGCCAGGAGTGACGTCAGACTACAGCGCAGGATTGTTCTTAATGCCTTCTTTCCAATTTTCCTGTGAAGCAAGGATATTGGCACTGGAATTATACGGCCATACTGCTGGTGATGTCAAAATCATTGTACGTATACCATCCAATTCTCTACTGTTTTTGTCAAACAATCCCAAAAATATCTTGGGCCCCTCTCTATCCTTAAAAGACCCGGTAACTTACGGGGCGCAGAAAGCTCTTCCAAAAGAATTACAATTTTGTTGGTTTCCACGGTTAAGGAAAAAAATCTCAAGGTCAAATCGCACGTTAGGTTCGTTAGTTCGCTAAGGACTGCACTGAAGAACATTTAGTTGACTCCGACCTGAAAATGGAGCTCCGTGGCCGCAAAGTTACCGGAACTTTTGAGAAACGGGACCATCCGGGAGTTTTTTTGGGGTATATTTTTAATTTTAGGCCGTTAATTACGCGTTCGCAGCAGCGCCCTTTTTTGACCTCAGGGACAAGTTCGGGTTCTGGAACAATAGAAAATGTTGATGGTGACGTCATTATATTGTTCGTGTGTTTGGGTTTGATAAGGTAGGAATGTCAATTGATTGAAAATTTGCCCTTTATAGGTTCTTAATCTCTTCGCAAGAGCAACAAGTATGGTCAAGAGTAGTAGCAAAGACCTTTTTTGCTTAATGCAGTAAAAAAGTTACCGTTGCAATTTTCACTACCTTAAAAACCGCCCAATGACCAGTTAGTAATGGTAATAGCACTGAGTGGAGTCCAAGTCCAATTCGGTCTGTAATCATACGAGTGATTGATAAAATCGGACGACCACGCAGCGGGAGTTCAATTTGTTTAATCACGAGTATGATTGCAGGCCGAATTGGATAACACGAAGTCTTATTACCAATTAATCATAACTTTAACAATATTTGTGAAATAGAAACTTCTTTTCTTAAAATTAAAACACATGAAATTCTGAGATTTTTTTATGCAAGCAGTAAAAAAAAGCCATTTAAGCGGGCGCGTGATGGCGCGTACCAAGGCTGAAATCAGGGCAGTTGATAGGACAGTTTGAGAATTTTGTTATAGTTATGATTAACGTGAAAAACGATTATCACGACCTGATAATTAAAACAACATTGTGCTACTCAAGAATAAGGGGTGGCCGGGTTAAGGCTCTTGTAATGAGGGACAAATTTAACCCTGATTAATTATATGGCTGTGTCTCAGTAGGACTGGGAACTACCGAATTCACGAATTTGATTGGCTGAAATCGATATTGACCGCGGTCTAGATTTTCCCATCTAGACCGGCATCTGTAGACCGGTTTTATTTTGCGTTGAAAAATTAAAGTAGCAAACTAAAATACAAAAATGTTCACCATTTTCTTTTATTTTCGTCTCAATCATTTATGGAAGTGCCAAAAAGCCTGATGACCAAAAAAAAGTAAAGACGACGAGCAAATTTCGGCAGGTTTAAGTTAAGCTCATCGCCGTTCGCAAGCAAAATGTCAGCAACCCATGGCCAGTTACATTAAACGAATTAAAGTTTCCTTCTTTGCCATATAATAAACATCTTATTAACCGAGCTGAGTCGGTCTGTATGGGAGAATCTTGACCTCGGTCGTGTGTACAGACCTCACTGCGTTCGGTCTGTACTCACGACCTCGGTCAAGATTCTCCCATACAGACCTCCAGCTCGGTTAATAAGAGCTATTAAGTAATATTTGACGTTCGAATTGATTTATTTTTCTCTCCAATTTCATCGCAGGTTGTCAGGCCATTTTGCAACTCTTCAATACCCTACTTTTGCGTCAGCAGTCAATCATGTTCTAGTCAGCAGTGTCCTGCCAATCCAGTTTATCCCTGCAGTCCACTCGACATATTTTGTGCAACTCAGGCTTGCTGTTCCCATGCGTCACGTGGCAACTGCTCAAAAGCGGCAATGGCCTCAGTACTATCCACCAGTAAATTCACAGTCACCGCTGACCTTGGCGTTTTCAGGGTCAAACAAGGTTACAATTTTTTCGCATTTCCGAAAGATAGAGCATTCGATGTTCTACCTGGTGATATAGCAGGTTGGTCGCCCTCGCCAGATGGTAAAATTGCTCAACAAACAGCTCAAACCACAGTTTACCATTTTCCTGGAATCGATGCAGCCACCATCGAAGTTGGATACCAATTAACTTCTAACCAATCAGTCAAGCGTCCTGGAATATCTTATATGATAAAGATGATTGGTTCACAGGCTTCTACTTTCATACTCAACCATCGGTATAATTCATCCGGAGTGTACTGGGCCCAAGTAAACTTCACAAACCCACTCGGGAACGCCTTAACTCTCGACTCTCGGGCAATAAATGTCCAAGCTCCTATCAAAGGCATTGTAGTGCAGTACCCCAGAGGCTTCTCATTTTTCGGTGGAGAGGTAAACAAATCTCTTGGCATGACAGTGAATATTTCCACGGATTCTTTCGTTACTGTTTCTTGGTCACTCATCAACGCAAGCTCCGAGCTACAACGTAACATCGCTTACAACACAGGACAAACGTTTTCTTTAGACAGGCTCAATTACACGTTTAACAGCTTAGGGACCCATACACTGCTTGTAGAAGCATGGAATAACGTGAGCACGGTAAATACCTCTGTAATAATTAAGGCTCTGGAACCTATCACAAACCTTTCAGCTTACCTGGTATCCAGTCCAGCGTATTTAGGTCTTGAGTCAACCTTCAGGGCCTGGGCAAGAGGTGAAAATGTTCAGTATAAATGGATCTTTGGAAATGACGAAACCCTTTACACTTCAAATGAGTCTGTGCACTACTATTTTCCGAGGAAGGGTGATTTCAACGTTACCGCCATTGCCAGCAATCTTGCGTCTAGCTTAGAAAAATCTTTTTCTGTGAACGTGCTTCAGCCTCTAATTATCTCAGTGCCATCTCAGGTGTCGATTCATTCAAAAGTGGACTCTACTTGTGCTTTGACCGGTCCCTTTCCACCAAATCAATATTTTTATTGGGACTTTGGGGACGGGACTCGAGAAGAAGGAACGAATAAGACATTAGTGACGCACAACTATACAAATAGTGGAACGTACACAGTCTCGGTCAAACTGCAGAACCAAATTAACATCAATGTCAGTTCTGAAATTCTTCTTCTTGAGCCAGTGTCTGGTCTAACACTTGACAACATCACTGGAGTAGAGCTGTTTGATCGAAAAACGTTCACAGCTCGCACATCCACTGGGAATAATCTAACCTATGAATGGTATTTTTGGAGCAACTCTTCTCTTTCTATACTAGTCTGTTCGAACAATTCTATTGAGTTTCGTTTCAATTCAAGTGGGTCTTATGTAATAACTGTAAACGTGTCCAACTCGATATCCTCGGAGTATGCCACCGTTTCGTTTCCGGTTCAGGAACGAATAACCGGATTGAAAATAACCGCTTTCCCGAATCCGGCACCGTCCAATAGCACAATTACTTTTAACGTCACTAAAGGTTCGGGCACGTTCGGCAAATATCGTCTTGACTTCGGAGATGGATTTGTGGAACGACATTTTGAGGACATCTACCTGTTCAATCGTACTTTTACTTCCGGTCGGAGGCAAATTATTTTGACTGGTGTAAACGCTATCAGTCACGTGATAGTCTTCTATAACGTGACAGTGGAAGATCCAGTAACCAACATCTCTGTAAGCGTTGACGCTGAAAGAGAATTCTTTGGACGAACCATAATTGCTGTTGGTACTAGCACGCAATTTTACAGCAACGTTACTGAAGGAACGAGCGTACTTTTCCACTGGAATTTTGGCGATAACTATAATCGTTATACTTTTCTAGGCTCAAGACAACCCTCCGGTGAAACCCATCACGTGATTGATCACGTATTTTCCAGTGAAGGCCAGTTTAACGTATCTGTCAACGCTTCAAATGCCATTAGCCAATCAGGAGCCTGGATGCTTGTCCATGCGCAGGAGAAAATTGAAGGTTTTGATTTAGTTGTGTCTGACCGAGTGGGTCCAGGGGAGTCACTTACATTCCAGTTATCCAGATCCAAGGGAGGCAATGTCACGTATACACTTGACTTCGGAGACAACGGATCACACCACGTGACAACAGAAACGCACGTGAATCATACATACAACCATGTTGACGTCTTTAACGTCACAGCCAGGGCAGCCAATCAGATTAGCACACAAATGGTAATTAAAATCATTACAGTTCAGCAAAGACTAGAAGGTCTAGCTTTTCTCTACCCTATAAAAGCAGCTGAAACTGGTTCGCCAACAGAAATAGCTTGGAAAATCACAGAGGGAAGCCACGTTAAATTCACAATAGATTTTGGGGATTTTTCTCTGCCGCTTATATTGGATGCAGAGATTGTTGGAATGAGCGTGACATGGAATCACACTTACTCTTCCTGGGGAGATTATCAGGTTACCATAGAAGCTTACAATTTTGTTGGTCCTAACAAGACTGTGACACACATGGCGGTCATTGATGATCTAATCACGAGTCTTGAAGCATACACTCAACCGAGTGAGATCAGGATATTTGAAAGTGTTTTAGTTATGATGTCAGTTTCGAATGGAAGCCGGGTTCGTTTCCATGTCGATTTTGGCGATGGATCAGATCCAGTAAACACCACAAGTAACACGATCGTTCATCAATACACACGTCACGGTCAATTCAAGCCCGTGATTACTGCCATTAACTCTGTAACAACCGTCATTGCATACGTTAACGCTACCCTCATAGTGAAAGACCCAAGCATGCCACTGGAAATCCGCGGGCTCAATGCTTCTTGTCAACCCACAATTCCAGGAAATGCCAGTAAAATTATCGTTACCTACAGCTATGGTTTTTTGTTTCAGTGCGAGATTAGCTTTGGGGATGGCTCAAGGACGAGAGTGCAATATTCGGCTCTTTGGGACCCTATCCTGCATACGTACCAGGACACTGGGGCTTTTGACGTGCTGGTCAGTTGCGAAAATGTGTTTGGAAGCCAAACGGTTTTAACAAAGGCTTACGTAGACGAGATGATCAAAGGATTAAAGTTCAAACATGGTCACGGGAATTTTGAAGAAGAGTTTGGTAAATCGGTTAGGATTGAATGGATATGGGAAGCAGGCACTAACGTTCACGTCTCGGTCAGCCTGTCAGGGCTTGGTTTTATAGCAAGTGAGAAAACTGGTCGTATAGGATTTGTCGACTTGGATGCCACACTATGTACTAGCCCCGGTAAATACACTGTCATCATCGAACTATCGAACTCTATCACACCCTTGCAGAAATTGAAAGCAACTCTAAAATTTGTGGAAAGAGTTTCAAATTTAACTGTTAGTCTGAACCCAATTGCAAGAACTGGTTTCCCATTAGTTGTTTACGTGGCAGTCGCAATGGGCTCAGATCTTAGAGTTCGCTGGACGTTCGGGGACGGAAGTGATATCCAACGTATAGAGAAAGGCCACGGTTCCCGGAAGTTTGAACAAAGCCATATTTACAACGTTCCAGGGATATTTTTAGTTGAAATTTCAGTCGCAAACGGAATTTCACAGGAAGCTATCATTAAAACCATTTCTGTCATGAACCCTGTACGTGGATTTACATTTAAGCAGAGCAATTCGGCAAATTGGCCATCGAGGCTTATTGATTTTAAATTCGGGCGCGATTCTGGAGAGAGTTCGAATGCAACTTACATAATTGATTTCGGAAACGGAGAACGTTCAAGTGAACTTACTATTGGGCTTCTGGAAACCCAGTTCACGCACAGATATCTGTACTCGAGGCCAGGCTGTTACATGGCCAGATTGGTGATCTGGAATTTTGTCAGTCGTATAGAATTGACGGCATCAGTTGAAATTCTTGAAGAGATCAGTAATGCGATTCTCACTCCATTACACTCTCTACTCTCGGCTCATCCGGGAACATCGGGTAGTGGTCCCCATAGAAACACTTTCCCTGTGGAATACCCAGTATCCTTCACGATATCGCAAGAGACTGGAACTTGTCTGTTGTATGATTTTTCATACGGGGATTATCATATTCTGGAAAACGTCTCGACGGCTGTGACTGAGCATGCGTATCCTCTTCCAGGGAGTTATGTGGTAGAGGCTAAAGTGTACAATAAGTTGGGAAGTCAAACGCTACAGCGCAATGTGACGTTACAACATTTAATAATGGGTTTGTATCTCGCCACGAGTGGCCCAGGGAGGCCTGGAGAGAATGTGACGTTTGTGGTGTTTTGCGCCAATCGTGGGACGCGTTCTACTTTTGTCCTTGATGCCGGTAAAGGAAACAATATCACCCTTCATAACCTTAGGAAGAATTCTAAATTAAGAGCCGAGAAATTAGTCGATCCAGATGTAAACCTTCCTTTTGATCCATCGTTATACTATGCGACTGTACACAAAACTGTTTATTCAACCTCAGGGTTGTTTTTGGCTCAGGTTTGGGCTTGGAATGATGCATCCCATCATTCATCTCGGGCGACAGTATTAGTGATGGAGAAAAACTGCCGCAGACCACAGATAACAGTCATTGGTGGAGAGAAGGAACCACTAACAAGCAAAAGCCTTGTCTATGGTGCAAGGTTTTCATTAACCTCCCGTTTGGAAATCGATTGCGAAGACAAGTATGAAGCAGTGTTTGAATGGGTTGTGTTCAGAGTTGTTATTTACGACTCACCTTCTTTGTCCTCCTGGCCGCTCCTTCCTCCCGAGCCGGGAAGGGAAGTCAGGTAAACATTTAATATCTAAAAATGTATGAAATTCAATGACTGTTAAGCAGCTCTCCAGCACTGATTGACTGGTGTGACATTTAGAATCACACAGTTAAACACTCACACAGTTAAACACTCACACAGTTGACATAGCTTATTGAAAATGAAAACACGATTTCTCTAGGCCAAGTAGTCTATCAGCGATTAACTCTCCTACCAAATGTTTAGTTACTCTTCTTGATCTTCTAATGCCCAAAATGTACCTTCTAGAATTTGAGTAATAGAGCGAAAATAGCTTCTTAAGTCAGAGATTTACTTGCTCAGCTCATATTTTGGGCAATGTAGCAGCTGTTGTAAGGTCTTGTACTATTGGTTCAATACCCAAGCAAAGAACAGTTAAGCAATGCTCCTGGCCCTAAAACAATGGAAACGTTACACATAGAGGTCCACTCAAATAAGTGGCTTAAGAGAGCTGCTATACTGCTGCGCATTTTACGCGTTCTATTCTGCCCTTCTATCCAAGTCGGGGTTTAATATCCTACTCATCCGGCATGTTCATTGCATTTAGTAAGCAATAAGACAGAGAGGAGAGTTCACAAGCACAGAAGACTTATCAGAGCCATGCCCGGTGTAATTCATTCTCTTTGTTAGTTTAGGTTAGATGCATTGTTAAGAATGTTTTGTGTCCTTTGTTTTATGTCAGTTGTGTGAATAAATTATATTACGCCGGAGATGAGCCACTTATCAAAAGTCAGCAATTTCATCCCTGTGACAAGTGTATTGAAAACAGTTATTTTTGTGTTCGAACTTATATCTAATGCATCACTTGCCCTCAGATAACGTTACAACCAGAGGTTTACGCGAGGATCTCAATGGGGTTAATCGTTAGCCGTAAACCAGGCCCAAAATCTAGCCGTTATGTAGGCCTAAAAATTGGAAATTTTAATCGTTAGCCGTACAAAATGTTAACCGTAAAATAAAATTTTGCCACGAAAAGAAATTTTTAACCTCTCAAACGATGAAAATCGAATTATTAAATTATTAAATTAATTTTAAGTTAAATTTAAAATTATAAAATTAAATTAAAAAGCCAAGTTATTTAACAATTAGATTATGAGCTCGAGATCTCTATGGGGTGATAGTTGATGAGGCAGATGGCCGAATCAACTATCACTTCATAGTAATAGAAAGCGAATAAACTAATTATTTTTGTAAAAATCATAATAAACTAATCATGTGTCGGTGAAAAAAACACCAAAATACTCAATCTTCCTGCGAAACTTCGCTAAAAGCGCCCATACGTCGCCATTTTGAAAACGATCTTCAACCAAGTGCTGTCTAATTAAACAATAGAGTGTTTCTGTCGAGGAACTATCGGCTGATAGTTGCCCCGTGGAAATTTGATGTTCTTAAAACAAATATTTGCCCGAGCAAATATGCTAGTTTTAAGAACATCAAATTTCCAAGGGGCAACTATCGGATCGATAGTTCCGAGACATAAACACTCTATTGTCTTTATTGTTCACCACTAAATTTTCTTCCGCGCGCCAGTTGAAAAACAGTCAAAACCCACTAAATGCAGATCAATCAAATATTTATCCATATGCACAGCCTGAAATTTCAATAATTCGCAACGTACATTGCCTAAAAAATACGGTATAACTGTCAGAAAATTCACATTTTCACGGAGGGGCACTATCCATCCGGGTATTTTCCTCGGAAGGGCACTATGCGCTGATAGTGTGTCTCCGCGGCCGAACACTATCGCGTCACGTGATCAATTTAAACCAATACGAATCGGAGAAGATTTAGTGGTGAACTATAGTGGCTGATAGTCTGTAGTAGCTCAGCTAATCAGATTGCGGCATTTGCAATAGTCTACAAATAGATTTTTACTAATCACCGTTGTCCGTAAAAAAGCCACCTCCCCACTGAGACCCTCTAACACGTGATCATCCAAACTAGTTTGTCAAACGAAACCTATCATTTGCATTGATAACTTTCTTTCTGCAGTTTGCCGCCAGAAATAATCACTAATCAATCAACGATCACCATTCTTGAATCAACCTTGAGCCCCGGGACCTACATTTTCCAGCTCACTGCAACGCTACATGAAGTGGGTGTTAGCAACGCTAACCAGACTTACATAAAGATTGCAGACGGTGATATCGAGGCTTCCATCATTGGAGGAGACGTGCGGTCACATGACTGGGAACAGAGACTTGTACTTGATGCAAGTGGGTCACGTGACACACCAGCGTTGGAAAACCGTCTATCGTTCGCTTGGTATTGTTCAATCTTAAAAGGAAGTGGTGCTGTCCTTAACTCAGGTCTCGGCTGTTTTGGTAACGGGATTAACGAAGTAGAATCTACAGAGAAGGTTTTCATTGTGGAGGGCCGACGTCTTTTTGAGGCAGCAACGTACGTGTTTACCATAAATGTTAGCTGTGTGAAGACAGGACGCTGGTCACAAGCACAGCAGATAATAGAAGTACACTCCGGAAAACCACCAGATATAAAATTATAGTAAGTTATTGTGGCGTGTTTCAATTTTATCTTGGCTTAAATTTTATTTTCCTTTGATTTGGGGTATGGAAATGTATGATAAAATGTATGAACAAAGGATAAAATTGAACCACAACATGTATCTCGGATAAAGCAATCAAAATAAATGGTTTTTCTTTAACAAATTTTTTTTTTGATTTTTTTCGTTGAATTAGCAAAGATAAAATATGTATGCAACGAGGGCACAATTCTTTTCATCGATAAATAAAATTCTTTTTCCTTTCTACAGAAAGCATTGATATTTTATTTAATAAATTAATATGTGCACTTATAATTTATTTACGACAGCTGTGAATACAACTGTGGAAAATATCTGCATCCTTCCAGGAGACTTACCCTAACAACAATCTGCACAAGTTGTGATGGAACTGAAAACCTGACATACAACTGGACAGTGGAAGACACTAAAACATCTACTCCTTTTCCTATCTGGCCAGAACGAACCCGCACCACAAAAAATTTCCCTGATGCTGTTATTCTCGAAAACACTTTTAGTAGAGATAGCACTTACGTCATTCGAGTTGAGGCCAGGCGCGCAGGTTCAGGTAAAAGTTGTGACTAGAATGGGCAGAGATCTCATGTACATACCCACCACGAGTCCCATTGTAAGTAATTGTTTCCCTTTGCAGGCAGAAATCTCATGTATATACCCACCACGAGTCCCCTGTACGTAATTAAATATAGCATTGAATAATTTAACGTGTGTTACGTAGTTGGGGACTCGTGGTGGGTATATACACGAGATCTTTACCCTGGGATGGATACTTCAGAATAAGGTGAGACATTTCCTGACACATATACAATATGGATTATCTCAAAATAAGGTGAGAAATTGTTATGGTGTCAACATAACAATGTATGAAAGCAATGGGCTCCTGGTGAAAGCAAACCATCTCGAGTTAGGGCTTAACTCCAGTCACTGTTATAGATCAGTGTCTAACCCAGCAGTTATTCTCAGCGTAAACAGTGTTGTTTAGGTAACTACTTGGTGTAGACACTCAAAAACTAAAGTAAGCATGGGATGATTAAGGACACTGAAGTACGGCTAGGATGAGTACGGCTGGAGTACAGCTGAGTATGCTAAAGTAAAGCTTGGCGACTATATTTATAACGCAGACCACTTTATTAATGGGAGAACCTCTCAAACCACAGCCTACACCAAGTAGTTACCAGTCACGGTAACTACGGTAACTACGGTAACTACTTGCACCAAGTAGTTACCGTTGTTTATCTGCCAAAACTGGTCAACACTAAGACTGTTAGGTATTGCCAAGTAACGTGACCAAATGTCTCGCCTAACTTCAAGATAACCTTTATTATATATGTGTCACGAAATGTCTCAACTTATTTTGAAGTATCCATTCATGTGATAACCGAAGAAAAAAACATTCACGAGTCTGTTGCGAAGATGGTTTTCATGAACAGCGGTGTTAAATTGACTTTTCTGAAACTAAAATATAAAGAATTACTTTGACCAATGAAAACGGATCTAAACAGTCCAATAAACCAATTAGAACCTAGACTGAACACAAGTCGTCAGCGCCAAGCCCGGCAGGAAAATGAGTTTGACCGAACCAAGATTGGATTGAGTTTTATCTTTGATTTTGTTATATTTAAATGACAATTAAACATCACTTACAAATACGTTATTAAGATAACGCGTTACAGAGATCATACAGTTGTGCATCAGTTCCATCTAAATTACAGAAAATGCGGGAGAAAAAATAGTAAATACAAATGAAAAAAAAAATGGTGGCTTGTGGCTTATTTCGTGTCTGATACGGAAAAGCGATTGTTTTACGAGCCCAAATACTGGATGGCAGCTAGCTTTTTGTCGAAAACGTTACTGTTGTTGTTTATTGTTGTTTTACCTCAGATTGAAAAAGGTCGTTTCCCAAGCCAAATGCAAAATCAAAGCCGGCCATCACAAAGTTACTTTCAACAGTAAATTTGAGAACCACACTAGGTTTGTTTCATTGTAACATCTGGAAAATGTATTGTCACATGCTTTTACAATTTTGTTGTCTTTTTTTGTTGCAGGGCACGCAGGATTTGCAGAACACCGGGTAACTACCAGGTCTCCGCCCCATGAAGGCAGTTGTGACGTGTCGCCAAAGACAGGCGTAGCATTGGAAACTACATTTTTGTTTACTTGTGAAGACTGGCAGACTGAGAATCATCCGCTGACCTATGCGATTTACCACTCAAACGGTTCACCCTCGTACGATTTAGCTTACGTTGGTCCTCTCTTACGCAACACTGGAGTCATATTCTCAACAGGCAACAAAACTGACAATCACGCTGTTCATCTAATGATCAGGGTGATGGACGCATTTGGGGTGTCTGTGGAAAACAAATTTGAAATTCAGGTTTGAGAACGATCTTTCTGGATAGCAACGATTATGTAGCCCTAGTATTGCGACATGTGGCTGAAAAACATAGGATAACATTGTATTGACATAAAATTGTGTACAAATTCAACTAAACCAACAACGTAGCAAAACGTAAAATTATGAAGGCACGTTTGTTGAAAATGATCTGTGCCATGTTGTAATTTGCTTTTTGTGGCTCGAAAACGAAGTTGGAAGTCACTTTCCGGGATTATTTCGCGGAACTATAATGATGTTTGGCCAGTGATGTTCGAAAAATGTTGCTTTCATTGCTTATTTTCTAACTTCTTCTGAAACAACCAAAGAAACCTGCCAGGGAACCTTCTGAAGCGAGATAGAGTCATTATCACATTTCCGTGATTTTTGCAAGAAACAATGGTCAAAGTCCAGCCATGAAAAAGATTAAACCCGCCAGAAGTGAAAGAATCAGCTACATTTGACTTGCTTCTTTTCAAGTTTTAGTCCATGGAAGAAGATGATAATGACATCGTGCAACTAAGTTCACTGCTCTAGCTTGTTAAAAGTGATATGCGGTTCAACAAGATAATTGAGAAAAATTTTTATCCCACCACGTAGCAAGGAATAATATGGTTTGGTTGCAGAATCATAAAAAAGAAAAAATGCAAAATAACCGAGCAATAAGGTTGTCCCTATTACAAATTGCCAAATGGTTTTGTTTTCGTTTTTATTGTTGTTCATAGGTGAGACCAGAGAATTTCACCAATACTATGCTAGCTAAGAAGACGACAGGTCCGGGAAATCAGCTACAGAAGTTGATTGGACGGGGAGCCATTCATGAAGCCACCCAACTAATAACAGTCATCAGCAATATTTTGAATAACAGAGAAGATCTTTCCACCAATGAGAGTGACAGTTTCAAGATCACTAAACAACAGGCATGTCGTGATTAAAATTTACCAACAACTTTCTTCTATATGAAATTGGTAAGGTGCACTAGAGGTTACGCCCTCACGACCAGAGCTTATCCCGGTTTGAATAACATGAAGCACCTGGATTGAATGTTACTCCAACGCAGGGTTACCCACCACCGATTTATACACCTGGGTGGAGAGATACTGTGTGGAGTTAAGTAAGTTCCCTAGAGAAACGACACAGTGTATTCACCAAGGCTCGGATCCCGGACCACGTGCTCAAGTATTACATTTCTGGACTGATAATAGCGCTTAGGGCAAAATGCTAACTCTAGAACCTCTGAAGTGATTTCTTCTTTGAATTATTCAAATATACGCCGCGGTTGTTCGCTAATTGCACATACTTTTATTCTCAGATTCGTTCTGCTATGATCCAGCACCTCTCCACTTCCCGTCCACAAACACTTGATGACGTGCTGCTTGGATCCCAGGCCCTACAGGCGGCAACTCGTATTCCTGATGAGATTACTTCTGAGTCGCAGGTCAGACTGGAACTACTGCGCCAAACTCAGCTCTTTTAAACAGTTAAACTTATTTTTAAAGTTAAAGTGCGATATGTTTTTCTCTCTTCTGATTCATTCAGCGCTGAGCGCGAATTATTGTAGCAAATAAACCCCGAGCGAAGGATCTGAAGAAAGAAAACTGCTTGCAGCCGGTTACGACAATGTCGCAGGCCGAGTGATTCACTGAATCTTTTCCCAATTAAATTGCTTACTGCTTGTAAGGCAGGACAGTCATCGGCATTTCTGGATCTTTTAAGAAAAGATCGTCGCAGTTATGTACGCAACTTAAGCAGTTGCAAAGATAAGACCTGAAGAAAAATTTGAGAAATTCAGGCTTAAACGGGATTCAAACCCATTGCGATACTGCAATGCTCTAACCTAACAAGGTCATGGGTTCGAATCCTCTTTAGGCCTGGTTTTTTTTTCAGGTCTTATCTTTGCATTTAGCATGGTTTAACGATGTTTCACGATGGTTAAGAAGAATCAGTTTCTTGTGGCTATTCTCTCGATTGTTATATAGTTAGTTTTGATGGTTTTAGTAGGATGGTCTATAATAGCATGATTAACTTGCCTGTGTTTTTTATACTCATTTGCATTTAGTAGGTGTAAAAAGCGGGGTCTGGGTCAAAATAAAAATGAAAAAAAATTTGTTGAAAATCTGGGTCAAAATAAAAATGAAAAAAAATTTGTTGAAAATCTGGGTCAAAATAAAAATGAAAAAAAATTTGTTGAAAATCTGGGTCAAAATAAAAATGAAAAAAAATTTGTTGAAAATCTGGGTCAAAATAAAAATGAAAATGAAAAAAATAAAAATGAATATTATATATGATTTAAAGAAAAAAGAATGAAGAGTATAACAATGGAGAATTTAGAAAGATTACTTCTTACTGAATTGAAACAACTTGCCAGAGAGCGAGGTATTCGAGGTTATTCAAGGATGCGTAAAGCTGAACTTATTAATAATCTTAATAATGAAAATCCGCAAAACCAACTACAAAGATTAAATGTACCAGAATTGAGAGAACGTGCTAGAGAACAAGGTATTCGAGGTTATTCAAGGATGCGTAAAGCTGAACTTATTAATAATCTTAATAATGAAAATCCGCAAAACCAGCAACAACCCGAAAATAATATACAACAAAACCAATTACAAAGATTAAATGTACCAGAATTGAGAGAACGTGCTAGAGAACAAGGTATTCCTGATTATTATCGTTTGCGAAAACCCGAACTTATTAATAATCTTATTAATAATGAAAATCCACCACAAATACCAAAATTAAAAAATCCAGATCCGCCGGAAAATATATTAAAAAAGTTTTGGAACTATATAAAACCAGATCCGCCGAAAAATATATTAAAAAAGATTTGGAATTATGTAGAACCATACATTCCTGAAAAAGTAAAAAATAAAACAAAAGAATTAACGAAAAATTTTATAGAAAGATATAAACAAGTAAATAAAACAAAAGAAATAAAACCGCCAAATAAATCGGATAAAAAAGATGAGGAAGAGATCAAATTTAATGAACAACAAACAGCATTAAAAAGTTATTTGAAAAATTACAGGATAGATGGAAAGAAAGGGTATGGACCAAAGGAGTATTTAAATCATATAAAACCAAAAGTTCTCGATCTAATTAACCAGGAAAAGAAACCGATAAAAATCAAGTTTATATTTACGTGCAAGTTTAAAAAAGAGAATCTCGTTACAAGGCAAGCTTATGAACAATTAGGATACTTTCGTTCAAAAGTAGAAACGATTACTTTATCAACTGATTTATTTGAATTATTTGATACTATGGAAAATCGTTTACTTGAATTGGTTGAACAGTTTCAAAAAAGAGAGTCTGGTTGGATATTTGATCAAGTTGAATATTTTGATATAAAAATTGATCCCTTCGAACCTTTTGTAGGAAGTTCCTATATTGATTTACCGCCAATATTAGCAAAAAAGAAGGCCATTATAAATGTTATAAATGAAAATGATCATGAGTGTTTTAAATGGGCCGCAACCTCTGCCGTTTACATACAAAAAAATAATCCAGAAAGATTAAACAAACAAATGATAGAAAACTCAAATAACTTTGACTGGTCGGGAATAGAGTTCCCCGTTTCACTAAATCAGATTAACAAGTTTGAAAAACAAAACCCCTACTATGCGATTAATGTATACGGATATGATAAAGATGTTTACCCACTAAGAATAAGTAAAAAACAAAAAGGTTATCTAATCAACCTACTTCTAATATCAGAAGATGAAAATAATCATTATTGTTGGATAAAGAATATTAGTAGATTGTTAGCTACAAAAGTTAGCAAGCATAAATCTAAGATGCACTTTTGTCATAGATGTCTCAACGCATTCCAGTCCGAAACTTCATTAGAAAAACATCTCGAATATTGCGCCTCAAATGAAGAAGTAAAGATTAATATGCTAAAAGATGACGATGGAAATCCTTTGTATATTAAATTCAAGAATTATAATAGAAAAATGCGCGTACCATTTGTCGTATATGCGGACTTTGAATGTATTACAGAAAAAATAAACACCTGCTATCCAGATAAAAGTAAAAGCTATACTAATCAATATCAAAAGCATAAACCATCAGGTTATTGTTATTTAATAAAGTTTTTTGATGAAAATTATGAAACAGTTATTAGACAATACACCGCTAAATCACTAGACGAGGATGTAGCGCAAATATTTGTAAATAGTTTAGAGTCGGATATTAGGAAAATTTACAATGATTTTAGATACAAAAAGAAAGTTAATATGGCCGAAAACGATAAAATAAGGCACAACCTTGCAAAGAAATGCCATATTTGTGAAGATGAATTGGGAGAAGATAAGGTAATAGATCACTGTCACCTTACAGGAAAGTATAGAGGAGCGGCTCATAATAAATGCAACTTAAATTACAATATTCCAAAGTTTTTCCCGGTAATATTTCACAACCTATCAGGTTATGACGCTCATCTTTTTATTAAAAATCTTGGTTCAACAAAAGGTAATATAAACTGCATACCTAATAATGAGGAAAAGTATATTTCTTTCACAAAACAGATTGTGGTTGATTCATTTACAAATAAAGAAGGCAAAAATGTTGAGGTTAAGCGCGATATTAGATTCATAGATTCGTTTAAGTTTATGTCAACAAGTTTAGATAAATTAGTAACTAATATACCAAAAGAATATTTCAAAAACTTAAATATTTTCTATAAAGGCGAAGAATCAAAGTTATTGTTAAGAAAAGGGGTATTTCCATATGATTGGTTTGATGGATTTGATAAACTCAATGCATCACAACTTCCACCAAAGGATGAATTTTACTCAAAACTAAACGATGAAGAAATAACAGAAGATAACTACAAACACGCTAAAAATGTATGGAAAAGCTTCAATATGAAAACAATGAGAGAATATCATGATCTATATCTAAAGTCTGATGTATTACTTTTAGCGGACGTATTCGAGAATTTTAGAGATGTTTGTATTAAAAACTATGGATTGGATCCTGCTTGGTATTATACAGCGCCGGGACTAGCTTGGGATGCAACATTAAAGTTAACGAAAGTTAATTTAGAGTTACTGACCGACATCGATATGTTGCTTATGATTGAGAAAGGTATTCGGGGAGGCGTATCTATGATCTCTAATAGATATGGTAAAGCAAACAATCCATATATGTCTAAATATGATAAAAACCTACCCACAAAGTATATAGAATATCTTGACGCTAATAATTTATATGGCGGGGGAATGAGTAAACCATTACCTACTCATGGGTTTAGATGGATGTCTGATAAAGATCTTTCAGAATGGAAAAATATACCATGTATACTAGAGGTTGATTTAGAATACCCAAATCACCTACATGATTTACATAATGATTATCCTCTAGCTCCAGAGAGGATTGTAGTTAATAAGGTGGAGAAATTAATACCAAACCTAAACAATAAGGAAAAATATGTTGTTCATCATGAAACACTAAAACTTTATGAAAGTTTGGGATTAAAAATAACAAAGATTCATAGAGGTATTACATTTAATGAGTCTGCTTGGTTAAAACCTTACATTGATTTGAATACTAATCTAAGATCAAAAGCGAATAACGACTTTGAAAAAGATTTTTTCAAGTTAATGAATAACTCCGTATTTGGTAAAACAATGGAAAACATTAGAAATAGGGTAGACATTAGATTAGTTACAAATCAAAAAGATGCGAAAAAATTAATAACAAAACCTAACTATCAGCATCGTACTATCTTTTGTGAAAATCTTGTAGCAATACATATGAAGAAAACAAAGTTAGTATTCAATAAACCTGTTTATTTAGGCATGTGCATTCTAGATCTAAGTAAAACAATAATGTTTAAATTTCACTATAATTATATTAAACCAAAATACGGCGAAATGGCTAAATTGCTTTTTACAGATACGGATAGTCTGGCATATTTGATAGAAACAGAAGATTTCTACAAGGATATTAGTCCAGATGTGAGAGAAATGTTTGATACTTCTAATTATCCTAAAGTTCACCCATCCGGTATTGAAACTGGCGTGAATAAAAAAGTTATTAATATGTTTAAAGATGAGGCCGGAGGTAAGCAGATAACTGAATTTGTGGGATTGCGAGCCAAGCTTTATTCATACAGGATGGATGAAGGTGAAGAAGAAAAGAAATGTAAGGGAATGAAGAAGGCAGTAGTAAAAAAGACAATAAGCTTTGATAATTATAAGAATTGTCTATTCAATAAAAAGCCGCAAATGAGGCAGATGAATGTATTCAGAAGTCATTTGCATGATGTTTACACCGAAACTGTTAATAAAATTGCACTATCCGCCGATGATGATAAGAGAATAATTTGTGAGGATAAAATAAGTACTTTAGCCTACGGACATTATAGTCTCAAAACAGAATCGGGAGGAAGTTCAGTATCATAGGGTATAACCTGTAATTCTTCCCTTACAAACCCACGTCTTGGCCCATCCAACAAATAATATAAAACAGGCTGATTAGTCGAAATCACACTTTTAGAAATATCATAAACTTTGATACTCCAAATTGGATCTGTGGCCCGTCTTTTTTCACCACCTTCAAGTTCTCCAGGCGATAATAAATATCTAACTTTAACGCTTGGTGGTAATCTAACCTCATCAAGCCCAACAACTCGATTATACTTTTTTGGTTCGATATCAACTTCTTTCATTTTTATAGCATCATCAGGTTCTTTACCAGTTATTCTAGTTGGCGTATTATTCAAAGTTTTTATAATATCTGGTAATCGTTTCACCCATACTCTTGATCTTTCATCACTTATCATTTCTTGTGCATATTGATGACTAAATAATCGTTCGCCTAATATTTTATTTGCTCTTTCCACAAAAGCTTGAGCTCTATGATTTCCAGCTTCACTCCTCTGGATTTTTACATTATGATAATTCATATTTTTTGTAACCTCACCCATAAATTCTCTTCCAGGATCAACCATTAATGTTTTAGGATATTTTAACTTCCTGGAATATATTTTTTCAAAAGCTTTGGATATCTCACGACTTTCTTTTGAGGTTAATGGTTCAGCATCTTTGTATCTTGAGGCAACATCAGCCACAACTAATGCATATTTATATGTTTTTCTTACAACTCTATCATGCGGTAAAAATAATAAATCCGCTTGGTGAATCTGATTCGGTTTATCCACAGCCCAGTATGGTCTAGGAATATACTTTGGAGCTGGTAGATATATTTGCCATATTGCCTGTTTTTCAAGCCATTGTTTAGCCAAATCTTCACTTACTTTCGCTCTCTCGGCCAATTTAGGAATTGCAGAATATCCCTTCCAATAACCATCAGTTGAATAATATATTTTCGATAAAGTAGAAATCATTTAAAGATTACTCCGCACTTCCTTAAAATAAATATGACAAACATATCTGAAAAAATTAACCCAAACAGGATTCCAAGAGAGTCCCTCGGCTTGAAATCGGAATCAACATTGCATAGAATTACGCTAAACCCATCATCGGCTAATCCGGGAGAAACACTATATATAAATATTCCTAAACTTTCTGAAAATTTAGTTATTGTACCAGGAAGTGTATATCTAGTATTTAACTTGACTGTTGAAGGGCATGAAGATAACACCCTAGTGAATAATGTAGGTAGTAACCTTGTATCCAGGCTAAAGGTTCTTGTTGGAGGCGAAACACTACAGGACACTCAAAGATACGACCTATTTCAGACCTACCATGACCTATTCTTAACAGAGGAAGAACGGGAGGATAGATTAAAACAAGGTATTTCTTCTGAAAACATGAGGAAGCTACGGACAAATGCGGGTGATAAGGTAGACACAGATGCAAAGGAAGTAGCACTTGCAGTAGTACACAACACCAAGTACCATATCCCGCTAAATCATCCTATACTCAAAGATCATGGGGTTTTTTACCCAAAGGCGTTAGATCATCAAATAATCTTTGAGATTACACTAGCTGCAGTTAACGATATTGTTGTTTATTCTGACAAGACAAAGACCCCAACTTACAAAATAACAAACCTCGAGCTGGAATATTCTTGTATATCAAGTGAATACTTAGCTCGTGAGGCACAAGCAGCTTATCAGGTTGGAAAGGGGTTTTTTTACGAGAATGTCACTCTACACAAAACTTTTATAATATCAAGACCCACAGACAGCGTGATAAACCAGCATATTAATCTACCTAGAAGATCAATTACGGGGGTATTATGTTTGTTTACATTACCATATGTTGAAGGAGCACGCAACTCTGAATTTTTTTTCAATCCAGGTATAACATCAATCAATATCGATGTTAATGGTGTGCCAAACCGTTTCTACTCTAAGGGAATGGTACCTTCAGACCTATGGGAGTCGGTAAAGAAACGTTTCAGCGGCTCCTCCCGATGGTCGGTAAAGGAAAAGGATTTTTATGGCAAAAAGTTTGCTCTGTGGTTAGATTTGAGAACTCACCCAGATAATGATATTCATGGAGGGGGTCTAGCCTTAAATAACGCGCAAGATGGTGTAAAAATTGAAATGAAGAGAAAAGTTAGTGGCTCTGGCATTATGACTTGCTACATGTTTGTGGTGGCTGATGCGTTAATGGAAATCATGAATTCAAACTTAAGATCAATCATGTATTAGTTAAAAGAAAGACCCGAAGGAAAAAAATATGGAAGAATTAAGAGATAAAATTCCTTTTCATTGCATTATAGCGGGCCCGACAAATTGCGGGAAGACAAAGTACATCATTGATCAACTCCGAGGCCCATTTAGAAAAGTGTTTGAATTTATTGTCCTAATATGCCCAACTTATGCTAAAAATAAAACTTATGCTAATTTTGCTAGAGGAGATAAACGTTTCTATGTATTATCACCCGATTCTAGTAGCGTTGATGAGATTAATGAATTATTAACTGATTGTCAAACTTTGTTCTCTGGAACAAAAACATTAATAATTTTAGATGATTGCGCCGCTTCTAATGATTTGAAAAAACGATCAAACAAGTTTATTGATTTAGCATTCTCTGGAAGACATCATGGCCTATCAATGTGGGCTCTAACTCAGCAATTAACATCTATTGCAAAACCATTCCGTGAAAATGTTGCCTGCGTTGTTACCTTCCATAACCCATCGCAAAAAGGTATGAAGATGTTTTTCGAAGATTATGGTGGCGATTTAGACCTTGAAACTAGTAAAAAGTTTGTTCAATTATTAAAAACTGAAAAATATTCTAGGCTTTGTTTATGTTTACGACACCCATTTAATTGCTATTTGGAAGTTCCAAACGGGGCATAGCGAAGTGCGGAACTTGAAGTTATAAATTTCCGACTCGCGGTGCCCTAAAGGGCTTAAAGACCTGGCTGTAGGTAAGAAAATTGTAAAATGGCAGAAGTTGAAGATTATATTCGCCTGGAAGGCGGGCCCGGCTCCACCGATATTGAAGAAGAAAAGACTGAGGTAAAAGATAATGAACTTGAAATCAAACAAGAATCACTAGCCATCCTCGCAGCTCTTGGAACAACAAAAGAATATTTGGGAGTTGATATGAGTCTTGGTGATATAAAAAAATTATCAGTAAAAGACATTGAAAAATATTTTAATCGTTATCAAGCAGTATTAGGTAAGAAAATTAATGGCGGCTTGGTAGATTCGTCTATTCAATTAGTTTCTCAAGTCATTTCTTACATGGTTCCTGTTGACGACATAGAAGCTCTTTGTAAAGATTTGAAAAGTGATGATTTGGTTAATCGTGAACTTACAAACATTGTGGGTCTCTTAGCATTGAAAGCAGGAAGGTTGACAGCACTTGCTAGCGGGCTATTCCAGGTTGCTAAGCACATTAAAATAGGTAAAATACAACAAGTTACAAGGACAATTACAGATAATTCTAACACAACTGAGGAGGCTACTGAACATAACTTAATAAAAAATAAATAATGTTGTTAGAATATAAAAGAGATATGGAAATTGAAAATCAAAAAGCTTTAAAACTTATTGCAGATGTTAAAAGGATGATTGATCATAAAAACCAAAAATTTAAAGAAATTTTAAAAGATATTGAGACGCTAAAAGAACAAATACGCAGGGATGAAATAAAAACTTATCCAGATACTGATTTTCTTCGCGGGCCTAAAGGGGTCTAAAGATTCTTTACTTTGTGAAATAAAATAATAATGTCAGAAGAAGTTGAACAAATTACAATGGATCCAGATCCTAAAAATAAACGTAATGAAATGAGAGAGAAAGATCCTAAAAAGGTTGCGGCTGGTAAGAAACTAGCAGAACACAATAAAAAAGCTAGAGAAGCATTAGCTAGGGAAATGAAGCGTGAAAAGGAACAAGAGGAGATTAAAAATGAAGAGAGTGAACCTAAAGCATGGATTCCAGAGCTATCTTTCACCACTGTTTTATCTATTGTTGGAATAGGGTTTACAGCATTTGATATGTTTATGAGATATTATAATAAATCCCCGAAGGAACCTGAAAATATTACAATAAAAGCCCCGCAACCAGCACCACAACCTCATAAAATCGGAATGATGTAATTAGAAAATTATTTTTTACTACAAACCATTAAAAGGATTTAAAGATTTTTTACTACATTAGTAAAAAATTATGAACACTGAAAACAAACTTGTGAAAACTGTTACCGATTCAGCAGCCCTTATTGGATTAGCAGCTTTAGTTGGATATGTAGCTAAAAAAGCCATGAGAGAATCATTTATGAACGACCCATCCTCAAGTATTACAAACTATGCTAAATGGGTGGTTGTATTATCCGGAAGTATGTATATTAAAACATATTTAGAGGAACAAAATATTTTACCGGCCTAAAGGGGAGGAACCTCAAATAAAATTATGGCAACATTAGCAATGATGGCGATAGGGGCAGTATTGAATGCAACAGCATTTACCGGTGGAAATATTCTTGCAAAATATTTATCTGGGCGCAATGTGGATACAGAAAAAATACGGCACGATAAGGCATTAGAAAAATATCAAAAAGATTACGCTGAATATCAGGAAAATAGACAAAAAATGCTTGATTGGGAAATTAAGAAAAAGGATGAAAAATATCAGGCATCAAAAAATCTTTCAAAAACGGATGAAGCTTTGAAATTATATAGTCAAATGAATGAACCAAAATTCTCTGATTATTATAGACCCAGCGAAAATCAAAAGACGGGCGAGATGGTATATGTAGGTGGGGGTATGTTGGTGTTGGGTTATATGGCTAGTAAATTCTTTTAGTTAATTGCGTTCCAAGCCTAAAGGGTTTAAAGATTTTTTACTCATTAGTAAAAAATCATGGAAGAAGAAGAACCATTAATACCAAAATTTGAAACAACTGATCTAGACGATGATGATAAAGAAACAATTCAAATGGAACCAATATCATCCACCACTAGGGTAATTAACCCTGATGATGCGGTGGCAGAAACATCTTTTGGCGGTGTTAGAGTTGATGATAAAGAACCTCCGCCTATTAATGAAAGTAAAGAAGACAATAGGCCGCGAGCTTTACAAAAGATAAAAGAAAAATTCTACAATTTCAACCCACTAAATTCACCATTCAGTGCAAGAATCGATGATGTGGGAAGGGTGTGGGTTAGATTGACTGATCGAGTTGATAATAGGGAGCATTTACTAATTGACTCTAATGGGGATTTAGTAAAAAATTATGAACTACTTCCTGTTAAAATTAAGAGAGCACTTGGTATTGATTCTCAGTCACTTATTATAAATAATGATGATCTTTCATCACAATTGAATGAAAAAAATAAAAAAATTAGAGATTTAAATAATGAAATGGTCGAGTTAAAATCACTTTTAGAAAAAGGTAAAAATGATATGGAAATAGAAGAGTTGAAAGCTATTATTGAAAAACAACAAACCAGAATTGCGAAAACTGAAAGCTATTTGAATGAGTCTTATAAATATAAACTATTTGCTAAAGAACAGATTGATAAACTTAGAGTTGAATTGAATAGATACAAAGATGAAATAAATAATTATAAGAAGCAGCAATCAAATTTAACAATTTTAGAACGCGGTAAAGAAAGATTACAAGCTAAAGTTGATAAATTTCTAGAACTATCAAGAAAGAGTATTATTTACAATCAAGAACAAATGGCGGATCTGGAGAGTAAAAATGAAGAAATAATTAAAAATCTTCCATTAAGAGAGAGGTTAAAGTATATATTCAAAAAGTATGGTTTTACAGTATTTGCAGTTGTGAGTGCTGTTGGCGCAATTATTGGAGTTATAGTTTCTAATCTTTCCAAAGGTCTATCCACATTAGGTAGGGGTGTAAGTAATGGGTTTAAAGCTATTGGTAAAAAACTCGGCGAAATATTACCTGGAATGGTTGGGGCGATTGTAAGCTTTCTTTTCAAAACAGCAGGTGAGGTTATTGGATTTTTAGGTAAGAATTCTTGGCTTTTGATAATGGCTGTAGTTCTATATTTTGTGGAAAGTATAAAGAAGAGTAGATAGCCTGGTCGTATCTATTTAAAGATATCATGTTGATCAGTAAATGCAATATATGGACGAGTATAATAAAATTTATCCTAATGCTCCTGTTAATTCAGACCCGAGTTCCTCATTTCAGACTGTTAATTTCAGACTACAAAAGTCGTGCGAAGTACTACAAAATCTTGAGAAGGAAATTAAACATTACGAAGATGTTAGAAAAAAGTATAATCGCGCTAGAGGCATATTTACAAAAATAAGTGTTAGTAGTGGAATAATATCGGTTATCCTATCTGCAAGTGGGCTTGGAACCTCCCTTACTGGGTTTGGTGCTGCTGTTGGTATCCCATTAGGTGCGGTGGGAGGAATTTGTGGGGCAATATCGGTTGGATTCGGTTCAGCTTCTAAAAAACTTTCACATAAAGTTAGTAAACATGAACAGACAGTTTCTTTGGTAAAAGCAAAAGTAAACACTATTCACGACTTGGTTTCAAAGGCTCTAAAAGATAACGCCATATCCGACCAAGAATTTTCATTAATTTTATCAGAGGTGGATAAGTTTGAAAAACTAAAACTCGAAATCCGACAGAAAAACAGGAAAGATACAGAAAAAAACTTAAACATGAATCAGTTAAGAACAGAGGTTCGGGCGGAAATTATAAAGGAGTTAACCGGTCCCGAACTTGGAAATTTTCATATGAGAGAACGCCAGTAGGATGGAATTGTTATGCTGGTATTAGAAAAGAGGTGATTTAAAAGCAACATGTTATGAACAAAAAATGTCATTATTCAATGATTTCAGAAATAAATATCCAAAGGCTGATCAAAGTCAATTTGAATTTGTATCTGATTCGTATGGTGGATATATTAAATGGAAAGTTTATGGTACAACAATAATGTCAAATGATGATCCTACTGGAAAAACATGGACTGATAATCTTTCTAATAATTTGAAAACATTATTATGGCAAGATTTAGGGTTAGAAAATAAAGTTAAGGTTAGTTCATTTCCAAAGAGTTTATCATTTACAAATCAATCTTATCCAATACCTGGAGTTAAATTTGATGACATTGCCCCCGATGTAACAAAAATGCTAAACTTTTTAGATATATATGTTTCAGATACAAAGAAATTCACTGCTCCTATGAGAAACATATTTAAATCACAAGTTATATCATTTTATAGCGGTAAAGAGAGCAGAACTTGGTTGAATAAACCTAATATTAATCATTGGCCTCAACAACTAAATATGGCTGTATGGTGTGCAACATCTGGATGCGGTGTAAGCCTTATTGAAAGTTTAAATTATCCAAAAGTTATTAGCAGTTTTATGAAGTTTCATGTGTATTTCACAATAAGAAGAATATTGTATGAAATGAGATTACCATTGCCGGGCGAACAAACTTTTTCTTTGAAAAATAACCCCTATAACAAAAATGCATTTAATCGATTATGTGCTGAATTTGGTCTTAGTAATAATCAAGACTTTAAGGGATTAAATAAACCTTTAGCAGACTTTAGATTTAAAGGCGGAACAAACGGTGGATTGGGAGATGTATACATTAATTACGGTAAAGGATACATACCTTCAGGAGAAGTTCATGGTAAAGGAGGAGGAGATCAAAATGTTAGAATTATAAGAAATTATGATCCTGAAGCTAATATATGGCCTAGCGATTCAGCAAAATTTTCAGATGATGGAGGGAAGAAAATAGATGGTAATTTAATCTCATTGCTCCGAAATATTGAATTTGAGGATTTCAAATATGTGTGGTTTATACCAGAAAGCGGTCATGGAATAACAAAGGCCGGTTTAGGTAGATTGAATCGATCTGTTGAAGCTTTTGTTTACTGTATATTAGGAGCACAAGTTAATACTAGAAACTCTATTTATGGTAATGGTGGTGGAGCAATCGAGACACAACAAGAATTTATAGATTTATTTGAAAGCTCTGTGATTGAGAATGACATTTCTAGTTCCATACAAAGATATCAAATGTCGGTTCAAGAAGCAAAATTACGGCTTGATTTAGCTATTGCTCCAGGTTTGTGGTTGATGCCAAGTAATATGATCATAAATACAGAGAGCGTTGTTGGATATAATAACAAGTTGATGAAAGCGAGTAATGATATGAATTTTGGTGTGAATAATTCCCTAAACACTGAAGCAAAACAGGTTGGAATAATTAATAACTTGGGATCTTCAAAGTTAAAGTTAAAGTTACCTCATAGAACTGAAACGGAACCAAAACCATCGACGAAACAGGAAGCCGGCGGTACCAGCTCCACTGAAAATAATATTGACTCAACGCAGCATGAAAAGAATATATTAGCATTGACAGTTTTTGCGGGTGGATTAGCGTGGTTTCTATTTCAGTAGTTCATGAGTATTTCACGTGATTATGATTGTTTGCAAATTAGTGTTCACGTGTAGAACAATAGATTGCATACTTTTACGACATAGCAACAAGAAAAATGTAAAGTGGTTTTAGAATTGAAAAGTAGATTTTATGTTTACTTTAAAAAGGCCGGTTTCTAACGTCGCTCAGGAATGTGATTACGTCAATGCAAATTTTTGTTATGTAACGCCGGCTTGCGTTATATAACTTAATGTTTTACGAAGGTCGTTATATGGCCGATTATAGAAAATTTAAAAAGATGAATATGGATTAATCAAACAAAATGTTAAGCATAACAATGTATGAGGCAGAAAGTAGGATTTATCTAGATCCTCCTCTTAAAAATCTTCGGGAGATACAACTCCTAGCTTGTAATATACAAACCAAACGATTAATTAATTTCAAGGATAAACAGATAATATTAAATGATAAGAATCAGGGTTTCATAATAATTCAACCCGGCACATATTCTCTTCGCAATATTCAAGAAATTTTTCTTAATGATCCTGATGTGGAGAAGATAACAATAATTGAGACTGATACTGTTGACTATCTTTATTCCAATAAAAATTTTAAAGTTAAACTTACGAGAGGTTTGGGGTTTGGTTTAGGTGTTCCTGATGTTATAAATCCTGGTAAATTATACCCCATAAATATTCAGATTAAGGAACCGCTGAGACTTATTTGTAGTATAGTTGATAATAAGTTTTCATATATGAATAAAACCAAAAATGGAGAACTTGTAAAACTGTCACCATCACACCTAATTGCAAACATACCCTCAAAGGATTATCCAACAATTCCAGTTCGAAAATATGATACTCTAATAAACCACTTCGATTTAACCATATTAGACAATGAATGGAAAAAACTTGATCTAAAGGGGTCCCCTATAACTTTTAGTTTAAGATTTAGTTAAATTTCAGCGTAGATGGTCCTTCAGACCTTTTTTTGTTATATAACCATTTTTGCGTTATACAACATAATTATTTTAACAAATATTTCATCTTTCTTTCATTCTATTTTTTCTACATTCTTTACAAGAAGATTTTTGTTTGCCATGTTCGCATATTTGTGATCCTCCACATTCCTTACATTGATATTTTTGTTTACCATGTTCACATATTTGTGATCCCCTACATTCTTTACACCTATACTTATTTTTATTATGTTTACATATTTGTGATCCTCCACATTCTTTACACATATACTTATTTTTATTATGTTTACATATATAAGGTACGCCACATTCTTTACACATATACTTATTTTTATTATGTTTACATATATAAGGTACGCCACATTCTTTACACTGGCACTTTTTTTTATTATGTTTGCATATTTGTGATCCGCCGCATTCCTTACATTGCTGTTTTTGTTCTCCATGTTCACATATTTGTGATCCGCCGCATTCCTTACAAGAAGATTTTCTTCTGCCATGTTCACATATTTGTGACCCTCCGCATTCCTTACATTGATATTTTTGTTTACCATGTTCACATATTTGTGATCCTCCACATTCTTTACACCTATACTTATTTTTATTATGTTTACACAGATACTTTTTATGATCACAAATACTTTCATCATCAAAAATAGGTAATCTTTGTAGTTGGTTTTGCGGATTTTCATTATTAAGATTATTAATAAGTTCAGCTTTACGCATCCTTGAATAACCTCGAATACCTCGCTCTCTGGCAAGTTGTTTCAATTCAGTAAGAAGTAATCTTTCTAAATTCTCCATTGTTATACTCTTCATTCTTTTTTCTTTAAATCATATATAATATTCATTTTTATTTTTTTCATTTTCATTTTTATTTTGACCCAGATTTTCAACAAATTTTTTTCATTTTTATTTTGACCCAGATTTTCAACAAATTTTTTTCATTTTTATTTTGACCCAGATTTTCAACAAATTTTTTTTCATTTTTATTTTGACCCAGATTTTCAACAAATTTTTTTCATTTTTATTTTGACCCAGATTTTCAACAAATTTTTTTTCATTTTTATTTTGACCCAGATTTTCAACAAATTTTTTTTCATTTTTATTTTGACCCAGACCCCGCTTTTTACACCTACTCATTTCTTTTTTCAGCTTTCTGCCTCGAAGCAGTACGCTGTCATGGCGACCATGCTGACTAAAGAGGCCCTTTCGAGGGGCGACAGCGGGCTCATTGAGAGAACCACGCGAGTCATTTTCCAGGGTTTATCTAACATACTAGTTGCCTCAATAGGTAGTACCGCTGACAACACAGAGGACGCGACTGGCACAAAAAAGGCCCAGGTATGGGTGCTGGAGAAACTTTATGATGAATAAGTACGTATGAATACTCGTGTGGTTATAATAACATGAATGGATTCCCTTCTTACTCATTTAACCAAGCCGAAAGACAGTTCAAAGTGGTCTGATAAATCAAACTTTGCGCTTTGCAGCATACATCAGTTAACAAACATATATATTATCTCTTTTTAGGAATCTGTGTTTCTTTTGCTTGACGTCGTGAATGAAATTTCTTCTGCCTTGCTTCACACAATGAGACCAGGTGAAAATCCGCTGGTCATAAGTGCCGACGGTATTGCTATTGGCTTGAACAAACAGCCGCCAGAAAACTTGGCCGGGATTTCACTGGACTTGGGCGGAGTAGAAAAGTTTATTCTGTCATCAGATGATGAACTGATAGATAAAACCAAGAATGAATCCTTTGTCACATTTACAGTAAGTTGTTTAAGGTAGCTAAGGTCAAGGCTCTAGGGGGAAGTGTAAGGTCTTCCTCTTGTGTTATCAAATAGTTGATAGATTTAAACGTGTGCATGTAACAACACTTTGCAGTACTTAACACGAGCAAGGCAATTTTTTCTGGTGGTTAAATTGACAATTTTTTTATATTCACTGTATAAAAAGCCTTCTTTTGCATCTTTTTCCCAGATAACTTCTTTGTCCTTAAACCCATTTACACGTTCGAACGGTTCTTCATTGGTTAAAACCAAGCCTCTGTCCCTGGTAATCAAGGGCGCTGATGGAAAAGTGATACCCATTGAAGGTCTAACATCACCGATCGAGATTCAACTGCCGCAAAGTCCTGTATCAAATCAGGTAAAGTAATATATGAGTACAGTCTCACAATATTGTCTCTATTCTCACTAACCAGTAGAATAACTGTTATGACGTCATATAGACATGTGACCGAGATCGTAGAGCACATGGTTGAAGTACACGAGTGCTGTAATGTTTGGGCGATGTTTGTGAGATTAAATTCAGTTTTAAAGATGCTACAGTAAACAGCGTTCTATAACACCTAGGAATGTTCTTCATCATAGGCTTCGCTGAACATCTCTCGAACTCCTCTGCCCAGCGGTGGGATGAACGTACATAAAGTTTCAATCCCGAACAATAACAGCATCCTTCAAGCAGAGGTGATTCCATCGGATCACCATTCTGATCTCGTAATCTATGTTCGGTATAACGAGCCACCGACTTCAGCCGAATACGACACGAAAGCCATGCTACCATATGGGAACTTAACATCCGGGTCCTTCAGTCTCTTTGTACCACATGATAAGATGAAGGGAGAGGGTATTTATTACATTGGAGTACTGCCAAAGATTGAGGACCGACAAGCTGTCAATTATACGTTTGACGTCTTCAGTTCCGCTTGCTACTTCTACGACGAACAGATTTCCCAGTGGAGCGGCAGGGAATGCTGGGTAATAACTAAGCTGCGGTGTTTAAATTTATCAATTATATATTGGCTTAGTAATGAAACTCTTAGTGCCGTCATGATGGGCGGCAGGCCAGTGATTGGAACTTGAAGAATTTGTCGGGTCAAATGCCCTACTCCAGATGTGTAATTGGCTAGAAAAGAAATAATCCCCACCTGACCCTACCCTGCTATCAAAGACTTTAGGTTATTGGTGGTTTGTTTAACTAAGCAATATACCAACATTTACTTAATTTTAATAATAAATTGCTGTCTGTATTATAGACAGGCTCACCACGAAATTCAAAGTCTTCACCCCGGAATCTTCGCGATAATCAACAGTACCCGGGTCAACTTTCCTGATGAGTCCCTTAGAAAGCCGGCCTAATCCCCACCGTCCAGATTGTCATTGATAGGAACTCATGTCAGACACCAGGCTGCTGGTTAGAGCCCATGTCTATGGAAGATGTATTTTCAGCACTGGCAAACTCCGAAAGAAAGCAAATCCAAGTTCTCTCAAAGGGTGTCGAACCTGAGACCTTCCTATTACCAGTTTGGATGCTATACCACTGAACTATAGGAGACTCGTAGGAGCAAGGACATTAAACTAAGTTCAGAGGGCAAATTAAGCATTTTGTATATTGCTAGGATTTGAATGGGATAGCTCATATTTAGTAAATTAAATGGCTCATTCATTACTGAGTAGCTGATTCAAATGTTGATTTGATCACAGGTAAACAATCAGACCACTCGCCAAGTGACTCACTGCTCGTGCACACACTTGACTTGGTTCGGAGCAGATTTTTTTATTCCACCTAATAAACTGGACATCGTAAGCTCCATCGAAAAAATCCCAGATCTGCACAAGTACCCCGCTCTCCTGGCCACTTTTTGTGCGGTTGTTGGACTGTACATTCTGGGACTACTATGGGCAAGAAGAAGGGACAGAAAAGACTTCACCAAGGTGGGTGACGGACAAAGGTGTGCAAAACGAGCTTAATATGGCTCTGCTGGAACACAAAGGCAACCAAACAAAACAATAGTTTACGCAATATTTAAAGCGTCCTGACAAGTGGCCGTTTGTTAGACGACAAAAGGATTCCACTTTAACAAATTAGAATCTTATTTCGGACCGAATGAGCTAGCGAATAAGGCCGAAATAACTTCTTTACCGGCACGGAACACGACAAAAGCTAGGGCCTCATGGGTAGTAGTACTGGAGGATAGAAAAAGAGGTCGCGACAAGTGGTTTGTATCTAGGCCGGAGAATCAACTGTTTCCTTTGGACCACGTCAATTCTTTTAAATTTTTTTTATTTCGGTGTTTATTAATTTATTTATGTTTTTGTTTTTTATCTGTCTACATTGCCAAGCATTGTGCACTTTGTAAAGCCTCCAAGGATAGGCCACCGAATTGTTAGAGCTTGGGCCTTGTTTCCTTCTCAGATTTCCTGCCATATTTTTTCCCCAATGTTTCTTTGCTGGCAGGTTTTTTCTTGCCTCAGTTTTAGCCGCAAGTTGTTTGTTAGCGGCTGCCCAGCTCTCATAGGTCACCCGTACAAATCCAGCTGTTACGTTAGCAATACTTTTTAATTATCTGACCATTGTATTAATTAGCAATTAATGAATGAGGCTGAGTAAGATATGAAGAATTAAGCGGATCGAGGAAGGTGTTATCCACAGAGGCCGTAGGCCGAGGTGGATAACACCCTTCCGAGATCCGCTTAATTCTTAATATCCTACGAAAGCCGAATTCATTAATTGCTTTATTATTTATCAAAATATTTTCAAACACTTAAAGGAGAAAATGAGCTTCATTTTCACAAATTTCACACCCACCAGCAATACAACAAAACAACAAAATAACACAAGCTCGACCGCAGGTCTTCTCGGTTAACGGTGCATTAACCTGCGAAAACGCTGCATTTTTGACGTCATTTCCTCGTTTAAGTCAAAATTCTTCCAAATTTGGTCATCAGTAACTGGTTATGTTGTATTAAACGTGTGCTTTTAGCCAATCAGAATCGGTGAAATATTTTGAATGCATAATAATAAGTATGATGTGTCCTCCAATTCAGTTTTCTATTTACATTTTATTGTCAGAGTATACTTAACGAGTTTCAGAGTCGTCTTTGATGACCCTAGTACAGCGTAATTGCTCTAAAACGACTCCAAGTTTTTGATATCCTGTGGTGTTTTTATGCTCCTTGGGCCAGTACCTTCCTCTTAGTGGAGCTAATCAACTTTACACCAGTAGCTTTACGATTCCCCGAACTGGAGATTAATTACGCTAGGCTCAAACAGTAGTTTGCAAACCATTCATGCATTTCTTCCAGAGTATCAATATTTTACTGTTATCTAGTGTCCAGTCACTCTGTCTCCAGCCTCAAATGGCCCGCCTGTAACCAGTTTTGAATATCAGCACAATTGCTTATAACTGATATTTCTTTCACTTGTTCGATTCGGACATCGGCTAACTGCCTTGAGTAACGGCCTCGTGTTGATGGCCGGCGTAAGAGCACAAACTTACAATACTTGGTTTGGGATTTTAATTTTTCTCCGCACTGTAAATCGAAAAGATCTGTTTTAAACCCAAAAATGGGGCCGTTTCGGTGAGTAAAATACAGTACTATTTTTGGGTCTGATTTAGCCTTTAGTCTGATTTAGTTCTTTTGGTTCCAGTAAACAGGGCAGAAATAGCCCTATATAAGGTAGTCAAAACGAAGACACAGAAGAGCTATTTGAGAAAAATGGGGGGTAGCTTTGGTTTTTGAAGGGGCTGTAATGGTGCCTTTGGATGGTTAAATTAGCCCTTCTCGAGCTGTTTCGTGCCTTCAAAAAGAAAGAAAATTGACCCATTTTTTGTGGCCAATTTAGCCCAATTTATGTTCAATACAAATGTACTCTAAATGACTAAATTAGCACCATTATGTCTGAAAAAACATTCTCTATGAGCTGTTTTGCATCTTAATTATTTGAAATAGCCATCTTACAAGGACTAAAATGGATATTAACATTGCTAAAAATTGCTCCATTTGAGCCATTTCAAACCTGTATAGAGGGGAAACAATGGCAACAATGGGAGACTGATTTAGCCCATATAATGCCAAATTGAATGCACTTTTTAGGGCTGAATCACCAAAATTGTTGTCTAAAGGACTCTTCACTTTATACCTGCTTTACACTCAACAGAGTCTAAAACAGCTATATTAGAGAGATCAAATCAACTACCACTTTCCCTAGAATTTACACTTATCATAACACCCTAATAAGGTTAAAAAACTTAAACTGTTGAAGAAAAACAAAAGGCATTGGGAACAAATATATGTACACAGTTGATACGTTTTGTGAAGAAAATATAAATATTTTATTTTCTCACTAACATTGTTGGTAAATAAAACAGAAAACAAAATGACTGTGGATGAAACAGCTATTGAAAGACTATTCACTGCCAGCATGCCTTTATGAAACTTGCTTGATAGATTATATTTATCTCGTTGAATTCAGTAATAATTATACAAGTGAATACAAATCAGAAAAGAGGGTGCAAACTCTCAGCAAGGTCTGGCCTCTACCAATCCCTATTTAAAGCTTGCTCTAAGAAAGACAATATGGCTTTTCTGTCTTTATATAACATGTTTAATAGATAAAATGATGACAGCAAAGCCACAATGATGTCCACAATGCTCAATGTGGAACAGTACACAACACTGTTGCTTCACAAACTATAAAAAGTTTGTCAAGGTCGAACTCTTGGAATGATTTCCGCACAGGTCCCTACTTCATTATACATGCAGTAGCTGTCTTGTCTGGTGTAATGCACGTGCAAATATTTCTTGTGTTCGAAGAACGAAATAGTACAGATACAGAATGCATAATGAAGTAGGGACCTGTGTGGAAATCATTCCAAACTCTTCTCCAATCCCAACAATTTGTGGTTGCACAAATATGGTGAGTTCATGAACAACTGAAGCAGTTCTCTAATAGCTTTATTTGATGAATCCAAATACCTTTAAGTGGCAATAAATTTGGCCTTAACATTACTGATTGATTTGTCATTTCCATCATTTGTTTTGTTCTAGTCTTGCTTTCTTTTTGATAGCTTTCTGTCTTTTTCTCCTTTCATTTGTTGTCTTGTGCTTGCTTTTGTCGTGTAGTGGAGGTAGAATTTAAGAATTCCATATGTCTGTCCTCTTAATTTAAAATAGACAAAAGTAGATTATCTTTGATTATCAGTGACATCACATTTGAGCTGGGTTCGACAGTTAGAAAAACAAGCTGTTTTTAGTTTTGCACAAAAGCGAGAAAAAACGAACTCTTGTAGATTGCAGCTATCGTAGTCTATAACATTATTAGGTATTGCAGTACTTGAAGAATTGAACATCGTGGAAACAGCGAAAGTAGAGGCTTAGAGGTAACCTTTTAAAAAACCAAACCCGAACAATTCTGATTTTCTTTTTCAGTTCGGCCTTCTACCCGTATTGGATAATGATCCAACCGAGCGGTATCGCTACGAAGTTACGGTTTACACTGCCAGAGGAAAACACAGCGGTACAACCGCTAACGTCTCAGTACTGATTGCGGGCGAAGACAGCCAGAGCACGGCGCACTTGCTCAAAAATACATCAAGACCAAGTTTGCAGTCAGGTAGCATTGATTCGTTTCTGATCACTACGCCAGATTGCCTTGGTAATTTACAGTATATCAGAATATGGCATGATAACACTGGGAAGACACCATCCTGGCATCTGTCACAGGTGGTCATACGGGATGTTGAGACCGAAGAAAAGTTCTTCTTTCTTGCTAACACCTGGTTGGCATGCGACGAAGGTGATGGTCAAGTTGACCGCATAATTCCTGCGGCTGGAAAAGATGAACTGCGCGACTTTGTTCATCTGTTCAAAACTAAGACGTCGAGAGACTTTTCAGATGGACATTTGTGGTTTTCCATAGCGTTTCGTCCCGCCCGCAGTCGCTTTACGTGTGTTCAACGCGTGACGTGCTGCCTGTCTTTGTTGATGTGTTCTATGCTGGCCAACGTTATGTGGTACAACACACCAGTTAAGAAACAAAATAACATTCTTGTAGATCTTGGATTTTTTGAATTCACATGGCACGAGATTCTCATTGGAATCCAGTCAAGCCTGATCGTATTCCCAATAAACCTGTTAATCGTCCAACTGTTTAGAAGGATCGCAGTAAGTCCTAAAGCAAAGAAAAGATACGTGGAACAGAAAAGAAGAGAATCTCATTTCCCTCAGGAGAACCTGCGAAAACAGACTGCTGTGTCACTCAGTGATATCACAAAAAGAACCTCACAACCCGAATCAGCGGTGCGAAAACAAAAACACGTGACACTACGAAACCTGACAAGCATAAGAAGCCCTGCAGCGACCAAAATAAATTTCTGGGAAGATGAATTCTTTGACACTCTTCTAGAAAGCGAAATTGGCGCTTGGTCTCAGGGGACGGAGTCAAACCCTAAAAAAAGGAAAACTGCCAAAGAAGGCTGTGATGATGTGGTCCCTGATATACTGTCTTCTGATATTTATTGTTACTTGTACAAACAGGAGAAACCGGACCGTGGACAAGGTAAGCAAAGAAAGCTGGTGCCACTTTATCATATATCAACAATGCACTTCCCTGGACTTACCAAGGCACATTTCCACCATATCATCATCATATCATCATCATCACCATAACCACCACCAAAATTATTACCATTATCATCAATGTCATCATCATCATCATCATCGTCCTATCTTTAGATCAAACAAGAAACATTTGTTAGTGCAAAATGCTCTTTGAGGACGTGTAAATATAGAATAAACCTAGTAGAGAGAAGGATAGAGGCTGTTTGAATGGTAACGCTTTCAAGTGATCAATGTGTCAATGGAAAAAAAATTCAACTATTCAACGTAGCACTACTTCAATTTTCAAAGGCTTGATCAACCCATCATGCAAATCATTAATAGAAAAAGAAAGAAAAACCTCAATTTTAGAATGTTTCGTTCGCTGTTACAGCTTGCATTGGATCCATTTCAAGTGAAGATTCCGTAGATACAACAACCGCGCTTGTAGGCGAGAAAAAACCCGAGAAAAAGACCAAGAAAAGGCGAAGAATGGAGTGTCTCTTTCCGTGGTGGTTTGTCTACGTTGCCTGGTTCTTGTGCATTACCACTTCCATCGTGGCGGGGTTTTTCACACTTTTGTTTGGATTAAGTTTTGATAAGGAGAAACAAGAGCAGTGGTTAGTGTCGATGTTCGTGTCTACCATACAGGACATTTTGATTTGTCAGCCTCTTAAAGTTATCGCTGTAGCCATCTTCTTTGCTCTCCTTCTTAAAAAACCTCAAGACGAAGACGATGACGTCATTAATGCTGAATTAGCGCGCGACGAGGAATGGCTCGAACAATCCCTAACTCACGTGAACAAAGATGAATTCAAAAAACAGGATTCAAAATCACTGCGGCCTCCAGATCAGGTAAAATTTTGTTTACAGTAGACTTACTGTTCCTATTGGGGATTTGATATGCCTGATCTTGCAGCACGTTCTTTTACGTAAATTCCTCAATGGGTTTTCTACCATGTATAATCGCCCGGGTGAGATAAATTCGTCTTCTCTCACGTAAAGCTTGCGCAACCAAAATATCTAATCAATAAAAACATAATTCAAAGCAATTATTGGTAAGCAGGACCAATAAATAACTCTAAGTGTTGATTCGCCATTACGGACATCTTCATCCAAGGTGAATTCCGCCCCACCCCTCCCCCACTGAGTACAACTTATTTTATCAACTCAATTGATAAGCCCTTTTTGTGTGCATAAATTTGCCAAAACAGCACCACTTTCTTTAGAACTTAAATACATTTTATAAGGGTTAAATATGTCGGTCTTGTTTCTTGTTCTTCTTTTTTTTTGGTATTGTTAGGTTTTGCTTCATGCAGCGCGTGCTCGTTTGGTTAAAGAAAGAAGGATGCATGCCGTCATCCGGGAGATCGTATTTTACTTCCTGTTTGTATGGGTGGTGTTATTGATAGCGTATGGCCACAGAGACCCATACGCACACTTCATGACCCAGAACATGGAGAACATGTTTGTTGGTCGCCAGGAGCCCCTCGGACCACGTGACGAGGACAAAGCTGTGAAGAGTGGGAACGAAGAAGACCTGAAACTGTTTGATGTTAGTCGTGATGAGCTATTCCTCTTTTTAGTGTTTTAATAATGTGTCTTTAGGTGTGTAATATGCATTTTGATTAGAACTGAACAGTAATTCATTATATAGAGAATATTACACAGCGGCGAGAAGGTATGAATTTCATGTTCTTACCACAATGACATAAAATTCGTATTTTCGGGCTAAATATTGTTTTTCATGGCAAAATGCAAGTGCAATTCAAGACGGGTGAAAGGATGAAAATTTCTTAGAAAACCTGAGTCTGGGGCTGAACTCGATCCTCCCGAAAATTTTAGAATTTTGGTTTAATGTATAAGAAATGAATTTCTAGACATAGGAGAGAGCAATTAAAATAAAAAAGCATACCATGTGCTTCTTGAGTGCGTAGGAGACATACGTGCATCATGAACCAGTGCTGAAATGTTTTCCCGTCCGGGCCGACCTAACTGAGGCAAGCATTTTAATATTTTGACCACTGGAAAAGTTTTGAAAATTTCGAAAATTTGTTTTCATGCTGAATAGGAAGCGATGGCCTGACGCGCGCGAGAAAAATCACAATAATGACTCTAAAATGCACACTTTTCCGTTATTTTTTGAGTCAGAACAAAAAATTCGCAGTACATCGAAAAACGTAACTTGTTTTCTCATTTCTGTTTTCTCTGAAGTTTTTTTTTCTTTTCTGTAACAAAGCCGTACAAGTGCACTAGGGCCGAACTGCTTTTTTCACGGGCTCACGTCAACCCGTCTGGCGCTGGATACGCCGCCTTTTACTATCGTTTTCTAGGGGAATGAGTGTGTGGGGCTGGGACGGGTCATATGATGAAATGTAGGCTTTACTAATTCGCTCTCTCTTCAGACCTCTGTTCTTTACTCTTTTTTGAAAAACATTTCTACAATTTCTGAGAACTTTCAATTTCCTTTTAAGGTAAAAAACATCCAAGACTTCTGGGACTGGGCAAATCAGACTCTCGTTCCAGGCCTTTACGCTGGTAGTTGGTATAACGGCCAATCAGAAGAGCTGGGATTTTTAAACGACAAGATGTCATTTGTGGTCGGTGTGGCAAGAATCAGACAACTTCGTGTCAAAAGTGGTAAGAGTATTTATTTATTATATAGCAAGTTCTGCGAGCGAGCAAGATCAGGCGAATCATGAGTTCTGATTGGCTACCCGAGCGGCAAAGAAAAGCCTCTCTTGCCCGCTTGGGATTTCCCGCGTTATCCCGCGAAACAAAACAAAACAAAACAATACAAAGAAGAAACAACAAAATAGTCATATGATAAATCCTTTTTTGACAAGAGAACATAAGGGAGAGAGAGGTTATTTATAGAAACGAGATCCGCATCTGTTATTAATGGCCGCTGGCGGCTCTTGAGTATGTACGAAATTCTCTAATTATAGATTATTCAGGCGGAATTTACATACAAGAGACCTAGTCGGTGCGCCATGAGCATTCATGAGCACTACTATGTAAGCGTGTTTATAAGTACGTTTTTAGGTTATTTTCAAATTTGACTGAAAATCTCTGTCCTTTTTTAGCTTAAGGCTCATAAGTACGTTTTAGGTTTGGGAGCCTAGGGAGGGGCAAGTCTCTGTAAAGCTTATAAGTACGTTTGGGTTTGGGAGGGGGTTACCAAGTCTCTGCAAAGCTCATAAGTACGCTTTAGGTTTGGGAGCTCTCGGGGAGGTTACAAAGTCTCGGCCAAGCCCCCTTCGCCAAGAGGGGCCGACAGGCGGAGCGAGCTGCGCGAGCGGAGGGCGAGTCCATCTTTGAGGCAAAGTCTCTGCAAAGTTCATAAGTACGTTTTAGGTTTGGGAGCCCTAGGGAGGGCGAATCTATCTGCGAAAAATTTGAAAATAATTACGGTTTAAAAGAAAAATTAGTGAAATACAATACTAAATGGAACAACAATTACGAGGATTAAAAGTACCGCAACTAAAATCTTTAGTTAGATGGTATAATATTCGTGGACGATCTGCGTTTAATAAACCAGAACTTATTAATGCATTGGTTAATATACCTGAAATAACTAATAATATTCAACAAATAATTAATAATATTGTGGGGATTGTTAATGAGCTGCGTAATATGCCAATGAGACCAGTAAATCAACCAAATTTACCTCTCCCAATTCCGAATATTGCACCACCTTTAACTAACCCCCAACCAATACCAGATATAATTAGGCCGGGAACTCCACCTGGTTCACCTCCGCCAAGAATTCCACCTGTTACTCCACCTGGTTCTCCTCCGCTAAGAAAAAGGAAACTAGCACCAACTTTTATAAAACCACAATCACCAAGAACTCTACCCGGTTCTACTCCGTCAAGAAAATTAGCATCACAAATACCAATTCTTGATGAGCCGGTACCTAAAATTAATGTTCCAATTCTCAAACCAAAGAATATTTTTAAGGTGTTAGATAAAGATAAGTTTGCCAAAAAGCTTGAAGAATTAGCAAATGAAAATATCATAAAATTTACTAATAAGAAAACTAAACCAAAAAAGGGGGTAACTATATCTGATAGTGTGAGAGATGAATTGAAGGAAAAAACTAAAAAGAAAAGAACAACAATCCTCAAAATATTTTCAATAAATCCGCATGAAGATGATCCCCCAATTCAAAATAATCGGGAAAATATTATTAGAATTAGGAGGGATCTAAATAATGATTTGACAGAAACAATTTATAATGAGTTGGAACCCCAAATAGAAATGGGGGCAAGAATTGTTTTCAGTTTTACCGCTTTGATTCAAAGAGGAAATGGAGAAATAGCTTACCACACGCACACATTTAGAAGCGGAGGAACTTTTACTTCTCTTCCAGAAATAAAAAATTATATAGAGCAGTGTGAGGGAGAAAGATTGAGTTTAGAGGGTATCGCTTGGATGAGAGCATATTTACCCCCAGAAAAGAAAATTAATAAACCAGGTGTTAATGAGGGCGGAGTTGAGTTTAGAGAAGTACAAATAAAAGTTATTAATACCAGACAGCCTTTAGTTGGGTGCGGAAGATTACCCGATGAATTACGAAAGAAAAGATGTATTTATTCCGTAGATGATAAAGATGATAATCTCTGTGTCTGGAGGTGTTTGGCTATTCTAATGAATATTTTTGATGGTAAGCAAAACCCTCAAAAAATTAAGAAAAATCCTGAAAAAAGAATAGAGAAAAGAGCATTGTATTTAGCTAGAACTTTTTATGGCAATAAAAAATTAAAAAGAGAAGAAGTTAGATCGACAAAATTGGTTGATTTTGAGAAAATTTCAAAGGTTTTTTCCATAAACATCCGGGTTTATGAGCAGAAAGATATATCAAATTTTTCAGTTTGGAAACTGGTGTTTGGAAAAAATAATTTCAAGGATAATTTACCAACTTTAAATTTAGGTCTTTATAATAATCATGGGTTTTTCATTAAGGATCTTGATCTTCTTGCTCAAAACTGGGTATGTCAAGGATGTAAACAAAAATTTATCAGACATGAAGATTTAAAAAGACATTTTACCAATGAAACATGCACAGGAGGAGAGACAAAAATAATATGTACGGGAGAAAAGATAAAACACATCGTGAATGAATCTGACAAAGTTTTTTACGGGGGTAAAATAAATTTTAGTTATAAAGCGTGTAGGTGGATAGAACACCAATCTAAAATTATGGGTAAACATATTCATCATGCGCTTTGTGGTCATGGTGGCGAAAGGTGTTATAGGGATGAAGAGGGGAATGAGATTTTGTTTGATGGATACGAACCAGAGACAAAAACTGTTTTTGAGTTTTATGGCTGTAAATGGCATGGGTGCCCGTGTTCAGAAACCGACAAAATTAAATATAATGAAACTATTGAAAGAGAGAATATGATAAAAGGTTTAGGTTATAATGTAGTATCGGTTTGGGAGTGTGAAAATCCTGAATTACCCAATATATGGTTCAAAAAGAAATTTAACCCATATCCCTATTTTATTGATTACGATTATGAGGGAATATTACAAAAGGAAGATAAACAGATTACCGATGATTTAATTTTAACCCATACCCATATTCCAGTTAGTGTTGCACTAATCGATAATTTAACAAAAAAACCCGTTTTTCTTTACAACCAAAACCCCGATGCGCTCATAAAAGAATTCGTAGAAAAATTGGAGGAAATAAGAAAAATTATTGTCGAAAAGGTTAAAGAAGAATATCCGCTTCCTGATCAAGATTCTTTGCAAAAAAATGTCTTGCAAAAATATGAAGAATGGTGTAATCAAGTACCTGTTTTGGGATTTAATAGTGGAAAATATGACATCAATTTGATTAAAAGGCATTTTATAAAACACATGACCGATAGAACAAAGGATATTTTTATTGCAAAGAAACAGAATAGGTATATGTTTTTAACAACACCGCATTTCAAATTCTTGGATATAATGTCCTACCTTGCGCCTGGGGTTTCTTTTGATAAGTGGTGCAAAGCAAACAATTGTGAAGCCCAAAAACTTGTTCTACCTTATGAAAAATTGGATGGTTATGATAAGCTTTCCTTAGTTGGGCCTGTGAAACATGAAGATTTTTACTCTTCCTTGAAAAAGAAAAATATTTCCAAAGAAGAATATGAAGAATATTTGCTCGAATTCGAAAAGAGGGGCTGTGTTACAATGTTAGACTGGTTGAAAGAGTATAATTTGAATGATGTTATCCCTTTTCTGGAAGCCCTTGAAAAAACAAGGCGTTTATATTATCCAGACGAAATTGATATATTAAAAGATGCCGTTTCCATCCCGGGCGTATCAATGAGGGCTGTTCTAAATAAATACCAAAAAATGAAGAAGAAAGGCGATCCTGAATTGTACGCCCCAGGGCAATATTGTGCTCATAGTTGCGGTGAATTTTGTAAAGACAAGTTTTGCAAAAAATGCTACAAAATAAAGAAAGATTGTAAAATATGCGACAAAAACAAGATTTATAAGTTATTGAAAACGGGGATGGTTGGAGGCCCTAGTATTATATTTACACGATATGCAGAAAAGGAAGAAACAAAAATTCGCCCCCATAAATATAAAATTCCGAAAAAATGTGTGCGAATTGTTGGGTATGACGCAAATGGTTTATATCTATCCTGTTCTGGACAAGAAATGCCATGCGGAAAAGAAAAATGCATTGAGGTTGAAAATCCATCGGATCCTAAAATTATTAAGAAGATTTGCGAAGATATTCTTGATGGAAATCTTTTCGGGTTTTGTCAAGTTGATATCCATGTGCCTGATCACATAAAAGAAAAGTTTGAAGAGTTCTCCCCCTTATTTATTGTAGACTCCGTTCCTGAATATTTAGTATCAGAGAATATGAAAGAATATCAAACAGCTACAGGAAGAAAACATTTAAAAGACAATAAAAAATTACTTGGCGTAACCAAGGCAAAAAAGATATTTTTATATACTCCTATGATAAAATGGTATCTTAATCATGGTTTGGAGATTACCGCCATCCATAATATTTTAAAGTATGAATCGGGAAGGCCCTTTGGATTTTTCCCAAAAGAGGTGGCAGACGCAAGAAGAGATGGAGATATTGAGGTTTTATTGGAAAAACTAAGTAAAGCCTTTGATGAAAACAAGATTGATGATGTGGTGAAAATTACCAATGAATTAAACCAATTTCCTGATATATTTAAAGTTATTGAAGAAAATAAAGATATCAAAGTACTGATTGAAAAACTAAAACCAAAGTACAAAGGTTGTAAAGAATTAGCCGACACGAATAAACTTAGGGGAAATTCTTTCTACGGGAAAATGATAGAAGATAAAGAAAAACATAATATTACAAGGTATACTCAGGATGAGGAAGAGGTTGAAAAAGCCCTAAGATCTGCTTTCTTTGAGGATCTTAATGAAATAAATGACACATATGAAATAATAAAACGAAAAAGAGTAATAAAAATAGACAGACCCTATCAATGCGGTATCGCGGTGTATCAGCTAGCAAAATTAAGAATGCTGGAATTCTATTACGATTTTCTAGATAAATACGTAGATAGAAAGGATTTTGAGTTGATTCAAATGGATACAGATTCAATGTACATGGCAATTTCAGCCGAAAATTTGGATGATATTATAAAAACCGAAATGAGAGAAGAATACTTTAGTGGCGGAAAAGAAAAATTCCTATCGACTTCTAAATATCATGATAAGACTCCGGGTTTGTTCAAAAAAGAGTTTGACGGCATTAGAATGATTGCTCTTTCCTCAAAATGTTATTACGCGGAGGATGAGAAAGGAAAGGCAAAGTATAGCTGCAAAGGAACAATTCATAGACAAAACGAAATGAACTGGGATAGATACATGTCAGCTTTGAAAGGGGCAATTGATATGTCACAAAATACAGGTTTTAGAATAAATGATAACCAAATTGTGACATATACACAAATTAAAAAGGGATTGAACGCATATTATGATAAAAGATGGGTTTATGAGGATGGAATTCACACAAAACCATTATTTTAAAACAGAATTAGGGGGTAACTCTGTATCATCCGGAATAACCTGTAATTCTTCACGTACAAAACTGCGCCTTGGGCCGTCTTCCAAAAAATACAAAACCGGTTGATTAGGAGAAATTCTACTTCCAGAAATATAATAAACTTTTATGCTCCAAATGGGATCTGTGGCTCTTCTTTTTTCTCCACCCTCAAGTTCACCCGGAGCTAATAAATATCTAACCCTAACTTCAGTTGGTAGTCTAACCTCGCCAAGCCCCACCACACGTTTGTAATTTTTAGTTTCAATATTCACCTCTTTCATTTTTATAGCCTCTTCGGGCTCTTTACCGGTTATTCTCTTTTTCGTATTATTCAAAGTTTTTAGAATAGCTGGTAATCTTTTCACCCATACTCTGGATCGATCATCACTGATCATTTCCTGCGCATATTGATGGCTAAATAATCTTTCTCCTAATATTTTATTTGCGTTTTCCACAAATGCTTGTGCTCTATGATTACCAGCTTCACTTCTTTGTATCTTCACATTATGGTAATTCATGAGTTTACTAACTTCTCCCATAAATTCTTTCCCAGGATCAACCATTAATGTTTTAGGGTATTTCAATCTTCTAGAATATATTTTCTTAAAAGCTTCTGATATCTCTCGACTTTCTTTTGAGGTTAATGGCTCAGCATCTTTATATCTCGAGGCGATATCAACCACAACTAACGCGTATTTATATGTTTTTCTTCCAACTCTATCGTGCGGTAAAAATAATAAATCTGCTTGGTGAATCTGATTGGGCTTATCCACAGTCCAGTGCGGCCTAGGTATATATTTAGGGGCGGGTAGATAGATTTGCCATATTGCTTGTTTTTGCAACCATTGTTTTGCTTCATTTTCACTTACTCTAGCCTTCTCAGCTAATTTAGGAATTGCAGAATATCCTTTCCAATACCCCTCAACCGAATAATATATCCGCTCGAAGAGCGGGGCCGGCGTAGCCGATATTTTTGACATCATTTAAAAGTAAACAATTATCTTATAAATTAAAATGGTAGCTGAGGAAGAAAAAATAAAATTTAGCGAAAACCAAATTAATCTCATGAAAAAAATTATTAGAAAAAAAATTCTATATATGGAAGACGGCGAGAAAATTTTTAATATTATGATTTTAATTCCCGAGGCAAGAGAGGGTTTATTAAAACATATTGGCGAGTTAGAAAATAGGACAACACCGATTTAAAGGTTAACCAAAGTATCTTATAAATTTACAATGACGTCTGAAAAAATTAACCCAAATAGAATTCCCAAAGAACCCTTTGGCTTGAAAGCAGAATCAACCCTAAATCGGATTACTCTAAATCCATCCTCAGCCAGCCCGGGAGAAACATTATATATAAATATTCCAAAACTTTCCGAGAATTTGGTGATTGTGCCTGGAAGTGTATCTCTTTTATTCGATTTAGATGTCGAGGGTCATGCTAATAACACAGTTGTGAATAATGTGGGTCGTAATCTTGTAACCAGACTGAAAGTTCTTTTTGGAGGAGAAACATTGCAAGATACTCAAGGATATGATCTATTTCAAACATATCATGATTTATTCTTGACTGAAGAAGAGCGCGAAGATAGATTAAAACAAGGCATTTCTTCGCCAAATATTAGAAAACTAAGAACAAAAGCCGGAGATGCAAAAACACAAGATGTAAAAGAAGTTGCTCTCGCCAATGTTCATGGATCAAAGTATAGAATACCAATAAATCACCCAATTTTAAACGATCATGGAGTTTTTTATCCAAAAGCGTTGGAAAATCATCTTATATTTGAGATTACGCTTGCCCCGATCGCTAATATTCTTATTTATTCTGATACAACCAAAGCACCATCGTATTCAATCAAAAACTTAGAGTTAGAATATTCCTCAATTTCTAGCGAATACTTAGCCCGCGAGGCGCAGGCGGCTTATCAGGTAGGTAAAGGATTCTTTTATGAAAATATTACCCTGCACAAAACTTTCACATTTTCCATTAGCGGCGACGGGGTTATTAATCAGCATATTAATTTACCGAGAAGATCAATGACAGGAATATTGTTTTTGTTTTTATCACCCCAAGCTGCGGGAGCAAGGGATTCTGAAAATTTTTATAATCCGGGCATATCTTCCGTTGAAATTGATGTTGATGGCGTTCCAAATAGAATATACTCTAGGGGAATGATTCCGTCCGATCTTTGGGAATCCGTGAAGAAAAGATTTCGCCGGGATGATGGTTTGCAAATTTCTTTGAAAGAAAAAGAATTTTACGCGGATAAGTTTGCTCTTTGGGTTGATACTAGAACTCATCCAGATAATGGAATTCATGGAGGAGGACTTGCTCTAAATAATACGCACGATGGCGTAAAAATAGAAATCAAAAGGAAACAAGGCGGAACTGGAACCATAACTTGTCATATGTTTGTCGTAGCAGATGCAATGATGGAGATTATGAATTCAAGTTTGAGATCAATTAAGTACTGATCGGCGCTTACGCGCCTCCCCGCTTCGCGGACCGTCTAAAAACATAATGTTATGATACAAAAATCATGGAAGATTTACGAGATAAAATCCCATTCCATTGTATTATAACAGGACCCACAAATTGCGGAAAAACAAAGTACTTAATTGAACAGCTCCGAGGTCCTTTCCGGAAAGTTTTTGAATATATTGTTTTAATTTGTCCGACTTATTCTAAAAATAAAACTTATCATAATTTTGCTAATAAGGATAAACATTTCTATGTATTATCTCCGGATGCAAGTAACGTAGAGGAGATTAATGAGTTACTAACTGTTTGCCAAACTTTATTCTCCGGAACAAATACTTTATTAATTTTGGATGATTGCGCCGTATCCACTGATCTGAAGAAAAGATCTAATAAGTTCATAGATTTGGCATTCTCCGGAAGGCATCATGGATTATCAGTTTGGGTTCTAACCCAGCAATTAACTTCGATAGCAAAACCATTCCGAGAAAATGTTGCCTGCGTCGTTACTTTTCATAATCCCTCTCAGAAAGGCATGAAGATGTTTTTCGAAGATTATGGCGGCGATTTGGATTATGAATTAGGTAAAAAATTTGTGCAACTCCTGAAAACTGAAAAATATTCTAGGTTATGTTTGAGTTTGCGTTACCCATTTAATTGCTATTTAGAGATACCCGAAGTGATTTAACAAAAAAGATGGCAACCGTAGATCGAGCGAAGCTCTCCCCGGCGAAGCCGGAAGATTACATTAACCAAACGGATGGAAAAGCTGAAGAAAAGATTGAGTACGACGAACTTGAAATAAAACAAGAATCTCTTGCCATTCTCACTGTTCTCGGGACAACAAAAGAATATTTAGGAATTGAAATGAGCCTGGGAGATGTAAAGAAATTATCTGCAAAAGATGTAGAAAAATATTTTAATCGTTATCAATCGGTAATGGGTAAGAAAATCAACGGAGGATTGGTAGATTCTTCCATAGAATTAGTTTCCAAACTTATTTCGTATTTAGTTCCGGTAGATGACATAGATGCTCTTTGCGATGATTTGAAGAAAGATAATTTGGTTAATCGAGAATTAACAAACTTTGTAGGCCTCTTGGCATTAAAAGGAGGAAGACTGACAGCACTTGCTAGCGGGGTATTTCAGGTTGCTAAACACGTGAAATTGAACAAAAATCAACAAAAATCAATAGAAGGAGCAGTAAATTCTAACACAACTGATCGGCGTGCTGGCGCTTCCTCTGCAGATCTTGAACAGGAAACTAAGCAATCTACTGAAGGTGTCGATACTGTGTATTAAACAGATCTAAAAACTTATCTGTAGCATCTAAATAATAATGTCAGAAGAAGTAGAAGAAAGAACAGGTGGTGTTGAGCAAATTACTGCAGATCCCAAACCTGAAAATACCGGCGGAGCCGGAGCCCTATGGGCGAAAGATACAAAAAAGAGGGAGAAAGATCCTAAAAAAGTCGCAGCCGGTAAGAAATTAGCTGAATATAATAAAAAAGCAAAAGAAGCATTAGCTAGAGAGATGAAAAACGAAGAAGCCCCAAAAACTACAGAGAACAGTGAATCTAAATCATGGCTTCCGGAGTTATCTTTTACTACTGTTTTATCTGTTGTCGGATTAGTTTTTACAGCATTTGATCTTTTTATGAGATATAAGGAAAAAGCCAGAGATGAATATTCAAATAGGATAGCTGATTTATCGCAAGTTCCTCAATTACCGCAACCAAAAAAGATACCATTTTCTGCAACCCCAAAATCTTTGGGAATGGAATAACTGAATAAAGTCATTTAAAAGTTTCATATTGATGTAGTAAAAAATTATGTCGACAGAAAACAAACTTGTGAAAACTGTAACTGATTCAGCTGTGCTTATCGGATTAGGGGCTGGAGTTGGGTATGTCGCAAAAAAGATGATGAAAGAATCATTTTTGAGCGATCCATCCATGAGTATTACAAATTACGCAAAATGGGTTGCCGTATTATCCGGAAGTATGTATCTAAAAACATATTTAGAGGATCAAAAGATTTTACCAAAATAAAATGGCATTTGCATCAATAGCAATGATGGGAGTAGGAGCAATAATGAATGCAGGAGCATTTACCGGAGGAAATATTCTTACAAGATTTATATTCGGGAAAAAAGCGGATACGGAAAAAATACGACACGATAAAGCGATGGAAAAATATCAAAGGGATTACGCAGAATATCAGGAAAAAAGACAAAAAATGCTTGATTGGAAAATGAAGAAAAAAGATGAAAAATATCAAGCAGCAAAAAACATTTCGGCTACAAATCAAGCCTTTGAATTGTACGGGCAAATGACTGAACCAAAATTCTCTGATTATTACAAACCAAGCGATGATCAAAAGACCGGAGAAATGATATATGTTGGAGCTGGAATGCTGGGTTTGGGGTATGCGGTAAGTAAATTATTATAAATTATTATTTTGTTATGTAACCAGTAATTTGGTTATATAACACAAGTTATTATGATTAGTTCTCCACCAAATCAAAACTCCTCCCGCGGGTTCGGGGAAAATGTCTATATTCGTCATTGGAGGAAATTTCACTTTCGCTTTCATCGTCATAACCAATATAGGAAGAAGCAGATTCTCCGTCGGAAATAATTACTTCGGAATTATATTTTCTGCGAGGAGCCAATCTTTTAAGTTCTTTTTTCGTTTCGACAAGGGCATCATAAAGTTTTACTTGTAAAGAAATACATCCACCAATAAATATTGATTCAATTTTGATCGAACACTCTGCATAGCAACCTTTATTGATTAAATCTTGGGGGTTTATTGTTCCATTGCAATCCTCACTTCTAATATCATAAAATTTTGTAAGAAGTTCTCCTTGTTTGTTCGAAATTAATTTTGGATATAATCTTGGCCCGCTATCGGGAACTCTTTGCATATAAGGTTTGTTTTTACCATCTTCAATTTTTTCCATTTTCCAATAGAGAGGATTTAAACCTCTCTTTGATTTGGTGAGATCAGATCTTTTCAACTCAAATCTTTCAATTTCTTCTTTATTTTCTATAATATGATCGATGCAACAATCTACTATTTCATTAAATTTTTCTATCCATTCTTCCTCTTCATCGGTGGGAATATTTCTACTCCATAAACATAAGGGAAAAGAATAAGTTGAAAAACTTTCAGAAACACCAAATGAATACAAGCGTCCGGTTTTAATAACTAATTCTCCTTTAGTTCCATCTTTATTTTTTGAATAAATTTTAATTCGCCTAAATTCAACCTTTGGCTTGCTACCTGGAACTTCTCCCAAAAATGGTTTAGAAAAAATCATACTTTCTTTTGGATTGTAATTATTAATATCTTCTATTAGTTGTGTATTTTCGTTGTTCATTTTATTTTACTTTTATATTTTTCTTTAAAATCAATTTTTCTTTTATTTCCGACTCTAGGTAATCTAAAGATTTCTTACTGATGAGTAAAAAAAATCATGGCTGAAGGAGGATATTCACCAGAAGATTTAGATCCAACTAAATTAAATGAGACGGAAAATAATGCCGATGATGATTATGCTTGGGATGGTATAGACCTTAAAACATTTTCATCAACAAGCCAACAAAATAATTATGAAGAAGAGGAAGAAACTTCATTGGGTGTTATAGATGAGAAAACTAGATTGCTAGGTGAAAAGGATAATGAAAAAAAAGAAGCCGAAAATGAAATTAAAAGAATATACGAGGAACCAAAATTTAAAAAGTTTTTGGCGTTTTTTAAAGATATAGGCTCAGGAATAAAAGTTCCAACCATTAGCCTTAATAGGAAAGGAGCCGCAAAATATGTTCTTTTGGATGGTGAATTTCAAAATGAAAAAACTGGGTCCAAAAATCTTCCTAAAGCATTAAAAGATGCTTTAGGGCCTAGAATAGAAGATGTTGTTGAAGATATTGATATAGAAATCAAAAAGAAAAAAGAAACACTAAATAAAAAGATTGAGAGGGCAAAATTCCTTGAGGATAAACCCCTCAAAACTCCGGAGGAAAATAACGAGATTGAAAATATAAATAGAGAAATTATCGAAGATAATGAAGATATAGCAAACGACGAAAGAGAAAGAGAAAGATTACAAGATAGAATGTCATTGCGAGAACGAGTAAAGGCTATCTTTAAAAAGTATGGTTTTACAGCTTTTGCTGTTCTAAGTGCCGTGGGTGTTGTCATTGGAGTTATAGTTTCTAGCCTTTCAAAGGGTTTATCTACTTTGGGGAGGGGTGTTGGAAATGGCTTGAAAAATCTTGGAAAAAAACTAGGCGACATTTTGCCTGGTATGGTTGGAGCAATCGTAAGCTTTCTTTTCAAAACGGCCGGTCAAGTTATTGGGTTTTTGGGTAAGAACGCTTGGCTTTTGATAATGGCCGTAGTTCTATATTTTGTGGAAAGTATAAAAAGGAAGAGAAAGTAGATCTGCTTCGCGGCCTCTTTGCGGTCTAAAGATATCATACCGTTCAGTAAAATACAATATGGGTGAATACAATGGAATTTATCCTCAATTACCAAATAATAATTTTCAAACACAGGGTGGAGATGGCGCAATTAATTTCAGATTACAAAAATCGAGCGAAGTATTGCAAAATCTCGAGAAAGAAATTAAACATTACGAAGAAGTGAGAAAAAAATATAATAGGGCCAGAGGAATATGTACAAAAATTAGCGTTTCTGGCGGTTTTATTTCTGTTATCCTATCCGCAAGCGGGCTTGGAACTTCTCTCACGGGTTTTGGCGCTATTGTTGGTGTTCCTTTGGGTGTTGTCGGTGGTGTTTTTGGTGGATTATCGGTTGGATTTGGAATAGCCTCAAAAAGTCTTTCCTCCAAAGTTAGTAAACACGAACAAACCGTTGCAATTGCAAAATCAAAATTAAACACCATTAACGATTTGGTTTCAAAAGCTTTGAAAGATAATTCTATATCCGATCAAGAATTTTCCATAATTTTGGCGGAATTGGAAAAGTTTCAAAAACTGAAACAGGAGGTTCGCCAGAAATTCAGAAAAGATTCGGAAAAAAACTTCGACATGAGTATAATAAGGAAGAAAGTTCGAGAAGATCTATTAAAAGAACTTACCGGAGGGAAAGGACATTAAAATTTGTTTATGAGAAAACGGAAGTTGGTTGTAATTGTTTCGCCGGCATTAATTGATTTTACATCTTATTCTTAAAAGATCTAAAGATCAGGTAAATTGGAAAACAAAGAATAAGATGTTATTTAGCGATTTCAGTAAACGCTACCCAAAAGCAAATATTTCCAAATTCAGTTATGTGTATGATTTATATGGCGGATATGTTAAATGGAAAGTTAATGGAACAACAATTATGTCCGATGCTGATCCTACTGGAAAAACATGGACTGATGATCTTTCCGATAATTTGAAAAAGTTATTGCGGGAAGATTTGGATTTAGAAAATAAAGAAAAGGTAAGTTCATTTCCCAAAAGTTTAACATTTACAAAACAACCATATCCAATACCTGGGGTTAAATTCGACGAATTTGCAAGTGATGCCACAAGAATGTTAATATTCTTAGAAATTTTTGTTTCAGAAAAAGATAGTTTCACCGCTCCAATGAAAAATATTTTCAAAAATCAAACTGTGGGGCTTACCAGTGGAAAAGAAGCTAGAGCTTGGTTGAGTAAACCAAATATTAATCACTGGCCGCAACAATTAAACATGGCGGTTTGGTGCGCAACATCTGGGTGCGGAGTAGGATTTGGAGATATTTTAAGTTACCCAAAAATTATTAGAAGTTTTTTCATATTTCACATTTACTTTACCATAAGAAGAATAATACAAGAATTAAATATTCCATTACCCGGGGGAGAAACTTTTTCTTTGAAAAATAATCCATACGACAAAAATGCTTATAATAGATTATGCGCAGAATTTGGGTTAAGTAATGATCAGGATTACAAGGGATGGAACAAAACTTTAGCGGATTTTAGATTCAAGGGCGGAGCAAACCATGGAGCTGGAGATGTATTTATTGATTATGGGGGAGGCTATACAGACCATGACGCAGTTCCGGGGAGTGAAGCCGCGCAAGCAAAGGGCGGTGGATTTCAAAATGTGAGGGTCATAAGAAATTATGATACAGAAGCTAATATTTGGCCGAGCCGCGATCATAAATTTTACGACGATGGAGGAAGAGAAAATATGGGAAATTTAGTTTCAATGCTCCGAAATGATCATTTTGTTGATTTTCAATATGCTTGGTTTATACCAGAATCGGGTCATGGATTAACAAAGGCGGGATTGGGAAGAATAAATAGATCGATTGAGGCTTTTGTTTATTGTGTTTTAGGGGCACAAGTTAATACCAGAACTTCAATTGTTAGTAAGGGAGGTGGTGGTTTTGAAACTCAACAAAACTTTATAACTTTATTTGAAAGTTCGGTGATTGAAAATGATGTGTCCCAATCAATTCAAAGATATCAAACGGCGGTTCAAGAATCAAAATCTCGCCTTGATTTGGCGGTAGCTCCTGGTGTTTGGCTAATGCCGAGCAATTTAATTATAAATACTGAAAGCGTTATTGGGTACAATAATGATTTGAAAAGGGTAACAGAAGATATGACCTTTGGCGTAAATAATTCAATAAATGCGCAGACAAAAAATGTCGGAATAAGTCATAGTTTAGGAACCTCAAAGGTTTTATTAAATACCAATCCTCAACCGGAAAAACCCAAACAAAACAAAATCGATGAATCAAAAAATGAAGAAGAAGTTAGTAATATAGAAGAAACATCTTCTCACCAAAATAATCTCATTATTTTAATGATTGGAGGAGGATTATTATCCTGGTTTTTATTCCGTTAATATTTTGATTACGAAATCTAAAGGAGAACATGAAGTAATCAAAACAAAAAAAATGTTGAGTATTACAATGTATGATTCAGAAACCAGGATTTATTTAGATCCTCCTCTGAAAAATCTTCGTGAGATACAGCTCCTGGATTGTAATATAAAAACCAAAAGACTGATTAATTTCAAGGACGAACAGACAATATTATATGGTAAGAATCAGAGCTTCATAATTGAGCCGGGCACATATACTCTTCGTGGAATTCAATCAATCTTTCTTAATGATCCTGGTTTGGAAAAAATAACAATAATTGAGACTGATACCATTGACTATCTTTATTCAAATAAGAACTCCAAAGTTATAATTACGAGAGGATTGTCAATTGGTTTAGGAGTTCCTATAGTTTTAAATCCTGGCAAATTATATCCCATAAATATACAGTTTAAGGAGCCGTTGAGACTTATGTGTAGCATAGTGGATAATAGGTCGTCATATATGAATAACACCAAATATGGAGAACTTGTAAAACTCGCGCCATCTAATTTACTAGCAAACATTCCTTCACAAGATTATCCGGCAATTCCAGTTCAAAAATATGAAAGTCCCATAAACCACTTTGATTTAACTATCTTAGACACTGAATGGGGAAAACTTGATCTGAAGGGTTCACCCATAACTTTTAGTTTAAGATTTAGATAAATTTTTGTTATGTAACCAGTAATTGGGTTATATAACATAATTAGATAATATTAATCTTCGTCACCCCATAACTCTTCTAAAAACTTTAATTCCTCAGAACAAATACACCAATCTAAATACCTACTTGGGTGTTGAGCTATAGGCAGTAATTCGTCATACAAACTTTTGTAGAATTTGTTTTTATGTTCGATAACATAACGATCTATTTCTATATTAAATTCTAATAACCTAATTAAATAATTCTCGTCAAAATTTTTAATACTAATCTTTTTATCCCTATACCCACAAACGGCATCAGAAAAATAAAACTCTTCATCATCCTCACAAAAAGGAAAAATAAAATTACCATAAATTTTTTTCATTTGTATTTTATGAATATATGTATAATTCATATATTGTAAAATATCTTTCACAAATTTATTAGTGTTTTTTATTTCATCAAAGGTATAATTATTACTTGACTCAATATCATTATTAATTCCCCTTTTCATATAATTAACTCTAACAGTACAACCTGTGACCTCCTTTTTAAAGCAAAACCGATTTTTTGCTATAGTTTTTTCAAAATCATCTTTAATTACTTCCATAAAATCTTTTATTCTTATTTTTTCCATATTATAATAAATAAGATTCAAAGAATCGATTTCATCTTCATCATCATATTTATAGAAAGAGTTTTTTTTAAAAAAATTATTTTCCATCTTTTATATTTTTTCTTTTATATTTTTTTCTTTTTAAATATCAATTTTTTGTTATGAAACCAAAATAGGGTTACATAACATAATTTTCAACATTCCTTACAATGATACTTTTGTTTATTATGTTTGCATATTTGTGATCCGCCGCATTCTTTACAAAAACTTTTTTGCTTGTTATGAAAACATATTTCTGAACCATCACATAATACGCAGTAAGACTTTCTTTTCCTATGAACGCATATTTGTGATCCACCGCATTCTTTACAAGAATATTTTTTAATTCCATGTTCACAATAATAATAATAATTATACATTAAATTAGCTTTTAAAAATAACTTTTCAATATCCTCATCTGGAAATTTTCCCAACTCATTAATTAAATCAGCTTTAGTCATTTTATGGCGTCCCTTAATGTTCAACTGCCTTGCAATAAATTTTAGTTGCGGTACTTTTAATCCTCGTAATTGTTGTTCCATTTAGTATTGTATTTCACTAATTTTTCTTTTAAACCGTAATTATTTTCAAATTTTTCGCAGATAGATTCGCCCTCCCTAGGGCTCCCAAACCTAAAACGTACTTATGAACTTTGCAGAGACTTTGCCTCAAAGATGGACTCGCCCTCCGCTCGCGCAGCTCGCTCCGCCTGTCGGCCCCTCTTGGCGAAGGGGGCTTGGCCGAGACTTTGTAACCTCCCCGAGAGCTCCCAAACCTAAAGCGTACTTATGAGCTTTGCAGAGACTTGGTAACCCCCTCCCAAACCCAAACGTACTTATAAGCTTTACAGAGACTTGCCCCTCCCTAGGCTCCCAAACCTAAAACGTACTTATGAGCCTTAAGCTAAAAAAGGACAGAGATTTTCAGTCAAATTTGAAAATAACCTAAAAACGTACTTATAAACACGCTTACATAGTAGTTGAGCATCACCATGAAAAATGCGGACGTCTCGGAAAAAGAAACTTCAGTGTCCAAAAATAACTTTTCTGAAGTTTTCATATCCCAAGGGCTGGACTGGGAGTGTCCCTCTTTATTCCATATGGTCTCTTGTTTTTTGACCAAACATGTTTGATTAAGATGGCTGGATATTGACCTCGACTACGTCTCAGTCAGTAAACTCCCACGCGACCTGGGAACTGATAAAGTATCTTACCAATTTGCCCTTTTGGGATCTCTCATAACTTTCCTGATACTTTTTGGACTTATATTTATTTTCAATTAGATTGCTTGAATTTTTAATCAAGATTGCTTTGGTTATTCACCGCTATGATAGATCAGTTATTCGCTTAAGAAACTCGCGCCATTTTCTCGACTCATCTGAAGTAATAAATAACAAGACCAATCGTCATCGGTTCTTACTGTTTTCCCGCCCTTGGGTACGGTAAATCTGTTGTCACGTGTTTGCTTCTGGTTCAAATTGGTTCATTAGATGGTCGGTATCCTTTATCACGATGATTTCCGAGAATCTCTTTGCCTTTAGGGACAGTCAATTGCAACTAGTTGTATATTGGAAATCAGTGACTGTTTTGTAAGACCGTAATAATTACCCATAACTGTTGTAGCAACAAAACCTTGACTGAAATGTTTAACAACTATTCACCGAAGTGGAGGTGGCTAGTGGTGGATATTTACCGAGCCGCGAAGCGGCGAGGTAAACATCCACCGCTAGCCACCGACACTGAGGTGAATAGTTGTTTTAGTATATACTAAAACAGTGAGATAATGTACACCACAAAAAGAAAATGGCTTGGAAAATGGAGGACTTCTCAAGTGACAATCCAACGCAGCGCGGATCGCTGTAAGGAATTTTTTGTTGTAATTACTGCCGTACGTCTCGTTTTCTCGCTGACGGAAAAAAAAATTTGTTTAGTTCTAGTGGCGACATTTTTTCAAATGGAGTTGCAAATTCTTTCTGTATTTGAAAGCATTCTGCGAAAAATATGATTCAATTTTGGTTCTCAAGTGAACAAGTGACATCAAATTTGGTTACGCAAGATTGAATTTGCATTTGTAAACAAATCCTTTCTCGTTAGTTTTTATCGATAAACTCCGGGTTAAAAACATAATCCATTACCTCTGAACACGGCCAAGCCAAATTTAGTCGCTTTCTTGGAGTTTTCAGGAACTGCTTCGTTGTTAATTTGGATGATTTCTTCGCTTGTCATGGATGCAAACCGGGACGCCATATTTACGCAGCGGAGCGAAAAATTCGCAAGTTGCTCGGAGGTAAATAGCACAGGATATTCGGAGTTTGACTAGCCAATCAGAGCGCACCTTCAACGCTATCCACTGTTTTAGTATATACTAAAGCTGGATATTCTTTATTTCTTGTAATAGTCCCTGATTTGTGTGTGCACATATTCTTCATTCTAATTTTGTGAATAAATAAAAAATAAATAAATAAATAAAGATGATTAAAATGGGATATTAACTGGAGACGTTACTTCGATTACTTTTCAGGGACTTGTGAAGTTTCCAAGGTCATTGACCTCTCACTGACGTCATGTGATGATCCATACTCCTGGGATGTTGAGGAACAGACACTCCAGTACACTCCTGGGTGGAAAGCAGCCAATCAAAGTCTTGCCTCCAGTTCCGAGTACAGTGCATGGCGCTACAGAACAACCTCTGAACTCAAGACACGCCCCATCCTTGGGCATAGAGCACTGTACCGAGGGGGCGGCTACAAAGTCGACTTAGGGGCATCAATAGGTAGCGCGTATAACACGCTCCAGGAACTAAAGTCGTACGGCTGGATTGATAAATACACCCGTGCGATATTTACTGAGTTTACTGTCTATAACAGTCACAGTAATCTCTACTGTGTTGCTAATCTGTTATTGGAAATCACAGCTGCCGGTGGTTCAGTCCCATTTGTTCAGTTATTGTCGACGCGAATCGATCGATACACAGGAAATTTCCTTCTCTTCGTCCTCATATGCGAAATATCTTTTGTTCTCTTCACCATATATTTCACCTACAAAGAGTTTAAAAGGTTCCTGAAGTCGGATATGAAGATTTATTTAACCGAATTTTGGACCTGGGTGGAGATAACGTTGATATGTTTATCATGGGCAAGTGTCGTTCTTTACGTCATTCGATTTGGAGTCGATCAACTTACAAAAAAAGCCATTCGAGAAAACCCGCATCAGTTTGTGGATTTCCATTATCTAGCCACTGCTGATCAGTTGTTCGGTTACGTGTTCGCTTTTGTTGTTTTCATCATGTCCACTAAATTCCTTCGTTTATTTCGGTTCAATCGACGAATGTCGTTGCTAGGGTCTACATTAAGATGCTCTGCTAAAGAAATGTGTCACTTCGGCATAATCTTTTCACTAGTTTTTGTGGCGTTTTCTCATCTGTGTTACTTGCTCTTCTCTCGCGAACTCTACAAATTCCATACCTTTATCACGACCACAGAAACACTGCTCAGCGTCATGCTGGGAAAATTCAGTTACGTCAGTCTGGAAAGAACGAACAGGATTCTGGGACCGATTATGTTCTTTTTCTACAGTGTGGGCGTCGTGTTTATTCTCATTAACATGTTCCTGTCAATCATTATTGAGAACTTTAGACGCGTGAAAAGGAACAATGACTTACAGTCGAACGAGCACGAGATTGTGGAATTCATGACCCAACAGTTTATGAGTTGGTTGGGTGTAAAGTCGCGCACGATTTTTCGAAATCGAGTTGTCGACGATGAATATTCCAAGCGGCGTCCCAAATACAAGAAGAAAAGAAAGGCAAATCAAACTGAACAACTTAAGGAACGAGTGGATCGTCTTGTTACGATGATCAAGAAAGTTCACTTTGATGTTAAAGAAAATGAGGATTTCCTTAGAAACGATGGAGAGGTCACGTACCTGGTTCCAGAAATGCCTTTTGCATCTTACGCTTGAACGGCTCTATGTATGTTGCTTCGCGTCACATGTACCAAGATACCAAAACAGTGTTGATTCCACGTAAACCCACTGACTAGTAACTTTCCAAAGGAAAGTGTTTTTCCACAGGACATTATTAAAGTCAAATCAAAGTTTGATGTTCATAGGTTAAGGGTTAAAATATGGTAATCTTGACGGATTCTGTTGTTGAGCTGAAATTTTGGCACGATCATCTGCATAAACTCAATTCTCAACCGTTTGGAAGAAGCATTGTTTACCCAGTCGCATAATTTATTCCGACGCTTGCGCAGTCGGTTGCAATGCTTTCATCTCGGTAAAGGACCGACCGATCTTCCACAAACATTGGGATGCGTTAGAAATCAATTAGAGTTCGACTTGGAGAGAGTTTTGTGCGTTAAAAACGCTTTGCTCGGCTTTTCCAATTTACTCGAAGGAAGGTATACTTAAGTGGTACACCGATAATCCAGGTGTTGCTACTATCTTCAAGTCAGGAAGCATCAATGGCCATCTACATAATTTTCCAGTGAACATTTTTTGCACTTTCCAGACGGCTTAGGGCAAACATCGATATTAAATGGATTCCGCGTGCTGACTACGCAATTCCCAATTATCTGAACAAAACTGTCGACTTGACGACTGGAACATCAAAGATTATTTCAGAGCTGTCAATTCTATTTGGGGTTCCTTTACGGTCGATTGTTTCGCGAATGCCTAGTTGAAAGAGTCCGACTTGCTATTTTTTCAACCTGACACTTTGGGCGTAAACTCCCTGGCATTCAGTTGGGGCGGGGAAAACTATCGGTTAGTTCCCCAGTTTACTTAGTTCTTCGTGTCCTTATGAACTTCCTTTGGTTGTCCTGTTTTGGCCTTCTTCTTTATTCGGGTCATACCCGCTGTAATATCATTTATTCATTTTCTTTGTTAGTTAGGGTTAGGTACATTGTTAGGAATGCTTTGTGTTTACGTTAGTTGTGTGAATAAATTATATTAAACCGGAGATGAGCCTTTTAATTTATTCAGGCCGTACTTTGCCGTACATTTTTTGTTCTTCCAAGAAGTGGCTGACGTCTTTGTTCAAGGAGCAAACAAGGAAACTATGATCTATGATCTATCGGATGGTTGCACGCTGCTCGTTTACCATTTCGTCAATATTCAAGAGTCTTGAGAAGTTTAGGCTTTGATGCTTTAGGCTTTGATGCTTTAGGCTTTCCAAGCCAGATGGAGAGTAATTCCTAGACACCTTCGCAGAAACGCCGAGGGGGTGGGATAGCCCGGCCCCCAAGCCAGATCAGGAGCCATCCCGCGCTTCGAACCCGGTACCTATCGCATCCTAGTCGACTGCTCTATCCACTAGGCCACGCCGGCTGCACCTGATATCATATGGAAAAATTAGGGTAGTCTATTGTTCTAAGTTTGATTTCAAACTGCGCATGCGCTCCCTATGACGTCATGCCCAGTTACGCCAACTGTTCCACAAGGGATTTCAGTGCGCTTAATGCATGTTGCTCTATACAGTAAGAGATTTCACACTTTCGACGGAAGACGGCTTACCACAGTCGACTATTTCAGGCTTCACAAAGTACACGGAATCTAACTTGAAAGACAACACTGTTTTAGTTAATTGTCCACATTTCAAAATAGGAGAACAACACTTGGTCGCTCAATAACATTTACGGAACCGAATATTCAATTTCAAGTACCACCAGCGGATTTCAACGTGCGTTTAATATCAAGCTTTGATCAGACAAGTAGCCGTTAAACTGCAAATATAATTCACACTTATCGCTGAAGCGAACCGCGGCCCTGTTGAATAGTAAACGAACCAGGCATATATTGGCAGTGCATTTCCATTGAATTGTTTGAATACGGCTGTTTCTCTTGGTTCTACTGAGATTGGCCTGTTACTTTCTTTTTCTTCCTTTTGTATGTTTGCTTTCAGTAGCTGAACTGGCGTAAACGTATGTTTAAGAGATTGTTTGCAAAACCCTGATGAAGTTGGTTTGGGGTCATGTTTGAATTTTGAATTTCAATGAGAATTGCTGTGTGTAATTATGTTTTCAATGAGTCTTTGCGTAACACCTGATTGTTTTAAAGATTTTATGTAGTGGTCTCAGAGGTATTCCACGCTACACATACACATAAAAAAACATGCTCGTCACAAACAGGTCAAAATCTTGTTATTTTGGGCCTGGTTCATTTTGTTTGTTAGCCCTTGTGAGTAAATATCTGCCTAGGTTTCGTTAAATCCTTAGGGTTGACGTCCTATTAGCCACTGCAACATATGCCATTTCAAAAAAAAGTACCTTCATGCCCATCAAATATGTTAAACTGAGAAAACATTCTAACTGATAAAATGTCTTTTTTTTTAATTTTGTATCCAATAATGGTTGCCCTTCTCAAACTTGCGTTTGTGGTGTTTTTTTGAAAAAAAGTTAGGCAACGAAAAATCTTCTGGCCGTTTGTTTTTACGACACACGCGATTTACTTTTCTCGGCTGCAAGTAGAGTTTGCAACCGCATAGATACTCAGTTGTTGACAGTACGAAGATACTGGAAAAAGGCGAACAAAATCTTACCCGTACGTCAATATACGTTAAACAAGAATATACGGAAGCCCATGGGGGCGATTGACCTGTTTTGTTTTTCTTTTATACTTTTTGATTTTGTTTTTCATGTTTTCATTTTGACTTTTTCATTTTGTTTTTCTTTTATACTTTTTGAATTTTGTTTTTCATGTTTTCGTCTTTACTTTTTGTTACGAGGCAGACAAATACATATATAAGATAATAAGTAAATAAGCCGTCAGCTTCAGTTGGTACAGAAAAAAAATGGCAAACGTACTTTTGCCACGAACTAAACTATATTTTTGAAATGGACAACTAAAATAATTCGAGTAGTCTACAAAGAGAGCGATCGTTAAACTTATTAACACCAACAAGCTACCTTTAAATCTAAATGAGTTCAGTCACCACTTGACAGTTTAACTCAGTTGGTTTGGGGTCATGTTTAAATTTTGAATTTCAATGAGAATTGCTGTGTGTAATTATGTGTTCAATTAGTCTTTGCGCAACACATATTGTTTTTAAGAGTTTATGTGGTGGTCTCCGGGTATTCAACGAGGACACACTCCCTTAAAAACGAAAAAATTTTTCTCAAATCCAAAGTTTCGCAAATATTTCACGCCTTTGGGTGACCACACGTCGAGCCATGAAACTCTGAACACTGCCAATACCTGGCTTTTACTGACAAAATGTTTTCTTAAAATGTCCGGATTTACAGTAACAGAAAAGAATTGGCTGTCGAGAAAGGATTCCCTTAGATATTCGTTATTTGTTAATTAGTTATTTGCAATACAATCGCCACACGCAGTGTGAAAGTAAGGGGCTGTTTTCATGATACTGTAATGACTTTCGTTCCTGGACGACTTCCCTCTATCTCCGTATACTTCTCTCTATCTGTTCACATGATATCGAGATGAAATTTCAGTTTTGTACAAGTCATTCCGGAATGATTCATTCTTTCTTCTTTCCTCAAGCTAACAGTGATCCTCGCCTTTGTTTCTCTACTGTCACAGCTGACCTTATCAAACGGGATTCTTCTATTTCTATTTGGAATTTTGTTTTAGCAAGTATATTATTCGTGTTTGGAAGGCCACAGTTTGAACTCAGAGCGAAAAAACGTGACCATATTTTCTCTCACGGTTTTTTTTTTTTTTTTTTTCCCAAAGGACCAGGCCTGAGTTCAACCTTGAATTCAGGGCGCGAAATGCTATTATGTCATCAAAAGTCATAACAACATTTCGGGCGAAATCTCATCCATCTTCGTTCAGTAAACGGGCGAGAAAACGTACAAGCGTGAACTCGTCTCAGTTTGGTCATGTGGATACAGCCGGTAAGAACTTCATTGTGAAACCAAGTTTATTTTGGAATGAACGTCATTCCGGTATCATGTAAAAAAGTCCCTAACATCGAAAACAGGCATGTGATAACTTAATTTCCTTACGTGTTCGGAAAGGATATTTTTGCAATTTTTGGCACTTATAAAGGTCACCTAACAATTTCAGATGAGCAAATGGTTCGTTGGAAAGTTTGAAGATATCATTCCTTGATATTTTCTAACACTTCAATTTTCAGCTAAGATATCCGAACAGATCTAGGTGATAAAAATATCTCCTCAGCCGGACAGTCTTAAAACATTACAAGGAGCCTAGAAATGTCTCTCAGAAGCTTTTGGCTCAATCTGCTCGTTGGGTGCCCTTGAGCTGGGTACGTTAGAGTTAGCAAGCAGTTAAACAATGAAATATATACTACAGTTGCTTTAAGCTACGTTCACACTATAACGGATCCACTTTGTTTTATTGTTTTGTGTATTCTGCGCGCGAATTAAACGGTAAAAAAACACCTAATGTTTATCTTGTAGCAAGTGAGGACCGGAATCGTGTAAACACTATAGTTGATATGAAAACCGCCTCAGTGTGTGCACAGGTATAAAACTTACACAAATGCAAACTTTACCTGCACGAGTCCGATCTGTACCGGTGCAGGTCTGTACAATGTGAACGTAGCCTTAGTCTTTACCGGTGCGTCTCAGTTGCCCCGGATTTCTTTTCTGGCTGTGGCCGATTAAAATGCGCGTAAGGCACAATAGGCTGGTGTTTTTTCACCTCCATGCAATACGTCCACGATTTGTCCCAATGGCGGTACGAATCCCTCTTGTATATTTCGAACAACTCCTGGTTCCTGTAAATTGGTGGTGCTTGCTGTTGTAATTCATCAATAAAATATGTTAATATTTTCTGATCAGGTTTGGTTCTGTGTACTGGGTCCTGGCGGTGCTCCACATTCACAACTGTAACAGGAACAAACAGCAGCGTTTGGCCGCGAAATTTAAGTTCAGCGATTATTCTAATGCGTTTGTTTGCCGCTAACCAACTGATTTGATCATAGCGAGTAGAATAAGGTAAAATGTGCTCTACTGTATTTTTGTGGAAAGCGTTGAATGGAGCATGAAACATCACTGTTGGAATTACAAGCGAATGTTCCTGGATCCCACACACCTTCTGTCTTATCTCAAACACATATTTCACTCCATGGTCCTTATAGTCGAACACTCCAACGGCTGGCTCGTAATCTAAAAGCCAGTTCTCAACAACTCTAAATGGTTGTAATAGCTTCATCTCGGGTGGAGTGAACTCGTTGTAACCTAAAATGACATCGTCATCCATAACGATGTAGTAATGGTATTGCGGAGTTCTTTTCCTTGCGGCGTTGAAAAGCGCGTTGCGTCCTTCTGGCCAGGTGCTTTGTGGATGAAATAAGTAGGTTATGTGGGGTGATCTGTGTTCTTTACACTCCTGGCCATAACTTAGTACAATAACATCACAGTTACAAGAGGAGCCGTCGCCAATTTGCGCTGATGAAGCGAGGTTTGGAGGAAGACACTGCTTCGTTTGTGTGAGGTAAACAAAGGGCTGTCGGTAATTATTCTTAAAAATTCTTTTTAACGGGCCTGTTTCCATATTTCTTTGATAGGAAAGAATCAAGCACATGGTAATGGCACAGACAGCTAGTCCCATAACAAACACGGACCATCTAGAAAGCGCCAGCATGACACAAAACTAGCTTGATCTACTCAAAGGTTCGCGCAACTGGAAATACTATTTGACTGTGTAGTGTGGCTACACAAAGTCTTAAAAAGCGTATCTTCGTACCCAAGGGATTTGTCACTGCAAGACCAACTGGCCTTCCACCAAGCAACGCCCCTTGCGGGTACAGCATGCATAACAAAGTGTGGGAGCAGTGGCAGTCGCATAAATACTGACCATAACACAAAGAAAATACAATGGTTATTCCCTTTTGTACCGGTATAGGAGGATAGGACCGACAACAAGCCATGGACTATCCGGCAGTATGCCTGAAGAGTATGGGGTCGTACGGCGGCAGGTTTCTTTTACAGGTCACATTCCACAGGTCAGTGGTACAGGTCACTGTTTTATCGACTGGTAACTAAGCAAAACAGTTGCACACCGATCTAGAACAAATTTTTGTATAGTCATTAGGGCTAGGAGACTATTTTGAGCTTGTTTATTTATCTGTAGAGCGGCGACATGTGCTTTGACCTGTGGAATGTGACCTGTAAAAGAAACCTGCCGGTCATACGGACATGTTGTTAACCATTTCACACACGTAGTGTTACTATAGTTTCAAGACATTTACGATGAAAAACAAAAAAAGTGAATAAACAGGCTGGAAAGGGATTCGACCCGACTTCATTTTTAAGAATAATATTTTTCAGTAACGGTACCGTTAGAGTATGCATTATAAAGTATTGAGTCATAAAGAAATCTAGCCGCATGAATTGACCAAATTCACCTCCAGCACGAGAATTTTTGTTTACAAAAATCGCGTCATCAGTGGCTGATGGAGCAACTCAAATATCATCCTAGAATATTAAAAGTGCTCAGCGGGATTAACTACTTAAAATGCACAATAAATGGTGTTGGGAATTACAAACTGCTACGAAAAGCAAAAGAACAATACCTGACTATACAAACAAACACCAACTGGCGGGAAAAAACGGCTTTGGCAATTTCGCTGTTAAACCGAATATTTTGGCAACTTACTTCCTCTGTTCGTACTTCGGTAGCCTTTCGTCAATTTCCTGGTGAAGTTCCAGTCAATGCAGGCAGAAGCAGGGCAAAATTAAGACAAGTTATTATTAAGAATCTGAATGCAGTCCTCCGAGCTCTAAACGTAGGAATTGTAAGAGAAATACAGTTCATATGACGTACTGACCTATTCTTCTTCAGAGCAAAAACCACTCTGCACAGTTATAAATCCTTTCTTCAAAGGAAGTCGCCGGATCATAGATCCGTTTTCAGATCACTCGGATTAGTGGTCTGACGAATTCTTGTACAGACTGAGTGGATTGGACGGTCACTGATCTGAAATGGATTCACTGAAAAGGGACGCTGCAGACCCGAAATCCAGATGAGGATCATCCCAAAGAAAACGCACAAGGCATTAAGTGCCTTTTGAGGCTATGTGAATATAATACTACCGCTTAGGGGCAATGAAGAATGGAAACGCGCTTTACCAATAAACCGTTTTTGTGCCAGTCAGTACAAAAAAGGCTGAAGAGTGGTACACCAGCCAGTTTGAGTTTCAATGTAGCCAGTTTGACAATTAGTGTACAAAGACGCTCAGGCTACTTGATAATGAACGTGCGTATGCACATGCTTGTTTAGTTTTTGAGCTCAAGCTCGTTTGAATATAAACATCACTGAAAGCATTCTGATAAAAAGGAAACAGTTCATACGTCACGAGATCTACCCAAACGACCGAACAGAAATTATGTTTTTTAGACACTTTTATTTAACACAGTTTTAAAGGGGATGGATGGCATATATACTCATTCTACAGACCACTCCAAGTGATGCAAATATTTGCTTAAAGTAGCAGATACTGCGCCAATAGTTATTACACACAAACTTCAGTGAATACACACAAAAGTGAATTCTTTCGTATAAACTGTACTGTTTATCGTAAACGCGGGTATTTTCACTAGACGTTAACGATCACAGAACTTCGCAGAAATGATAATTAGGGCGTATCACATCAAAATGCTGCGTTACTCCCTCTCAGAATTTGGCGGGAAACGAAAGTAGCGGGAGCGCGTTTCGAGGTAGTGGAAGTGAGGCGGGACTGGGACTGGCTCCAATCATTTTTCCCTCGCTCGCCCTGTTGCTGACTCCCAGCCCCATTCCCCCTCCTTCTTTCTAACCATTCTAGGGCCTGGATCAAGCTGCCCAGAATGCAATTCGTACTGTGGCATGCGAGTTGCCTGTCACTAATGCAGTTCGTGCCGAGCGATTCTTCGGTGATGGAAAAAAAAGAGAACTCTCACTTTTCTTTGGTAATTGCAGGAGCTCATGGGCTCCTGGTAATTGTCTTCTTCCACGCCAACATTCCTTTCTTGAGAGTGGCCCGTTTGCGGATTATTTCCGAACACGTTTACCAAACAGACAGCACAATTATCAATTTGACGTACTCAAATTTTTAATCAAAATTGAATTCATTTAAATGATTCAATCCATATCATATAATCATCATCATCATCATCATCATTATTATTATCATCATCATCATCATCATTATCATAATAATCACCATCACCATCATCATAAAGTGAATCTGCAAAACTCTCATTTGCGATATATTTAGCATGTTAGTTGTAGATAATAAAGTTTTTCATTCTTTCTATCAAAATATATAGTGAATAAATAACATGATTTATTTGTTCTATGTCAGTGATCATCCTGGTTGCCAAAGTGACCCCCGCCCAACCAAGCGCCATTCAGTACGGCGTAAAGTTCGATTGAAGAAATAGTCGAGTGTAAAAAACCGGAAGCTGTCCGACATGCATGGATTGTAAAATAGCATGCAGGTTCTTAGTTATAAAAGTTTCCGAACTACTTAAATGGAACTTCATATCTGCATCGCGTGATCCCGAGAAAAGGACATTGACATAAAGGTATGTCCTGTTAATGATACTTGTCCCTTAATTTGCTGGATAACCTAAATATTCTTTTCATGGTAAAAAATACAGCTAAGATTAAGTGCCATGCAAGAATGACACGATGAGTCATCTGAGTCATACAAATATGTACAAAAATATTTATGATCTGAGTTTAAATTGAACCAGATTCTACTATATTATTGCTTACACCGACGACCGGTGAGCTCAAGCAAACAGCGACAGCAACCACGCGATCAAGAAAGAAAACACTTATTCCTGTTTACGCCAGTGTGAAACTGTTCCCAGGTCCCAATTATCTCAGATGTTTTGTACCACCACAAAACGTTAAAATCTGGGCCCATGCGTGAAATCAGAAAGCAAAGGGGTGAGGTCGCCACGTCTTAGTCCCGTTCGCGATTTCTCTGATGTTTCAACTTGTTTCATTTGTCTGACATTAACCACAGGTTGTCGTGATCATTCATATCTGCGTCAACTTGGCTATGGGACTGTTTTCTTGAAAACATATCTAACGAGGTAAGCTATAAACAACGTATGAGACTTTCGCAATCGACAGTTACGATCACCACAATTTTGTTTCTGGAGCAATCTCATTCCAAGATTCCCCATCTCACCAGTGGTCTAGGAAAGAGATTGTTTCCGGCGCTGACCAATAAGAATCGTGGGCTCTTGGAACGAGATTGACACATTTGCTCTATGACGTCATGTAATAATGACTTTCTCTCCCCGTTGGTGTTGGAACTGTTCTGCTAAGTTCTCTAGTTTCTTTGCTCCTTGCACGGCCAGCGCCGCCGCCTTAAACCTCCTTCGTGCCCTCACGTTTTCACCAAGATACTCACGACCCAGACTGGAAGTAGCTGATGCAGACTGACGCGCGACCCATGGATGCGATAATACGTCCTCCGCCGAGTAACGGTCATTAGATTTAACCACCAAAAGCTTCGAGATGAGATCCTTCGCCTCACTGGAGACTGGGTCCCAGTAAGGGGAGAGAAACTCATATTCACCTTCCATTATCAGATCAAACAGCTCATCTTGGTCTCTTTTGGCGCTGCGAAATGGCGGGAAACCACAGAGCATGATATAGGTGATCACACCCGCTGCCCACATGTCGACTTTGAGCCCGTATCCATTTTCCTCCAGGATTTCAGGGGCAACATAAGTAGGCGTGCCACATACCGTGAAAATGGGTGCTTTCACTTCCATTGCTAACCCAAAATCTGCCAGTTTAAGGATGGTTTGACCATTTGGTTTCTTGTGTACCTGATCACGAGAGAGACAAACAAACCAGTTTGAGTGAGAGTGAGGCAGATAATGTAAGCCAAGGCTCTGAACACTCTTGCTATCATGCGAAAACTGAATCCAGTAATTGTTTTATTATACATACAATGGCCATGAAGGTGAGAGCACAAACAAGAATCCAGAGGTCACCGTACAGCACACTGAACTTGTTAATAACTTCATGTTTACATTGTTGTCAGTATGTGTGACGTCACTCTATGTATGAAAAGTATTGTCTGCAGGTTTGACAAAACAGCGTCAACAAGAATTAGCTGGGTGTTTCTAGCCAATCACAGCATAATAGTAACATTTAAGCACCACTGGTTTAGCATTCAATATTTTTCCGAAACATGCTTGCATACTTCAGTCCATGTAAAATGCTAAAAGTTAAAATTCTTTTCAAAATTTCATAAAGTCCATCACTTAAAATAGAATTTGTAAAGGCTCCTGCTGTTGTTTCATTTAGGTATTGGGCGAGTAAAACCCATTTCAAATTTGCTGATATCAATCGAAACAGAGAAAGCACCTTGAGAGAAACAGAGAAAGCACAGGTAGCATTTGATTGCACAGTAAGCATTATGCAGTTTGATGTTACTGATGTCAATGCCATCATCGATCACTGACGGGCAGTAAAATAAATCTGGTACATATTGCAAGTGAACATTATTGTTTGAGGTCTCTGTGGGTCTTAAGTCATATTGTGCTTTCTTTGTGTCAAAATCACATAAAAAAAAAACTATTATAAGGCTTTGTTTAAAAGTACCTTTTGTGATTTAATTCTGAGGGAGACAATTATTTCTTTTGAGGCACTATTTAAGTCCCCGGGTTAATGACTGGGGGTTCACGTCTTTTGAATTTAGATAAAAAAATTAAAACGAATAAATGAAAGAAGTAAATTACTTATGCTATAAGTAGCTCTCCAAAGAATGGACACACTACCTGGCTTCGACGACGGATGCACAAAATTATAACAACGCAGGAGAAAGTAAAACAATTACTTTCCAAAAAATTGAATCAAACGGAGCAGTTCTGCCACCAGTGATTTTTTAAGGACCATACTAGTTACTTCCAATAATTTTAAATTCAGTTCTAAATAATAATAACATCACTTACCAACAAATTCTCCGGCTTCACATCTCTGTGCACAATTTTTCTCTTGTGTAAATATGCCAACGCTTTGCACATATCTTTGACGTAGCTCCGCGTGATAGTTTCAGAAAATTTGACAGATGAAGAAATCGCGTCAAACAGATCCCCTCCTTTGACTAGTTCCATAACAAGATAAATGTGTCTCGTCGTGTCAAAATCTTCGTACATTCGAACGATGTTGGGATGTCGACATCTTCTCATAATGTCGATTTCGTCCTTGATCATTTGTTCTTTGCCTCTGATTTTATCCTTGTCAACAATTTTTAATGCAAATTCTTTCTTGTTGACTTTGTCCGTACACTCGCGAACATCGGCAAAGTTCCCATCTCCAATTTTCTTTCCAATATGGTAAACATCCTCAACTTTTCTGTCCGTGACTGTGCCGTATTTAATCTCATCGGAAATAATTCCACTATCATCTCTTGACGCTTTATCGCTGTTTAGTCCTTTACTCACGGAGATTTTTCTCTTTGTTTTCTGGTCGCCGGGTGTGATGTCCGCTATTTCTTCTTTGTTTACATTTGTCTCGTCATAAGCTCCCACATTTGCATTTTGCACAATTGGACCATTTCTGTCGTTTCCATGTTTAACGATTTTTTCGTTTTCGTGATTTTCTTTCTCCAATTTGGAGACTAAGTTCGGATTTCCAATCCGTGGTAATTTTACTGGGTTTTGGCGTTTTCTTTCGCCGCCTCGTTGTTGAGCATGTTTTTCGTGCGAGGGACGTTTAACTTTCATGTTAGCTTGCACGTGGGATGTGTTGTTTTCTTTCATAAACTTGTTGTCAGGTTTTTTATGAATATCGGGCAACTTTGGAAGTTTGGTTCGTTCCAAAGCATTATTAGTATCCTTTGAAACGGCGTCGTCCTTTCCCTCGGAGTCTCCTTTACCTTCCTCTACTCGTGAGGTATCCTTGTGATGTCTTTGTTTAAACATTCCATCGTTACCACCTTTTGGAGGGTGCTTCGCATGTTGTTTCGTCGGACCCTGTTCTAACTCTTCCAGTAACTCACCTATGTCATCTGGTCTGAATTTCTCGTTCCCTACGGCAATAAAAACGTTGCGTCTGTCACGGAATAGCTCTATCACATCTTGAATTAGTCGTCCTTCTACTGTGTACAACTTCCGTACACTCAGTCCACCGGCGTTTCCAAGCGAGTCACTCACATCGTTGAGAACCTGGTCTAGCTTTTGAGCTGTTCTTTTGTTCAGTAAGGCTTTTACTACTGCTCGTGGTTTGTGACCATTCCTGACAATAGTTACAATCTTAGGCCTCTTGCTAACCTTCTCCTCAGAAGGGTTTGATCTCGAATCGGAGTGACCGCGTTGCGACGAACGCCCGGCCATTTTCTCTCCAGGGGCTCGACCTTTCGTTTCGTAGTGTACTTCTATTCCTGAAGGCTGTAGCTGTTTGCGAGAACCCCAGTGAGGCAAATTCGGTTTTCCTCCGTACGAAACCTTCTTAAATCGCGAGTGTGACGAACACACGTAGGCCTTTCCGTCTGTTAACTGTTCAAGACTTTCAATTCTTGAGCCGGTGTCGAGGGAGAACAAATAACGCACTCCCAGGGGTAAATCTTTGAAATACGAGATTCGACAAAGCTCGGTCAAAAGAACTTCGATGTCTCGAAATCTTCTAGGAGTAATAACCATAACGTGTCCCTGGAAATTACGGTTTCCATTAATGTAGAAGGTGATAGTTTTGGAGTTTCTGCTAACTTCTTGAGCAGATCGACCGGGACTGTAGTCCTTATTTGTCGCCATTTTCTGACCTCGTCGAAAACTTTTGCAGCTTGGAAGAGCCTTCGGATTCACTCACTTCGAGAAAGCTGTGCCATAAAATACAATCAGGCGGTCCTGTCGAAGGTGATTATTGTTAACATATTCACCTCAAATCAAGCATCAGAAATGTGCCACTAAAGTTACTCTACGATAATATTGCGCCGGAAGTGTGGTTGTTTAACCAAGTCCATTTGAAGGAGAACGCCGCTTTACTGTCTCTCTGCTACGCTGCAATGCTAATGAAGAAACAAAACGGTAAAGAGCAAGTAAGTGCGAACCTTTGCCAGAAAGTACTCTATCGCCAGCGACAGACAACCGCTTTACATGTCTCTATTTACATCACAGCGCGCGCATTCGGAACGAGTTTTGTTGATGACTGTAACCACAGCAACATCTGTTATTGTGCGTACCGGCAGGTCATTGCCGTCAAAACCCTTATCTGTCTCTTATTGGGAGCTGAGTGTAAATGAACTTAGCATCTGGATGAAATTCGGAAGTATCTTCATGGTGGATGGAGGCTCCAGGGTGAATCACTCCTGTAGAAGTATATTTTTATTAGTCGTTTTTTTCTTTTTTACTTTTTTATTTTTTTTTTTTGAGGCACCTCCTGCCGCGGTGTAGTAATTCAGTGACTAGTGCAATGGCAGAAGTGTGAATATTGACTGAAAGCAACTCCACGAATCGTCTTGAGCCGCAAATGAACGAAAAAAGGAAAAAAGAACATCTGAGAGGCAACCAAACACAGAACGTACCAGAGTAAAGTAGACTTTCCTGATATTACGTGAAATTAGTCAAAAAGCAGAGAACCACGTCGAACTCACATTTGCTTCCAAAGGTAAAATTGAATTTTTGTTCCCGAAAGTTTGTTTCACGAAGGCCCTTCAAACCCGCCATTACCTCAGTATAGTTTGGGAGTTAACAGATTGTTTTGTTTCCATTGTTTGATGGGTCTGAACAAAATGTTTACGCCTCGTTTCCAGCAGCGTCGAAGGTGATATTCCCCGTGGGTGGAGGGGACGGGCTTCAATAATTAATCAGCATGCACGAAATAGTTTTCCATCGGCCACGCTCGGAGTCAACGATCAAAAGCCGATAGTCACCACGAGAGGTCCCTCTAATTGTTTCAGCATTACCCACTGGGTGATCTACCCAACAATACATCAAGGTTTAAATATACCTCTTATGCCCGCTACACAAATTCATTATCATTATTATTATCATGCCAAAACCGTCTACTGATCGATAGATCGCGCCTAGAGTCATCGTTATCATCACCATTATCATATCACCATCATAACCTTTATTTCTATAATCAATTTTATAGGTACAGTCAATAAGTCTCTTTCTGTAAATTATATCGGGATGGGGGGGTGCAGGGAAATGTGTAACGCGACACGCCGTGGAAGGGGAGGGGGTTGGGTGAAGATAGAGCAAGACCGCTAACATGGATCAGGAGCCCATGGTCATGGGTTCCTGCATGAACTTGCGGTGAAAATACATTCCAACTCGATGAACACTTAGAGGCAACGGTGCAAAGGTTAGCAAAGTGAATTCCTATTAAAACTGTATACAGAACACCCCCTGGGGAAGGATACTGTAAGTGTCCATGTGAAAAGTAGCAAATAGGTTCATAGCTCTTCTGTCTAAGTTTTCGCGTTAGATTTTGCCTCACGGCAAAACTTGTTTCCTTAGCATACGACTCCAGTGTTCATGCGAAAAGAAGCAAATCACTATTCGTAATTCTTCAGAATGAGTTCACGAATTCGGTTTAATATCTGACACGGGTTTTCACCCGCAAACGTAACTTCTTTTACTCTAAGCCTTGTGTTACTGTGCGGATGTGTCAAGCAGCGAGCAAACAGCATCAAGCAACTCGGTATGGAAGTTTGATGAGCTTTCATTTCCAGGCGCGGACGAGACGTTACAGGAAACCATCTTCTCTAATTGTCCTCTGAGTGTCAACAATAATCGAGCTAATCTCGGCGAACAATAGAACGATGTCAAGCGGTCTCCATCCACAGCCAAGGTTACTCTGGATTGCTTTGAGCCTGCAGAGAAGAAAGTCAGACTTAAATATGAGTACCTGACTGCGATATGGCACAACTCGGCTAACCAAACAAACACATACATTTTCGTGCTAAAGAGCGTTCTGTTAGTTGAACGGTTAAAGGACACTTCGCAGCAAGGTTGTTTTCTGAAGGGTGTGTGTGCGTGTGTGTGTTGGGGGGGGGGGAGATGGCGGGAGATGGGGGGAGATGTGGGGAGATGGGGGGAGATGTGGGGAAATGGGGGGGAGATGGGGGGAAATGGGGAGGGGGGCAGATAGGGGGAGGAAGGGAGAGTGGTTAACAGCCTCACCAAACGTTGTTTTAGAACATCCAAGTGTAACGGTAAGGTGACACGAAAATATGTTTCTCCCAAAGAACTACTTTTGAGAGATTTCGTTTTTCAGAGCTGTCACGCGCCGTTTTGTCTGAGAACCACGATTAGAAGTTCGGCAGCTATCTGTTTCTCACACCCATGACGTGTAAGCGAGAACTATACCTCAAAATAATGCCGCACTTACTTGGTTCCAATATCTTGCGAACGTGCTTCCCGCCAAAACAAATCAAAGCAACAGGGTGAACCATGCTGGAGTCCCGGATGAAGACTTGGGTTGACTTCACCTGAGGACCACAAAGAATAATTTGTCAACTTTGCTCACTGTGTCTTGCGAAAGTCACCATAGCAAATTTGCATCGGCTATCACAGTTTTCTTGGTATACATCCAGTTGGTGAATGAAAGACGCTGTAACGTTGTAGTCACAACTTTGAGCAATATACACAAAAAGAAACAAAAATTCCCATGACAGAGACCTTTTTCGAGTAATAATACTATTTTTGCATACTATTCCCAAGAACTTTATAGTTGACAGTTAGTTAGTTTACCGCCGACCGGTTAGCTCAGCAGGTTGAACACTGGACTATGGTGCGGGAGGACCTGGGTGAGAACCTCGGCAAGATCATCACCCAGGGTCTTTAAATTACTGAGGAAAAAGTGCTGCCTTTGCAATGGCACCTGCAAATGGTTAGACTTTCTAGTCTTCTAGGACAAGGACGATAAACTGTAGGTCCCGCCTCACAGCCCTTGTTCGTATAACTTCGTGGGACGTTAAAGAACCCACACGCTGTTGACAAAGAGTAGCGAACGTAGATCCCGGTGTTGTGGCCTGGCCTTTGTGAATGTAATTTCACACACATAAGTATTCTGAACGAGCTTGTACAGCTCCTAGACGTTACGTGTATAAGTAAGTTGATGGATTGACTGGGTTGTTCTCCCAGTAACGAGCATGTGGCATACCTTCTCATGATAGATTAACCATCGACTCCTGAAGTCCTTTTCATCGCAGTTGACGGAAGAAGGGTGAAAAAACACACGGCCATCATTTCTACGGGAAGAAACAGAGAGAAGACTCAAAAGCAGTTTAAAAGCACGAAGTGCGGGTATAAACACGTGCAAGTGAGACATGATTGATTTTAAGTTATTTTAAAACTAATCACTTGTGGGAGTGAAAGGGTTAATATCGGAGTTCCAGATATCATTAAACTTGATAACAATAATAATACTTCTAATAATAATAATAATAATAATAATAATAATAATAATAATGATAATAATAATAATAATTCTAATAATAATAATAATTCTAATAATAATAATAATTCTAATAATAATGATAAGTTTCGTGGCAGTGCCAAGTAACATTCCGTTTCTAGAAACTACAAAATGAAAGGGTTGAAGGTTCAGATCCCATTAAGTAGAATACAGGATGACATAATAGCTAATTTGCCTCAAGGGGTCAGTTTCACTTATGGACTACACAGAAAAAAATTGCGTAAAAATATTACGTCAAAAAAGGTGATTTTACATGTGTCACACAGCAGTAAAAAACACTCATTTGTAAATAAAAGTCTGAGATACTACAAGCTTGTTGACTTATAAATTATCAGCGATTGTCTTCGAAGTGCTGCAGTCAATGAACCGAAAAAGGCGACAAAAAAATTTACGACTCAGTTGTCATCTCTTATACAGTAAAAACGCCGGGCTTACAATGTAACCTTGCCTTTAATCAAATCACCTGAAGAAAACTTGGGGTTAGGGGGGGGGATTTGGAAAAATGTGCGTACCCCTGGAAAAATCCTGGCTACGCCCCTGAAAACCGTACATTAAATTTAAGGACAATTCTAAATGGTCACACTTCATGATATCAACAACGCGGTACTAACTGTAACTTACTTGGTTCGTAAACAAATCCTGATGCGTTTCTTGCCAGTTCGACCTTTGGACTCCAAACCAAGCCCCACCTTGACAAGGTTGGGATATAGACCCGCACATATTACGGCCTGCATAGAAAAATACACAGTAAACAAGATTCTCTAACTATAGATGCAGAGAAAAATAAAGAAAGACAACATGAAAGCACAAGTAAAACAGCTGGTTATGGTGTTCCCTATATCCCTCGCTTCACGCAGCCCAATGGACCAGGAACCCCACTTTTCAGGTACCTTCTCCAGGTACCGGCAAAGACGACGTAAAACAAGGCCAGACGATAACAAAGATGTTACTGAATAATTTACACATAATGGTGAAACACAGCTCAATGGACCAGGGATCCCGTTTTTCGCGGACCTTCTCCGGGTACCGGCAGAGATGACGTAAAACAAGGCCAGACGATAACAAAGATGCTACTATATAATTTCCAACAATGGACCTCCTCATCCGTGGCTGTACCTGGAGAAGGAATAAGTCCTGGTAACGTACCGAGTCCCAAAAATCTATTGATTGGTCGCCGTTTACTGAATGTTTTTGGCAGTTCTTGAAACGTACAAACTAGATGTAAATATTCGGCGCATGAAAAACTGAACTTTTCGGGTCCAACAAGTTCCCGGGCCCCAAATCTTCTATTACTGAAAAACAACAACAACAACAACAATAATAATAATTCAATAATAACAATAATAATTTAACCTTGATTAGCTCCAGATGCCCTGTGTACTCATTGACTTTCTGACTTTTGGCGGGCGTAAGAAGACCCGAGTCCTCAAGCAGCCGGTAAAACTGATCCCTCATTCCTGGATATAAGGAAAAACAAACAAACAAACGAGTAAACAATACCTTCTGATGATGCCTATTAACTAAAAAGATATTTTAATCTTTACCTTTAATCATGTTCAGAGTCCCTAAGTGTAGGAAGTGTCGGGTGGTATATTCTTTGCCTCGTGAATGGCTTACTGCCTCCATCCAGCCATTAAAAGCATTCAGTGCCGCCAAGTGGTCACTTCTGGTGTCTTTTGCAAACATGCGGCGCGCCTGCAACATGGGTGAGCCCATAAGTGAAAAGAAAGAACTTAAGAAATGACCTTAAGTGCGTTTTTTAAAACGTGTTTAAAAATACATGTAGAAATCAAACCTATTTAAATAAATTAAATTAATTAGATCAATTAAATTAATGAAATGTATTTATAAATACATGTAAAACGTCCAAAGCATCAGAACCTTCTTTAATTGTAACTAAAGTCCTACTTTGAGAGTGAATTCCTCCCTTACTGGGACATGAGTAGAGGGGTTCTACGGTTCCTGTAACTCCCCTCTATGGTGAGCAAATGAGACCTGAATTGAGAAGTTTATGTTTTGTGCAACCAAACTCATCAATGCAGCTGTAAGTTAAATTTTCAGCACTTTGCGTCAAGCAGTAAGCGCGGGAGAGTAGCTAGGATTTTGGGATCAATGTAAGTAACTGGGCAAATGTGCACCTACCCCTCCCCTAACTCAACATTAAGGCTAACTTTTAAACTTATTATAACTTGTTGGGTTGGGGGAGGGGTAGGTGCACAGTTGTCCAGATGCTTACATTGATCCCAAAATCCTAGCTACGCTCCTGTGCTAAATGTTTGACGCAAAGAGCTGAAAATTAAACTTACTCCTGAAATGAAAACTATTTTAACTCTCGAAGTCAGTTTGTATGTGGCATAACGAGTCCTGAAAGAAAACCAATATGCTGTGTGGCAAAATGTAGACAACTGCAACAGTGAAGGTTCGTTATTTTACCGAGTCAGCTGATTCGCGCTTTTCAAATGGAGTCACAAACGGATCCTTGTAACTGAGGCTCGCAGCGATAGTCAAAATAGGATCAAGGCACCTGATGGTTAAAAATAACAAACGTTACAACATAGTAACAGTGCTGTACCATGTATGCAGGCATTCTGTAGAGAGCTACTGAACAGCACTGTACTGTGACAGTGTGGTTCTACCTTTTAATTCTGTGGATCAAACCATGTAGTGTGACCATTCTTTGGAAAGCTACTGAACAGTACTGTACTGTGCTACTGTTTGTTTTCTATACAGTGTGGTTCTATCTTTTTCATCTGTGGATCAAACCATGCAGTGTGACCATTCTTTGCAAAGCTACTGAACAGTACTGTACTGTGGTACTGTTTGTTTTACAAGACAGTGTGGTTCTATCTTTTTCATCTGTGGATCAAACCATGCAGTGTGACCATTCTTTGTAAAGCTACTTAACAGTACTGTACTGTGGTACTGTTTGTTTTACAAGACAGTGTGGTTCGAACTTTTCCATCTGTGTATCAAACCATGCAGCGTGCGGACCATTTTTCGGAAATCTACTGAACAGTACCACATAGTGGTGCTGCTTGGTTTGCCACTTATGACTATTAAATCGGGTTCCATTCTCAGGGTTTGTCTCGAGGAATAACAGATCGAACAGGGTTATATACTGAAAACGTACCTGAATATAGTACCACAAATAATCATCTTTGCTATGTTAGGTTCTACTGGTAAAAAAGCCATGTGTTTGCCAAGAGCTGTAAGTTTTTCCTAAAAAGTAAACAACTAGTGTTAGCTCATTTTCACTGAAGTTGAATGAGAATTTACAGAATGAACTGTTTGGGGACCAACCTGTTGATCCAGTGCTCCTATCTCACACAAAACGGATATAGCATTGCGAACTACAGGGCAAAAAAAAAACCAACATAAACAAAAATAAAATAAGAAATACGTCTAAAAACCATGAATAAAAGCTGTTGCTTCATAGTAAGAATGATGCCAGCTGATCTTACTTGCAAACGGCGATGGTGGATCCAATGCCTTGGATAGAAATTGCTGAGCGGATGAACAGCTTTCTAAGCACTGCATCTAAAGACATCATCAAACACCAAGGCCACATTTAACAGTGTACAGTAAAAACTCTCTACAACAGACTCAAACTTTGCCGATAAAAATAGATGGCTCACACTCAACGTACAGTCTGATCATTTTTGACAGCATTTAAATGTGAGGACTTTCACGAACGTTCTTCATAATTTACAGTAACTCTTTCTGGGGAATAATACAGCTCCGAAATAAAGATTTCCAATTAAGCGTCGAAAATAATTAGCGGCTTGTTTTGGTTTAGTGTTGCGGAGACCAGGTAGTGTAGCGGTCAACCTCGTTCCCAGGGTCTTTTTCCCAAGCCAGGGAAAAGACCCTGGGAACGAGGTTGTGTAGCGGTAAGCAGTGTGGGACTCTCAAGTACGAGGTCCTAAGTTCGAACCCAGTCAAATCCTGAGTTTTTTCAGGTGTTACTTTTTAAAAATCTTTGCAGCTACTTAAGTTGCGCAAATCACTGCCATGATCTTTCACTAATTAAATCTCTCTTTGCAGTTCACATGGTATTATATGGAGTTTGCATGAAATCACGGGTATTTTACGAACTCACAAAAATTAATGATCAGCTCCCAGCTGGCTTGACAGCTTAGTTGTCTGGAGCGTTGCACCGGTATCGCAAGGTCATGGATTCAAATCCCGTTGAAGCCTGAATCTTTTCAGGTCTTAAATTGGCAACTGTTTGAATCGCTGCGTACATAACCGCGATAATCTTTCACTTACCAAATAGACTACGTTAGCTTCAACATAATTCATCATTATTCCCACAAACCTTTGTCTGAAGTATAATTTCCTCCAATGAAGTCCTCAGCATCTCAGGGGTCTGATACGGAGCTGTTTGTCATTGAATAAACAAATTTATTTTTTTTCTCAAGCATCTGCGCGGGTCGGAATCCTAAATCCTCCAATTTGATTGGCTAATCACGCGCCAGATTTTTTTCTCCGCTGTATCAATTTCCTATCTTTTTTCTTACTTTAAAAGGAAGACATCCAAAAAAATAAATAAATTATTTACCGGGCTAGGTCGGTCCGTATAGGAAAAAACTGTGCCCTTGGTCTTGAATACGGCCCTCGACCTTCAAGACCTCCGGCACAGTATTTTCTCATACGATCTTCCGCCCGGCAAATAACATACATAGCTTTTTTAGTTATTTTCTCTGTCTAGCTGATTCATAAATAATGATAATAAAAAACTAAATAAACAAAGAAAATTCAAGAAAATCAAAGCAACTTTAAAACAATTCCATGGCCACAATGAAAAGGCTTGGTCACAACAACAATAGTATTAAACAACAACAATACCAAAACGGCAAGACAACACACTCTTTTGCTACTAAATTACCACTAAGGTGTTAAAATATTTGTGCTTTATTAACCAAGCTTGTTCAGTCAAGATGGCTGCATATTGGCCAAGTTTTCTTTTT